>OY744537.1:49254541-49314541 GCA_963556195.1 Sepiola atlantica | reverse complement strand
TACATAACACTGTGTGAACGTAAAACTTATTTTGTCATTAATATTGTTAAAACATTTCATTGAAACGTTATTATTTTCCCATTGATTTCAGTTCCATGTATTTCTTAATCTTATATTTTGTTTACTGATATGTTCTTAATTAGTTTTTGTTGAGTTTCATAATTTGTAAGTGAGTCTATTTATGAAGTTTATCTTGTGGTCTTCAAAGTAATGAACGGGTCTATCTTAGCTATATGTTCTATTGTGTTATTTAATTTTATTGTAGATGATATGATGTATGTTTCTATTTTATGGTCGATCTATTTGGTTACGTGTATTTTAACAACCTTTTGTAATTCATAGTAGATTCATAAGTTGTACATTTTCAGTTTTTATGAATAAATTATTACAGTATCTAATAATTTTTATATCCTTTTTAACATATAAAGAATTATCTCCAGTTTTTACTTCAAAATATTCAATATATTTCTGAGTTATGTTTCACATTCTGCGAATTCGTTTTGCTTGTATATATATATATATATATATATATATATATATATATATATATATATATATATATATATATATATATGTATATATATACATACACATACACATATATATATATATATATTACTATTTCATGTATCCACATTAAATGTTATACGGAGATATATATTTTTTATGTATCAGTTTTCAGTATTTACTTCAACAGTGCTCGATACGTAAGTAAAGCTAGGTAGTAAGCTATGAAAATATATTTATGTCAATTAAGCCACACAGAAGCTGCTGCGTTACATCCATTATCCTGAAGATTCCCTCCGAGGATTAAACGCGGGAGCCACTGTGTAGCTTTATTGCCATAAATATATTTTCATAGCTTACTATATATATATATATATATATATATATATATAAACTTAAACACAATTTATATGAGGACAATTGATATTCTTATATGTTAAAATATGGAAGATAAATAAAAATATATTAAAATATATACTTTTACATTCATTTTTTAAAACGGTTTTTATTCGTTTATCAACATTTCGTCTGTATTATAAGACTACCTCAGGATGATTGTCTGAAGAAAAAAAACAAATACAAGTACCACATGTTTAAAACACGAGCTGGTAGCGTTTGTGAGATTAACATTTGGCCGCTTGTGAAAAATAAATTATGAGATACAAATAGATGGTGGCAGTGGGATATTAAGTTGCCAGTACAGAGTATGGGGGATAGTTGTGGAAACACATTTCAATCACTGTGGAAAGAGTAGGGGCGAACATTGGTAGCGGTTGGAATTAATTAAAACTATGAAGGGGAAGGGGACATGATACATGTTTATTTGATATTTAAAAAAAATATCATTTGTCATGAGAGAGCGGGAGGATTAAAACAATCAGGGTCGTGTGAGGATGGATAGGGCGAGGCAGGTGGAGTAGGCGATGGATAGGATCAGGCGTGAGGAAGTATCCACATTTGACAACTACACACACACACACACATATATATATATATATATATATATATATGCATATAATCACGCAAACATATAAACAATTAAGCATATACATAAATATGCACGCATAACCACACAAACATGCACGCAAAAACTCACCCAATGTGGTGAAACTAAAAACAGGAATAATATTTTTATTTATTTATGTCCTGATGTGTTCGAGTGATTGACTTGAAACAACCTGCTACCACCTTGTGTTTCAAACATTTAGTACTTATATTTGTTTTTTTTTTCTTTCGACAATCATCTTGAGGAAGTCATAAAATAAAGACTAAACGTTAATGAATACATGAATATTTTTTTCAATATCCATTACGTCGAAATACTTATTCCATTTTATATCATATATATACAAACACACACACACACACGCATATATATATATATATATATATATATATATATATATATATATATATATATATTTGATTATGTAATTTTATAAATGTTTTGCTTGGTATTGAACACTCTTGGAAAAATTGGTTTCATGTTCACTTCATTAACATATGTGAACTTGATCAATTACACACACACATATATATATATATATATATATATATATATTGCTATTTTATGTATCCACATAAAATTGTATAAGGAAATATAATTTTTATGTATCAATGTTCAGTATTTATCATTTCTAGGTTGTCGTTGCGAAAGGCATACAATAACAAACTGCTAAAAGGGAACAGCGGAGAGGAAGAAATATAACAAATTGCATAAGAAAAATTGACAAATATAGCAAAAATGCCACGAAGAAGAACAAAAATATAAGACTCCAATAGCAATAGTAAACACCCTAATAGTAATCACTTGAATAGAAATGAAAAGGAAAGCAATGAAAAAAAAGATGTAACTATATAAATCGGACACTTTGTCCTCTACAAAATAAATGCTTAACCAAAATTATTGTTTACCAAGCCACAATATTTGCCAAAGAAATACCGAATAACAATAAGTACGACGTGAATATTACCTTCCTAGATTTTAAAACCAGATATTACGACCCAAAAAACACATTTAAAAACAAAGAACGTCGAATTAAAACAGCAAGAGCAAATTGGGAGCTCAAAGTTAATGGATGCTTACCAATAATTGAATGGAAAATAATACGACAGGCTAATTCATGTAGAAATTTAGACAACGCCTGTAAATTATGTCTGAACAAGAAATTTTAAATCGTAAACTTTAAAGATCCATAAAATCTATCAAACTGTAGAAGTGAGATAGGAAATAGCTGCCTGCACAGAATAAAATTTACCTTAGACTAACAATACATAAATAAATTAACTAATAAAACCAAATAAGTAAAAAAAACTAAACTAAAGTCTTAAATACTAAAACATAGATTCGAAATACAAAAAAACGTGTTAAAATAAGGCCACCCATTATATTGACACAACAAAGGGACAGGATATAGGCCACTCTATAGAAAAAAGAATAATAGAATAGGAAATAGGAAGTAAAACCAACCGAACGATTGCTTATGAAAAGCCAAACGATTGGCTAAGACAACAACAAAGAAAACGGGATAAATTATGATTGCGAAAACAGAACAATAGAATAGGAAATAGGAAGTAAAATAATTCTTTAACTTTTGTTAACAACAAAGAATCTGATTGGTTAAGTAGCTAGTCGTGTATATAAACATCCCCGGCAAAACTAACTGCATGCATTTTAGCCTGACGATTCCCCCGGGGATGAAACGCGGGAGCTTCTGTGAAGCTTAATTGCCATAAATATATTTTCATAACCTACTATATATATATATATATATATATATATATATATATATATATATATATATATATCAGAAAAAGACTGTGCCAACTTTCAATTCGATAACGGCTGTATAGTTCTTTGAAATTAAATATACTTATCCGAGAAACGGTTAGTTCTAGGCAGTCTTCCAGAGTTGTAACACAACTAAGGAAAAATGTCGATAAATATACCTAGCGAGTATTTATTTCAATTATTTATCTATATATATATATATATATATATATATATATATATATATATACATATATATATATATATATATATATATACGTGTATATATATGCATATATATATGCATATATATATACATATACACACACACACACACACACACACATATATATATATATATATATATATATATATATATATATATATATATACAATCTTTTTTATACGAGCAGGATTCGGGTCTCGGCCTTGTCCTGAAAAACATAGGAAACTAATGAAATTCCTGATTCATACGCTGACCCTATATTATGCTACATTTTTTCAATGGTCACTTGGACGTCAGTTTTAAGATTAGTTTTCCGCCAACGTAAAGCCGTCGTTAGTTTAATAATAATTTAAAACACAGGATAAATGTCTAAATAATATCACTCGAAAATATTATTCCTAAAATGAATTCGAAAGAAAAAAATAGTCTTGGCAAGTAATCGAAACGTTACGTATCGCTATACTTTTTGAAAGTGTAAGTGGATATACGTAGTAAAGTTTCTCCGTCTAAAAAACAGACATATATTAAACTTATTATAAAAGATAATACTGATCCAGTATAAAGTACTTTTAAAGAATCAACAAAAAATATTGTTCACACGAATTAAAAAGAATATTAACAAAAATAATAATAAAGTAATATAAAAATCAATAGTATAATTAATAGTAAAAAAAAGTATAATCAAGCAAAACAATAATAAAAAGCATGAATAAATAATAAGACAAACCATAAATTGATAATATAATCATTTTAATAATATATCATTTTATTATCAAGGTTTAGCTGCACCCAATATTTTCTGCAAACCTATTATTCTTTATAAAACAGTCATCTAAAGATGTTTACTCTCTATAAACGGACAGAACGTTTGCTTTTGAAAAAGGGCGGAGTTTCTCTGTAAATAATCAATTATTTTTTACTGTCCCGGATTCTATTAAAATAAGTCAAAGATTTACTAAAATTAATCGATAAGTACGTAAAAATGTATATCGCATATATTGTCTTCAATTTTCTTTTTCAACTTCTCGTTCACTGTTTCGGGTTTTTATATATATATATATATATATATATATATATATATATATATATATATATATATATATATATATATATATATATTTATACATATACACATATATATATATATATATATATATATATATACATATGCATACATATGCTCGCACACAGACATCCACACACATGCATATATATATATATATATATATATATATATATATATATATATATATATATATATATATATATATATATATATATATATATATATATATATATATATATATATATATATCTAACGCCTACAGATTCAAGATGTATCTGTGATCGGGGTTCGCGCCCTATGCTCGTTTGGGATTGGTATTTTCCTGCTCTGATCAGAGCCATAAGATCGAAACGACGTCGTTCGTAGGTAAATTATTAAAAATAATTTAATATTATTTATAAGCCCCTTCCAAGTAAAATTGAAAGTTGAGCACTGTCAGAAAGATGAAAAATAAACATTCAATTAAAAGCTTCAGTTCAATGCTGAGATCCTTTCTGTTGAGTGCTATCAAATCTTTAGGTGTCTACGCTCCCCGCTTCTAGTATAAACATCACTTAATTACTCCGTTATTTCATGACAATCTCTCATGGCCTAATGAGACTAGGTTAACGCCTACAATAATGTCGTTTTTGTTCAACACATTTATTTAATCTGAAACATTCACATTAAGACATTTTTTAATCTTTACAATAATTTCCCCCATTTTCTATGACTTCTGTCCAACGATCAACTAGCCTTCTTTAAAAATTTTCTCTGATTTTTCGGAGAAAAAGAAATTTTGATCATTTTTTAGTTGGTCGTCATTTTCATGAATTTTATTGTTTAAGTGATGCTGCAACGACAGAAAAAGATGGCATAGATCAATATCAGGTGGATAAAGCGGATGAGGCAAAACTTCCCAATTGAAATTCATAACTTTTTCCTGAGTGAGTTTTGCTGTGTGAGGTTTCGCGTTATCATGCTGAAGCACTACACGCTTCGTATTCAGTAATGCTGGTCGTTTTTTTTGATAAAGCAATTCTTAGATCATCCAGATGCGAACAATATTTTACTGATGTGATTGTTTGATTAGGCTCTAGTAACTCATAATAAATCATTCCTCTCATGTCCAACCATAAAGAGAGTATAACCTTCTTTGGGTGTAGTCCTTGTTTTGGAACAGGCTGTGGACTTGGTTTCGATCTAACCATTGTCTTTTGCATTGGGCATTCTTGTATAGAACCCATTTTTCATTTTCAGTCACAATTCTTTGCAAAAATGGTTCTCGGTGATTCCTGGAAAGCAAAGATATGCAAACAGTAAATCTTTGATTTCGTTGAGCATCGATCAAATCGTGGGGAACCAAGTTTTAAACTTTTCCTAACTCGTGAAGGCAAGAAATAATTGTGGTATACGTTGTATTGAATTGCTGAGCTAATCTTTTGCTGGTTAACTTTGGATTCGCCTCCACAGTGTCTTTACTAGCGTCCTTATCAATTGATTTTGGCCTTCCCGAACGTCGCCGATCTGACAGGTTAAAGTCTCCAGAAGAAAAGTTTGCAAACCACCGTTGACATTTTCGATCATTCAGAACATTTATCCCATAGACAGTTCCAATATTTTTTGTAGCATCTGCAGCTGAGTTTTTTTTAATTCATAGAGCATGCAATGTCTCAGATGCTCCTCACTAATATCCATTGTTTACGGCTGAGACAGTAAAACTTAATATTCTCTAACTAATTACTATATCTGAGAGGCAAAGCAAGATATTAAGACACCAATTCACCAAAAATATAGAACTGTGTACAACTTAAGAGCCTGCAAAGTGATCAAGTAAAAAATACGATCTTATTTTCTTTCCAACCTGATACGAGGTTCGCTGCTTCTGACCGTCTGAGATTGTTATTTACCTGCGCTGATGAGAGCCATAAAATAATGTGATGTTAATATATATATATATATATATATATATATATATATATATATATATATATATATATATATATATATATATATAAATGCATATATATATATATATATATGCATATATATATTTATATTTATATATATATATATATACTGTGTTTTTAGTATAAGATAAATGAGAAAAATGCCCAATTAAATATGTAAGAGTATATATACATATATGTTTACTTTAAATACCACTACACATTAGTTTGATCATCCAACCATGCCCGCGGTTTCATGAAAACATATGAAACACTTTCACATGTGATTTAAAATCTAGTCAACCCTAATATTTTACTTGATGTTAAAAAAGGGGTAATGTGGATTGATAAATTCTCCAAAGATTAACATAAACATAATGCAATACTTCGGACAATACTCAGAGATCACACCACCGCTACTTAGACACATACAAACACACACACACGCACACACCAGACACACACACACACACAGATATATATATATATATATATATATATATATATATATATATATATATATATATATATATATATATATATAATGTGTTTGCATGTATTTCACCATGGAAGTTGAAAAGTTTTGAATAACAGGTTAAAAGAATACATCTAGGAATTTCCCAGTTATTTCTCAATAATATTCGCGGCAACACTTAACTGTGTCATCGGATCAATAGGCAAGTCCAGAATGTTCCGAAATTCGATGAACGGTGCATACTATGTTCGTGTGTGTGACTCTAGTATTGCCAATCCGATCGGCCAACAAATTGTATCTGTTAATCAATATATCTATTGAAAACTACTGCGATTGTTTTGCCACATGGCTTTGCAAAACGCAGCTCACACAAAGGTAAAATCCGTTTTTCCTACTTTCAATTAATTCGTTTTTTCGTATACGTTGCTTAATTAATTAAAGAAAGCCGTAATGATATATACATTATTTGTGTTTTTATTATTATTGCAATTTTACCCACTTATATAGAAACGAAATCCGTGTTTTTGCGGCAAGGAGAGTAGAAAGTGGCTCTTGGGTTTACTCACATTCCATGAACGATATTTCTGACAAAGGAGGAAGTATTGCTGGTTTGGGGGCAGAATCTATCCACCTAACACTTATTGTTTGCTAGTTTTTCACCTTGAAGTACGAGTTTTGATTCAGTTTATTACACCAAAAAAAGTCTACCCCTTGTTACGTATATTATACAAAGTCCAATTTCTATTTCGGAATGTTTTTGAGGTGAATCGATGCTTTTTTATTATTTAGATTATTCGGACTACTATTCTAATATTGGGTGTTATTTTCACAACGTTTCTAACGATGTAACCCCGAGCTTCTTCAGATACATAGGCGGAAAAAATTGTGTGAAATATTTAAATATGAGAATATAATCCAAATAAGCCCCAAAATACTAAGAACAATATATATTGTAAACGATTCTTTAGATACATTCAGTTAAACACAAGTTGTTCTGTTGCCTCTTGCCACGGTTAAAATGTAGGTTCATAAATTAGCCAACGGTGCTACTCGTAATTAAGTACAACATATTCGACAGCATTTAAAATTATATTATTTACTTGTAATGGTTTGCTTCGTCTAATTCTAGGCATATCGGACCATTTTTCATCATATTCGGTTTAACGTCCGTTTTACATACTGACAAGTTTTGGAGGGTAAAGAAGTTCGACCAATTTTCTGTGGAAAACTATTTCTTAATTGAGGTTTTTATAGGACGGATGCAATTTCTGATGCCAACCATGTGAGATGATGGACACCAGTAATTTGATCGAGATACCACCGCTTGGTGATTTCCCACCTAAACTATTAGGCGCTTCCCCGGCCCAGCGTGTGTTATTTAATGGCTAAACATAATACCTATTTCAACCGAGTCATTGAATATTAGCGATAATTGATGTTTAGCCATAGATGGGTGTTATTGTTCAATATCATTCTTTTGTCCAATCATTCAACCTGGCTTAAATTATCCAACCAGAATTCTTCTGCCTAATGCCAGTCGTTGATAAGCCTGTTGTCGTTTGTACCCCAAATAATAACATTTAATAAATAGAATTGGATATTGCTAAAATATACGTACAGTGCAAATACAACGTAAGATATTTTGAAGGGCATGTATATCCATTATATGTATTAACAAAGTTACGTACTAAAAACAACTAGTGACGAGGTCAATGAACAGCCCATCTTAGTCTAGTCTATAAAGTCAAAATAACTTCTTATTTAATGTTTCTACTAAGTATAACACTATAAATATATTTCTCTTCTGTTTGTCTCCGTCTCTGCTCACTTCTCTTTACTCTCTATGTCTTTCTATACTCTCTATGTCTCTCTTAACTCTGTATGTCTCTCTTTACTCTCAATGTCTCACTTTACTATATATGTCTCTCTTAACTCTGTATGTCTCTCTTTACTCCCTATGTATCTGTTTACTCTCTATGTCTCTCTTTACTCTATGTTTCTTTTAAAACTATATGTCTCTCTTAACTCCTTATGCCTCTCTTTACTCTCTAAGTTTATCTTTAGTCTGCATGTCTCACTTTACTCTCTATGTCTAAGTTTACTCTCTATGTCTCTCTTAACTCTGTATGCCTCTTTTTACTCTCTATGTCTCTATTTACTCTTTATGTGACTCATTACACTCTGTCTCCATTTACTCACTTGGTCTCTCTTTACACACTATGTCTCTCTTTACATTCTATGTCACTATTTACTCTCTATGTCTCTTTTTACTCTCTATGTCTCTCTTTAATCTCTATGTCTCTCTATACTCCCTATGTATATTTCTAATTTGAATGTCTGTCAATACTATTTATGTATCTCTTTACTCTCTGTGTCTGTATCAACTCTTTATGACTCTCTTTACTCCCTATGCCTCTCTTTACTTTCTACGTTTCTTTTTACTCTCTATGCCCTGCTTTATTCTCTATACACCTCTTTACTGTCTATGTCTCTCTTAACTCTCTGTGTCTAATTTTACTCTCTATGTCTCCTTTTAATCACCATGTATCTGTTTACTCTCTATCTCTCTTTACTCATTATATCTCATATTACTTCTAATGTCTTCTTTTACTCCCTATGTCTCTCTTTACTCCCTACGTCTCTTTTTACTTTCTATATCTCTATATACTTTCTATGTCTATTTTTAATCTCGATGTCTCTCTTTACTCTTTATGTCTCACTTTACTTCCTATTTCTCTCTTTACTTTCTATGTCTCTCATTACTCTCTACGTCCCAATTTACTCTCAATGTCTCTCTTTACTCTATATGTCTTTCCTCACCTTCTATGTCTCTCTTTAATCTCTATGTCTCTATATCCTCTCATATCTGTCTTCAGTCTTTTTGTCTCTCTTCCTTTCTATATATCTCTTCAATCTCTATTTCTAACTTTACTCCTAATTTTACTCTTTATTCTCAATAGCTCTTTTTTCTCTCTATGTTACTCTATGTCGCTTTTTACTGTCTATGTCTCTGTTTATCTTCTATGTATCCTTTTACTCCCTATACCTCTCTCTACTTTCTATGTATCTCTATACTCTTTATGTCACTCTTTACTCTCTATATATCTCTACTTTCTATGTTACTGTTTACTCTCTAGGCCATGCATTTTCCTCTATGCCTCTGTTTACTCTCTCTTTACTCTATGTGTCTCACTTTACTTCCTATGTCTCATTTTTACTCTCTATGTCGCATTTTACTCTTTATGTCTCTCTTTACTCTCAATGTATCTCTTTACTCTCTTTCTGTCTTTACTGATAATTTCTCACTTTACTCCCTATGTCTTTTTACTCCCTATGTTTCTCTTTACTTTCTTAGTCGCTTTATACTTTCTATGTATATTTTTAATCTCGATATCTCTCATTACTTTGTATTTCTCACTTTACTCCCTATTTCTTTCTTTACTCTCTATGTCCGACTTTACTCTCTACTTCTCTCCGTACCCTCTATTTCTCACTTTACTTTATATTTCTTACTTTACTCACTATGTATCTCCTTTCTCTTAGTGTATTTTTTACACTCTATGTCTTTGTTTACTCTCTATGTCTCTATTTAGTCTCAATCTGTCTTTACTCTCAATGTCTCTGTTTACTCTCTATGTCTCTCTATAGTGATTATGTCTATGTCTCTCTATACTCGTGATGTACCTCTTTACTCTCTATGTCCTACTTTTCTGTCTTTATCCCTCTTTACCCTCTATTATCTCTTTACTCTCTATTATCTTTTTACTATCTATGTCTCCCTTTACCATATATTTCTTATATGTCTCTCTGTATTTTTTATGTCTTTATTTTCACTGCATGTTTTCATGTATTCTCTTATCCTCTCTTTACACTATACTTTTCTTTACTCCCTTTGCCCCTATTTACTCTTGATGTCTCTCTTCACCTTGTTGTCCCTTTTTATTGTCTCTCTCTCTCTGTACTCTTTATATTACTTTTTACAATCTTGGTCTCTTTTTACTCTGTATGCCTCTCTTTACACTCTATGTCTCCGTTTAGTCTTGCTGCTTCTCTTCCTTTTTATGTCTAACTTCAATCTCTATGTCTCACTTTACTCTCCATGTATCTCTATACTCTCTATGTCTATTTTTATCTCTATGTGTCTATCTACACTCTAAGTTTCTCTATACTCTCTACGTCGCAGATAACTTTTTATGTTATTCTTTACTGTCTATGTCCCACTTTACTCTCTATGTCTTATTTCTATATAGTATCTTTTTACTCACTATGTTTCTCTTTTACCTCTAGATCTCCCTATACACTCTATGCTTCTCTTTACTCTCTATGACTTTCTTTACTCTCTATTTGTCTTTTTACTTTTTATGTTTCACTTTACTCCCTATCTCTCTTTTTACTTTCTAGGTCTCTTTATACCATCTATGTCTCTCTTTACTCTATTGTTCTAACTTTACTCTCTATGTTTTTCTGTACTCTCTATGCCTCTCTTTACACTCTATGCCTATATTTACTCTCTTTGTCTCTCTTTACCGATTATATCACTTTTTACTAACTATGTCTCTCTTTACTCTCTATGTCTCTTTTAACTATGTATATCTACTTTTACTCTATATATCGCTTTTTTCTCTCCATATCTCTCTATATTCTCTGTTTCCTTTTTCCATCTATTTCCCGCGTTATACTCTTTTTTTCTGTTTACTCTCTATGTCTATTTTACTCACTTTGTTTCTCTTCACTCTCTTTGCCTCTTTACTCACTATGCATCTCTTTATTCTCTATTTGTCACTTTCTCTCTACGTCGTTCTTTTTCATTGTTTTTTTTACTCTACATCTCTATCTTTACTCTCAATGTATCTTTTTATACTCTATGTCTATCTTTACTCTTTATCTCTCTCTTAACTCTCCATCTCTCACTTTACTCTCTATGTCTCTTTGGACTCTCTACATGCCACTTTACTCTGTATTTTTCTCTTCACTCTTTATTTCGTTCTTTAATCACCATGGATCTCTTTACTCTCTGCGTGCCTCTTTATCTTCTATGTCTCTCTTTACTCTCTGTGTGCCTCTTTACTCGCTATGTATCTGTTTATTCTCTATGTGTCATTTTACTCTCCATGTCTCTTTTTACTCCCTATTTCTATCTTTACTCTCTATGTATCACTTTACTCTGTATTTCTCTCTTTACTATTTATGTCGCTTTTTACTCTCTGTAGATCTCATTACTCTGTGCGTCTTTCTTCACTCTCTTTGTCTTTCTTTACTCTCTTTGTCTTTCTTTACTCTCTATGTGTCTTTTTAAACTCCATGTCTCTTTTTACTCTCTATGTCTCTCTTAACTCATAATGTCTCTGTTTACTCTCTTTGTCTCTCTCTTTACTTTCTATGTTTCTACTTTATATGTATGTATAAGTTTACATATAATCCCTTGCATATACATACATATCTATTAATAAATACACATACTTGACGTTATAAATATAGATATATGTACGTATAGTATGTACTAAACTACGATTTTGTACATGCTATATTTGCGCAGATAATATTATTAGATTAACAATTATTGAGTCAGTAGAAGTAGGCAAAGGATACCACAAAGTGAAAAAATGAGACGTGTACAGGATTTGAATCTTTGTTTGATATTAGGGACCGCTTTGCATGGGCGTCATTTTGGACCACTTGACTCACGAGCTGTAGTCTAACATGATAAAATGTTTAAATAACTGATTTCCGAAGCTTTGCAACAAATGTTTGTTCGTGATTTGTACTAACAATTTAGTCATATTTCGCTATTGCATTAGCAGCGGAAACTGATGAAAGTTTTATGTCTTTAATGTTGGACATTTATTTCCGAGAGTATGTGCTGTATTATTCATCAAACAATAACACCAAGAAAAAAGCAGCTCAATAAATGTATTTTGTATATCTAAATCCTTTCCGCGAACGCACACCCTTAGATGATCATTATATGGTCGAAATTAATTATAGTACGACCTAGTCTTACCGTATTCGAGTCTCTTCATATCTTACATTTTAACCATTTTGTTTGTAAAGACATTCCTATAAAAAAAAACAACATATGATTATTTTACTATCTGAACAAACTTATTAAGTCTAAGTCATCGATCAAAGCATTTCAACCACCAAAATAACACAAACACATTCCATCAAACAAAATGTACAATACATTAAATGATTACAAAACGCTAATAGACAATATACATTGATGTAGACAAAACATTTAAAGTCAAATAAAATTCTCCTTTTATTCATGATTTATTATAGCTTACGAACAATAATCTGCATATGCTAATTTGTTCCGTCGGCCAATCAATCCAATTTCTAATGAAATGATTTTAGAAAATATGCGTTCGCTTCGTTCTCTTTCGGAATTTTCTTCATTGATTCCTGCAGCTTTTCCCAACACCGTTATTAACACAGGAGGTCGGAGCTATTTTGACTAACATGCTACAATCTACCCTCACAACTACTCATTTCACCGGGACTGTTGTTATTAAGTTAATTATGTATGCATATCACCGGTAGTATTAAATATTTTCGCTACTACTAATGTCTGAGAACGACACTAGATTTTTAATCTAAATACAGACAGCTCTTTTTGTGTAATCTTTTTCATTTCCGGGCTTATTTCAGAATTATATGATAATTAAATAGCCGTTACGATAAAGATACAGAGCAGTCATTATTATTGATACTTTTAAGTATTTTTTTCCATTTAACTTTCTGTCACATTTCTGATATCATATCATCTCTATAAAGAAATGATACCATAGTAACGCCTTGTACAATAACTATTCATTTACATTTCTGTCTTTATTTCTTGATTTTCGCCATTTTACTTGTTAACATAGTAGGAGAGAGATTCAAGAATAATGAAACGTCGGAATATAATTTTCGAACGCTAACGAACTAAGACGCGATTATGTAACAGTGCCCCGCTTTTCACTGTTATTCCCTTTGATAATCCTATTTACCCTCTTAAAATGCTTTTGAACGTGTACTTCACCAATCCTATGGATTTAACGACTAATTTATGGCTCAAATTGACACATAGCGCACGTAATTCTATCATTACAAACAGAAATACGTCTTCTTTTTACACATGAGTAAAGAATATTGACGAGTTAACTGCAGTCATTTACGCAATTACATGTTTTCTTACGTTTTTACAATTGTTTTTTTTTTAATTAAACCATTGTTACGTTGTCTCTTTTGATTCTTTTCTTTTGTATAACGTTTTTCGTCTATTTTTAACGTGTTAATTTTTTCTTTTATTAGTAAAATTAAGACGTTTTCTTAAACAAACAAAAATGAATTATTTCAAGGAAAATTGATAATTTGTATTTCTCATCGTGATTTTTTTTTTATTCACAACGTTTGGAATGACGTCACCACGGACCTTCTTCACGTTCACTCACGTTTCCGAGTTCGCAAACGATACAACTGGAAACGGTCGAAGGTTGCATCGCGCAAAACAGTGTGAATATAATAACCAATGTGAGCATACTAATTCGGTACTTATATCGAATATGAACCAGTTCACGCGTCGGCAGCGTTCGGGTATGTTACGTAAACATCCGAGAGATGCCGAGCGATTAGTCAATCAGCTGTCAGCTACCAGACGACACTTTACTAACCAGTATTGAACTTGATTAAAGCTAGAAGCAATTGTACTAAGCCAGTGTCATGCTTATTTCCTGTTAAATCCTCCTTCCCCGTAAAAATTAATTACTAAGAGCTGTGTAGTAGTGTTGAATCTCCCGAAGGAGTCATTTCTTTCTGCCAGAAAAGAAATCTGTTGGTAAAAAGAAAAACATGTCAGAAATGTTATTACATGTGCCGGTTGATAGAAAGTAAAGAAATAACGGACAAGTATTCATGGAGGTGTACAAACACTTAATGTAGAGCTTGGAATTCCGAAGAAGTGGTCCGTTTTTTTAATTTGCTAATGACGCTCAGCGTATCGAACTTATCGTCTGACACCATTCACCTCGTTTATGTAACATGCCGAACACTGCCGAGGTGAAGTTCACGAGAACTGGTTCATATTCTATATAAGTACCAGTAATCACAATAATCAAAATATTTTTTTTTGGGGTGGAATTGATTTTTAACCGTCCTTAACTTTTCAAAGCAATACAATTCCCTTGATGAACCCAAACGGCAACGTAAAGTTCGGGTTGGTTATTAAACGTCTTCCATAAGTCTGTGTGGCAAGCTTCTTCAAAACTCTTTTTACATTACTATCGTGGGGTTTGCGTTCGCACAGGACAATCATAAGCAGAACATAATTCAATAGTTCAAGATTGGGGCCTGGAATATCTTGAGTTAATCTACTTTATTCCTCACTTTGTTCTATTATTAATCTTTAATACTATCATTATATTTTTCATCCTTCAACTGACTATCATTCTATCTCATTAACTTTTATCCTCGACTGGTTTTCTGACTTAATGAATGGTGACCTAACCGTAAAAGCACTGAGAAATTGATCTTTATTAATTGACAATCCTCATCCTGCTCATATAATTATCTGCCAGGTAGCAATCTAGATTATTTTTGCTGCCTTCTTTTCTAGATTCAGCCATCGACAATAAGCACCACAAAGTTACCTTTAAAGAGTCATAGGTTGGCCCAAACGCATATTCCTATCAATGACGTATAGTCAGCTCCATTTTCAGTGCAAGTAATAACTCACAATGATTTAATATTTACTTTAGGAGTGAACCCTGTGCATACAAATATATAAAACTATGCACATACTAAACTTGATATAAAAAAGATAGACTCAGACAATACTGCTCTGGTAACTATTAATTAAAAATATGACGATTCCTTATTTTATTTTAGACCAACTGTGGGTTTCTCATTCGTTCATAATATGTACTTGTCTTATAGCTTTAGGTGTGCTGAAGTTACTTGAACCTATCCCATAATTCCATTAATAATAGAAACGTGATTTGCAATCGTGTAATTACTACGTATTAATTTTTTTACTCGAAACTAAAAAACTGCTTCGCAAAGCTATTCACTCGGATGTGTTCATTCTATTAATATCCGGATGAATATATCGACCACAAAGTCTGACCAAACACACCACAGATACGCACACACATCAAAACAATATTTTCAATGGATCTATAAGAGAGTTAATGAAATATTATGTGAAAGATATTAAAAAGTAAAAATGAAAGTGTTTCGATTCGAAAATACGTTAATTACAATAAAAAATATTGGATCATTCAGAAAAACATGAAAGAAGCCTTTTGTCCGTTCGTCTCTCTTCATGTGCTTGTCTATAAGATACAGTTAAGCTGTTAGACACAGTAACAGTAAGATTAGTAGGATGGGATCCTCGTGTGATAACGTAGAAGTTGAAGAGTTGCAGTTCTAAAAGTCGTGACCACCATGTTTCGTAAGAAACTATCTTTTTATTTTTGTTATCTTTAAGTTATACACGAAATAATATAAACTTCCCCGAAAACGGTTCAACAAATCTTTGCTTTCTTGTCTCTTAGGAAATACGTATATGTTAAGGAGAACTCTAAAGCCATCACGTATAATGGCTTTATGGTATTTTTAAACACTTACATATTTCCTCAAATATAAGATGTCCACTATATGTAGAACCAGTAATCATGGGACGGGTGCGTTTATTGTATTTTATTCATAACTTAAAAATTGAGAGGAACTCACACAATTGTATATATTTTCTGAAACTATATTACCTACAATACATGAATAAGTACATTTATATTATTTTGATCTACGATGGTGCATAAATATAGTAGTGTCTTTGTTTGGAAGAGACATATTTTATTTTATTTTTTATTTTTTATTTCCATCATTATTTTAAGTGAGAGAAATACAAAAAAAAAAGAATTAAAATTGTAATATGGAGTTCAGGGATTAAATCATGTCCAGAGAAAATTTATTTCTGGGAAATGCCGGAGTTGTGTCCAAGGAGATACATTTAAATGTACCCACCTTGTTCCCGTTCAAAATAATCTTACGCACCAAAATTAAGTATATAAATTGCAAGAGAAAACGAATAAAAATCTGTTATAGATTTGTAGGAGAAAGACAGTATTTCTCATTTAATTGTCGGTAATGCCGGGGGTTCTTTCTAATCGCTGTCTCTTTATCTCTCTTACTCTCTCTTTATATATATATATATATATATATATATATATATATATATATATATATATATATATATATATATATATATATATATATATATCAGAGGAAACAGTTTTTAATCAATGAAATTGTTCCTTAAGGGCTTATCGTCTGCCCCTCTAAGAGCAAATCGAATGAGATATGAGGAGAAAAATTGTTTAAGTCGCCGAAAACGTATAAGAGGACAAAAAACCAACAAAACCGTAAATCTCTCAACGTTATAGTGGATTTTAATAATTAAAGATCTCCAACAGATGCTTTAAAATCTTTTGTCTACACAATATATATATATATATATATATATATATATATATATATATATATATATATAATAAAATAGAATAACATATGAAACTAAAAGTATACTTTTTAGTAGAAATAACCTATAGTGAAATGTTTTAAGCTCAATATACGAGATAGAGCAATTATAAAGATGGATGAAAAAAGAGGGATAAACATGTACGAATGACAAATTAATTCCAACTTCGATTGTTCAATACAAGATATACTCGGTAATAAAATTATGTTTATTATTTTTTCCTTAAGCCAAGTATTTTCAAAGATCAAAATCTTATCAGAGGAATTACATAGATAGATAAGTTGGCAGTGAAAAAGCCAAATTCAAAATTTGAAAAAATATTAAGTAATGGAGAGTGAAAGAAGTTCGTGTTAAAAAGATATGGGGTTTGTTCAGATGGTAATTGTCCGTTGATTAGGTGTCCAATGAAAGGAGATTTAGATGAAAAAGAGATGTTTTTGTGAGAGCAGCATGGAAAAGCGTTTTAAAATGAAGCAACTCTAATAGTGAGATGTTGAGTTCAAATCGTAGGTGGAGCGCACTTAATCGGAATTAAATATGAGATATCGGGCCATTTAAAAAATTACTTCCATGGCCCGAAGTAGGAAATTGAAGTCGAACCGTCTAGAGTTTACGTTGGCAGTGTAATGTTTAAGCAATTCTAAGAAAAGACGAAATCTTTTAGGTAAAAACGAGGCCAAAAGAGGAAAGGGGGTTGGAAGGGATAAAATAAACAAAAGCATAAAGGGAAGCAGGTAGAAGGGTTAGTTGAATGAGCTATGCCTGATGCAAGGAAATGAAGGGGAGGCGGAGGAGGGGTTCATATGATAAAGTTTATTGCAGGTAGTCACTAAAGCCGATGCGAATAGGGATTGGCCAGAGAAGGAATTTAGGTCATTGAGTGTATATATTATTTGAAAGAAAAGAGGGGAGGTCCGTAATCAAAACTGATTTTGAACAGAAAACAAAAGTAATTTCGAAAGATTAAAAGAATTTCAATTGGGAAGATTAATGTTCATTATATATATATATATATATATATATATATATATATATATATAGAGAGAGAGAGAGAGAGAGAGAGAGAGTAAGTCAGTTTAGCTGTACTGAGCCATTTAAATTCAGATTAATGCAGAAGATCGCATTATTAGTCGCCCTAAACTTTATTGCACGTATTTTTAGTATAAATATATATATATATATATATATATATATATATATATATATATATATATATATATATATATATTTATATATATATATATATATATATATATATATATATATATATATTATTAGTTGCATACGTACATTAAAGCATTAATCTATATCCCTTAGGAAGTGAACAACAATAAAAATAATGCAAAACAAAGTAACAGACGCTGAATCATCTACGATCTTTGTTTAAGTTAGAAATGCTGATGACGGCTTTGAGCCAGAAACACGTGTCCATGGATTACTTTTATGTACTGCTCCCTGTTTTCTCGACTGTATTGACATGCAGTAATTTAAAGCTAATGTGAACAGGCATCTCGTTGCACAGCTCCTAATTAAGGATGACCCTTAAATCTTTCACCCTTATTTTAAGTAGCCGCTTACGTCTACAGTGGCAACTATCTTTTTTTGTTGTAAACACATAGTCTCTTTTTTGCTCTCTCTCTTTCTCTCTATCTCTCTTTATATACATATATTTATATATATATATATATATATATATATATATATATATATATATATAGAGAGAGAGAGAGAGAGAGAGAGAGAGAGAGGGAGAAAGAGTGAGGCAGAAAGAGAGTGAGAGTTATAGAGAGAAAGGGCGATAGATGTATAAAGAAAGAGAGAAAGTGAATCCCATTTGATATACATTAAGACCTAGCGACCATCTTTATCTCGACAGAAGGAATGCCCTTAAGGACATCTTGTTATCTTCTGTTAGTCTCCAATTACTTATATACATTTATATGTATATTTATATACCTCCAACTGTCGGAGACATAGGCCAGACAAAATTAGCTTTAAGACTTGCTTTTACTAACCACAACTTAGTATGACGTAAAAGACACCCTACTCCCCCAAAAGAGAAATAGTTTAACCAAACACAATCTATACAAGGTAACATTAAATGCATTGTAATCTACACAAACTTCACATTCACATAAAAACATGAACAAAAAGAAACAAAATAGATTATACACTGAGTAGGGTTTTTATTTTGGCATGAATGTTTCTTAGTTGAAGCAATTATTGTACTTAAAGATAATAGAAACAAAATAGATTGTTTATATCAACAAAAACTAAATGTTCTCTTTGCCATACCGATGACCGATTTTTACGTAGGGGTCAAGAACAAATGAATGTTTGACGAAGTTGAAAATATTTTGTCGTTCATAAAAGTTTCATATTCATTCAGTTTTTATAAGACAACTACATTTTGATAAATAACGCAGGACAGTCGAAATAGTAAATTTGAAATTGTAGTTACAACGATAACTATTACGCGCTTTCATGTTATCGATAGAGGAATTTTTTTGTCAAATAAAAGGAAATTCGTTGGTTTGATAAGCACAACGTTTTAATTCCCTGATGAAAGTCTTTGATTCAGTTGGGAAATGGCTAATAAATTTGTGTGGATTTCGATTTACAATTCATTTGGTTTGATCGGAGATTATTCTCGAATTATGTTAATTGCGAAGAATCACAATTCATATATTTATTTGAGTAAAATTAACGGGAAAACATTTTAGTATATTTGACTTACTTCAAAATTAATTAACTTAATAGTTTCTGGTTATTATTTTAATATTCAATAAAGTAAATAACATTAAACAAACTATATACAAAATCTACGAACTACCTTCGGTCCAATGCTACCGCCTGAAACCGTAACTCCTGAATGATGAGGATAAAAAAAACGAAACGATATTGTCTGTAGGTACAACCCCACTTTTATATTTAAAAATATTTACAGTTAATTCCCCTTTAAGATTAATAGGCTTTATAGTAGAACACTGTTTGGAATTACACACTTTTCTGTCACTAGCGAATATGCAAAGTTTAGCTCAAGCGTCGAAGACGTTCGACATCAATGACACCAACCCCCGCCTCTCGGGTAGTGTACGTTAATTTCCATCACTGTCTGTGGCGATTTCTCGTGGTTGCGTGGACATATGCGTTAGGCTTGTGATTCAAGGCTGAATCTACGAATTGCGTTAGATCTCACTCCTGCACTTGTTTTGTAGGTCCAAAAGCACTTTAATATTTAAAAATATTTACAGTATATATATATATATATATATATATATATATATATATATATATATATATATATATATATATATATATATATATAATACAAGGACAACAAAAACAACAATGAGTGTCGTTATTTTCGTGGATTTTAACATTATAATTGATGTTTGAAGGCATTTCTTAAACACAATATATATATATATATATATTTTATACATACATATATATAATTATATATATGTATATAATTATATATATTATTAGCGATGTCGTAGAAATACCTGCTATAGTACGCAGGCGCGATGCTACCAACTCGACACGATGGGCCGTAGATTTTGCTAGATCATCCATCTAGGAGACGGACACTTTGATATAAAACCTACGCTCTACATCGCCTCTCGGTTATCTTTGTTCGCTTTGTCACTGAAAACAGGCTTTGTACAAGCAGAGCGTACTCTGCGTGTCGTACAAGCGTACAGCATGGTCATCTATATGTATAGATATTCCTACAAGACACACGGCGATAAAGACTTGCAAAAATAGGTCGGGCATACCCAACAACTAGCCTGACCAGAACCATACAATGGAATTTTGTAAAGATTGCCTTCTTCAGTACGAAGTGGTAAGCATTATTTCTCTCTCTCTCCCTCTCTCTTTCTCTATTATACAATGCTAAGAAATGTCTCTATATTTCTATCAATTCGTATATATATATATATATATATATATATATATATATATATATATATATATATAAATTAGTTCATATTATATTCCAATAACCATGGTTTTATTTTATTATTTTTTCACATTTCCGAAAAACATAACATTTCTGTGAGATATATTTTTTCGGTCCGCTTCATTTGTCTTATGCCAAACAACATTTTTATGTCAATATCGTCTCTGCAACACTACAAAATTATCAGAAAAAATTTACAAAGAGTTAATAGTTCTTGGTTAAAGAGTCTTGATAAAACCTACACTATACAATAGTTCATTTTTGGGTTAAAACAAACAAAAAACAAATAAAAGAGAGCAAAACTCACACGTGGCGGAACCCACTAATACGCCATTTTTAATATTTCGTTCAAAGCTAGTACATCCTCAAAATTGTGCGAACAATTATGAATTTTAATTCAGTAATGTTTCTTAAAATAGTTAATAAGTTCTATAATTTATTTATAAAAAATCTAATTCACTTGAGGATGAGTTTTTACTTACTAAAGTTACATCAATGTATATTTACGTTATTTGGATACGAAACTCTTTTAAGTTAAACAGTTTCGAGCTAGTTTCATGATGTCAGCCGTCCATTTAAGCAACTATTAAAATTGTTATACTTCGGTGTTTTTGTGGAAGATATATAGTATTTATTAATAAATCGTTTCCATCAATACTAAGATAAGCTTAATTTCCCAGAATTCTTCACTTAAGTAGTAAGTTTCTAATTAAATGCGAAACTAAGGGGGAGATTTGTCACTCACAATGAAGATATCTTATAGTTACCTAGACATGATTCCAAAATACCGAAGGGAGCTATTAAATATTTATTTATTTATTTTAGATTTTAAAGTATTTTGAGGATGCAAAAGTAGTTTTTACAGACATTTGTACTTACATCTAATCGTGATTACGTTTTAAATCTAATTCGCATTATTATGTGAATACTGACAAGCACCAATGTCCATATTAGGTCCCACTTCAATTTCATGCTTATATTTAATAGTAGGTCGTGTGCATTCTACTATTTATTTATTAATATGTCTATTAATATACATATACGAAGATGTTTAGTATGTATTAATAAATCGTTTCCATCAATACTAAGATAAGCTTAACTACCCAAAAAATTATTCAGTCAAGTAGTAAGTTTCTATTAAATGCGAAACTAAGAGGGGAATTTGTCACTCACAACGAATATATCTTATAGTTACCTAGACATGATTCCAAATACCGAAGGGAGCTATTAAATATTTATTTATTAATTTCATTTGATTTTTTATAAAATGATGTTAAAATACATCATTTTAAAGTATTATGAAAATTTAAAAATAATTTCAAGGACTTTTTATAGTTAAAGTTAATCGTGATTACGTTTTAAATCTAATTCGCATCATTATGTGAATACCGACAAGCACCAATGTCAATTTTTAGGTCCCACTTAGATTTCATGCTTATATATAATATTAGGGTGTGTGCATTCTTTAATTTATTTATTAATATGTCTATTAATATACATATACAAAGATGTTTAGTATTTATTAATAAATCGTTTCCATCAATACTAAGATAAGCTTAATCACCCAGAATTCTTCACTACAGGTGGCAATTTGCCATTAAATGCGAAAAAACTTATATTTGCTCTGTTATCAATAACTGACAATCATTGAGCTGAATGTTTTAAGGAGACTACAAAGTAAAAGGAACTGATAGTATATGCTAATACATATATTGCCATTAATAATTATATATATATATATATATATATATATATATATATATATATATGAGAAAGGAAGGATGTAGTTAATCCGACGTAATCAGAAATGAAAAAGGAAACACTAAAAAAGGATGTTTTTTATATATTCATCAACGTTTCGTCTTTATTTATAAGACTTTCCCAGGATGTTAATTTAAAGAGAAATGTCATGCAAGTAGTACGTGAAAATATTGGGTTGACATGATGGTTTGATGAGAAGAAGTAGTAGCCACTGGTGAGGGCGCAGGACCGACATCCGGGCTTAGTGAATTCAGTAGCATGGAATGAAATAAATGTGGATGGTTCTGAGTGAAAAAGTGGAGTGTGGGGGTGAACGGATTAATGTGGACGGCTATGAGTGAAGAAGTGGATGGGGTGGGGAAAGAGGAGGAGAGGAGGAAGCTCTGTGATTTTGGTTTGTGGGTAATGTCATAGTTTTAGAAAAGATTTGAAAACACGAGGTGGTTTGAGAGTGGGAGGGATGAGTGGGTAAGAGTGTGAGATGAGTAGTCGAAAGGGTGAAATAGGTGAGGGGAGAGGGGATATTTTGTTGCAGTTAGGTGTGAAACTTTTGGAAAGTGGGGGTGTTTGACCAGCTGGCTATGCCAGGAATGTGTGGAATCAGTACGTTAGAATGTTTGGATAATCATATCACCATCAGATAAAGGAGTGGGCATAGTAATCATGGACAAAAACTCATATCTGAAAAAAATATCTACTCTATTATCCGACGAAAACACATACACTTAAACTGACCAAAAAACTATAAACAGAAACATAGAAAATTTTAACAAATCTTTCAAACACCTAATTAAGAACAACAAAAAATGGACATCATATATTGAGTATCACCCTATCATTCCTTATTTTATCAAGCATAGGTAGCACCACACACAAAATCGCACGGGCCATAGCTAACATTCTCACCCCATTAATGGGCACCATCAGCCCCTCCCAGATCAAAAACTCAGGCGACCTTCTTAACAAAATAAAAAACATTACCGTAGAAAAGAAAAACACACATAGCCTAGATGTAACATCGCTTTATACTAATGCCCCAGTTAAAAATGCCTAAACTTACTTCACACATATCTAAAGAAAATCAAAACCGACTTACCATTTCCCCCCAACATTTTAATAATAATAATTAGACTCATAACTGACGTAACATATTTCCAATTCAACGAATAAATTCTACTAACAAAAATTTTGACTCCCCATGGACAACCCCCTTAGCTTAGCTGCCTCTTCTTAGAATTCTTAGAATCCGGCCCTTTCAAATTAAGACTACCCCCTAACATCGAATACTTTAGATACATTGATGATATTCTAATTTTCCTCCCTGCATATATACAAATCAATAATCTCAAAGACAAACTCAACACAGTATTCACACACGAGACTGAAATAGACAGCTCGATACCATTCCTAGACACTCTTTTAATTAAGTCAAACAACAAACTAGAATTAAAGGTACACCGCAAAACACCCACAAAAATGACTACATACACTTCTACTCTCACTACAATATCAAGATAAAAACAGGTATGATTATAGGCTTCTTCCTACATGCCCTTAGAATCTGTAGTCCCCAAGACATAGATGAAGAAATAAAATACATCATTAATTCCTTAAAAAACTGAAATACCCCACACATTTTATATTAAATGCCACGAAGAAAGACTTTCAAATATTCTCTAAAAACAACACACAAAATAGTCAAACACCAAGCACCTCTCTCATAGACAGATACCATCTCTTACCCACGCATTCCAATAATACATCCATATGCCACACACTTTACAAACTAGGCATTCCAACAGTACAAACACATCACAATCCATAAAACAAACATTAAACACATGAAGACACTTAAAAAAACCCACATCCCATGCCGGCTTATACACTGTCACATGCAACAACTGCCATCAAATTTACGTGGGAGAAACACAACGTTGAATTGAAAAAAAAGATTGAGTGAACACAAAAGGGACATAAAAAACAATAACTGTCTCAGTGCACTTTTCTCCGATGCATTAGAGCACGATGATGCTTTCAAATTTGAACAAGCCAAAATCACCAAATACATCCGCAACAAAGCTCAGCGTAGACTACTGGAAACCGCACTAATCACAGCCTCCAACACCATCAGACAACGAAATGGCTTATAAAATCTATCTCCCTTTAATAAGCAAAATTATGCTGACTGAAGAAAAACTTAAACTAAATCATGCATAATCGTTATTTTCCTCTTCGATCTCTATTACACTCACACACATGTCTTCGCATACACACACACCCCACACACACCTTACTTCACCACGAATCCAAACCTTCTAACTTACTCATTCCACATATTCCTGACATAGCCAGCTGGTCAACCTCCCCCACTCTCCAACAATTTCACACCTAACCGCACAAAAATCCCCTCTCCCCCTCACCCATTTCACCGTTTCGACTACTTCTCTCACACACTTACCCTACCATCCCTCCCACTCTCAAACCACCTCATTTTTTCAAATCTTTTCTAAAACTATGACATTACCCACTCACCTAAATCACAAAGATTCCCCATCCCTCTTTTTTCCTCACTCCTCACTTCTTCACTCACAGCTATCCACATTATTTCCGTTCACCCCCACCCTTCATTTTTGCACTCAGAATCATCCACATTTATTTCATTCCATGCTACTGACTTCACTAAGCCCGGACCTCGGTCCTGCGCCCCCACCAGTGGCTACTACTTTTTCTCATCAACCCATCATGTCAACCCAATATTTTCACCTACTTGCATGACATTTTTCTTAAAATTATCATCCTGAGGAAGTCTTATAAATAAAGACAAAACGTTGATAAATATATAAAAAACATCCTTTTTTAGTTTTTCCTTTTTCATTTCCCATATATATATATATATATATATATATATATATATATGAATAAAGAGATATATAGACACATTTCTTAGCATTGTATTCGTAGTATTACTTATCGAAGACATTAAAAACCATAAACAATATGTTGTTTTGTTTAATAAATAAATAACATTTTATGGATTTCAGTGTTTTGACTGACTTCCTTATCTTGGCTGTCATACTCACAAGGTTTCTGCCGTTCTGCCCTCCGGCCTTCATCAGGAGTCCTGTATCGAACTCGGGAACCGTATGTCTGGACTGTCGAACACAATCCCTTTATTGTCACGGAGGTACAACGCTCGGATTCTATTTTGGCTCTGGAACGCACCCGTTAATGTTCCGTTGCTTATCGCTGCTGTCGCTGATTGTTACTTTCACTGCCTTCGGCCAGGATTGAACTGAGCACTTCCAAGTAACTCGCAACTGGAATCCGAGCGTGGTACCGATGACGAGCAGCCAGCGGCGGTTCATCGGTCGAATAGGCATATATACACCCTTTGCTTAAAATTAAGTTAAACTAAATATATCATATATTACCACTCTACACGCCTAGCAGCATGTTGCAAAATTCATACTAATCGGTGATTTAGTTCACGAGTGAGAACTTTACATACAAATATATAAACACATACGCATATCTAACTTTATATAAATAGAGATACGCAATATAATAATCCGCAGCATTGTGACGAGGCGCAGCGTGATTTAAATCCGAGACACCAGTACTTAGGGGTCTGTGTTCTGGCAACTGGTATCCACAATTTGACACTTATAAGGAAGGGAATCATTTTTACGCTACTGACGACCGAAAGTACTTATTTCTTTACTGAGCAATATTGCTTTAACGCTAAGTTGAAACAATGATGTTCTTCCAATTGATTATTTGCCCATATGTCCGCGTGTAAACTTAAAGTCAAACGTATAAATATGGATAAGATATATGTATATACATTGAGAGAGACAACGATTATATTCAAATACCAAGGAAATGTTAGCAAAATGATTTATAATTAGAATGTTTTACGAAAATACATTTTCAGCCAACATTTAAGCTTATTTTAGACTGTAGTCTTACAATTGTTTTATATAAAGGATAACGGAAACATATATATTCTTTTTAAACCAATAGATATATCGCCGAAGAAGCTAGATAATTATTTGAACTTGAGGATGTCACAACGGAGAAACTGTCAGTATTCGAGAAGTTGGTTTGTGAGATAAATAAAGAATTATGAATGTAAAAGAGGAATCCCAGGCGGCGATGTCCTATGTGGGACCGTCTTCATTCCAGAGGACGTATAGGTAAATCGACACACGATCGTTTCACATTTAAAATGCTGCATGTCAAAAAGTAGAACTACCCGTATGGCCACTTAGTGTGTCTGTTTGGATTCTTCTGTTTTACGAGCCAAATATGTGGAACATTGTTTAATCAGCAGCAGCAAAAAAGAATATTTTTAAAATTATAAACTCTTTGATTTAATAGATGTTTTACTAAAAAATGTATTGCAGCCAATCAAAAGCACAAAAATATACACTTTCACATTTTTCTTAGAAAAATAGACGTTGGAGTATTTACGTCGTGTGTTACATAATGGATGAATGTATGTGAAAAGTTACATCATCTAGTATAGATTTGATATCGAGGTAGACCAGTGCAAATCTTGACACAAAAATCCGGGGAACAAATTCGTTGTCGGACTAAAAATAAACATTACCTAAACTCTGACCGCCTCTCTGATCTCTGATCTTACAGGTGCGTGGTGAAAGTCTCTGATTCCCCATTTTGAGGCAACTACGCCACACCCGTGGGAACGAGAAAAGAGAGAAGGCTTATAGTCAGTCGGTGTTTCGGTAGCGTGGTGCACGGATGCAAAATTTAGATGTAATTCAGAAAAAGGAAAATTAGAATTTAATTCCTAAAAGAGTGATAGCGAGTTGATAGCTCTCTGTTTTCCTATCTCCGTAACGTAGTAGATCTAATTGAGGAAGAACGATGTTGCCTCTCTCTCCAAGTTAATAAATATGGAGTTTTATAATTATGACGAGGAAATATCTAAAAAATAAACAACCGTTAACTCTCTGTCGCTTTGCGCCTTTCTCCTTTTTGTGCATGAACAGTTTTAAGTACAGACCTAGACAATCACGATGACGATGACGGTAACGACGGCAAAATGCAACACCCCGCAATGATGATGGCAACGGCGACGATAGTGAAGAAACATGCTGCCCAGTTAGTATACAGAAAGCTACGTAAGACCAGAGTACGTTTTGAAGTAAGGAACTGGGAGTAAGATAACATGTTATAATAAACCAATACATTACATATGCGCTGGGAGCCACCTAATTGATACCAAAGTTAAGTCTCAGAAATACCCCACACAGTTTGCTCGAAAAATCATCCACTGCGTGAATTCATTCGTTTCACTGTCGGTAATAGACTTACTATCCAGTTACTGCTAATCTCACCCCTTGCCTTCCTCTTTACAAGGTCGTATGTTTCTTACTAGTGACGGTACATTCGACTATTAATAAAAATTCGTTGTCTGTCCTCAATAAAACAAAATAAAGTTTTGTATGTATCGACTTTCTCTATAAATAACCCCTTGTTTAAGTTATTTAATCCCGAAACGTAAAGGATTCATTACATGCTATTAATTTAACACAATAACTTATTCCCCACATATCTGTGATGGAATTCTGTATTAGTATCTATCCTAACAATATCAGTATTTAAATAACCATGATAGACACGACAAGATTAGAAATGTGCATATATGTCTCCATAAGTCGCGGTGGTGTACGTTACTGAAATAATAACCCATTTTATATTCATGTTTTCTAACAGCTGATAAACGCATTTAATTTATATTAAAGAATTTTAGAAGAATTCTAACGGGACTTTGAGAATTGGTTATGAGTAGACTTTATTTTGGAGTTTAAATTGGAAATAGTTTGTTTAATTCGTGTAACCATATTTTGTGGAAGAAAGTCCATATTATATTATGTACGTCTTTGCGTACGTCGCGCTGGTAGTGCAAAGGTTTCACTCCAATCACTTGCGTAAGATTATAGCGATAATGTTAACGGCCCTATGTTATCGAGAAAATGATGAAATATTCAAATACTTAATGGCAAATTATTAGTGATTGCTTCCAGTCATAGTCATTACTTAGAGTCAAGTATCAAATGAAAAGTTGCCTAGCTGATGACTAATGATGCAGATATTTTGATAAAGGCAATTTTCAAATTATGAAAATTAAACCTAGTCAAGTTGTCTTCCGAAACAGCAAAGTGTGTCCAAGATATACTCATTGCGGGTGGTAAATATGCGAATTTATGAGTTTAGCATTAACGGTAATACCTAAGTTGGTATTAGCCCTGGGCCGGACATGGTAGCTTTCACTAAACGAGTAAGTTGGCAGGGAATATCAAACTCACAAGAGGTTCCCAGCCATGTATATATATATATATATATATATATATATATATATATATATATATATATATATATATATATATATATCCATGTCATGGGTAGATGACATATAGCGCCTAACATTCCTAAATAGTCACCAATCAGGTACTGGTCAGGCTCCACATTGCTTAACTTCAGTGATTTAACAAGAACCGAAGTGTCAACGCGATTATGCCGTACAAGTGTTATAAGTTAATATACATATTGCCACACTTCTTATCAGATTGAGACCACACTTGTTGACCTTTGACTACACACATGCTTAACTGTAACTACTCGGCGTTGCTCGGAAGTTTTGCTTTAAGTTGTATTTCGCTCAGTGGCCGCCTAATGTATTGTAAGAAAAGTTCGCATATTTTATTAAGGTTAATATAACGAATAAATAATAGGGAGACTGATCGCATAAGGATTCAATTTAATATAGAGTCCTTTTAAGAGAACATACAGTTTTTATTTTTAGTTTAAATAAAATAAATATATTCGCATTAAATGCACGTGTAAAAAGATGCCTTCACAAGAAAGGTTTCCAACACTTATAGAATGTAGGCCTTAACCTCAAGAGCCCTCTAGATTTTTATTTATTTTTCGGCTTTGTCAGAGCACTGAAATATAAAGATGGCAAATAAAAGCCTATACATCCAAGAATATAATACTATTTTTCACTAGTCTACATGTTTTTCGGTTGTGAATACGCCGGCTATTTTTATTAATTTTAAAATGAATTATTGCAGATTACTGAAACCTCATTAGTACTAATACCGATACTTTAGTTGTGAAACGGCGACCATCTTTAAAGATTGCCACCGATTTTTAAATAAAATATGACAGATTCCTGAAACCTTAGAAGTAATGGCTTTTTTATGATGAACTCACTATATAAACATATAAAAAAGCCCATTTTATTCCCAGTTGAATTATGCATCCTGTGGTATAAGCTATATTACATTTTATATCTAGAACCTGCTTTAGGATTGAGAAAGTTTCAGGACATTATTTTAGATAATTATATTATAGTTCCTTACTAAAATAAACATGAATATATCTTAAAACATTTTTTATGTAGATACACTTATATCCTACTAATGAAATAAGTATCATCATTGCTGTATTTCCGTCACAAGGTAGTCATTTCCCATTGTGTGATTTTATATTCTTTAGAAGTTTAGTTCATCACAGCATGAGAAAACGTGTCAAATTTGTTATAAATAAACAACACAGAATTCTAACTTCCTGTTGATTGTTTGAAAAAGGATAAGGTTGCTAACATGATAATTCATACATTGTATCTTGTCAAGCAAGCAAACATAAAGCACGAAACATGGTGATAAATACTCAAGCATTTTTCAAACAAAGTAATTAAGTCAGTAATTTCATTGTACAGTTGATTTCTAAAATGAAATGTCTTAAAATAAATAAAACAAACAAAAATGCATGCAGAAATATATCAGTTGCTTTGATCTGTAAATGGTACGTTGTTTTGTAGACACGTACATATGTTTCGATCATGACAATGCCTCTTTTTGCATTTACTAGAGCAGTTTGACAATTCACGGAGACATTCTCAGCAATGATGGAGGATTTAAGCTGGGTTTTAGCCCGTTTAGGATTCCTGATTGAGTCCTGCTCGCAGATTTCGGTCATCAAGTGAATCTCCTGTGAACTATTGTCTTTTTTCCAGTTTACAAGTAGCTTCAAGATTATAAGAGAGAGGTTGAGAAATGTTCACTCTTCAGATAATTCGTTGACATTAAGTTTTGGAGATGCTGTGCTTAGATAAGTTATGATTCTATTATGATATATTTAAGCACATCATCTCTTAAACGCTTTCCCAAACACCCAAGAAATGACATTGTTATGTGAAAAGTAACAAGATTTATCACCAACTTTTCCATGAATTGTGAATTTCTCCATCTGATTTGCTTTTGTGTAGAAAGCTTGGTCGATCACAATGAAAACTGTCTCCAACTGCAGCTTGTTAGCAATTTAAACACTTCATAGTAGATTTGTTATTTATGTTGAACTGATAGGCAAGTATCCTATAACAGACTTTGGTGGAACTTGGATTTGGGAAATAAGCTGCTTGAGTCCAGTCAAAGATGGTAAAATGCTGTCAGTACTAAATATCATAATTTAGTAGGCTAAGTCAAGCGGCATAGGATATTGTAGCAAACGAACATTATCAAACTGAAAGACTAAAAAATGTTTACCAAATGGCACTTGACCTTCCTTCTCTTTCTTTATGGTAGTTGCATTGACTTACTTATTGTTCTTTTAACACCTGAACTTGGACTCTTAGAGGAAAGGGGTTTCACCAATAAGAGGATTGGCACGGCTCTTGATAATGATGCTATATGTGTTGTGGCTTGTTTCTCTGTCCAGATAAAGTTTCCTCTCCAAGTCGTAGTCATCATGCACCAAAGTTGTCAAAATACCTAACTGCATTTTAGATGAAAGGGGATTTTTTTCCACGAGAAATGTCTAATTCAGCCAATGGTGTATCATGATTCATGACAACAAGTATAACGTGCAGTGTCCAAAACCATTCAACAATCCAATTAATTGGACAGATCTAGACAGGTAAGTAATAAACATAGCAGATGATTACTGCTTAGGCATTAATTCTCGTCTTTTAATGTATCAAATCTTGAGAAATGGAAAGAAGCTTTCTATGTATTGACTTCTTATATGTGTGTGGCTCATAAGAGGTACCCAATACCCATGCAAGGAAGGCAATTTTCATGCTTCTTTTAAATGCACTATCTCTGAAGTTGGTGGCTATGGCAGAGAGGTTTAGTTGAATTTTGTTGCTCTATAGATGTTACAAACATGTTCTCCAGGTTGGTTTGGTATCTATGTAGATAGTTCGGTTGTTCGCTAATACCTTTTTGTAGTGGTATATCTGTGCCATTTTAAGATGTTGAGTCGGTTTCACCCATTAGCGTGTTTTCTTGAAATTGCTTTTATCCTCAACAAGAGCAGATGTTTGAAAATCATTTGCATGAACAATATCATTTTTCTGTGCTCTCCTTAGACCTATGGAAACAGCTGATGATATTTCTTAATCAATCTCTGTTTCAGATACGTTATCTTATAATACCTTACATGAACTCCATGAGTTTCCTAGGTTTCTTTTATTAAATTTTATTCAGATTTTTAGTTTGATGATCTCTTTATCCTCGATTATTTTGGTTTTTACTAACATAGTAAAAATATTTGCTTACCTCGCTGATACTGAGGCTCGCTTAAAACTGGAGTAAAGACTTCTGCTCTATTTATTTTCAGCAGTTTCTGTAGTTCTTAGAAATCAAGAGGCCCCTAACACTTGATCTCTATATGAGATACATAGATATTCGAATATTCCATTAAAGTTCTCTATTACTTGTCAAACGTTAAATAGAAAACAGAAGTCAAGAACACTAATTTACCTCTCCCAAATTGAGCCATTAACTATGTTATAGTATATATTTTGTAATCTCTTGGTCTTAACAGATTCCAGGATGAGAAATAATGTAGTTCGGTGGAGTATCCAGCAAAGTGCTATAACTTGAGGTAACATTACTCGGAGAGAGCGACCATGTTTCGTATGAGTCAATATAGGGACATGTTGAGGGGATCTTATTTGGGCTTCAAATACTATGTTATTTTAAATATTTAGTCAGGGCTTACTTGTAGGGTGAATTATCCTCATGTCAGGTTGTCCTGACAAACCCTAGTACAGAGAGACCGAAGATACTCGAAGATGGTTTCTAGTAGGTAATTCAAACTTTACAGTTATCACCTTAAGATGTCGACACTGAAAACATAGCAATTGGATATTTATGTGTGATTTTCATAACCGGTGTCTGTCAGCTTATTTATATGAAATCTATAATAATGGTTAGTTATATATGTGCTGAGAGAAAAAATTACCAAGATTGGAAACATTGAGAAAAATGTTTTCAGATAGAATCTTCTGCGCTTAATCAGAATAAGAATAACATTGTACACATTAAAAAATAATTCAAAATAGCTTAACAAAAAATAACTAAAAACCGTCTGAATTTGCGAAAAAACATACATGAAACATAATTTTTATTAACACAAACAGACTTTTAATGAAATATGTAACTATCAAAAAAGCATACACAAATGTCTGCATCAACTGAAGACCTTCCCAACTACAACCAAATTACTGGTATTTCCCTTGTTGATAAAAAATAGTCTTCTGTTTGTTTCGAATGCTTGTTGACCAAGTAATAGGTATTACATTGTAATGAGAAAAGAGGATCCTTCAGATGAACTTAGTCGAATTAGAATCTCCGAATTTATTAACAAAATTTAAAAGAAGAAGATGTTGTCAAAATAAATAAAACACAGTAATCAAGTTATGAAAGTGTACCTTGGCTAAAACACTTATCAGTTGCCGGAGAGAAGACACCTTAGGCATATTTATTCCTGCATTATATGAGTCGGTCAGTACTGAGATTCGGCAACAGACATACAACCCATTTTCTTGGCAATCGAACTAATGATTTCTCTATGTGTATTTCCTCCCACATTCTAACGCCATTTTTTATATTAATGACTTCGAGTTAATGTTATCTCATTCATCCCATTCTCGCACAGCAGAAAATATTTCTACGGAAATGTTCTCTTTAGAAAATAGTTTACTGATGGAGATTGCACTAAAATAAATATTTATATGATTTCAGATAATGCAGCCAATGTTGTTGCAGCCCCAAATCTGTTGTCAAGTAACTATCATCAACTGAGATACGTTGCTCACAAATTGCAATTACTTATAACAGACAGCCTCAAATCATTCCCAGGTACCCAAAAGATGATACAAATATTGAGAAAAAAATGTACGCTATATTCAACACGGTGCACAGTCAGGGAAAAAAACAACTAATAAAATCCAGACATCAATAGTTTTAATTCCACATAAATTATAAACTGAGTTCGATACAAGGTAGAATTTTACCTTAATATAACGAGTCTTTGACAGCTGTGCTTACCACTCTTGATAAGATCGGGAACTTTACACAAGAAAATTGGAAGCTGACAACAGAATATATTGATGTTATTAAACGCGTATTAAGATACAACAGAAATTATGTCCACATCCAGATATTCAACAACATCAATAATTATTCCTATTCTACATTCTCTTAGACACGAAATGATGAAGTTTGAGTTGGATTTGTTTAATAAACAAGTAATAGTAAACATTAAATCAAGATAGTCCGACTATAAAAGCGAGGATCTTTATGCCGTCACCATATGCTTTCAACCTTGATATACATCAATAGGGGTTTTAGATGTAAAACTGTTAACTATTGCCGGAAACATGGTCAATTATTAAATGATAGCTTCTTTGCAGTAAACCCCGTAAGGTTACAACAGTGAATTTCAGATTTAAGAATTTAAATGTGTTCAACAAAATAATGAACCGAAAAGGAATAAATACTTTTGAGTTGCTTTCAGAAAGTAAGTGCAATCATATAAAATGGTAGTTGATGCTTGAGCGAAACGAATATCTGGAATTAAAAGTGAGGTGGATTAATTTCTTGATGAAAAAACCCATCCACCAATCACCCGTCCGTTTTTTCTCATGAAATAAAACGGCATGTTCTACTGAAATATTACTATTCTAGCAAGGGAATTATTTAGTATTCTAATTACTCCTGTAGCGAGTGAAGATGTAGGCTGAAATCTACTCACGCTTAAAAACTAGTTTTTCATTAATGATAACTTAAAGAAACGCGGAAAATATTTTCGCTTACAAAATTGAAATTTTTATCCACTAAATAAATTTGACAATATTTCATTCTGAATATTGTTTTTGTTTAATTTTACTTGTAAAAATATTTTTATTCCAAAATAAATTGTATGTTTGTTTTGTAATTTTTCTCACTTTCTAGTTGCAGTTAGGCTGTTGATGGATTTAAGAATAAGACAAAATGGATATTCAAAGATATATTCTTCTGAAATATTTCACGGATACTTGGTTATTTTTGAAAGGACTCAACTGTGGAATATAAAACATGAAAGTGTAATTTTAACATTCAACTTTTAAAGTCATATGATTAAAAGTCTCATAGAGAAACATTGAGTCAAAGTTGAGAATCTAATTATTGAAATTGTTGCATAAGTTAACTATGAATAATAACTAATAATAATTACAAAAGAGAGTCAATGGTTTCTTTGGAAACAATGTATACTAAATGAAAAACCGAAAACTGAACAGAAAACCGAGGTATCAAAGGAAAAAACGAAATCGATACCGAAACCAAAATTCTCAAATCACCAAACTCTAGAAACAATAAAAACATTGCTACAAAGGTATGTGAGTTATAAAATGCATTTCTGGTATCAATGGAAGTAGATCGCCGACTTCTTTTATGAATCAATACCTTTTGTTTAAATATCGAGCAGCACTAAAATTTTAAATCGAAGAAATCGATCAAAAGCATTTTTTACTAAATATATACCAGAAACAATAATAAAATGTTCGTATATGCTGTTTATTTACGTAAACTAACAATCACAGGTGTAGAGGAAAATGTTAGGTTTACATGACTTTTTTAACGACATAATACACTGATTTTAGTCTACCAAATTAACTTGTCCTTTTTATTCTGTGGTCGGAGGTACAATGCCTTTACCTAGCATGGATTGTGGACACCAATTCCTTTACTGGCACCGGAGTCTTGGATTTTTCTACTGAAACCATTTCATATCAAACAAACACAACATGGCAACTGAAGACAGTAGAGTTCTGAAGAGTTTTATTCAGCTTAAGAATGAACTTTCACACAGGCTTCTACTTTGAATCTATATACGCTATACAAATATGTGGGCGGACCGTTGTGTCCTCCCATTTCGATTTGATAGGTTTTGATTGGATGAGACTGTTATATAGAATAGTAAGATAAGATCAATAGATAAAATTAGTGCATACCAGTTTGGGAGTGAGAGATTTCCTAGGTACCTTCTGTTTTTATGGCATGTCTGTTGTTATGGAATATATAGACAAGGTAATCTAATGTAATGTCAATGATACATTAATTACTTGGCTATGTAAATTTACATAGAGAGAATACATCACGCTATAAGTTTAGAATTACCTTAATCATGCTTTTATATAGTGACAGATAGTCAGCGATAAGGGAAATGCAAGATGGCGAACAGGAAATGAATGTGCGGTTTTGAGACATTCAAACAACCAAGATGATCGCGACTGAGAAGATAGAACAATAATAGTTTTTGTCGCCATAACACGAAAATAATTAAATAAAAATCAATTCATTGTAATTCAAATATCTATCCCTTTGACAGCTATCAGCTGTAAATGTCCGCTAACCTATGCGCAAAACATCAACTTGTGTTCAATGAATCGCATACAATGGATCGGTTTTAATAGTTATTGAACTTTTGCAGTAAATAACCTCTCATTTTTTATATGACACAGGACAAATAAACCTTACTTAACTAATAATGTTGGAAAATAAATTGAGATGCAAAGGGTTGATATGCCGTTAAACAGACATCGGTAATTTGCAGTTGCATCTGCTGCTTCAGCGTCAATTTATACAAAGCCTAGAATGTTATTATGCCCATGTTTTCCGTTCTCTTGCGCCGTAGACGATGCGGCAGTCATTGTGGCTCACATCTGCAGCAAATTAAAAACTGTCAATACAGACACACACAGATAGATAGATAGAGATAGAGAGAGAGAGAGAGAGAGAGAGAGAGAGAGAGAGAGAGAGGGGGGGTGGAGGAAGGTGACAGGACAACAGTCATTATATTCACGCACGACTGAAAGAAGAATAGTGGCAACAGTTGTGTGCGGGTGGCGCGATCTGGTGTGAAGGTCTGTGACCGCGAATGGTTGTTGATTGAGTTGTGAATGCATTGAAGGGATATCCTGCACCAGGCTTGTCAAAGGGACTGGCCTAATTGACTTCTTTTGCAATCGATACGATGACTTAATAAAATATTAAAACCAGAAATGACAGAGAGCTTCAGTTTACATGCTTTCTATGAATCCGTTCATTTGTATTCGTCGTTATATTTATAGAGTAGAGTGCTCAGTAGCTGTGATAGATCTTATGTAGGTTTACGTTTTGAGACATAGAATAAACAACGCATGGCGATTAACAGTCTGCCTTCTTTAGACCATGTGATCACATAGCCTGAAAACAAATCTGTCATGTACAATGTGCAGTTTAATCTATGTGTCAAAACTTATCTTTTTATTAGTATTATTAATAAGGATTTACCACCGATCAAGATCAAAAGTAACTCAAAGATAATGGTTAATAAGGTGGATGAATTGCCCGTCTCTGTCTCTGTCTCTGTCTGTCTGTCTGTCTGTCTGTCTCTCTCTCTCTCTCTCTCTCTCTCTCTCTCTATATATATATATATATATATATATATATATATATATATATATATATATATTTATATATATATATATATATATTACAGAAGATCAGAACAACATTTGTACCGTCGGTTTCAAATCCAAACAAAAAGGACTTATAGTTGGTCACACATACATGACTCTCTTAAGCGTCTCTTTACCGATGTTGTTCTGATCTTCTGTGATACATATATAAATAAATATTACGCTCCTATTTTTTAATAATCGAGCAATCTTCTGGAAATCTCTCCCACTTACCTTATATATATATATATATATAGAATATTAAATTATTAATACCTACAGACGCTAGCGTTTCAAGCTTATTGCTCTCATCAGTGCAGGAAAGTAACAATTTCAGATGGTCGGGAGGCGCGTACCTGATTCACAGAGTCAGCCTAGAATCTGCAAGCAGTCACCATATCCACTCGGCCAACAGAAACTGTCACGTAATTAAGGGAAATTAAGATCTATATGTACCTAGAAGCGGGCACAGATAGAAGACTAGTCGAGAGTGTTCTACGAACGTATTCGGAATATATATATATATATATATATATATATATATATATATATATATATATATATATATATTCGTTAGTAGGGTTACCCGGCGATGACCAAAGGCATATATAACTAAACAAGAGCTAAATCCAAGTAGGCATAAATCTACGGCTAATACATTGGTATTAGTAGATAAACCGTCCACACACATACATACATCTTTCTCTATTTCAACCTCGCTCTCTCTGTTTCTCTCTCTCTCTCACTGTATATATGTATATATATATATATATGTATATATATATATATATATATAACGATATTGCAACTATGCTTGTGTGTATACAAGTGTGCGTATATACGCATCAGTTTTCTGTGGTTGTTGACTTCGCAGCCAATGCCCCATTTATTATTATTTTTTTCAAAAAGGAATACGAATCATGATGAATTGACAGAAGACAATAAAGTTTTAAAAAAGATGTAAATACCCGATGTGTTGCAAAACTAACGAAACTGAGTATGTATTAACCAATAATGATATTCTTTAACTTTATTTTTGCCGAAATACAAACTGTGTTGAAAAACGTTTGGGACTGGGTATTGCAGAAGAACAATCAATAAAACATAAACGTTCATGAAATACTTACAATACTGATGACTTAGTCAACACCCCTACATGTTCATGTATAAGGGGAACAATTGTCCTCCGGGGGATGCTCCGATAATCCGTTGTATATGAAGCTAACATCTCATCATGCACTACGATCACGACAGAAAAGATATGATATTGGACTGACCAAAGTTAATTTCAAACAACGTTCCTATGCTAATGGGTATTCTTGTAAACATGCAGAAAAGCGCACTGCTACCCGAGTATGCAGCTTGATAAACGCCGGTACTCAATGGAAAATCCTAAATTATCAAACGTTGTGGATAGGCGAAAACCATTAACTGGCCCAAATAATCCAATAAATTGGAGAATATTTCGGTGTGTAAAATTCAGGATGCCAGTGGCATTTTAAAAGCCATTGGGGTAATCTTCCTGGGCTTTGCATAGAGAATTTCTTAATGTTATTCACTTCAAAGTGAGTTAAAAAATGATAATTTAAATCTAAAAAAATACAGCAATAATAAGGTCCAACTGTGAGTTAAAAATAGATTAAAAAGGAGGAGAGGATGGTCAAATGTGGAATTTAGAACAAAACATGAAGTAGTGAACGAATAAGGGGGTGACAAGGTGTGAGGGTGGGGAAAGTAGAAAGGAAAAGGGTCTGGTAAGTGATTGGTATAGTATATCGAGTATCAACTTTTAATATATTTTTACTTTAAAGGTATATATTATATCTTTATTCTCCTGTTCCTGATATATATATATATATATATATATATATATATATATATATATATATATATATATATATATATATATATATATATATATATATATATATATATATATATATTACAGAAAATCAGTACAACATAAATACTGTCGGTTTAAGTTGGGAAGGGGTCAGGCCTACCAAATTTTCATCGGCTTTTGCTAAAAGCTGCTGAAAGTCTGGAAGGTCATACACACTTTCCGAGCCTGAAACCGACAGTACAAAATAATTAAATGAACGTTTAAGTTCTTAATTTTGAATTTTGAATTTTGAACATCCCAATTAATCGAACACCCTACTGCGGTTTTTACAAATAAATATATATATATATATATATATATATATATATATATATACTTATAGTTTTCTTTAACTAGCGGAACCCGTGTAAATTACACGAAATGATGTTTTCAATACGGGTCCTAATGTAACAAAGCCCCCTCTATTTGTTAGTAAGTTACGCTTGCTTTATTATGAGCCAGCCACCCCCCTTCTGGATAAGAGTGAAATAATGTTTAAAATCGTAACTCGTGTACGATGGACACTGCGCATATCTACTAAAAAAGGTTGATATGCCATCCGTTCAAAAAAAAAAACAACAAAATAATACTGGCCGATACCCTACTTTTTAAGCAGTCAACGTAATTAAATAGACAATGCCATTAAAAACGCCAACATAAAAACAAAAAATAGTTTTAAGGTTTAAGCAACACAAAAAAGTAGTTTTTAACCAGGTGATAAAAAAATGTATTATTTCTTCTCCTTCCCCTCGAAATGTAGAATAAAAATCTTAGAGGTTGGTTGGGATCGAACTATAAACCAGTCGAGCCGAAGTAAAAATTCTATCTCGCTAACCATTGCGCCAGATGGAAACACATGTAAATATTCCTAAACGCAGGCTAGTTGAATGTTTTTCAAAATTTAGGTGCGGCACGCATGCGCAAAGCTTTTGCCGGAAGCGTGACACACGAACACACACGCTATCGTATAATATATAGATACATTAAAAATATTTTTACTTATGTATGACGTCGTTTTGAACTTATGGCTCTTATCAACACAAGGAAATAACAATCACATACGGTCATAAGGCGCGAACCCCTTTCACAGATATATCTGGAATCTGTAGGCGTTCACCTAGTTCTATAAGGAAACGAGGGATTTTCACGTAATTACGAAGAAATTAAATGATGTTTACACTGAAAGTGGCGAGTGTCAACATATTAACATTTGATAGCACTCAACGACAGGATCAGAGCATTGCACTGAAGCTTTTAGGTGAATCTTTATTTTTAATTTTTCCGACAGTGCCCCCCCCCTCTCTCTCTCTCTTTTTCTCTGTCTCTCTCTTTCACTATATATATATATATATATATATATATATATATATATATATATATATATATAATCTTTGTGTGTGCGTGCCCATGGATGACACAATACAAATATATTTATCCAAATTAAAAAAAAACGGCCAGATTGTGAGTTTTAAATTATGGGAGTAGGAATTTAAGTTATTCTTTCATCGCGGTGTCAATGAGAATAGAGTGCACAGGACTACGGGTAATTAGGTTCAACCATCTTGAATTTATTGACTGCCTTTTCTGATTTATCACGTGCTCATTTAAACCATTCACAGCTTGGTATTTTTCTTATACTTTTACTCTATAAGATGCCTATTAATATCTTCCCAGCTTTTCATTTATCATTCTACACTGTTAGAACATCGACATAGTTCGAAATAGTCACCTTACACTCAAACTACTTATAATATAAAAAAATCCTAAAAGTAAATTTGACAATATGAAAATATATAACTGTTAATGAAAGCAAAAACAGATATCATGATATTTTGAAAACTTGTAATGCTATCATTTTGATAATATTAGAAAACTGTATTTTAGTATTAACAAATAATTCCTCTTTTTACATGATTTACTTTATTGATTACTAAAATATTGAATCTTTACTAAAAAGAAGAATCTGAACAAATATAGACATGTAAACAGACCCCACTGACAAATCACAGCGAATAGATGCTTCGTCAGTCTTCGTACGACCTCCCTGTTACCATTGCGACTGACATAGGAATATTTGCTGACGACACCACGCTCTACTTTCGTCATGTGTGCAAAACCGACGCACATATCTGAGGCAATGGCTGAATCCTTAGAAAATTACTATTGGAATTATTAAGCGGAGTGAATTATAAGTGCCCTGTGATTGGATGAAAATCAGCCAATCGCAGACCACTGTTTCATTCACTGCAGAAAACACTAGAGAGCGCCGATTTTGAAAACCTCGGCCTCTTTGATTCCAGCAGCCCAGCGAGCAACACCGTTTGCCTTTAGCTGCGTAAGGGCACCCCCCTTTTTTTAGCGTACGTTTACGCACATATGGCCTAAATGATAAGGCCCCTTTCGAACATTTAGGCTAATCAACCCGTTCCGGGAGCCTCCATACTTTCACACCTTGCATGTGCCCAGCCCCCTTTTTCTGCCATAAAGAAGCAACTTACAAGGACAATCCAGTGTGACCAGAAAGAATCCCGTTAACAGATGACTGGCATTCAGTGAGTCCGCAAAAGACACTTCTTTTGCAAACAACTTTCTTCTCTTCCTTTTCCCCCTCTTTTTATATAAATATCCTTCACAATCTATTACGTTGTTTGTCTTCCTTCTTCTTGTTCGGTCACGTACATTGAAGCCAAGTTATCTTCCAGCGGACTTGAGGCTTCGTCCTCCATTTTCAGCGGGAAAAATCCCAACATTTTGCAAAAGAAGTAATGCCTTTACTTTGGCATTATTAAGATAACTTTATTCGCATATTGCGAGCGTGAACTCTTTCGCATTTTGCAGGTTAAATCCTGCATTGAAGTAGAATATCATAAGGCTTAACGTGACGTGGCTCGACTTGAAGGAGATGATTTGTCTTTTGCTTAAAAACTAGATTTGCCTTTTTCGTATTTTTGTTTCTTTCCCTTTGGTGCTTGTGGTGTATTCATTCAATAGCTTTCGCTACTTGTTTTAAGCCTGTTTGTTTACAGTTTTAAAAGTTACAAACGGTGTTATACGGTCGCCCGGTGTAACGTATAAAAAGTCCCTTAGAAGAAGTGTTCCTCTTTCCTTACCGTGGCATTATGACCGACTTTAGAGATTTAAAAGGGGTTAAATCCTTATTGTTCTCGCGAGAGTCCCTTAAAAGGAAAATCACCTCCGTATTGGATATTATGATACGTAAAGATTCCCTTAACAAATCATATTTCGTAAGACAGCAAGAGGTGATTAGCAAATGGATGTCTGACTTGGATTCAGCAAACACTAAGATAAGTGAAGTTTGCTATAAAGCAGATATTGTCTTGGAAAACAGTGGTTTGCTTGAGTCGGAAGTTGAAGAGGCCGAATTTATTTCGTATGTGTCTGAGAAAATTTCGGATATAGAAAATATGATATCGGTTCCTTCTCCCCCTGCCCCCATCTCTCCTGTTCAAAATGGCGCTACAGAACAACACCTGTATACACACGTGCCGAAAATACAATGCTCGAAATTTTCGGGAGAGGAGTTAGGGAAATTTGAATTCAAGAATTTCTTGGCTCAATTTGAGAATTGTGTCACCTCGGTTAAAAACAAAAGGGTGAAGCTTTCTCTCTTAAAAGGTTTTTTGACCGGCTACGCTTCACAGTTGATTTCTAACCTCTCTCTTGAGGACGACAACTATGACGTAGCCATTGAGTTGTTAAAAAATATTTTTTTGGACGTGTCTTTCATTATAGATGAAATATTTAGGCAGATATTGGACTATAGTCCCAAATATGATCCAGAACTTACAAATGTAAGGAAATCTTTATCTGGTGTCATGGCCGATTTATCGGAATTAAAATCCTCATTTGACTTGCATTTTTTTAATGAAAATCCTCCCGGCTTTGAGTTAATGAGCCATATTATTTTTGCCAAATTGCCTCCAATTTTTTAGAAGGAGGTAATTGGGAAGTTTAACAACAACTATCCAAAAATCAATCAGATTTTTGATAGTTATAACGAGGTTATAAAAACCTTACAAAGAACTAGGCAACCCAAAAATAATAATACTATTCCTCACCGTCAAGATAGAGTTAAGTCACGGCAGGAATATTTTAAGAGCAATGTTTACAAACCCAGTGCTTCTACATTGGAAAATTTTACTACAGGGGCCAGCAAGTCTGTTACCCACTGTAGACTTTGTACCGTCAACGGACACCTCATGGGTCGTTGTGTTAGGTACTCCTCCTATGAATCTAGGCGTTCTAGATGCAAGGAACTTGATCTCTGCCTCCTTTGTGCAGGCGGAAACCATAAAACGGATAGCTGCCCCGGCCAGAAAAATAAGTTGCCACATGCATGCAGATTTTGCAAATCTAGAGCTCATATAAGCCCTCTATGCAAACAGTCCTTTAATAATAAAGGCAATTCTGTTTCCACACATATGTGTACGAACACTGGCATCCGGGAACAGACTTACATTTTACCAGTGGTGGCCATTACAATCTCGAAAGGGAAACGTTAACATAAATTCAACTGCCTTTTTGATACAGGGAGTCAAAGAACGTATTTCTGTAGGCAGGTGATAGACAGATTAGGGTGTGATGAGTCCTTCCTCTCTCCAGTGGAATATGATGTTAGGACCTTCCTAGGGTCTAAGAAAAAAAGGTTGAACCAAGTCGTAGTGGGTGTTGAGGTAAATAAGGGAAATTCCTTGTCCCTGCCTGTTCTTATCGACGATGAGTTCAACATGAATCTCAGGTTTGATAATTTCAAATCTGTTAACAGCAACTTGACTAGTTTGAAATATAAGTTGGCTTTTCTGCATGAAAAAAGTGACATACGAGTTCATGGCCTTTTGGGTGTCGATGTGATTCAGTTCATGAAAAATATTAAAATGGTGGACTGTATGAGGGGCTCTGCTTGGGAATTTCCTACAGGCATTTCTCCCCTAGGCAACAGCCAACATTTTTTGTATGATAATCAGATCACCCCTCCTGAACCACAGGGGAGAGGTCTTCAACATAATTATCATGCCATGGTGTCTGAATATTCTTCATGCTCAGACATTAGAGTCAATTTTGTTCTGAACCCCAAAAAGACTTACCCTGACCCCTTCGCTGAAATTTTCGAAGAAAGTCAGGTAGAAAGGAATTTAGAAAAAATGTTCGATGTGGATTCCCTGGGAATACCACTGGAAGATATTTCTGACTATGATAAAAGTAAGATAATGGAGTTTGAAAACTCCATCGAATTTAGGGACAGTACGTATCATATTGAACTCCCCTGGCACGAGGACAAAATAAAGTCTGTACCTTCTAACCACAGAGTTGCTCTATCTGTGTTAAACAGAGTTGTTAACAAACTAGAACAACACAATTTACTTGAGGATTATGTGGAGGTGTTTCATCAGCAAGAGCGTGAGGGTATCATTGAACGCTTTGATGTAGCACCTGAAGATTTTTCAAGGCATGTTTGGATACCCCATAGGCCTGTTTTCAAGACAGAGGAGCAGACTACTACAAAGATTAGGCCCGTTTTTAACTGCTCCCTAAAAACTAATGGGAAATGCTCCCTAAATGAGGCTGCTTATCCTGGCATAAATCTAATGGGAGATATGCTAGAGTTACTGTTACAGTTTAGGTCCAATAAGTATGTAATGTTGGCCGACATACGTAAAGCCTTTCTTATGATTAAGCTGAGGTGCCTCAAGGATCGTAACAGATTTTGTTTTTTTATGAAGGAGGGTAATAGGCTGGTTTGTTTTAGGTATACCACGATCATTTTTGGGTTTAACGCCAGCCCCTTCATCTTAAACTTTATAATAAAGCACCATGCGTGCAAGTTTCCCTCTGATTCCTGTACTGAGATGTTGAAGGAAAGTTTCTATGTCGATAACCTGATTAAGACTGGTAACTCTGCTGAGGTGTTATCGGATCTATATGTTAAGGCTAACAACCGTATGGAAAAAGGTCATTTCAACCTTAGATCGTGGAATACGAATTGTGAAAAACTTAAAACCCTAATGATAAAGGACCAAAAATTCGTAGAGCACGGTTGTGAACTCGAAAAGGTTTTGGGGTATAAGTATTCCACGCGTGAAGACACTCTTCAGATTGCAGGGTCCCCTATTGATCCATCGGTTAACACTAAGAGGGGCGTATTATCCCAAATAGCAAGGGTTTTCGATCCCCTATCCTTGTGTTTGCCTGTTACAATCAGAGGTAAAATGCTCTTGAGAGACTTGTGGTCTCAAAAATTGGCCTGGGATGATGCTGTGCCGGAAGAATTTCTGACCTTATGGTCTGCCTTGGCACGTGATCTGTCCCAACTTGACTCATTGCGGTTCCCCAGATTTGTAGTCAGTGAGGACTGTCCTGCTGATTTATATATATTTTGCGATGCCTCCAAGGGAGCTTACGGGTTTACAGTTTATTGCATACAAGGTGGGGAGTCCCACCTGGTATTTTCAAAAGCTAAGGTGGCTCCTATGAAACCTAAAAGCTTACCCACACTTGAACTGTTGGCTGTGTTCCTGGCCATCAAGTGTTTACTCCCTCTGTTGAAGGCTTACTCCAAAATTAAGATTGGAGACGTTGTGATATCAGTGGATGCACAGGTTGTGTTGTCATGGCTCCTGTCAGACAACATTAAAACCAAGAATCTGTTTGTAAGAAACAGACTTAGGGATATCCAAAAAATGATAGAAGAACTAAAGGAAAAGAAATCCTTATCTGTAAAATTCAGATATGTTCCTACAGAGCATAACCCTGCCGACTTGCTCACAAGAGGGATAACTTTGGAAAAGCTCAGACAGAATTTAAACCGTTGGACGCGGGGGCCTGAATGGCTCAGTAAAAGTCCCATAGAATGGCCGTCCAGTGAACTTCAGTGCCTAAGCCCACAAAATAAGTCCATTGTGCAATCCACTTCTTTGTAATTGCACTGTAACCAAAGTTGAACCTTAACCGGTGGTACCGTTCAATAAATTTTCTGACTTCAATAAATTGGTCAAGGTTACCGCCAATATCTTTAGGATCCGTAATAAGCTAAAGCAATTAGATCAGGACCCTAACGACGATGCCAAAATTTATCTGCTTAAGGTAATGCAACTACAAAGCTTTCCTGCAGAATTTGCTTATCTTCAATCTCCTCTAGGTAAAAAGGTACCTGAACTGGTAAAGAATTTGAATCTATTCATAGATCAAAGGGAGATAATCAGGACCAAGGGTAGAATGGGTAGGACCACTACCTATGACTATGAGGTTATAAACCCCCTTCTATTGGCTAAGGATCATGAGTTGACTGTACTTATTGTTGTGGAATACCACAAAAGATGTAAACATTTAGGCATTCAGTCAACATTGAACAAAATCCGCCTTTCAGGATTTTGGATACCCAGGGCAAGACAGGCCGTCAAAAAAGTTATTTCTAGGTGTGTCTTGTGCCAAAAGTTTAATAATTTAGCGTTTAAGTATCCTAAGGTTTCCAATCTGCCCAAACACCGCGTCAATCTCATTAAACCTTTTTTACACACTGGGATTGACTACACCGGACATGTTTGGATAAAGGGTGATCAGGGGGTTACTAAAATGTATATGCTCATATTTACTTGCCTCAACATTAGAGCAGTACATATAGAGCTGATTAAAGACATGAGTACTCACTCATTTATTCTGGCTCTGATCAGATTCACGAATATACATGGGATTCCATCTCATATTTACAGCGACAATGCCAAATCATTTATAGCAGGCTGTAATCTTATGGAGGAAGCCTATGCCTCCTCGGAGTTCAGTGAACACTTCCAGGTGTATAATATCAAGCATATCAGAATACCTCTATATGCTGCTTGGGTTGGGAGTACATGGGAACGCATGATCAGAACTATTAAATCATGTTTGTATAAAACGATTGGTCGTTTCCGAATTAATTATTTCGACTTCCTCACCGTAATCTCGGATGTTCAGAGTGCCATAAACCAAAGACCTCTCACTTATAGATGTTCTTCGGATTCAGCCCTCGAAGTAATTACTCCCAATTGCTTCCTTCGTCCTAATGCTAACTTGGGACTCGCACTGAAGCTGGATGATCAGGATGTTTGGAAATCCGATCCTCCTTCAAGATTAGATGTAATCAGATCCATTGAAGTTCGTGACTCTATGTTGTCCAGATTTCGCGAGCTTTGGTATCAGGATTATCTACTCAGTTTGAGGGAGCAGTGTAGAGACTTGCACGAGGTTGATTTTCGAAACAAAATTAGTATTGATGATATTGTTCTAGTGAAGAACCCTGCTAAAACTAGACCATTTTGGCTCCTGGGAAGAGTTCTGGAGTTAATAGTGGGTGATGATGGCAAAGTTCGTTCCGTAAGGGTAAAAAGAGGTGACGGCTCTGTTCAGATTCATTCCATCAAGTTGTTGTATCCACTGGAGCTGTCATTGACACATGCTCACCACCCTAATACTGTTCATAGCTCAGATCCACCTGGTGAGGGGGGGGAGCTAATACGTCTGAGTCAGTACAAATCGCAGATCCAGACACTACTTCTAGCCACACTTCGCAACGCCCTAGGCGAAACAGAGGAATCAAGGGAAAAGGCAACTCTCAGGACGACCCTTACATATATTACTAAGTTAATTATAATAAAAAAACCTTTTAAAAGGTTAAAATCCTAAATTGACTTAACTTGACATTTTCCTTCTTCTTTCCTCCCTTGGAGCCTTCCTTGTTGCAATTCCAAGAACAACCCATTGCATGGCAAATATGCCTCTTTTCAAAAAAATGTTCATGTTGGAACTTTCTTGTCTTTGGGGAGGGTTTCAAGTTACAACTTGTCACCCTTACCTATCACTGCCTTCAAAAACAACAGGTTTGAAAATTACACGGGCTATTACTGCCTTCACAGAAAAAAAAAAGAAAAAAATTAATTTTGTAAAACTTTGGCAAATTGTCTGCCCCCTTTAAAAAAAAAAAGATTTCATTTTGTAAAACTTTGGCAAATTGTCTGCCCCCTTTTCAAAAAAAAAAATTTCATTTTGTAAAACTTTGGCAAATTGTCTGCCCCTTTCCTTTGTCAGTAAAAACCTACTTTCAACTGTGGCAAATTATGTTGCAATGATTATTGCAATTTTGTGTGAGGGGAGAATATTGGAATTATTAAGCGGAGTGAATTATAAGTGCCCTGTGATTGGATGAAAATCAGCCAATCGCAGACCACTGTTTCATTCACTGCAGAAAACACTAGAGAGCGCCGATTTTGAAAACCTCGGCCTATTTGATTCCAGCAGCTCAGCGAGCAACACCGTTTGCCTTTAGCTGCGTAAGGGCACCCCCCTTTTTTTAGCGTACGTTTACGCACATATGGCCTAAATGATAAGGCCCCTTTCGAACATTTAGGCTAATCAACCCGTTCCGGGAGCCTCCATACTTTCACACCTTGCATGTGCCCAGCCCCCTTTTTCTGCCATAAAGAAGCAACTTACAAGGACAATCCAGTGTGACCAGAAAGAATCCCGTTAACAGATGACTGGCATTCAGTGAGTCCGCAAAAGACACTTCTTTTGCAAACAACTTTCTTCTCTTCCTTTTCCCCCTCTTTTTATATAAATATCCTTCACAATCTATTACGTTGTTTGTCTTCCTTCTTCTTGTTCGGTCACGTACATTGAAGCCAAGTTATCTCCCAGCGGACTTGAGGCTTCGTCCTCCATTTTCAGCGGGAAAAATCCCAACATTACCTTCAGTCTGTAGTGGAATGGGTCAAAAATGGATGGTAACTTTTAATGCCGCAAAGACAAAGCTATTTTCTTTCAATAACCTCTTCAACCACCGATTGTCATGGCAAATAGCACCCTGCCTGAGAGTTCATCATTCAAACTCATCGGCCTAACTTTCACTAATAACATGAATTGGAACAAATACATTGAAAACATTGCCAGGGCTGCTGAAAAAAAGGTCGGCTTCCTCTACTGTGCTAGTAAACTTCTCAAACCTCACATTATCCTATATCTCTACAAGGCCACCATCCACCAATGCATGGAGTGTTGTTGCCACATCTGAGATGGTGCATCATCCACTAGTCTCTCCCTCTTAGACAAGGTCCCGAAAAGAGTTGCCAACTTGATAGGTCCGTAACTATCCATCAAGCTCCAACCCCTGTCCCATCGCCGCAATGTTGCTTCCTTGTGCCTGTTTTACAAGTACTTCAATGGATTGTGCTCTGAGGCGCGCCCCGGCCGATAAGCAATAAACTAACCCTTTCACAAAGGGTGTGAAGGAAAAAACTGGGAGGGTGGATCTTCTAAAACTTCACATGCCAACCTATGAGACCGGCGGAATCAAGGCCCGAAGGCCGAGACGGTTCCGGTCTAGAGGGTGTAGCCTCTATCTGAACATATACTACACGTTTATCTTAGCCAAAAGCGAATTTTGTGAAGCGATAGCGAGTTAGCAAAGTCCTAAATAAATAGGAGCTCCACCGGCGTTGCATGGAAATGAATATGGACGACTGTGTCCTCCTTCTTCCAGCTTTTAACGCCATATTACCATTTTGATAATATTCTGAATTTTTAATGTTTTCCTTTCCTACTTTGTTTACGTCATTGCTTTATTTCCATCATCTTCTGTCTTTCATGGTCTTAGGCTTCTGCTACTAATAGTAATTTACTTATTTATTTGCATCAGGCTATTCCTCTCGTCCTACGTTGTTTCTAGTACTCGATTTATTTCTCTCTTTTACGACTTCTCGTTCCTTCTATTAATTTTTGTCTAATGTTATATATATATATATATATATATATATATATATATATATATATATATATATATATATATATACATATATATATTCATTAATAACATAAGGAAAGTTTCTCCTTTTCTGTCTAAAGTAATATATTACACAAGACACATCCATAAGCTGATATAATCTTTTTCAGCGTTGCCTCGGACTAAATAAATGTAATTAAAATGTGAATTAGAAGCATAATTATCTAGTGGCGTCAACATTTAGAGCGACTTTTTAATAGTATCATGTAGTGATTTGGAAGTACATTAGTATATTAGGTAATAAGTATATGATTAAACCACATGTGCCCATTATCCAAGATAATATACTATATATTAAACTTGGTAGTTCTATATGCTGAATCCGAAATATTCAATACCCTAGATAGAGCAAGTATGGGTAATAATATGTATTCAATTTAGTAAGTCGTATATGTATAATAATTTTTTGTTTTACAAATACCTCAATGGATTGTACTCCGATGAACTGGCTGCTCTTGTCCCCCCCCCCCTTGACGTAAATACACTAGACCAACTCGACAATCAGTTAAATCACCTCCATTCACTGTGGAGGTCCCTAGATTCTGAACAGCCTTCTACTCCAATAGCTTCTTTTTGTCGTGCTGCCAGCCTCTGAAAGCCCCTCCCTGCTCCCTGTTTCCCCGAATGTACCGATATACAGAGGTTTAAAACTAATGTAAGCTGACATCTCGCTGCACAGCCCCCAACCTAGGATGACATCTCAAACTTACACCCTAATTCTTAGTAGCCATTACGTTTACAGTGGCGGCCTGCCTTGTTTGGCATGAAATATGTTAAAAATAACAATAATCTGAAAGTTCGTAATACCTTCGACAGAGACGGTGTGTATAAATCTACCGTATTACAATTAGTAAATGGTATACGCTTAATACAAAAATAGTCATTAACCAAGATAGAGCAGGTGTGTGCAATAAAACATTACTACATTTTGTAAGTGGTATATCCTGAATTAAAAAGTGCTGAATACTAGAGTTATATGGACAGTAGTATATTCGGAAACTGCCATATGCCGAATCATTTGTTGCTTTTTCCTCTAGATAGAGAAAATGTATTTAATAATACATTAATTCACTTGGTAATTGGTATATGCTTGATGAAGAAGAGGAAAACAATAAACTCGGCGTTTCTCGGGAATAAATATAAACAAATACATGTTTTATTTTAGTTTTGAGAAAAATGGGAAAAGACAATGAATCCGATGTTGCACGTGAATACGTAACACAAATATGTGTTTCATTATATCATTGAGACGGAGGAGACAAACAACTAGCTTTACCAAAGAATATATATTTAAAAAATATGTTTTATTTTTGTGTTTAGTGTGAGGGAGAGGAAGACAAGAAATCTGCCTGGGAGCAATAACCTAAACTATCAGATATTATTTTACATTTATATCAGTATTAATGCACACGCAAATGTGTTTCATCATAGCATTGGAGGAGGAGAGTCGGAGAGAAGTAACTTGGTGTTGCCTCGGGCACCATAACCCGGTTGAATTCTTGAAATTTTATTATTACTTTTAATACACCAAACCAATACATGGGAATGAACAAAGTATGGAGATATAGGATGGGAGCTGCGAGAGAAAGAATAGAGAGGAATATAGCAAGAACAATAAAAAATCGATAGAAATAGGTGTATATATATATATATATATATATATATATATATATATATATATATATAGTGAAGTTTTAAATAAAAAGAGGTTACACATATATGTCAAACTTTTTCCCTTTTATTTTTCATGGCCCTAATAACGCCGGAGAGCCCTGTTAGTAAATAATAACACTTATGATTGCATATTTAAAATATTTGTGTATAAACAGAGTTTATGTCCGTCCGTCAGTCAAATTTAATAAATGCATTGCGAGATTTGTCTCATTTCGAAATACCAGAGTATTTTATCTACTTTTAAAATGAGAGAATATTGCATTAATAGTGTATAAAACAAATCGCAACAAATAAAGCGGACACCGTAACCGGAAATCGAAACTAAAACCTTGAGATGTTCAGTTTATGGTTCTACCAACTGATCTATTTTGACTTTCTTATAACTAGAGCTTAACACATACCATAACAACATAATTATTACTTCATGATTAAGACTTCATAGAATACTGATTTACGTCATGTTTCAAAACATAATCGACAATGAGAAATAAATAACGGAATGGGTAAACATTATCAATAGCGTTGGAAATTATTTTAATAGTCTAAAACAATTTACTTTGCTTTAACTACGTATTGCAGGTAGTTTTTTCACAATTATATAATTCTGTCAGCTCAGCAAAAATATGCGACCAGAGTAATAAATAAAAATGTATGCTGAATCAAAAATAGAGCTCTGAGTGTAATTGAGCACTATTATTTGACTAATAACACCGCTGTGTCTACATACTATCAGATATATTTTCATGTTACTTCTTATGAGACAATTTTCTATATATTTTATTTTATTGTTTCGAACATTCGCATGAACGAAGAAGAACTAATAAATCAGAATCGTGTTTCTAGAATAAATTGGCTTTGAGACAATTGTAAGATTCATTTTGTTATGCATTACCTTTAATTAGCTGAACAGCTATTTTATATATAGTCGAAAGAAGCTTAGATACATTTTAAACAAAGAAAGAAGATGCAGTTTAAATTCTAAGGGACACCAACTAGATCCAACAAATCGAAGACTTAGCACTCACATAAGACGACTTACCGCTGGAAAATTTAAAAATATTAAAGAGGTTTCAAGTATATAACAGTGAAACAGAAACAGGAGACCTTACCTTAAATTTTTAAATAGTAAACCGAGATCATCAGGTGTTTACCATGTAAGTGTTACGGAGATTTAAAAACAGAACATAGCTCTCCAGTAGTACGGATTAATTACCATAGGAGTAAACAGATATACTACTACTACTACTACTACTACTACTACTACTACTACTACTACTACTACTACTACTACTAATAATAATAATAATAAAAACATTACCCGTAATACTACAATGTTATATGGTAGGTCGTTGGCCAGAAGAGGTTTTCAAAATAAAAACAAAAAATATGTTATCGCTCTGACGGAAACATGTCCGAAAATGTCTAACCAAATAATGTTGGTATTAATCTGATTAAATTTTTTCTAATCAAATTTAATTCAGCAAATCCTTATTGTGTTTATATTATAGTGCTCAATAACAATTAGAGATACACATTTATTTACTGTAAATTTATATTCATACAATTATTTTCTAGGTAATACTAAAGCTAATAAAGTTAAAATTCAACGTTATATATATTTTTTCTTTATGCAGATAAGAACCCAAGCTAATTCTAGGCTTACTCTAACCTTAACCCCTAACCCCTAACCCCTGACCCTAAACCCTAACACTTATGCCTAACCATAACCCTTACCCTAACTCCTAACCACTAACCCCTAACTATACACCCTAACCCTAACACTAACCCTAGCACTAAACCATAACCATAACCCTAACCCTAACCCATACTGTGTAACCATAGTGCTGGTAACGTTTCTGTTTTTTACTTTCTTATCTCGCCATTTATTCTCAGAACTTGGCACGAATAAGGTCACCAGATTCCCAGCTGGAACTGAGACATGCCTGTATCGGACCTGCAAAAGTGTTACCGAAATGTTTATATTAATTAACGCATTATACTAAATCCCTATCTAGCTATCTATTTAGACATATATAAAAACATCTAATTAAACCATATTGCGAAACAGCGAACCGATACTCAAGCATCCTATATTTGTAAATAAAAATATATGGTTTATTTCTCTCACATTTAATATAACTGTCACGGTGGCCGAATGGTTACGAAATTTTGATTAGAGTACGCGGGTTTAAATCGATCGATCGGCGGTACAATTATATAAGCACCACACATGATTGTTATAGAACACGAAACATATATGTATGTGGATAATATATATTTATATATAAAAATTATTATATATATATATATATATATATGTGTGTGTGTGTGTGTGTGTGTGTGTGTGTGTGTGCGTGTAAAATTAAATTAACAAAATAAAAAATAAAAAAGCTCACGCTTTATGATTAATTAATCCACTGATATATTTTACAAGACGATATCTGCACATTGTTGAAAAATATTTATTTTTTTAAATGCAGATACCTTATTTAATATGAAGTGCTATTTTGTTGATGTTATTTATTCTAGTCGTTTCGACAGATACAAATAACCCAAATTCTATGCGTATAACTATTTTTACTGAGAAAGGTAGAGATATAAACTATACTTTTTATCATGGCTTCTTAAAAAAGGAAATAATATGTTGAGCATAAGCCTTAGAATGGCCAGCTGAACCATATGAGAATATATGTATAACTATCTGACATATGTTCACTCCCGCCACTTTGTTGGCATGTTTTTGGCGCTCTTGGGGGTGATGATACGTACACAAATGTAACGTTTTTCAGTTGAGCTTCATTGTAAAGAAATATTACTTGTGGCGCGAAAGTAATTTGATTTTAATAAAAAATATGTCTCAAAAGTACGTGAATATGATGAGAGTTTTGTATGTTATATTTTACCACAGTTGGCAATTCCAACCTTTCTTGCATTATATATTGTGTCATGAGATTCGTCCGACAGCGACTTTGTTGCTGTCAGGGTGAGGTATGGTGCTGTTCTGTTCTAGGAGACCCACCACCAAAGCTTTACCATCTCTCGAAGGAGTTAGTATCTTCCTAACCGTCATAGGCGTCACCACTAGGGAATGCCGAACCGGGCTGCTCAAATATTTTAGAAGGCGAAAGTGCGCTTATCCTAGTGAGCTGTTTATTCAAAAAACAAACCTGATCTTTTGTCTAACCTCCTGGCAATGACGTAAATAATATGTTATGCCAGGGTAATTGAATCGTCTGTTATACTTTCGTCGTTACAATGTTGCAGCTCTATGTTTTTTCTATAAGTACTTCCACGGAACGTGCTTCGATGAACTTACAAAAGTAATGTAAATAGCCCCGACCCACCCTACTAGCCAAAACATTTCAAATCTTTCATTGTAGAAGTCCTTAGATGCCGGAAGATTTTTTTTTACTCTAATAGCTTCTTGCCTTCACTTCTGCCCTCTCCTTCACCGACTGTACTAAATAAATATTAGGTGATCCAACATCTTGCTTACTATAGTAGACTGGGGCTAAAAATTGATGGTCACATTTAATGCCACAAGGAAAAATCCAAATCCTTTAACAACAAAAAGAAACCTTTCCAACTGCCGATTGACATGGCCGATTACACCCTTCCTGAAAGACCAACGTTTATACTCCCGACCCACCCGCAGCTACATCCTAACCCATTTCTATGTAGAGGTCCCTAGATTCCGAAAGCTTCGGATCGCTTCCCGTAAATATTCCCCCTGTCTATCTTTATCACGCATATTGAGATATATCTCTTATACATATCACTTATATATATATATATATATATATATATATATATATATATATATATATATATATATATATATATATATGTGTGTGTGTGTGTCAAAATATACTTTTTACAACTACACTACATAGAAACGTTAGTGTTTAATCTTTAAAACTATTTGTCTATTTTGAAGTAACGGAGTTCTCTATCTTATGTAAAGGAGTAGTTTCTTTCGCAGAAGCCGTGGTGCAGTTGACAGGGGGATTATAATGACTATTTCCCTTTGGAATATAAGAATCGACAAGGAGGGACACCGGTCATTAATGTCATTAATGTCATTAATGTGTAATTACGTTTATTGTATTAATATGGATACATAAATCGAAACGAATGTTAAATTTAGACAAGGGTTGTGCCTTAGCAGTGTATTCATCGCTTGTAAAATAAAATCCATGGCCCCAAACCGACACAGCGTAGCTGCGTATTCACGTTTATTGTCGAGGTCAGTTTTTCCAAGTTTGCATAAATCCTGCAATCTTAGGAGACGACGACCTCTGATGCATAGATATAAATTCTTTGCACAAGCTATTCGCGAGATTTTATGTGTCTAATTCTATCACTGCAGGAAATGTATCACAGTTTACATCTAAATAGTTCAAGAGATTCTGAGAGCTTTTTGCAGTAAAGCACATACAAATTCCTACCTACTTATTACGAAATAATGGAATGATGGGAAACTTCATGAATACATTTCTGACGACTCAAAGCAGCCGAATGAATATACAAGTAAGTTTCAATACACCAATCGTTAAGAGCGTATCAGGTAACACAAGGTTCGCGCCGAAAATTATGTTAGCAAGAACGATAAAGTGTATATTTGCAGAATTGCTGCCAATTACAGAGGAAATTTAACAATATCAAAACGATATCGATTAACGAGAATAACATCCGATTAATGAAACCTGGACGAAACGTTGTACAACTTAAAGCTGTTTGTTTACATGTGATTAACATCGTGTCGCCATTGGAAACTCTTTTCAAAATACATAACAAATATTAGATATAAATGAACTGTATTTGTAAAAATATGATTTAAGGAATTATTAAAAATAACAATTTCATTCAACAACATAGTAACGACTTCATTCAACAACATAGTAATGGTTTCAAGACCGCCATAACTTAGTACACCTGATTATGAATGCTAAGTGAATACATTAAAGGCACGTCAACCAAATAAAATATACACCGGGAATACAAATATATATGTTGAACTCATGGAGCTTCACCTCACTGTTTCTGTTCTAATCGTTGCCTAAAAGTGTTCTAGAAAGAAGCCAATTAACTAAATAAAAAAACAGTGGAATAAAAAAAATGGTTAAACATTAATTATAAAAGAAAACAGGTATATATACCAAGGGGGCTTAACTCTCAGAATTCGTGCTGCCATATAGTACCTAACTAGGAAGAATGGACTATTTGCTTTTGCTATAAAATGGAAGGAGTACGAACGAGATATCATAGGACTTCTTTGTACAATAAACCCATTGCTAAATTACTCTGTTTAATTTTACTGTTTCGTTAGGAAACCATCTTTTCTATTATCAATACTTAGAGGGTTTTCTTATTATTTTCTCTGCTAAACTTGATACCTGGGTTACAGTATATTGTGTTCAGTGTTGCTTCTCAAAAGAACTCCAGTTTGTTTGTCAAAATAAGATACTTGGTTACTGTTGGGTTTTCGACGAGGATGTTTCTTGAGATTCGTGTGGGTAACAACTTAGTTTACTTATTTTTTAGACGCATGTTAAAAAGAAAACAATGCCACAGCTTCCGTGTCGATCATTTGTTCACACCCTCACTGGATATTTGGCCCCAACGGTCTCTCTCGGAATATATCTATGAATCTCCCGCACCTGATGGTGTCTTATGATATTTAACACAATGTTAGAATATATCTTAACTCTCTCAAACTACCGATTTCATGAATAAAAATAGTCTAACCAATATTATTGCATGTGTATTGTTTACCTTTTCTCATAAAATTCAATAATCCATTTTTCATTCTCAAACAGCAAATATCTTATGTTAATATTTTAATACTATTATCTGTTTCGAGTTTACAACTGAAGTAAACTTGATCAGAATTCATTCACAGCTCAAATATTCTTTTCCGTATCCAAAGTTTCTACCTACTAACATATTTCTAACATATTCCTAAACTCATATCTACACATGATATATTTATAACCGATTTCTTTGTTCTTCTTTCTCTGACACACACTAAATTAAATTCTGATACTACTTTACACAGGAATTATTATAGTAATCATTATTCTAATAATAATGTCGTTTTGACATGAGGTTTTTTGTGGTGTAATTTTTATCAACACAGAAAGAACTCACTTGAACTACACGATGTGACAATATACACGTGACATATTTGGAAGATAATAACTTCGCCAACATTAATATTTTTGTGTAATTTTAAGGTTTGATAGAAAATAGACAAGATGTTAAAAATAATAATAGGACATGGTATAATCCTTAATACGAACAGTTATGAATCTCTTAATGTACCTGGTTCAGTGATGTAGCCAACTATTCTGAAACAGGCTCTGTCAACCGATAGAAGTCCTTGTTCTGTGAATTTCCAGCGTCAGATGAAGTCCTTGATAAACCACTCTACTCTGTGAAGAGCATTAACAATTTTAGAGTGAATTTGGTGTAGCAAGAGGTGCAATTGTTTCTGCAAGACGCGCCAACTCCCCGGAGAGCGATCATCATGATGGAGGGGCAGATCGTCGTTTTGTAGGTCGACTTATAATCAAACACCGCGTTCCAAAATAGTTACTATATTCACTTGCTTTAAACAAACCGAATTTCTATCTTTTGGGGTTTTCGGAAGACCATGTGAACCAAGAAAATTCCCCAAACAATTTAAGAACCCTAGGTAGCCATCACTCAGTAAATCTGTGGCATAGCAATTGAAGTGTCAGACAAATCGACAACTTCACCCGACAGCTCCACAAATGCTTCAAGGCGAAGATTTATAAAATGGCTTGTAAAATTGTAATATTATAACAATATATACCCAATAAGAATTGATTTTAATTGTTATCATCTAAAATATCATTGACATTCTCGTCTGCTTCATGAGATATACGCGTTTAAATAGGCCATATTTATACAGAGAGACACTATACGTTAAGTTAAAAACGACTAAACACATTAACAATTTAAAAAGTACTTAAACAACAAAACAATTTTATTTAGTTTTATTTATCTGTTTTATTATATTCAAACATTATTTATTGAAAGCAACACACATTACATAAGATGATTCATCATAAACAATTACTTCAACACAACAACACTGCTATTTTACCCATAGCAAAAAAGGTGTGTTTATACCTTTTCTTAATTTTATTACAATGTTGCTGAACAATTCGAATAAACTAGATTTTGCTGATCGCACAGTCCGCGTTTGTAGCGATTACGCCTTTCGTACTCAAGCAAACGTGAGAATAGTGTGTGAATTTTCCAACTTTTCTCCTAGGGCGTGATTTGACATTAGATCTTTTCAATGTTAAGTGCTAGAGGGGAATTGGAAAATCGCGATATCGAGGTGTCAGAAAGTTCTCTAGGCGTTAACATCCCTTAAAAAATGATTGCATTAGCAAGGACCGTGTTATTATGTTCTGATGTGAATGTATATGTATCTACAGATGCGTATATGTATATATATATATATATATATATATATATATATGTAAATAAGTTTTATTTCTGTTCGATTTATTTATTTACATTTACTCGTTCATATATTTATTGAAAAGTTGGCAGACTA
>OY744537.1:49227041-49252041 GCA_963556195.1 Sepiola atlantica | reverse complement strand
TGAAACACTCACCCTAATCAAAGAAAACGTTACTATAATGTAAACTTCTCAGTGTTGTTTTATAAAATCAAAATCTAGAACATATTGAAATAATAATTAAGCAAGAATAGTGCCATGTCATGCAAGGAAATAGACGCTGCACGTATCTTCGGTGGGCTTTCCGAGGCCACATCCCCATCGATTAAGACTCGGATAATCGTCTACTTGCATGCAGCACAAAACACCCACTTTACCCTAAAATAGAGATTAAAAAAAACATAAAATAACAATCCAAATAAAATTTAAGTCTAAAACACAACTCCCACCCAAACAACGAATTCGTCTCTTTCCTTGAGGATCACCTTCACAAATATATGACGGCTTAGAAATAACCTATACGATGTAGAATAATTTCTTCGAGTAAACTACACGGATATCTTAGCATTGTGAAACCAACCTAGACTCCTCCATCGTCCCTAATCGCTCTGACATGACTGGATACCTACCACTCTCCCGTAAAGACTTAGACAAAGATATCGACGCACTTGGTGTCTATATTTTTAACACCTTCTACAAAACTAGAGAGCATAATTTAGAATCAGAAGATCAGACCTTGAAGTGCTTTAGATGAACCTTGCAACACAGCATTGGTTACTTATATTTTCTCTGTCGTCCTCTTTCGACCAAGGACTCTACCCTGTTATACCATGTCCCTGATAGTGTAACTACAGCACTCTCCTTAGATTTGAGCGCTCAATGAACATATACTTTTGGCTAGTACGTTACATAGAAACGTTTGTGTTTCAACTTTGGGGATGAATATTCATCAGTAGCTGACTTGCCATCACTATATTATCATACTACTACTGCTATGGCCTACTATTCTATGTACATAAAATATTTATACATATCTGTATAGATCGATGGATATACATTTATAGAACGAATTCTTTGTTTTTGGTTCTATAGAAACAGTTATAGGAAATAGTGTGAATATATTATTTTGAATCGTTTCTTTTCGCGGATTTCAGTGATATCAGTTTATTTATGAAGACACAAAAGTTATATCTGCTGCTAATATTAAAGTGAAAATAGAGAGGAAACACAGAAAAACAAAGAAAACAGCTGTTGTAAATAATAAGTAAACATTTATTGTTTAAACTAATAAAGCCATTGCTAAACTTTCATTATCTTATATTATTTCGTTCTATTACTGTTTCCTTCTATTATATTTGCGGAATGTAGATAAATGCATTCTGAAAACTCTTTAAACTAACTGATTACTAAAGATATACTATTTCTGCTATATGTTGCAGATATTATTTATAGTGAGGTGCATTTTCTTAAGCTGGAAGGCTTACAAAGAAGGGTGACAAAACTAATAAGTAAAGTAAAGAAGTGCAGTTACAGGGAAAGATTGAACAAATTGAGATTTACTACTTGCTGGAGAGAATAATGTGGTGATATGATTTGCTAACTGATAGAGTGACTTATAAAAGTGTTAAAATTCGATTCTTCCTATGAAGTATGAAAGTAGAATATTCTACGTTATAAAGAAGTTCTATTTAATCGTTGCAATGGCATGATTCAAATCTAACATAAACAATTATCTCAAAACTGTCGGCTTCGACTGTATTTTCACTTTTATTTTCTCTCCACTTTTTCTACTTCAGCAATTTTTGATTTATGCAAAAACTTTTCTAAACTGTTGTCGAAACTTCATGTAATCCCCGTTCTGAATGTATCTCCATACGCCCACTCTTTGAGAGAGTATAAAGTCTACCGGAATAAATTAAACCACGACTTTTTCCATTGAAACCACGACTTTTGCGAATAAATAATCAGAAAAGAAAATAGAAATATCTAAGGCTATGGGCTTTAAAATAAATTTAAGACAAAAAAATGAATTCGTATCTACCTGACTCGGATTTAAAAAATATATCGAGAACAACACACAAAAATTCAACATAAAAATGGATTCCTGAACGAAACAAAAATACATTGAGAACTACACAAAAGAATGTGCCTTGATCATGATATACACACACACATATATATATATATATATATATATATATATATATATGTATATGCCAGGTTCATATTATATTCCAATAACCATGTTTTTATTTTATTTTTATTTTTATTTTTTCACATTTCCAAAAAACATAACATTTCTTTGAAATATATATTTTTACGGTCCGTTTCATTTGTCTTGTGCCAAACAATATTTTTATGTTAATATCGTCTCTGCAACATAAGAAAACCATCAGAAAAATTCACAAAGAACAAAAAGTTTATGGTTTAAAGTATCTTGAAAAACCTACACTATACAGTGGTTCATTATATATATATATATATATATATATATATATATATAGTCACAGTCGGGTGTTTTTTATAGTTTTGTTTGGAGCATCAGAAATAATAATAATAATAATAATAATAATAATAATAATAATAATAATAATAATCAGCGGGAAATCGTTGGTAGGTGGCTGTTGCGATTACCGCAAGGTCATCAGCGGTGATGAACGAAAAGAGGTGGAGCATACTGGAAGTCTGAGGAGACTTGTTGTCACTCAGACTCCAGGGAATACCACAGGTTGTCGGCAGTGGGCGATCACTGACGACGACCAGTGTGATAACTCCTAGTGAGTAAATAATAATAATAATAGGCCGTATTTAACTCTTGTACAGGTAGAGGATGGAGTCGGGCGTGAGATAATTTCTGGAGCGGTAGAATGATCCAACCAGATTTTATGTAAATCGTCCATTTTAAGTGTTAAGAGAAGATCAGTCCCAGGAGCTTATAAAAGCAGTGGGCTTCCTCAAGAGGACAGTCGTTCATTTTAACTGGGACAAAGTGGCGATCGGAGCGTTGGTTGTAAAAAGAGAAGAGTTTGGCCTATGACGCATTAAAATTAACCAACCAGCTTTTTCTCACATTGCACCACATGCTCCAGGTCAGAAGAGAGAGAAAGAGAGAGAGAGAGAGAGAGAGAAAGAGAGAAAGAGAGAGAGAGAGAGAGAGAATGCAAGAGAGTGAGAGAGTGAAAGATAGAAATAATCATAGATGGTTGTTTCATCAGCATAAATGTCGACGTATCAGAAATATAATTTCTCATATATACATTATTATTATTATTATTATTATTATTATTATTATTATTATTATTATTATTAATATCATAGTCAAATACGTAATTTTATCAGTTATTTCACATAACATACTTCTACCACATATGGAGAGGTACCGCTTAGAGCAGCCTTTCCTGCATTGACAGAGTCCAAAACCGACTTCGAAATCTAGTGGGAAATGTCCTCTTCTTTTCCCTACAGTCACTCTCTCACAGCAGAGATTTTGCTAGTCTTTCTTTTCGCTACCGTTATTTTCATGGCAGGTGCTCGACTGAGCTCAAATTTATGGTCCTCCTTGTAAAACTTTCACAACTAGAACCCGCCTAACTACTACCACTGTCAATGATGTCCCTTTCTCCCTCTGCGTACCGAAGACGGAACGAAACTTTCATGAGTAGAGTTTCCTTGAACTGCCGACCTGTGGAACACAGTGCCGCGAGCCTGCTTCCAAGCCGACTACAATATAGTCGTCTTCAATTCCAATGTAAACAAGTTCTTCTTGAACCGTCCCCGTAAATAATCAATTTTTGCCCTGCAACAACAATTGCGCCGGTGAACACAATGTTGCCTCACCGTCAACGAGTCAAACTCTTTAACCCTTATCCTCAAGTGGCCTTTGGGCCTTGATAAGCGGTGACCTTTATTGTAAAGAAATCTATAATTTTATTTGAATATTAGTACTAAAGTATAATTTGTTTTTCGTAATGTCTGACAATAGGTCGGTTTTTATTTCTTTCGAAAGAGTCAACACTTATCAAGGATCAAACGCCACTCCGGAATAAGTGTTAATGAGTGTCAGATGGATGGTGAGATAATACCGTGATTATTGGTAATGATTGTGATATTTGGGCAGAATTTGATCATCCAAGCGACGGCTCAACATGAATTTGTTTACATTGGACTCGACAAAAGACCATGTCGTAGTCACCTGGGAAGATGCCCCGCGGTATGGGGTTTCCACAGACAGGTAGTTTTTGGAAAGAAACTTTGATCATGAAAATTTCGTTTAGTTTTAGGCAGAGAAAGAGAGAGAGAAGTGAGAGGGGTGAGAAAGAGAGAGAGAGAGAAAAATGGAAATTATTTACAGTTGTTATAGCTAGACGGGTTTTTATTGTGAATCATTTTGTTCTGAATGTTTTCAGGGGGCGTCGATTGAAGCCTAGTCGAGCACGTGTCATGAAAATAACAATAAAGTAGATACAGAGTAGCAACGTCTCTTCTGTGAAAAAAGGAGGGTAGGGAGGAGAAAAGAACATCGCCCACTAGATTTCGAAGTATGGTTGTGTCGTCTGCATAAATGTCAACGAACAATGTTAGAATACTATATGTGATATAACTGATAAACACCAGAAAGTTGACTGTAGATACTATGAGCTTTGGACTTCTACCCATCAAAGACTATTTATATCAACCATATTATAGAGAAACGATTTTATGGTTGAGAAAACATTTCCAGATATATCATAGCTAAAATGTTCTAGAGTAGACTTTTGTGCCATATTTCGTCTTTAATCTATCCCAAATCCCATTGCCTGACATATTTCTATTTTTTTTTTCATTCATTTGCAAACGTTGTGGTTCCAATGGCATATACTAGCCTTAAATTTATTCCGGTCGACTTTGCATCTCACTCAAAGAGAGGGCGTATGGATATACATTAAGAACGGGGAGTATATGAAGTTTCGACAATAGTTTAGAAAAGTAGCTGCATAAATACAAATTGCTGAAGTAGAAAAATTGATAGAAAATGAAAGTGAAAATGAAGTCAAAGCGAACCGTTCTGAGATAATCGTCTGTGTTAGATTTGAATGATGCCATCCTGGTCAATTCCTTATATGTGTTGCCATAATCTATCGTATGTGAGCTGAGAAAACGCAACAAAGATAGAGCAGTAGTAGAGCGCTTGATACTAGTAGATAGCTACACTCGATAGAATATGCTATGTTGAAGGTTACTTGATCTGTTCGCTGCCATCCGGTCTAGATGGTCCGGTGGTGAATTCTTTTGGTAGGGTTGTCTATTTGGATCGTTGCTAGGTGTAACTTACAAACGTTAGAACACAAATCAGTTTGTTATTTAATACATATTTCGTCTGGGCACAATTAGAGCGACTGTGTGAGAAATCAGAGTCTTTACACTTGCTGATATTTTCCGAACAACGTGAAATGTCCGCTCTCTTCCCGGCTCTGAAATAAATCTAATACCTACCTCTTGTTTTTTGACTTCAGCCTACATTTTTTCAAAATATTTTTTTATCTTTTGAAACCGTAACAATTATTTTCATATATCAATTCTATTGAAGGCAACATAATATATAACACTAGTAAGACACATGTTAAGCTTTTAAAGTAAGCGAGTATGCCCCTATATAAATTAAAGTAAAATGAGCACCCTCTTCCTGGCCATTGAGATGTAATACCGTTTAATGCTAAATGTATGTACATGTGTGTTTACGAAACGATTACTATTATACTATTTCAATGTTGTGCTGTTTTTATGGGGGTTATTTCCTACACTAAAAAAGTGCGGAAACAATATTTGTATTTTTTTGTATATTCTGTTAACCATACTAAACATGAATCCCTCTACTCTACAAATAACCTTAAGTCCGATGCTATTACCATCCGGACTTAGGGTTAGTAGTAAGTAATTTTGTAACTGCATTTAATTAATATAATACTAATAGCAACTCATGGGTCGGCAAAGGAATGGATATCGAGAAAATATTATATTTGAATAAAACACTTTAACACACTTTCAGAGGTTTAACACTATTTAAGTATAAGTACATTTTATTTCGTTTTGTAGCACATATTTGCTGTAACACTAAAAAAAGAAGTGAAAGCACAAAAGATGCCGGTTACAGTTTGTCGATTTAAAAAGTTTTCAAAGTAATGCCGAAATCTACTTCACTCTGAATAATTTACGTGACTGAAATATGATTTAAGAAAACGATTATTTCTTAGCACTTAAACCAGAGTAATACATCATTATTCCTTAGATGTTATTGACGATGGGCATTTTTTTTTATCCCCATTCATATTGAAAAGTCCGTGATTGTCTGCCCTTGTCGCGAATGTAATTGTTCAAAAATGAAAATAAATACATTCACTCTAATTGCTAAACTGCAGTAGTGGAAAACGTTTTAGGGGGTAAACTATGACAGTGTGATAGTAAAAATTGTCTATAAATGTATTCAACTAAATCGTATTTATGCTTTCCGAAATATTTTGAATGTTCACATGTAATCGCCTATATGAACAGAAACTTTAGTTTTACGAAATAATTTCTCTTAAATCTGAAGAAAACAAAAACATTAATATCCCTCACCAATCAGACTGAATGCTCAATGTTGGTATGAAACGAGCTATTTCTTATTTTTATGAGTCTAACTTTCACTGACCTAAATTACCCCTGTTTTAAAATCCTTAACAGATGAAGTCATTATTGGCGTGGATTGGAGAAAATAAAATACATCTTCTCTTTCGTATTTGGAATGGAAGAAGAAATCATAAGAATAAGTATTTAAACGGAGTAAATAAGCATTAGTTTCAAATGATGATTTAAAAACGTGAAGAAATATCTTACGCTGTCTTGTTTATCATCGCCATGTTGTCAGAATGGATTATGTTAGTCTGTGTGTTCGTTTTAAACTATTTATGTGTATCTTAATGTATTAATAGTATAGATTAGGAATGAAAGAATACTATTGTGCTAATCTTAAATTTACCGGTGATCTGTGAAAGTTTGCCTATATAAAAAAAATGAGCCGGTGTTTTAAGTGGAAAGATTAGTAGACACACTAGAGGGGGTAAAAGGGGCGAGCTACCTCCTTTTTGTAAGTTATTTTTGTGCGAGTAAATTTTCCAGGATAAGATGTAATAATTAGAAAATGGATTTGTAGTAACTTTATTTTTTGTAGGAACACACAAGGTGAACCGGGTAGTTATCAAGCGGATCAGTTTAGACTGTGATGCAGTTGTTTATTTTCTAGTGTAGTCAAAGTTACAGGGGAAAACAAGTCTACTTCATCTAGAAAATTATTATAGTATATATTGTGGGCGGAAAATTGTTCATGCATATTCTATGCTTTAATCTATCGTTAGTTGTTTTAGTATGATCAGCATACAATATCAAGGACAATGACTATTGCTTAATAGTCAGAATTCGAATGCATATGTACTGTTGCCAGTGCCAAGTCTGCGGACGTCCAAGGACCTACGACAAATCGTCGCTCTTGTACTTTTGAGAAGCTCAAACTTTGACCTGTCAGTTGTTACTGAAGGTTGTGACATACTGTTCTATCTGTTTCTGTATATGTTCTTTTCACAGTGATGACGGCTGATATTGATTGTTTCTGTCAGGCCGAAATTAGTTTGTTTGTTATATTCACATTTATATTCTTCAGAGGCTGACATTAATTATTGATGTAAGCCTTCATAGAAAACTTCTTGCAACAAGTGTGCATATTTATACACATTATATATATATATATATATATATATATCAAATATATTATCTATACAGTTGCATCTTATTACTAGTAGATGTAAGCTTACATTGTATATATAAATAACTTATGCATTATATGTAAAAACAATTATATTCATAACCCTAATTTAAAAAAAAACAAAGAAATCTTCAAGGATAAAATATTCTTCATTTTTAACTGAATATCTTTTAAATTCCCATTATTAAAAAATACACCGTTAAGATTATACAATTGTCGTCACCTTTCCTTGCAAGTTCGTGACTGAGAGTCTCACTTACCGACGAGAAGAAATCGTCGTCAGCCACTGGTGATTGAGATTATGTTAAACTTGTCTGTCAACACAACTTTACAGACACACACATTTATTTCAATATTTATCAGATGACGCTTTTAACACAGTATTTGTTTTATTTTTGTATATCTCAACTGCTTCTGTTTGCGTCAAGCAGACAGAAATGAAGGTAGAAGTACATGCCGGATTAGTTTACCCTCTCCAGGCGACGGGCTATGTGTGTGAACCACTGGAGACAACGTTGAAGTAGAAGGGACGGTGAAGTCACATGATTTTGGCATCTGCAAAGATGAGAGGTCGACACACCGTCGGCACGGCAACAACACAGTATCAGGCGGAGACAGTCCTTGTCAAATACCTCGATTTCTCGATAGTTGACTACCCGGAGAGGACATGTTTTACAGACATAGAGGAATATCATCCTGAAAATCGCTTATATTTTCGTTGTGATAGGTAGAATAGATGTTGCCATAGACTATGTAAGCGGCTATACTGAGCTAATAGGATACCAGAAATATTGTGTTGACCTACGGTAGAAAATTTGGGCACGGCATTCTGTGTTCGAGTTATGTGTGGGGTATCGTCTCGGATTCACTAATACTCTTGTTGAATATGTAAATCTATAAATCCTGTTCCACTCCGATTTGGATGAACATAGTAGAATATATTTGCCGCCAAAGCCTTCTTAGGGCAGTTGGTCTAGAAGAGGGAATACTCTGAAATAAAATCGACCGTTCTCTATTTTTCATAGGAATACGTTTTTAATTTACCAAGGTCAAACGCTACTCGAGGATAAGGATTAATGAGATCGGTAGTAGACGATGAAACATACTATTAGAGGATCAAAAACAATGAACACAAATGAAAAAATATTACTGAAGAGGACTGTTCGGCAAGTATTTGTTAATATTAGACTTGAAGACAGCCATGTTTAAATCTGTAGGGAAGAACTCTCGTGATAATGTCTTTCAGAGATGGGAAATTCTTGGGAGGAACATCTGTTTATAGAAACCCCGTCTGGTTTTAGGCACACAGAGCAAAATAGGACAGTTTGTAGCAGTAGTAATATAGAGACGGGTTCTTGCTGTGAATGTTTTGCAAGAGGAAATAGAGATTAGAGCTCAGTCGATCAGCTGTAATGGAAATAACGATCACTGATTCAGACATAGTTTTCTGTTGTTGTAAAAACCTTTCTTGTCACTTGAATTATGCAATGCCGGTTAAAAAGGACGTGCGGTTGGTTATTACACAATTATTTCTTCACTATATTCTCCTCGTGACAGAAACATGGTCTTTCAAAAGTTACGTTTGCGTAAAGTGTGAATAGAAAGCATATAGGAAAAACAACTTGAATTTAATTAATTAATGAAATACATTATTACGTATGAATTAATTATAACATCATTCTGATAATATATGTTTATTTGATTTTAAGCAGTGCAAAGGTGACTTGTTTCGGTCAAGTTTGTCTGTTGGTTTGTGAATATGTTTGTTTGTTTCTGTACAGCCTAGCGTCCGCATGGCTTGATCTATCGTCACCAACCTCAGTAAAAATATCGGTCACGGCCCTAAAGTAGAACTTATTTAATTTGAAAATATCAAGGTCAAAAGTAAAAGTCAAAGTAAAAGTAACAAAAAAGTTTCAAATACACTTTTGGTTCTATTAATCGTTAGTCTCGTTACTTGACCTATATTGTGTCCAATGAAATTTCCTATCTGATCATCATCTTGTAAAGTTCTGTCAAGGTAGAAAATTTTTACGGAATTTCAACTTCCGATTTTTCCCACATTGGACCGGATGTGCTTTGATAACAGTGTTCACCATTAAAATTGTCAGCCTAATCAGATAAATATATATTTTTACTCATCAAGATTTCTATAACATAACTTAAGCGATGCTTGTTACAATATGAAGAAGTTAAGCCCAGATAAGACCTTTGTAACTATGTAACAAAAAATAGAAGTAACCTAAGCCCGAAATAAAATATTTTTACTCTTTGGCATTTAAAAATGATACACATCGACTTTACATTCGAATGTTTCGTCGCTTGACTCTTGAAAGAAATTATTTTTTCTATCGACATACATACTACGATTACTAAGTATCGGCTTGATGTGATAATTTAATTATAATTTTCTCGAATCTTTTGTTTCAATCAACTTTCCGCCTGGTCGCATATTTATTATTGTTATAGCTTTGTTTCACAGCAATATTCTCGCATCGATTATACAAGTTAAAATTACCATGAAAAAACGTATGTACTCTTAATGTTAAAATCCTACTTACACTTTTGCAACTGACTTTGTAAGGGCCACCTTTTATTACAATATGTTCAGAGGCAGATTTTAGCAGAAAGAGGTGCCATTAAGGAAACTGGGGAACTTCACAAGTCTGAAAGAACATTTAAGACTGTTACTATAAAAAAAAATTAAAAACCTATTCGCCGCAATCTCTTTGATGTTCATCCCTCGAGTACCCAAAAGGCGACATTATGAATTGATGTAGTGATCGATTTTTTCATTGGCCGATTAATATATGCATCTCTATATGTGTATGTAATGCGATATGTTGTCTCCGCCACTAATATGTCTGGCTATATATATATATATATATATATATATATATATATATATAGATAGAATAGAAAGCGAGAGAGAGAGATTAGATAAAAATTCTACTTTAAACTAGATTTCACGCGCACACACACACACACACACACACATATATATATATATATATATATATATATATATATATATATATATATATATATGAACTCTAGTTTTAAGTGCCATTTTCCTAACTAAATGGAATCTATACTACTTGCAAAAGTAACTTATAATCTTTTATTTGTATGCTATGTAGTGTCGCATATATATATATATATATATATATATATATATATATGAATGACATATTTACTACGCCTGTCATATAAACTATGAAATAAAAACTTTTTTGAATTTTATCATTCTTGGGACACATATATCTATTTTTACTCTCCTGATATAAGTATTAACACATGAATTTCTTTTAAATAACTACTGGATCCCGACACTTCTTAGGCGTATGTATTTATGTAGTAAATTTTTTTACGTTTATATTTTGATTAATAATGAACATAACTCAATCAGCCTTTAAGCATGACCTATCGTCATTACATTTATTGACTTGAGGCTGTTAAAATAGATTTAATAAGTAGATTCAAATAAAAAGTAATTCAATTTTAACACTGTTATGTGGACTCTTTCCAACCTTATAGGTGTGGTTATTTGGTAATTTTATTACCTGAAGCACGTCATAAAGTTATACTACATCGAACATCAGCTATGGATAGACGAAGTTTTATTTAATAACCCATTCACTATATAAATATACTATTTTCTTTAACAACCATAAGATGTGAACCCTGAGATATTAGCCTGTTGTTTTAGTAATTTATATGCTTTTTTATCTAATTTTAATCAATTCATTATTACCTGTATTTAAAAAAATATTCATGAATGCTCTCCCTTGGACCATGTGGATAATTTCATCATTTTTCGGTATTAATTTTACGTATATTATTTAATTAAGTATTTATTTTTATTTATTTTATTTACTTTATCTTATTTGTATTAAATTATTTATTTATTTTTTCGCTTCGATATAAGAGAACGTTTTCAAACAAGGACGTATGACGCGCAGCCGTTACAAACAAAAACAAAAACAGACGAAATTATCAAACGACACGCGGAGCGCTAAGCCGTTGAAAAGTCAGTTTTCATTTCATTGAACAGTTCGATTGAAATGCGATCCAGATATGGGGCCTCACATCAGTGACGAGTGGCGATATGCAAAAAAAAGTTGTCGAGAGAAAGGCCCTGTAACGGTGCGTATCCTTTCCTGATGACCCGATATTGTCTGGAGGCTGACATGGGGTATTCTACTAGTAAAACAGCCGGGAGTAATATATATATATATATATATATATATATATACAAGCTGTTTTTTTCCAAACTGATCTCAGCTCGCTTCAAAGCGAGTTTCTGCTACTGTTCCGGTAGCTAGTTTCATTCTATGCTTTCTACTGTAACTTTAATCAATTTATTATAATCTGTATTGTCATGCTTGACTTTCCTTAATACCATGTGGCTCCGTATATTTACACTTTGAAATTGTTCTCTTTTCGATTCAACCCTAATGTGTTTATCTTATATAATGATTATTATTTATATATTGATAAGTATATTTTTATAAATCTTCATTGTTAACTTTCAACCAATTAACAGGTAACCTTTCTGTTTAACGATTTTTGTTTGATGTCTTTTTACTGAAAGAGAAGTATTTGGTTTCCGAGGATTCCATCAATGAAAGATCCTGGATTGACATACCGATATGGATGTTCTTCTGTGACCGAAACGGTCCGTAAAAAAATACCGAAGCTTTTGTTTTTAAAAGAGGAGCAGTATAATGAATAAAATCTTGGTCACTAGCATGTAGCCCTATACTATCTCTCTCTCAGTCTCTGTATGTATATATATATATATATATATATATATATATATATATATATATATATATATATATATATATATATATATATATATATATGCGTCGTTGAAGACCACGGAGTTTTCTCTCTTCGCTATCCTTCTGGTTAATTTCTCGATGCGGCGAGCGATTCGTCGGTTTTCCGGTGTTAATTGGTGGAGTATGGCACCTAACGTTGTATCGTGGGCCATTTCTCGAGCGCTTTCGGTCTCGCGACCGTCATCAGGAGGTTGTGCTTTATTATTAGTAAGAGCCGTATTTATATTTTTTATTATTAGTTATATATCTATTAATTTACATATGTGTGTGTATATATATATATATATCTTTATTCGTTTATTTATTTTTTAATTTTTTAATTCATGTTTTTTTTAATATCTATTATTATCATTATTATTATCATTATTATTACAATGATTGTGTAGTAAATTATAAGTTTTAGTTTTTGTTGTTCATCGGTTGGTTTAGTGTGTCGGTTTATTGTGTTAGTCATAGATTTTTCATCGAGTCTGTAGTTAGAATGCATTTGGTTTTATAGTACAAGGAAAGAGTGTCTTTTTTGTTGTGCTTTTTTGTCTGATTCTTTTGGTTAGATATAGTTTTATTTGTTGGTCGACAATTCTGTTGTTGAAATTGTTATTTACTAGGGTTTGTTTGTTGTTAATTAGTTTTTTGTAGAATATTTTATTATATGAAGATATCGTGTATGCGCGGTGGATTTTTATTAGGGTATTTTATATTTTTGGGGCATTCGCTATGGTAGTTGAGCAAATTATGGTTATTGTTCGTGGGGTTTTTACATGTGGACGTTGTGTATTCGGCATGATTGTTAGAGTCAATAATTACGTAGAGGAAGGGTATTTTGTTGTTAGTATTTAGTTCGTGTGTGGAGGTGAGTACTGAGTCGAGTTCTAGGGTATCTTTGAGTTTGTCTATATTGTCTAGGGATTCAGTAGCGATAAGAATGTCGTCAACCTATCGAGTGTATATAGGGGGTTTGTTTATGAAGTCGGGGAAGACTTTGTTTTCAATGTGTGTCATGTAATATTCGGCGAACGTGGGAGCCAGGGGTCATCCCATCGAAACACCGTCAATTTGGATATATATTTTACCGGAGGGGTTGGTGAATGAGACTTGTGTGGTGCACTTTAGGAGGACTTTTCCCAGGGTTTCAGGTTTTGTTGCTAGGGATGGTATGGTGCTATGTTTATATACTTGGTTGAGGATGATTTTTATTGTGCCGTGTATTGGTACGTTTGTGAATAGATTTTCTACGACAAGGAGGGCTGTTATGTATTGGGGGGGGGTGTTTGCTTTTAGTAAGTGTATGAAGTCGGTTGTGGATTTTATACTGTATTTGTTTGGTGTGTATGGTTGGATAATGTTGTTAATAATTTTAACGATGTGGTATACAGGTGTGGGGATTTGAGAGATTATTGGTCTGAGGGGTTATTCATTTTTGTGTGTTTTTATTTTACGGGGTTGTAGTCGCCTATAATTTTACTGACTTTGATTCTTTCCTATTTCTGCATTGTTCGCGGTTATTATTTGATTAATTTCTGTGTTTAAATATATATATATATATATATATATATATATATATATATATATATATATATATATATATATATATATATATATATGTTATAGCGGATCTACCCACCAGAATCAAATAATATGCCGGGACATCTGACTTAGTTATTCAGACTTTTTGTACTAAATAAATACATTTTCTGCCGTACGCTACACTGCATATTAATAAAACATTATAACATTTTATTTGTAGTATAGATTTCATATCGTAATAAGAAAAACACTCATTTAAAGACTTTCTAAAAAAATAATGTCATTAAACCCGGAATAAAAATATATCCTCATACAGTTGTTTCGTAGTATCACGGCTACTCAGTGAAAGTTTATTTTTGTCCTTGAAACGGATAATTTCTAATTTTTGTTTAAGCATAGTGGCATGGTGTGTTGAGTGACTTGCAGCTACTATTTTTTTTAGATTTTACATTTAACTATAGGAGTTTCATTTTTTTATTTTAAGTTCATAATAATGTAAGGATAGTCCGGGCGATTAAGTTAAAGAGACGAAATTTTGTCGGTTATATTTAAATACAAGAGGAGTATTATCTGTCAGAATAGCCCGACTGAAGAACAATCACTTAATAGTGAGAAAGAAAGCAACATAACCCTTTTGGATGAAGGTATTGGGATATTTAGAAATCTGCCTCTAATTGATCCGAAAAAATTATCAAAATCGGCGTAGGTACGCATATAGTATGTGCACCGGGGCGGTGATAGGTACGTATATAGTATGTGCACTGGGGCGGCGATAGGTACGTATATAGTATGTGCACCGAGGCGGCGATAGGTAAGTATATAATATGCACACCGGGGCGGCGATAGGTAGGTATATAGTATGCACACCGGGGCGGAGATAAGTACCTATATAGTATGCACACCGGGGCGGAGATAAGTACCTATATAGTATGCACACCGGGGTGGAGATATGTAACTATATAGAAGGCGCAGACAGAGGTGGTACTTTTTATAGAAATATGTCATACTTTTGCCCTGGGCAACGTAAGAGGAGTGATGGGGAAGAAACAGCTTCCGCAAAAGGCAGAATGAGAAAGTAGCGATGAAATGGGGCGACCAGGGAAGAGAAAAGTAGAAAGATAAAGAGACGGCTATGCAGAGAGGGAGAGAAATAGAAGTTTGAATATACAGATGTTACACACGTGATTTTTCTTCTATTTTATATTTTTATGACTCTGAGTAACGCCGGGTAGACCTGCTAGTACTTTATAATATTCGGTATTAATGGTTCCTTCTTATATTTCTCAAGATACTCGATTAATAAAATTCTTTGCACATCCCAAAATACGAAGACCCCTTTTTTCCTTATGATGTTTGTGCCTTTGGTAACTGATATCTTTATTCCTCTGCTATTGCAATCAACTTCAATTAACAATCGCCTCAAACGAGTTAATGATTTTTTTTTTCATGTTTTCCGGGACAGCTGCTGAATTTGGGCGACCTGAGAGGTTAGCATAATTTGTGTCCTTACGAAAGCCTTTAAAGTCAATATACCACAACTTAACCGTTGTTTCTGACTGAGCCCGTGTCCGAATAACATTCATCAAGCCATTGCTTTGCTTGAACAGTATTTATCCACCAGAAAACAATACTTTATCGATGCACGAAATTCAGATTGTTATATTGGTTTGAAAATATTCAACAGTAGCATCACTTAAATGATGTTATTGTTACACAAATAATTCGATTAAGTTTAGATTTTGACACGTGCTACTTGATGGTTAGTACGTTTTGTTATTGGTTGTGCCATCTATATGTCAGACTTGATACTTATTGACTGCGTGTTATGGTTATTGAGTTGATACAGAACTCGGCACATTTGAAAAATCAATGTTTTTTCTCATGCTTAGTATATTACTATACAAACAACGAAAATAATTAGCATGTTGAAAATAATCTACCACTCTAGAAATCATTAAAATCTCATTCTTGCAACTTTGTATGTCTTTTTAAATGAATTCTTACAATATCAGAAATAAATAAAGTGATTAATCTCATTCGTCTCATTCATCAGACTACAAATTCAATAATTTGATTTACATAATTGGGTGTAAATCATTCGGCATTTTTTATACCTAACCCGTTAATATAAAATTGTAATTCTTTTACATGATTGGGAAATAATTGAATCCATTTAAGCATGCACGTTTTCTCACAATCGATTTAAGAAAGAAATTATTTTAGTAAAATTATGCGAATTATTAGTTTTCATTTTTCTATGCAAATAAAACGTTTTTTTGAATTTTAGAAAGTAATGTGAATACACAATCTCGTATTTATTATCGATACAACATTACACTTTATGAGATCAAGAAACTGTGACTCAGTAAGAATAAGGATCTTTTGTTCAAGGTCTGAAATCTTGATTCAGCTCTTTTCGAATTTTGTGGATCTTATTTTCATGTTATATGAATATATATATATATATATATATATATATATATATATATATATATATATATATATATATATACAGGGTGGGCCAAAATAAGGGTCCTATCTTTAAATTTGAATAACTTGAATTTGAATAACTTCCACAAAATAAAAGTTAAACTCTATGTGTGTGTAGACTGACCCTTCCGAGATTTTTTGAAATAAACAAAGCAAATTTTAGCCGAAAAACACTTCTTAAAACTTACAAAAACTAAAGTATTGTTTTTTACACTGTTTTGAGTTTTTTAAGCAAAAATAATGTTTTCTAAATGAGGGTACGTTCCTTAGGGCTAATACGGCTCATGCTTGCTTCGGAAGGGGTCCTTTACTTATTCTAAAAAAAAAAAATCAATAAATAAAAAAGTTATGAATTTTTAAAAATAGGACCCTTATTTTTGCCCACCCTATATATATATATATAGTTATATCAGCTGTTATATTTTGAGATGAGACTGCTCACTATAAATGGTATAGATTATATGAATCTATATTTGAAAAGGATTTAGATAGAATCAACAACACATGGTGACAGATATTCTCTTACCTGATGAACCCAAGGCGTGAAAGAAAAATAAGTCAGCATGTTGAGTACATACGCACCACAATAAATATATATACATATATATATATATATATATATATATATATATATATATATATATATATATATATATATATTCGCATGTACATATATAAGTCAGCATGTCGAGTACATACGCACCACAATATATATATATATATATATATATATATATATATATATATATATATTCGCATGTACAGATATAAGTCAGCATGTCGAGTACATACGCACCACAATATATATATATATATATATATATATATATATATATATATATATATATATACATTTAGCAATCATTGTTAAAAATTAGAAAATTCGTCTGTTTAATTATACTTTTTTTGCATTTAAAAAAAAATTTCTGATGGTCTTTTTTTGTATTTAAATAATAAAACAAATAAATGTTCCATAGGTTTCACAGGTTTTACGAACAGTTACAATTCTTCGTCGAATCAGCCTCAGGTGTCAAAAGCGAATGAACAAAAAAGCTGAACAAATAAGAGAATTTGAAAAGGACGGCGAATAAACTCGCATAGAACGTTTTTCGCATTTTCCAGGAAGTCGTTAACGAATTAAATTAAGCAACGCTGGATGGCATAACAAAACAAAATGGTATTTCATAATTTTACCACTGGTTTCATAAGTAATTGTGTTAATTTTAGGTTGTTGCATTTTTATGTAGATAGCTTCCAGTATTTTTGATTTTTTTAAATTGGTTTCTGAATGTATAATTTTAGTGTTATTAACTAGGATTTGTCTTAAATCAGAGAGAGGGCAGTTATGTTTTTATAAATCTTGCTAAATTCAGCTAGAGTTTACATGATGCATGGTGAGGCGGCGGGATAGGGTAGTACTTTTAAAACCAATGTAGCTATTAGCTTTATTATTATAATTATGGGAGTTACATTCTCCCAAATGGCATTTAAACTAATAAATAAAATTCGTTCTTTCAAGTGGTTTTATAGTTTTGAAGGAGTTATTTTTTACTAAAATATTGTGGTTTTTTACCCTTGAGGATGATTCGACGAACAATCGAAAACGTTCGATAAACCTGTGAAACCTGTCGAACATTTATTAATCATTTTGATTTTAATACAAAAATGACCATCAGAAAATTGAAAAAAAAGGTACAATTAAACAGACGAATTCTGTTATTTCTAACAATGTTTGCATAAATGAGAAATGCTGTCTAAATACATACAATGTATATATAAATATATATATATATATATATATATATATATATATATATATATATATATATATAAATGAGAAATGAAAAAATCAAAAAAATCTAAGAGATACTTTTTATATATTCATCAACGTTTCGTCTTTATTGTAAGACTTCCTCAGGGTAATACTTCTAAGAAAAATGTCATGGAAGTACATCGAAATATTTGGTTGCAATGCCTACTCTACTTTTCCTCATCAACCCATCACGCCAACCAAATATTTTGATGTACTTGCATGACATTTTTCTTAAAACTATCATCTTGAGCAATTCTTACAATAAAGACGAAACGTTGATGAATATCTAAAAAATATCTCTTAGTTTTTCGTTTTTCATATCCCATTACGTCGGATTACTGTCATCTTTTCTTTCATATATATATATATATTTAGATTTTTCACTTATAAAATAGATCATTCAGTGAAGACCGGGGTTGTTCAAATAAAAACAAGCTCGATGATACTCGATGGTAAGCCTTCATAAAATCGCATATATATATATATATATATATATATATATATATATATATATATATATATATATATATATATATATATATATATATATATATATATTAAACTATGAAACATTTAGGACTTAATGTTGAAATCAAACTATGAATAAAGACTACTAACTTCTTAGATGTTACCTTTAACATCACCCACGACACATATAAGCCATACATGAAATCCTTACTCAAATAACCTATTTCGATCATTAAACATATACCAATATATAGGTTTGCCATAGAATTAGAAATAATTCTTCTACTGAAGAAAGTTTTAATAACAATAGTTATGCATATAAGAACGCTTTACAAAAATACGAAGAGTAAGTAGAATGGCAGAGATAATTTGGGCATTAGAAGAAAAAACGGGAAATCATTTGATATACACCGTTGCTTAATTTTCTAGTCATATCCAAAATTGGATATGTGTTACTTAATCTTTTAAGTCAGATTTTACTTGCAAGTAACCCTCTACATAAAACCTTTCATTACATTACTGTTAAACTTGTTTACAGCTGTACGAATAACTTAGTAAATTGAGTAAAAGCCATGATAGACAGATCAGAAACTGTAATAATTTTAAATAGAATTCAAAATATACAAAATAGTAATAAAAAATGTAACTGTAGAGATAAAAATGAATGGTGGCTACAAGAAAATGTTTAACTAAGTGTATAGTTTATTTAGGAACCGTATTCCCAGAATATGATCCAAGTGTATTTTTTACATAGGTTAAACATGTACTTATTTTAAGGATAGATACATACACACACATTATCTTTCAATAACTCGAATAAGAAAGGTGACACACCATTATCTAAATAAATATGGTCTCTAAATAAACACAAGGTAAGGTACCGATACTGAAATAGAGCGTCTTGAAAAAAGCATAAACTCCTACACTTCAAAATTATATGTATTTTCTTTGTCTCAATAAAAAACAGCTATTATGACGTTCCTTGATTGAGATATACTCCCGAATCAAAAATATGATATAGGTATTAGCTGTAGAGACTTCAAACACATCACCGTGGATAAATAGAGAAACAACCTAATGTAGTTAAAATTCTATTAGGAAACTTTAATACACCTACATTTTGGTGAACCATTACAATTAAAAGCTTATCAGCTAAGGATACAACTTATGTTACTTAGAATCCCTAACCCTAACTAATTTTAATTAAATTGGATATTAAGCTAATTAATAAGTAACTTTAAATATATAGAACTACAGTAAATAGTTGTGTGGTTGTAGAATATACTAACTAAATTGAACTAGATTATAGTTATTTACTAGCAAGACCCTGTGCCACGACGTTGCCCAGGGTAGAGGAGATATGGAAAAATGATGCAACTGTAACATTTAGAGTTAATATGGTTTGATACTGAATGTATATCCTTGTGTTTTAACTAATGTATATAATTATAACCTCTTTATTATGTGGTGTTTTTATTGAGGAGGATTTTGGTTTCCATACACAAAAAATAAAGTGCGGGAACAGTATTTCTATTTTTTCGTATATTCTGTTGACTATACTACATATTAATCACACCCACTTACCAATAACTCGAAGTACGGGGGTGTGGCTAGTAGGACTTAAGATTATTTGTAAGTCATTCATTAACTGCATTTACTGAATGAAACAAATTATGAGTTAGTTATTTTATATGTTTTTACTCCCTCTGAAGGCGTGGATATCGAAGAAATTTTAAATTGAAATAAAATAATCTATACCACTATATACAAATTTTAAAACTGTGCAGGTCAGTAGAAAAGTATGGTTTATTCCGTCTGGTAGCACTTATTCGTTGTGAAATTTAAAGAAGAAGTGAAAATTAAAAAATGCTGCTGACATTTTTGCCGATTAAAAAGGTTTGAAAAATAATTCCGAAATCTACTAAATTGTGAATAATTAACGTGACTAAAACATTGTTTCGTTGCTTTGAACAAAATGGACATTTCTTATCCCCATTCATATTGAAAAGTCCGTGATTGTCTGCCTTTGTTGCGAATGTAATTGTTTAAAAATGAAGAAAAATAAAATCGGTAGAATTGTTAAACTGTAGCAAAGTTATTTAGGGTGTAATATATGACGGTGTGATGCTTACGATTTACTGTGTCCGACTGCCTCCCCCCGGACTTAGAGTTATTGGTAGGGTAGTCATTCATTTTTAGTATGGTTAACAGAATATACGAAAAATAGCAATATTTTTTCCGCACTTCGTTTTAGTGTAGGAAAAATGTTCTCCGCATCCAACAGCAAAAAAATAAAACACAAAACGGAAATGCTATAATAATATCTAGGCAATTACGTGTTAACATAAACACTATTTACGAAGACTGAATACAAAGATCACACCATCATAGCTTACACTTTAAAAATCTTGCCACTAATATAGTTTAGTAATCGTGGCGAATGCGTTAATTATTACACATACATTCAAGTATGTGATGATCCACTATTTTACGTTTCAATAACATTATATTTATGTTGTAACCGATTTTTAGAAAGGTTTCCCGTTTGGTACATTCCTGCCCTATATTTTTGCAAATAAAACAAAATTATCACGGTAAAATATTCAGTGTTACAGATTTTGTTTCGAAAAAGGTTTTTCGAGATTCTGTTGTCGTATTTTAAGAAGAACAGCATGTATATGTGAATAATTTATTTTTCTTTAATTCCGATGTTATCGTGTTTTAAATTGACTCCAGTGACTCAGGAACCTGTACTAACTTAGTTAGTATTTGTAAACGGGTGGTCTATCATTATTTGAAAATACTTAATCAAGAATTAGACATTCTCAGAATGTCAACGTTAAGTTTGTGCAACAAAAACGGTACACGATTCTGATATACATTTTCAGTACAGATGAGACACTTCTGTTTTCTTCATTTGAAGCAAATATAAACTGAGGGTTTACGCTCGCCAAAAACGTGATACGTGTACGAACTCGGTTTTCCCAACAACGAACAACACTTTTCTTTTCTTACTTCGGATTAATAACGTCAAAGAGAATTTCCACATACAGCATTTTTTTTTCAAATATTTCCCGTTGTAGAACACATTACCCCGGGAGTGATTCTCAGCTGATTACAACTTGGTCGAATTCAAATTCCATGCCAACAAATCTTTGTCCTAAACCGTCCCATAATTAATAATAAGTTCATACCATTGATCAATCAATGTTAGTACTCTCATAGATTTATTTATCTTTTGCCTGGCAATCGTAGCATTAGCCCTAATCCTGACAGAGATCTTGGCCTTGATAAGTTGTGACCGCCTTGTAAACAAAATGCAGCGTGGGTCACTTAGCACTAAGTGTGGTGCGATATCACGAAGACTGCACGCGTTTCTACTGGTTGCTCTATTAATCGTTCTCTGACCACGCTGTGTTTAAAAGATCCGAAAAACTTTGATGTTGATGCAGCTTAGTCACATATTTATTTAAGTGTTTGGTCAGTAATTTCGCTCTGCCTCTGTCCAAGAGAGTGTGGTCTTAATTTATCAGTAGCGTCTTTCGTCGTGCTGCGTCCAATAACTTGTAAAATAAGAAGCTGGAATAACGTTTCACATACAAAGATAACAAAAACACTCGTTTCTTAGAACTCTATATTATTATAATTAAACTGACATTGTGGGCCCATTACACTACTGAAATATAAAATTAGCTTGAACATCAAATTATACACTTTCATTTGTTTGTTTCGATTAAGCTACATCATTTCTGTTCTTCAGTAAAGTGTTCAGATAAGTTACACACATTATATATATATATATATATATATATATATATATATGTATATATATATATATATATGTATATATATATATATATATATATATATATATATATATATATATAACTTCTTTGTAATATAGCAGGAAAAATACCACCAGAGTGCTCGATTAATTTAGAATTAAAATCAAAAATTAAAAATTAAGTGCATAATATATATTTAAACCCCAAAACAGTAACGGCCAAATATACGCTACTCATAAATATTGGGTCACGGGATTTATATAGAAATATATATATATATATATATATATATATATATATATATAATTTAAAAATCTCTTTAAATCTTCTCCGGTTTAAAACTAAACGGTTACTTTTCACCCTCCCCATTTTTCAAAACCTATTAAACTTTCCTTACACTCAATTTAAACAAACATACATAACATTCTAAGCTAATAACGCGTCCAAACGATAGTGACACGTGACTTCACATTTCCAAAACAGATGACATCAGATGCTGAAGAGAGCCGGATAGCTAAGTCCTTCTGTAAATATATATATATATATATATATATATATATATATGTTATTTTTAAATATTTGTTATTTTTACTTACAGACACATGTGTTCATGCTTACGCAATCTTCAGTGTAGGAGATGATAATTACTGCCGGTCGGAAGATTCGAACCCAGTTTGAAAGTCGCCTTTGACTATGCAGCCTCGGCCAGAATCAACCCCTCGGCCACCATAAATTACCAGGGGAAAGAACCGATCTCAACGTGTTTATATCTATCTATCTATCTATCTATCTATCTATCTATCTATCTATCTATCTATCTATCTATCTATCTATCTCAACCTGTTCACATCTATCTATCTATCTATCTATCTATCTATCTATCTATCTATCTATCTATCTATTTATTTATTTATTTATCTATCTATCATTTTTATTAACAACATATTTTATATGAAAGGAAAAGAAAGAATATAATATCCTTTCAATTTTCTTGTCTAGACAAGTCTTCCAGACAAAATGAAATCCATACCACATAACCTTTGTACGGGAAGCACATAAATCAGGTCTTCGCCAATCTATACACTCGCACGGAACCGCGCCCTATTTTACCCAACCTTAAACATTCCATTATTGTATCTATTAGTTTTTGTCTTTTTTCTTTCCATCTACATCATCAACATTTTTTTTACTTATGTTTCTATTCGCTCTTTTACTGATCAACCAAACACCATCCCTTAAATTATCCTTTATCGTATGTCTATTATTGACCTTCCGTTTTGTCTTTCGTAGATACTTGAGCAAAAGAATTGAAATAATCTCGATTTATACTTTTAGTAATCATTCATGAATATTGTAATTCAAGTCTAAATACTTCATTATCATAATTCATTTTCTTTGGGAATCGCTGTAATCCGAGCCAAAACGGGAAAAGAAAAATGTACTCTTAACAAGCAAAAAAAAAAAAGAAAATATTTTTCTCATACAAAAATATAAAATTTGAATAGCGTGTTAAGAAAGCGTATAATCATAACGCTGTATACAATATCATCTGATGTTAAAAAATCGCAGGTAAAAGTAAAAATAAAAATGAACAATAATGAATTTTTCATTAAATTAAGAAAACGTACCAATGTTGAATATCTATTGGTAAAATAACATTGCTGATCTAACTGGACGTTGAATAAAACATAATATTACATTCATGTGGCTATAGGCAAACAGGGATACCACCTGTATTAGCAAAAGACTAACATTAAGGGCTAAAGTTAAGCAGGTATATCACGTCGATAGGCGATCGACGTATGTCATGTGGCTACAAAAACAAAAAGCCAACTGGTATCAGACGGAAAGAAGTACATTTGTTTGCTAAATAAACCATATGAATACAGACGGATGTGTTGCTTCAAGACGTTGCGTAGACGAAATACTAAAAAATGTGTTGCAACTTTGAAAGGTTTAGGCGATGTACTGAAAGGGGTGTGGCAATTTTAGGTTCTCTGGATGCCCACAATTTTCTTTAAACGGTTTGTTTCCTGATCTGACAGTAAATTCTGTTCACGCAAACAACACTTTTACGACTCTGACTCTCGCTAATCATTCGTGGCAACTCTAACAATAAAGATTAACCGTTATGTTTTAATACACGAGTTGTCGTTTGTTATCGTTTGTTGTCGTTTGTTTAAGCACAGCCACAATGAATGAAATTGCAAGTGATTTATTGTATTCGAGTAATTGGACACCATTTTTCATTTCACGAAAAGCTGCAATTTCATTCATTTTTCATAAGAATTGAAATAATAATATCCGATCAAGTTTATACTAATCTTCCTCCTCAGATTGATGACTATTTATTGAGTGCGCATTGACTTGATTAATAGTCAGTACTTAACGCCATTGTGACGTTCAATGATGAAAACAACGCACATAAATATCGATTTTG
>OY744537.1:49112041-49222041 GCA_963556195.1 Sepiola atlantica | reverse complement strand
TAGACATATTACTTCTCTCAGAAATGAAACTAATACGTTTCTGTGTAGCTTACTTGCCAATAGTAATTTAGTTACTGTTGCTGCTTATCTCTATTCATGTATTGAGCACTTTTGAAGTAAACACTGAAAGAAACGTCATATATGCAATATGATATTTATAATATATATCTATGTATATTTATATATATATATAAATATATATATATATATATATATATATATATATATATATATGAAATAGTAATACGTTGTATATAAATATATATATAATGGCGAATAGTAACTACCATAAACAGTTTTAATATCATTATTTTAGAAATAGAAATTGGTTTTAAAAAGCCGAAAATTTAATTTCTTTCTAATTTATATATATTTTACTAGATAAATATAAGATTCTTAGATAACTATGATATAATGCTATTTGGAGAAAAAAATAACACCTCCTGACATGACCTTCAACTGACCTTTCTTTGTTGCCTGCTCAGATGGAATAAATGTCATGTCGAAATTCATTGTTGGCCTTTTGTCTTGCCAAAATCCAAGACTGGAGTCGGCCGAAGGCAAAAAGGAAACTCTTTGTTTTGTCGCGATTCAATTAGAAATTTCCAAGAAAAAAATGAGTTAAATTAAAGTTAGTTAATTTTTCTTTTATTTTTCATTTGATGTTTGTTTTTTTTACTGTTGAGAAGATGCCAGTTTTTTTTTCGCGTTGATTGATTGAGGAAACTAAAATAAAAATGTAAGAAAGTTCGGGTATAATAATAAAAAAAAAACTGGGAAAGTTTGACGTCAATTGAAAAGAAAATGTCTGCGTGCTGAGCAACTTAGTGAAAAACATCGCTGTTGCTACCGCCATTTAATGTGTCGCTTGTCAGTTTGCAGAACTTTTGAAATAATTCACTTTTGAAAGTTTCTACCTTTTACATACCGAAAATTACGCCGACGTATTTAACAAATAACATAACAGTAAAAGAAAAATCACCTTTCTTTGATGCGTTACTAAACAGCATCGCACACATAAAATATCTAAATAAGAAATGATACTGGTCGCACAGGTCAAAAATGAGAAACACGAGTATGCCTGGTAAAGAAGTTATGCCTATTTCGAGTGTTTATGCAGTTTACGGCCCGGGCTATTTATTAGAAAAGATTTTCAAGTTAATTCATTTTTTTCTGTATCATTTGTTTATTAAATTGTTCGGTGAAACTACAGAATAGTTAATATAACTCGCTCTCCATGTTAAGAATTGCTTTCTAAATAATAACGTTATTATTTCAGCCCGGTCCGTAAACTACATGAATACCCTATTTCGTAAGTAACGTTAACCGCAATAATTATGATTCCCTTCAACGTGAAAACGGAAATAAACTTAAATGAATTTCTATAAGAATTACTAAACATAGGACAATGATAATTTGAATGTAAATTTGAATTGTTTAAAAAGTAAAAAAATAATAAAGACTATTACGTAATGATGTACACAGTTTAACAAGTGATATACGCTTTTGGTCCGCGTTTGCGTCTTGTTTAAATCATGTAAATTATGTAAAAACAAAATCCATCCATAGATGGAGGGTAACTTTGGTTTGTTTGACAGCGTTTCCATTTTTCTTTACAAACATAAAGTAACGTAAAAACTTTACTTTGAAAAAATAACAATAATAAGTAAGACGATTATTTGACAGCGTCGGTATTTCTGAAAAAAACCCTAACATTTATATATTTTTCTTTAAAAGCAGAACTGAGTTAAATTCAAACCTTTAATCCGTTCCCATTCTATTAAAATGGCTTCTTCGTAAGAACTGCTTACTGTTTTTTCCTCCTATAGCCTTATCGTTTTCAAGACTAAGGTAACCCGGCATCTCCTGTCTTTGTATTACTCATTAGTTCCTTACATCAAGTGGCTTCATTCTTTGTCTAGAGCGACTGCCATAGAAATCATTTAAATTTTGCTAATGGTTTTAGATAATGCCAGATTTGTTTAAGTGTTTTATTTTGTGCAGCTAAAACAAAAACAAAATAAATAACTCTTTTGAAGAATACAAATTTAAATAACATACATAACAATATAGATGATGTAGCGATGTGTGTATACTTAATGTCGTGTGCCAGTGTGTGTGTATAAGATGTAAAATGTGTATGGATTTGCGTGCTTGTGATGTTGCCACTGTTAGCTGCTTATATTAGAAGAATTGATTGAGACATAAGAATCTCTTGTGACGAGAAGTGCGTTACATTTTCGATGGTCATTTTTGACAGTTTCAAACACAAACGGTGTAGAATTCATTCCGAGAACCGATGAGGTAATGCATTTCTGCTAGGAAAACAAAATCAGATTTGGCTACGTGATGAAGAGGATGGGAAAAAAGTGACGTTGTCTTCAAACTCTGAAAGTTAATTCGAGTTTTAGGATGTGATCAGCTTTCAATGGTTTAAGGTGTTTCTATCAATGTTTGTCAAAATTGATAGCATAATGTGTTGCGTCTTTTCGATTGAAACAAAGGTTTAGGGTTAGGGAAAATATGAAATAGTGAGATGATGTTTAAAAATAAGTTAACATTAAAAAAAAAAAATCGTATGTTTAATGAAAATAATCGGAGATGTTTATCGACGCTGATATTGAAAAGGTAAAAAAGAACCTTACGACGAAGCTAAGAACCAGGCTATTCTTACTTATTGGATTTGCAAAGCAAGATATTAAATGATGTGTTCTTCACTTCTGCAACGATAGTTTAGTATTACTTAGCAAATACGTTGCTTTTGTGTGTTTAAAAGAAGATTATTTTATGTTGATATGACTATTTACTAATGGAAATATGTCTGTTCGGGAGTAGGAAACTTACTAAGCTGTGAAGGAATTTGAAATTAATCACGTGTTCTTATTTAAGTACACTGATAATCCGGAATATGTTTGCAAACAGTAAGAAAAGTAATTAGTAAGGATCAAACTTTGAATTCCGGTATTCCTGTAGTTTTAGGGACGGAGCGATTATTACTTTGTTAACGAAGCCTGTAGATTATGTAGAAGATAATAAAAAGGTTTAAATGAACTCATTTGTATGTTTCGGGTGTGTTTAAAAAAATACTTTATATTAAGAGAGGACCCTGTGTCAAATAGTAATGTAGTAAGAGAACCTAAATATTGAGAGAAAGTGTTTGCTACCTTGTTTATGAAAGATGTATTTGGGAAAAGCAGATAGGTCGGATAAAATGTAATGTTATTTGCATGTATAAGAAATGTAGGCACATGTTCGTGAAATACGCATTAGTAAGTGCTGTAGGTGATTTGCGGAAATGTGTATCATATTAAGATTTTGGTAGTAGGTTGATAACTGCCAGAATTAAATGGGAAAACCACTTTGTTTTATATATAAGATTATATTAAATTTCTAAACAGAGTTAGTACGTTACAAGTGTAATAAACAGATGCAACCTATTTATATACATTTGAGTAATCTGTGTCAGTTGAAAATGTAACGAAATATTGAATTTATTGACAGTATCCACGTTTATACGTTTATATGTTTATATATGCTTTCACTGAAAGTAGTTAAGGTGCACAGCTTGTCTAAATATTCCCCAGAGAAACAAGTAAAGAAAAACTACAATAGAAAAGATAACAAAATTTAATAAAACAACAACACAAATAAACAAATAAAAAAAAATATATTATCAAAACTAACAGTTAATTCATCACCATACTATACATATTATACATATTTATCTAATATTACACACATATTTTTGAACGCTACATTTATATACAAAACATAACTTCAAAATTTATTAATTTCTATTTTCTGCGATACTGGTTTGCCCCTACCCTACTCTCTGGCACCGATTTTGGTGAATTCTCTACACAGACGGATTTTCCCTCTGGTGTTTATTAATTTTGACAAAGGGAATATTGTCCCAAAATATTAAATAAATGATTTTAATAGTCATCCAGAAAACACACAAACAGCCAACACCACTCATGCTGTTATGTAAGATTTTAAGAAAAAATAAACAGTAAGGCTCATTTCGATTCTGCATTGCCCTCAGTCTTTTAAACATACTATATATATATATACATATTAATAGGGTTAAGATGAAAATTCATATACACTAAATGTACACAAGCAAGGAAATTCCCAAATTTTTACACTTTTATTGTCATTAAGGGTATGACTACATATCAACCAAACCATTTAATTATCACATCACTTCAGTATAAATATCTATGCATGAGTGGATGAAGTGTGTGAGGTGCGCTGAAAAAAATCCTACAAGTGAAATACATAGCCTTGTTGTGCTCACATACCCTTAATGACAATAAAAGTGTAAAGATTTGGGAATTTCCTTGCTTTTGTACATTTAGTGTATATGGATTTTCATCTTAACTCTATTAAGGGCATATGATTTCAGTATACTGGCATTTATCATGGAATAGTTATTATACATCAACTAATAACCATTCATCAAATTCCGGTTGTTTGAAGCTGTTATAAAGAGGTTTTAAGGGACACAATATTGGCACAAATTTCCATTAAGAAATTAAATATTTCAGATTTGCAGTGAATTTGATCCATTGTGATTAGACACCAATTAAGCAATATTTCCTGAATTCCAATTCCTTTCAGATTCCATCTTAACTGAAGCCTTTTATTTAAGATATTTTCTAGAATCGAAATCATGTAATGAATTTGATCATAATGCGAATAAGGATACTAGACATAAAAATCAATCTCATTATATATTTATTGTTATCTTTAGCGGGAGATAAAATAGTGCAAACTGTTATCTTCGAGGAATTAATTTTATTCGTCGTGGGACGTTCTTCGAGAATACATCTAGAAATATAGACATACATTCTGGAGGTACACCCCCTAAATATAATGTGAGTTTTTATGTGTTTAAAATATATGTGATGAAAACAAAATCATGTCCAGTTTTTATTACTATAGTTCAGTAAGTTCATGTTTTCTTATTTAAGATAAAGGACCCCATCCTGAGGCTAACTTTGATTTCTTTATCCGTTATAGTTATATATGAGGACTATTTTAAGGGCAGGCATTGCCCCTTTTAGAGTTGCTATCTGAACTTTGTAACAGCTTGACTTTCCAAAGACTATGCATAGGTATATTTAAAAAAATGTTTTTTGATTAAACGAGTTGCCCCTACCACAACCCATACAATATGTATTTTCTATTTCATGTATCCACATAAAATTTTATGTATCACCTTTCAGTATTTACTTCAACAGTCCTCGGTACGTAAGTAGAACTAGGTAGTAAGCTATGAAATTTTACTTATTGTCATTAAGCTACACAGAGGCTCCCGGGGGAATCTTCAGGCTAAAATGCACGGAGTTATTTTTGCCGGGTGTTTTTATATACACGGCTAGCTAATTAACCAATCATAATCTTTATTGCTCTCTCAGCTAATCGTTGGACTTCCCACGAACAAAGGTCTGGTTAGTGTTACTTCCTATATCCTGTTCTATTGTTCTGTTTTATATAGATTGGCCTATATCCTGTTTCTTTGTTATGTCAATATAATGGGTGAATTTATTTTAACACGTGGTTCCTTGTATTTCTATTTTAGGTTTTAATTTTTAAATTGTTAGGTTTGTGTTTAGTTTTTATTTATTTATTTATGTATCGTTAGCCTAAGGTAAATTTATTTCTGTTTGGGCATCTGTTTGTTATCTCACTTCTACAGTTTAATAGATTTCGGGGGTCTTTAAAGTTTAGGATTTCAAATTTTTTATTCAGACATATTCTACACGGGTCGTCTAAATTTCTACATGTACTGGCCTGTCGTATTATTTGTGTAACTTAATTGCTATAAATATATTTTCATAGCTTACTAATGTGTATTTTCTCTAGAGACCAGTTTTCAAGTCATTCTTTAGGTCCTAGTATTTTGTATTTTTTCGCGCTCAGCTGCATTTAGACTATAATCATTCGGGAAATATAAATTTTATATGACAATGTCTGATTCGATGACGTGTGTGTATACTTCAATAACGGCTTTTAAGCATATGTTTTGATTTCTAAAAGACGGACAAGGTTTATTAAATAACAACAAACAAGCTGTAGATTCTGCTTAATGGAAAATATAATTTCGAGTCGGCCAATATTAAGAGGCGGAAATATTGATGCTAAGATAATTAAGTCGTCTTGAAAATAAAGACAGAATTTAACGGTGTCCTTAATGAAGTAAGAATAATCGATTTTGGCCAGACCATTCCCAGGAGAAATGTGTTAAGCCATTTTGTCTCTTCGTTAAATAACTTTGAAAAGTTGCCTATTATATTAAACAACATCTGTTCGATAAAAGTAAAAACAAAGATACACTTTAAAGATTAAATAGGGTAGGCATCATGGCTCAGATAGTTTTGACATTGATTGATTCAGTGTTATTTAGGAACACCAATATTGTCTTACAAGATGAGAAAATAATTTCATATTTTGAAAAGATGTTCCTTTCTAATGGTAGTGATGTTGCTAGTGTTTCGCTACTCTATCGTGTTCTTCTTAAAAGATGCTCGACTGAGTTCCAATCTCGTGTTTACATCCTTATTTCTACAACTGTACAGAACTTGCCTTTATTTATCTGTGTACTAAAATCGAAACGGAATTTCCATGAACAGAGTTTATTTCCCAAATCGTCCTATTTGTGGAACACATTACTAAAGGACTGTTTCCCCGCGGACTTCAACCTGGTTGTCTTCAAGTCTAATGTCAACAAATACTTGTCGAGTATAAAGTAATAACATTTTGCCATTCGATTAATCGTTTTCTAATTCCCCCATAGTATTTTTGCATACTCGAACTGACAATCTCACGAACACTTATTCACGAGTGGCTTTTCGCCTTAGTAAATGGTGACTTATCTCGTATTGCAAAAATGCCACGAAAATCACAAGAAGCGATATTCAGTTTGTGTGTTTAGTGATGATTATACTATTTTCAATTAATGCGGAACGGACTGATAGATAGAAGAGCTATTGATAGAAATGATTTCAGTACTTACAGAAATGCCCGAGTCTTGACGTATGTAGCTACCTGAATGGTATGTGAACAGCAGACAAATAATTTCAAGCAGTTTATTGGGATATTTTTTGATTGCCTTGAAGAGAGCAATGTTTTAATTGCTTTGTTTGTTCCAGTTTTTTTTGGAGGAGACTGCAAAACTGTTATGATTTTTTCTATTCATCATTTTTCTGTGTTTTTGTTGGAGGGGCTTCTGTTGCCACTTAGACTTGGAGTGACTTAAACTTATAGTAAGCTTAGCTGAAGGGCTAGGGTTCGGGTCAGCTCAAGTACTTTTTGTGGAAGAAGGAAGGTTACAAATTAAGGACGGATGGCGATAATTTGGTATTAGGCATATTTATGATATATTATTGTTATTATTATTATTATTATTATTATTATTATTATTATTATTATTATTATTATTATTATCATTATTATTATTATTATTATTATTCTCCTCCTCCTCCTCATCATCATCATCATCATCATCATCATGATCATCATCATTAGAAGAAGAAGAAGAAGAAGAAGAAGAAGAAGAAGAATAGGTTGTAGAAAGCGGCGTTGTCGAACTAGAAGAAAGAACACAAGAAAGAGTAGAAGGTGGGTCATGTTCCAAGATATTATCTGCATATCTCGGCCAAATCCGAAGTTTGTCATCAAAACTCAGAAATCCCCGTTAGATACTTCCGTGTTATTCTGCAGAAGAGCCGAGATATGAAAACGTATGAAACTGTTATTTCATACTTAAGCGTCACAGACAAACAATCCAACCGACACACTCAGAGATGCTTAAACTCCTCAAATTAAAATAACAGAGTTCCGCTAAAAGAAAATAATGTAACGTATTTCAACTGTTTATAATTTTATTCAGTTAATTATTTCATGAAGACGGAATATAATATCATTTCTATGAGAAACTATTAAGGATAGATAAAAATTAAATAATTGAATTTTGGCAAATTTCGAGTCTTTAATCCATAATGTTTACCAAAATCTAAAAATATCTTGCGCATTGCATGTAAAGGTTATAGAAATATATGAGCAAATATTGATTAAAATCAAAATTAGTTATACTTAAGAATGAGGTGACGTCACTTTACTATATAAATTAAACTTATAATAATCACCGACTTCTTGACCAGCAAACGTTAACAATCACTAACTCCCAAAGCAAATCGCGTGGGAAAGAGAGTAAAACATTATATAGGAGGTTAAGTACAAGATGAGACATATTTTAAGGAGTGGTAGATAAAATAAATAAAAGAAATACAGTATTTGACAAATTAAATAAAAGAAAAGCAGTATTAGATAAATTAAATAAGAGAAATACAGTATTAGAAAAATTAAATAAGAGAAAAACAGTATTAGATAAATTACATGAGAGAAATACAGTATTTGATAAATTAAATAAGAGAAAAACAGTATTAGATAAATTACATGAGAGAAATACAGTATTTGATAAATTAAATAAGAGAAAAACAGTATTAGATAAATTACATGAGAGAAATACAGTATTTGATAAATTAAATAAGAGAAAAACAGTATTAGATAAATTACATGAGAGAAATACAGTATTTGATAAATTAAATAAGAGAAAAGCAGTAATAGATAAATTGGTACTACTCCAGATGAAGCTCCTAATTTCCGGCAGGTCGTGGAAGCGCCCGAGAGCTGCCGAGACGAAAACGAGGCTGAAGCAAAACTGAAAGTCGTAAAAATGGAAGAGTGGCAGACGACAATATCAGACGAAAAATACAAAAGAAAAAATACATATAAATGAAAAAAATGAACAAACCATAGCTGAAGAACTATAAATAAACTTTAAAAAAAATTTTTCGTGTGCCAAATGAACCATTTTCATTTTTTTGCGTATTTTTGTTACATAAATAAAAGAAGTAAATGCTATTTCTTTTACGATATTTAGGAAACTTTCTTTTTTTACATAAAACAAAGAAGTATGTTATTTTTCGTTAGGATATTTAGGCAAGTTTTTTTTTGTATATTTTTTTGGGGGGGGAGCGGGGGGGGGGGGAAATTTCATATATTTTCTCGTCCAGGTTCAGGGTTTTTACGGATACGTTTGCGGCCGGTTCGAAAAGTCTTGCTACATCTTGTTTTGTTGTGCTGAGCGCAGATGCCGACATCAACGAAAGACAGGCAGAAGAGGAGGGGGTCGTCGAGATAGTGGACGGACGATGGTCGACGAGGTAGATTTCTGCTATCTGCGTTAATCTGGCGTCGAAAGGGTCGTTTCGAAATCTCTTATGGCACATGAATTCGCACAGATAGCCGTCTACGAGTGCTCTGCTCGTCGGCCCGCACTCCTTCTTATTTCTTTCTTTAGCTTCCTTCCACATTCTCTCGACGTGATTGGTGCAAGCCGTCGTTGTCGGGTCAACAAAGTTCTCGCTATGATTCACCGTAAGGTGTTGATACCCCTCCTCTCCTAACCTGTTATACACCCTCCAACAAACGGATACTACCGTGGTCCAAGGTACAACGAACTGCTTGATTATTATAAAGAGGGTTTCGGCATTCCTGTTATGCACTGTCACAGGAAACTCTCCTTCTCTGCCGGGTCGTATCTCCCGAAGAACCAGAGCGGCTGGAGAGCACGGCCAGCATTGTTTTTCCTGCGGTTTGTTTTGATTAGCGGTTTCTTCCAATTATTGTCGGCTGCTTGCTATAACATGATTGTTCAGCTCTGCTTCAGCCTCGTTTTCGTCTCGGCAGCTTTCGGGCGCTTCCGCGACTTGCCCGATCGTTGCCGCCGAGCATTCACGGAAATTAGGGGCTTCATCTGGAGTATTACCCATAAAGTACATAAGACACATACAGTATTAGATAAATTAAATAAGAGAAATCACTATTAGATGAATTAAATAAGAGAAATCACTATTAGATAAATTAGATAAGAGAAAGGCAGTATTAGATAAATTAAATAAGTAAAAAGACAGTTTTAGATGAATTAAATAAGAAAAAAGTAGTATTTGACCACATTAATAAGAGAAAAGCAGTATTAGATAAATTAAATAAGAAAAAAACAGTATTAGATAAATTAAATGAGAGAAAGGCAGGCTTCTCAACCCCGAAAACGGTTACTTTTGTGTGCTATGAAAAGGCGCTTAATTATATTTCCATAACAATTTAGATTAAAACCACAAAAACGTTATCACTATTCACAAGCGTAGTTTATTCATATTTTAATTCTTTAATTTACGCGAAAAAATGCCGAATGAAATCACTTCTCTTACTTGCTATTAATACTCAGCCAATCAGAATCGCTTTAAAGAAATAAACAGACAAGATGGCGACGTAACGCAGATGATATATGTAAACATAGAACAAAATCGGGTTTCATGTGCAGGTTTCCCATGGAAAATTACAAGATTGTGTAATTTTCGTTGTGATAAATGGGAGAATAGGGAAGAGTGATGAATAATAATTGCAAAAAAATACGCTACTGAACAAGCTTCTCAATCAAGGTATTATCTCCAAGAAAGATCCATTTAGAAAATCAAAAATCAAATAAGTATTTGGAATGAATTTGCTAATATTTGATTTGCTATTATTATTTCCCTCCACAATGTGCTAGTAAGAAAATAAGAAAATCAGATTCTACATTGAGGGGTGGGGCATAAGATGGAGTGAGGAGAGTGTGTAGTGTTCTTTAATGATACGTGAACTTTGGGAGAGGCAGAGGACAACAAAATAAAAGTGGGGAGTCGGCATCTTGGAGGAATTCTATTACCAGGGGTGGGGTAACGTATTCACTCTACTAGCTAAGAGGCTCAATTTACCCGAAGAGCTGACATTTGACAAGACCAGAAACCGCGTGCCCGTGTTTAGGCAGAAAACATGTGTTGATCTTAAGCAAAAGGCCAACTTAGCATTAAAAGCATAACACCGACTGAGATAGTTTGCTTGATATTCTAATAACTTTTTTCAAGTTACATTTTTTTTCGATTTCTGATTATCAACGCCTTGCTAGGGTCTTGCTAGTTACAAATAAATCGCTGTTGTATACATATTTTTTATTAATACTCACAACTAATAAAGATATCATTCATGACTTTGTTGTAAACACGAAACAAAATGTTTCTCATTTATTCATATAGATAGATAGACATTAACATTTTGGTAATTTCGATACAAAATTATCTTTCAGATGTGACCATAACAAAAAAAAAAAAATAAGTAATCAATTAGCTTTTTCACTTGCAATTTATAAATAAATCCCAACTTGGTGAAAGTCAAGTCACTGTCCTTCTAAAAAAAACATGTGTACACGAATGTTAAATAACACATACAGAAAAGGGCGACGAGCCTCGCCTGTATGTTAGAAACTGTTCAGTTGGTATTTTTACAGGAATAGATTAAACTAAGAGTTTGTAAGAACGTAGTTCCTATGATACTGCTACATCTCTCTGACAAATTATAAAAAGGAAGCAACTTTCTGATGTTTGCTAATTAATGTTAAATTATTGACTTTTTTAATCGTGTTTTACATGTGTATTTCGCTGCCACTTGAGGGTGCGTAAAGCGTTTGTTGTTTTATGCTTTTCTTGTCAAGAATGTTATTTGCATTAGAGTGTGTTTTATTTTATTAGTGCTTTATCATGACTATTGACGAACATGTTTTTAAGTGGCTGTTTCTTCCTCTCTTATTCATAATCTGCTTCGCTTCTTTGAATATCCGTCTAGCAATTGCAGAATGTAGATTCTTAGACCCACACATTTAGTCAGTTCCGCTGCTGGTTTCCATTGGCCTGTTTGGTGATCTAATATACGAACAATTTTCACGCATCTATATGAAAAAGCGGCCCAAATTGTTTAACTTGCATTCATAGGTGTTAGATTGAGCGTGCGTAGGACATTAGTTCTTTAGATACTGTTACAAATGAAAATATAGTGGGAAAGAAGAAAAAACGACAAAAATATTCGTACAAAAAAGACAATAAATGAAGACGAAGAAACATATAAAAGCAGAGAAGAAAATAGTATGAAAGAATATGTCAGAGTGAGGCACATCCTAAGATCAGGTACAGATGCCACTTCTACTGAGGTGACGTTCAGACCACACTTTTCCGCCTTGACAAAGTACAAAACACTACTTCGGAATTTAGTGGGGCTGTCATTTTCTCTTCCCTAGAACCTCTTTCCTACAGAAGAGACATTGCTAGTCTTTCTCTACTCTATATTAATTGTCATGGGAGGTCTTTGAATGAGCTGAAATCTATGGTTTCGCCTGTAAAACATTCACAGCAAAAACTCGTCTACCTACAACCACTATTTTCTTTTCCTCATCTGTGTACGTGAAACTAAACGCAACTTTTATGAGGAAAGTTTCTTTGTAAGAATTGCCAGTCTGTAGAACACAGTACCACGGAGATGCTTCTCAACAGACTACAGCATGGTAGTTTTCAAATTCATTGTCAACGTATTCTTGTCGAGCTACCCTCTTTCATAATTAAATTCTTCCCAGTTTGAACCATCATCTCTAATCCTCAAGGTGTTGTCTCACAGCACATCTGAGAAAATCATTATCCCTTATTCTTGAATCCCCTTTGGACCTTGGTAAGCGGTAACTCATTCTTACAAAAAAAAACGAAAAGGAAAAGGGGCGCTCTAAGAACACGAAAGGCGATGAAACTATATAGGAAGTTGAAATAGAAAAGAGAAAAGTATAAATAGAAACGAATGTTGACCAGAAAAAAAAAACAATATTAGTATAATAGTGAAACGGCGGCAATGTTTTAAGATCAACCAGCTTTGGATTCGCTCGATTCTGTTGCCATTGGTTACTCAGTGAATAATTAGTTACGCACGGGAGCGACCACGTGAGGGTTTGCTAACATCGCCACTGGAATGGGTGCTAATAAAGAGTCAACGTTCGAACAGGACGCTTGTCGTCGTCACTCCACGTCAGTATCCACTGAACCATCGCCTCCTCCTTAAGAACAGACGAGACAGCAATTCTTAAATCTTCTTACCGAAAAGATGGATTAATTTTGCCATTCGTTCGCACAAAGTCAACTTGGTCGTTCGCTTCTTGCTCACAACGTTTTGATTCAACGGACGCGTGTCAACTCCGTTCTCAAGACGACGTGTGCGACGCACGCCATCTTTCCGAAGGGGAATTAACAGTCAGTTGATCCTAATCCAAATGGATCTTCTTATTCTAGTTTTTTTCTTCTCCTTTTCCCCGTCCGTGTTGAAAGTGTGAAGAAGAGCTGAATACTACTACTACTACTACTACTACTACTACTACTACTACTACTACTACTACTGCTGCTAAGAAAAAGAAGAAGAAGAAGAAGAAGACAATAAAAACCCCAGAAATGTTACGTTGGCTTGTAACATTGATACTTGTTTGCTCGAATTATTGGTTGTTAGCGATAGGGATTAAATTCCATGACAATTGATGGCGTTGATAGCGTTATAGATACGTTAATAGTGTGCTAAAAACAAAGAGATGACGTATTAATAATATAAATCAGCCAATAAAACCACATATAGCCTGAACACATAAAACACACACACGCACCCCCCCATATATATATATATATATATATATATATATATATATATATATGATTATTTTTATTTACAGACATGTACAAAATTTGCGACATTGGCATGTCGATGTTATCGATCAACAGCTATTATAAACTGAGATCTCATCAGGCAGATTTAGAATCCGATCTTAACTTTAGAACATATATTTCCAAATATGATATATAAAAGTTGTATTTGATATTGAGCACTTTTTATAAACCCGGTTGAAATTCTTTGGATTACTACCCTGTTTATGTTTTACCTGTGGATTATATATATATATATATATATATATATATATATATATATATATATATATATATATGTGTACAGTACCGTCCAAAATTAAGGAACCAAATTAAATCTACTTAATCAAAACAAAATTATATATTATTTTTTGTGAAAATGTCACTGAATATACACATCATGTAGTTCGACTTTTACCGGGATTTTCAGATGAATCAAAATAATATTTTTAAATTCATCCACCATTTTACAGATTTAAAGTGTAAAAAACTAAGGAACATTAAGGAATAATAATTGTTTAACGTTTAAAACAGGGAATTTTTTATGTGTAAAAGGATGAAAATAAAGATTCTAAACTGTAATTGTCATCACAGCTGCAAGTCACGCAATATCGATCATGTCAAAAAGAAATCACACTGATTTAAGCGACAAAGCAAAAATGGTCAACTTAAGAAAGGAAAAGTTGACAATAGAAGAAATCCGAAAACTTGTGAAACGTTCAAAAAGTGTTGTAAGCCGAGTTTTCAAACTCTATAAAGAAACTGGAAGGTTAAGTAACACAAAGAAACCTGGTAGACCAAGAAAGACAACGGTAAAGAGTTATAGAACGCCTAGTGTTAAAAGACCGTTTCCTTACAGGTGGCAACATTACTAAACAAATGGAAGGTGTGACGAATGTTTCACGACAAACTGTGTCCAGAAGATCTCCTCGAAAAAAGCCGCTAATAAGAAAAAAAAACAAAGCAGCTATATTGGCGTTCTCAAAAAAAGCATGTTATATGGTCAGAAGAAAATTGGAAAAAAGTTTATTTCAGTGACATATTTTATGTATTTGGTAATGATGGAAAACAATTTGAAAGAATAAGAAAAGGCGAAAGTTTGGATACTTGCTCTATCAAAAAAACTGTTAAATTTGGTGGAGGTAGCGTGATGGTTTTCGGCATATAATGGCAGGGTACATCACAACTTGTACGCGTGAATACTAGAGTATATGTCATTGTATGCAAGAATGTTTTAGAACAGTATGTTTTTCCAGGGTTACTTAATTCTAGTACCGAAAAGCCTGTTTTATGCAGGATAATGCTCCCTGTCATGAGGCAAAGCTGGTCATGAATTATCTGGCTGATCAAGAAGTAGAGATAATGGACTGGCCTGCTCAGAGTCCTGACATGAACCCTATAGAAAACTTATGGAAGACTGTAGGACAGAATGTTATGGCAAAGAATCCGGAAAACATCGAAGACTTGTGGGTGAATATATATATATATATATATATATATATATATATATATATATATATATATATATATATATATAGTGTTCAAAGTTGAGTAATTTTGGCATATAATCCGAGTATGAGAGCTCTATGTAAAACAGAGCAGGAATAACATTAAAAAAAACTACTCACACATTTGAGGTGTAAGCATTAAATCTATTTCGACTTTGAAACTCAAATGTGTGAGTACTTTTTTCTTTGAAAATTTATATACATATATATATATATATATATATATATATACGTATATGACATTTCTATTAGCATCTGCTAGTCTTCAGTCTCGACAGAGTATGGCGTTGCACTCAGTGTGCACAGCCTGTGTAAACTGTTTCTGTTTGGTCTGCTATATATTCGCTAAGAAATTATATAATTTACTTTTATTTCTGTGTCCTATGGCTGTTACGACGACCGTAATCATAAAAGTGAAGGATAGAAGTAAAACAACACTTCACTCGTGCGACCGGCGGAAGAGTTATATATAGCAACACTGATGAGTCTTGGTTTAGACAAAACATATACGTATGTCGATATTAAAATATTTAGTATAAAATAACATGTATATATATATATATATATATATATATATATATATATATATATATATATGTTATTGTATAATGAATATAATTATATTAATACTTATTATAATAAATAATAATAATAATCATATATATATACATATATATATATATATATACATATATATATATACATATATAATAATAATAATAATAATAATAATAATAATAATAATAATAATAATAATAATAATAATAATAATAATAATCCAGGTAAAACATCCACAGGTTAGTAATCCAAAGAATTTAAACTGGGCTTATAAAAAGTGCTCAATATCAAATAGAGCTTTAATATATGATTATTTCTATTTACAGAGACATGTACAAAATCTGCGACACTGGCATGTCGATGTTATCGATCAACAGTTATTATAAACTGAGATCTTATCAGGCAGAGTTAGAATCCGATCTTAACCTTAGATCATATGTGGAAATATGATCTATATGTACATGTATATATATATATATATATATATATATATATATATATATATATATATATATATATATAATGTTGATCATGAGTACTGACTGTAATTTTAGGCTTCATGTTATTCTGCCGTTTTTTGCTTTGCTTGTAAAATTAGCCACACCAAGAAATAAATGCACAAGAGCATTTTACAAATATATTGGTGTTTTTCGAAACAATTGTATGCTGGATAAAAAAAAATAAGTTTCCTGAAATGACGTGAGTATGTCCTTTATAACATTGAAATGGTATAAAACATTTCATAAAAAAATATTGAATATAGCATAGCTCTGCTCTTAGACTATTCAGATATTATAATTACTTTGTTATTAAATTTATATTTGAATGGTAACATTCTAAATATAAATAATAAAAAATAAATAAATATATATATATATATATATATATATATATATATATATATATATATATATATATATATGCTTGAAAAAAGACAAACGGACAACAGGTTAGAATGCAAGAGAAAAACTAAAAAACAAGAGATTTGACCGGTTTTGTTCGTATTATCGAACGACTTAAGAAAAAGTGAAGATTTGGAAACAATTTTATTTTATTTTGAAGGCACACAATGGCAGAAAGAAAAAGATGATCCGATTGAACTATATGAAAAGACCCGGATCATCTTTTCCTTCTCCCATTGTGTGTCTTTTAAATAAAATAAAATTGTTTCCAAATCTTCACTTTTTCTGAAAACGTTCGATAATACGAACGAAACCGGTCAACTCCCCTGTTTTTTTGTTTTTCTCCTGCATTCTAACCTGTTTTCCGTTTGTCTTTTTTCAAACATTTTGTCTACCACGGCATTTCATTTTCATGACTTATCGTGTATTTTACCCCATATATATATATATATATATATATATATATATATATATATATATATATTGAGATGAAATTTTAAAATTCTAAAATTAAGCAATATTGCGAACATTGGAAGGACGAACATTCTCGGAGGATTTCTATATATTCAAAAGAAAAAAATAATAGAATACATTTTTCATCTATATAATATGCCTGTTACGACGGCTGAGACGGTAAGAGTGTTTGATGTGACTTTAGTTGGAGATTCGACCTGTGTGGCCGGCGGACCATTTATATATAGTAACACTGATGAGTCTTGTTAAGAGTAACATATAAGCATGTAGATTATTAAATATTTATTAAAAGAATAATTATGTATATATATACATATACATATATATAATGTATATATATATACATACATATATATATATATATATATATATATATATATATATATATATAGACAGAGAGAGAGAGAGAAAGAGAGAGAGAGATAGAGGGGGTAGGTCAAGATAGTGGCAGATAGATAGTCAAACAGATGCTGATATAAATGAAAGAAAAGCGGCGCATGTATTTGCGAAATGAAAGTAAACGATTCAACAGTGAAATTCAATCTAGAACCATATATTTATGTTTGAAGATGGTAGACAAACGCAGCAACACATGTCGACTGACATTCGCACTTTCAGCACATTGTTGATTGTTTGTATATACAAATATGAGATATGCATGTCTATCTGTCAGTCTGTTTATTTGCACGATAACGACGTTTAGTCTATAAGTTATAGGAACATAGACTTTTCTTGATTAAAATTCTATTCAGGTGTAAGTCAAAATATTCGGGACTGTGTCCTCCAGAAACGTAAATGTGCAGTAACGTGCAATGTTCTTGAACCACCTTAAATATATATCAAGTATTTTACTTAATATATGTATCTTTTATATACACACTACCTTCTAGACACCATGCTCTAGTGTCTTCAGTTTCTCTATACGAGAGTTAGTACGGATAACGGGATATGACGATACTTCACTTTACAAGAAACCCCTGACCAAATATTCAAAATAGCATAGTATTCGAAGCCCAAATAAGTTCCCTTCGACACGGCTATACACTGGTTCATACGAGGATTGGTGCACATTCTCCAAGTAATGTTGCCTCTAGTACTAAGTTGTATACTCCACCAGACTAGATGATATCTTGTCCTGGAATTCAGACCAAAAGACCACAATAAAGATATTCTATTAGGGGTGAGACGTAATGAGTGAAAATTTCAGATTCATGCGAGTAGTATTGTTTTGTGTTCATTTCTACATAAATAACACTAAACAATCAAACATTTTGGAAAATTTTCAAAATTCAGAAGGTGCAGACCAAAAATAGCCGTTAGGGCTCCACGGAACTCAAACTCCATCATTTTTCGGTGAAAAAGTGGTTTCATGCGACATTGCAGGTCCTAAAACATCCTCAAAAGCTATGAATCAATATAGATTATAAAATCTGATATAGTACTTTAATTTAGGACCATTTTCAGGCTGTGAAAGGGTTTTCATGAATGTAAAATAGTCAAAAACTAGTGAAAATAGCCCAAATTAGCTAAACTCCTCCGTTAAGCAACCTAATTGGTTCCCAAGCCTCTACAATGGTAATGAATGGGTGCAGATAGTTGAAACCATTGTAGTGTCGAAACCATTGCATTGTATTATATTCAAGCAGTTTAATAACAATTATTTTCTTTTGTTTTCAGTTCAGTTTAGTTGAGAACATAGGATGAGTGGAACAAAGTACCAGTACGATGATTGGAATTTCACTTTGCTTGAAAACCTCCCAACTGTACATGAGTGCGTTTTGGCCGTAGTTCATCATGCTCCAACTTATGGATCTACAAAACAGAAATAGCATCTCCATCAATTTTCTCTGTGTCTGCTGGCTCACTGGCAAAGAGCATCTGGAAGAGACATAAAACTAACAACAATAAAAGGAGTGAAAGATAAACTTGATCGATACTTGAGAGAGTTCAATAGCAAAGTTCAGAAAGACCATGGATCGAAGAGGTCAAACTTGATTCAATGGAAGACAGAAAATCACATTCTTTTCAATATTCTGGGAAAGGGTGTTGACGTGGAGACGTTTGATGCAAATGAGAGACAGTATTTCTTTGATCAAGTTGCACTCAACCGGAAGGTCATAATTGACAACATGCATATCGATGAAGAACATGCATCAATGGTTGTTGAGACGGAGGAAAGAGAGGAGCAAGAGATGGCTATTTCAGTTACAGAGGAAGAAGTAAGGGTTACAATAATGGATTTTAGCTACTTTGGCTATTTTTCACTAGTTTTTGGCTATTTTACATTCATGAAAACCCTTTCACAGCCTGAAAATGGTCCTAAATTAAAGTACTATACCAGATTTAACCATCTATATTGATTCATAGCGTTTGAGGATGTTTTAGGATCTGCAATGTCGCATGAAACCACTTTTTCACCGAAAAATGATGGATTTTGAGTCCCGTGGAGCCCTAATGGCTATTTTTGGGCTGCACCTTCTGAATTTTGAAAATTTTCCAAAATGTTTGATTGTTTAGTGTTATTTATGTATAAATAAACACAAAACAATACTACTCGCATGAATCTGAAATGTTCACTCATTACGTCCCACCCCTAATTCTATAAGATAGTTAACTGGTCATTTTCGGAGAAAAAATAACTTTCTAACTTCATTACTAAGCCAATCTTAAACAAGTGACGGAATACTTTAATGGAACACTCGTATATCTATCCATCTCACATCGAGATCAGGGGCCGCTTGATTCTTGTGTGCATGTGTGTGTGAGAGTATGTTAGTGTTAGTATCTGATACTGGCTGCTAAGTCCTGTTCGAGAATTACTGTTGCTTGACTTATAACATTATTCAAACCACGTTAAACTTTGTTTTAGTAAGGAAATACTTGGCATAGAGCCAATCTTACCCCATCAATGAGTAACAAAAAAGTGACTCAAAAATAATAACAAGTCTATATCTTTAGAAGCAACAGTCGACGCCCGTGTTATATCAGACTTTTTCGTAAATGAAGACTGAAAAACCAAAATTCAAAAATATTCGGATATCATGCGTATTCTGAAAATCACACAATTCAAATGTTAAGTAATTATCATTATCCTTTTCAATATTTCGAGATAACAGCACCTTATCAAGTTGAAATGGGAGTAGATATTTGTTGTCCACCATTTCTTTTTATCTTCATTGGACACTCAGTATTACATTTGAAAGTTTGAATTTTTCTCAGGTTTTTCTCCGTTCTCGAATAGCGTAAACCAGCTGTGACAAAGTAATAATAAATTAGAAGCATTGAGTACATTTTCACTATTATATTTTAGAAAGCCTGATCTATGCGTATTTAAAAAAAACAAAAGGACTCACATGTTAAAAAAGAATATTAAAGTGTTTTTGTACCTGCAGACGATATTGTTTCTGTTTTTTTGCTCTCTTTAGTGCAGGAGTGGCGATTGCAGGCGGTCGCATGGGATTTAATGCAGTTCGTAGATTCAGTTTAGAATCACAAGACTAACACCTATGCCCACGCGGTCGCGAGAAATTTCCACAGACAGTAATTGAAATTAACGTACACTGACATGAGAAATGGGACAGGCGTTATTGTTGTCGAAAGTGTTCGACTCCGAGCTGTATATTAAGTTTGCGCTATCGCCATAATAACTTACTTATTTATTGAAAACTAATAACAGAAATCTGATGGAACAATAATTTCAGATTTTATAGTTCTTGACAATTTCTATTCACATATTTATTTACATTATTATGATTTATATATATATATATATATATATATATATATATATATATAATAGTTGTTGTTTACCAGAATTTTACTAAAAGTTTTATACATACGGTTTGGTAACATTTTATTTTGATTTTAATCTTCGTAAGAGGATATAACAGTTGTACAAAACTGTGCTGTCCCGAGACGAGTATTCTTATAAATGTATACAAGTTTACACATCAGAATGTTCGAATCTTATTACGAATTTTATAGTATAATCGTTATAGTAATATATTTATATACATATGAAGCTAGTTTAGCTCAATAAAATTTGAACATTGTTCCAAGACTTCAAAACCAACTATTATACGAGATACGATCGTTTTCAAGACTTTTGTGAAAATATGTTATTTTTCATTATTTGTGATGATTCCAAAACGAGTCTTCGTCAGCGCATTTTATGACATCCCATACAGAAGTCTCTTGAAGAAAAAAAATGAGTACTAAAAGACGATAGCTAAAAGACATCAAATTGAATAACAAATCAAACATTTAAAACATTCACAGTATTAACTATATAGATTGAATCGGGAATAAATTACATGGAAAAAACAATACATTAATAAATAAATAAAAAGTAATAATATACACAATAGTTACATAAAACAATATTAACAATAAGATGAAAAATACTGATAATGATAATAATAATAATATGAATAATAATAATGATGATGATGATGATAATAATAATAATAATAATAATAATGATAATGATAATGATAATAATAATAATAATAATAATGATAATAATAATGATAATGATAATAATAATAATAATATTAATAATAATAATGATGATAATAATAATAATAATAATAATAATAATAATAATAATAATAATAATAATAATAATAATAATTTTAATGTAAGAATAAAAGAAACATTTAAACAAATAAATTAGGTAAGGTAAATAAGAAAGTACAATTGAGAAATAAAATAATTAAAAATGAATGAATATAAACTAAATTAATAAGTAAACAAAATGAGAATGTGTTTCATTTTAAATAGAAAACAAAATAGAGTGTATTTTAAATTAATGCACAATTAAAATAATTAGGAGATAAAATGTCTATAATAGAGTAAATAGTGATATATCGACAAGTAAAGATATCACAAAAAATATTTGTATATATATATATATATATATATATATATAGTTAAATATAACATACAATTTTTATCTGCATATTATTGTTTTAATTTCTTTTAAAATTTCCGTATGTGTTTTCTGGTTTCGAGTGAGAACAAGCCGATATATCTGCCGTATTCGCGTATATCTCTAGAACATTTGGAACCATCTGGATCCATCTTCAAGGGTGGTAATCTAATAACGAACGCGGTCCTTTGACGGGAATCACGTGGTTGATACATGGTTAATACAGTACATGTATTAGTATTATAAGAATTGCAGTATGCTTTCACTATAATTGAAATTAATTTTGTTGATGACAGGCTTTTTTTGGTATGATCTACATAGCTTCTAATATATATATATATATATATATATATATATATATATATATATATATATATATATATAAACAAGGAGTGATATTGCGTCTTTAACTCCTGAGTTTTCAAAGAAAATATTCTCCTCAGAGAACTTGAACTTTAATAAAATCTGATTAATTTCTCATTTTATTATGTAATCTAATTAATATCATTGCTCTATACACTATATTGAGCTTTTATCCTTATAGTCTACTGGTTAACTATATATATATATATATATATATATATATATATATATATATATATATATATATATATATAGTTTTCTATCAGTTTTCGAAATTGAGAGCGGAGGCAAAATTGTGTTTTGTTAAGCCCAACACTTGTTCACTTGAAAATAAAGAGGCGTATATACGCACGTAATAAATGCAATGCTAACAAAAAGCTTATATTACAGTCATATATTCTAACTTACCATATTAAATCATAATCTAATCCATTTACCTTCTTTGCTCGTAATCCGCACAACACAGGCCAATCTTCGTCTGGTAAAGTTACAGACCTACCTGGTACGTTTACCGTTCGCCAAAAAAGACGCTTCTTTTCACGTCGTTGTGACTATATCCACAGAAACAACCGTTATAGAAAAGAACATCTATGCCGACACAGGCAGCTGCTGAAAATAGCAAGTGTTCTTCTAAGCGACCTGCAAACTTTGTCAAAAATGTCACTTAATCATTCTGATGGCAAATTATGTTCATAAACCTCCATTCATTTGTAAACAGACAATTCTCTGTGTGTTAGAGACATCAAAACCAATCCTTTTTTGCTGGCTATTCAAAAGGTGTAGCCACATGAGGTCACGTGCAATTCATAACATTCTACCAAAAGGCTTTGGAAAAATTGACAGTGAAAGGTTTTCATATTTATATACGACATTTAAAAACGAGTACAACGATTCGTAACTAAAAGCGCGTGCTAATTTATAAAAGTCTGACCTTCTTTCAAATCATATATATATGTATAAAGAAATAAATATGAAATAACATTTGATAAATAAAATAGCAATAATGTCCATAAATGAACGCATATTCTGTATATATATATATATATATATATATATATATATATATATATAATTTGATATATTCGGACTACTGTTCTCATCTTGGGTTTTTTTATCTCAACATTTCGGCCGATTTAACTTCCGACCTTCTTCTGGTGTATATTGTCGAACACGGGAATCTTTGCGTCGAACTTGGGTTCGATAAGATACACCTGAAGATGGTAGGAGGGTATATCAGCTGAAACATTGTGATAAAAACACCGGAGATAAGAACAGTAGTCCTAATGTAACACATTTCCCAAATTATCAACCCTCATGTAAAAAATTCCAGAACATAATGTTTCATATATATATATATATATATATATATATATATATATATATATATATATATATATATATATATATTTGTAGTATTTGCATATGGTGTTACAGAATATCAATTCTAAACAACATGATACCGTCGGTTTTAAGTCAGCCATAACGTGTACGTTTATCATGTTCATCACAGCGCGTAATCTCCCAACATTCCGAATGGGACTTCGCAACTATAACTGATCATAGCCGGCAAGAGTTGAACTATATTCATATCGAAACACGTTAAGCTGATTTAATTCAATTTTGCATTTAAATATTTTCAGACACATTATATATACACCACAATAAACTGCCAACACACATTTAACCAGATGCTTCATTTGAATAATAATTTTATTAACACTCTAATAAATTAACATTCTGCACAATTCATTTCTTTTTTTCTTCAATTCCCTCATATGTATCTTATATATGTAATACATTTGTTTATATTAATATTAATATAATTATCATTAATTACAACGATTTTATGGAAAAAGTTTTACATTCAAAATGCTTTTTTTGAAATTCGATAGATAGCTTCCGTTTTTTTATTGTGTATTACGGCAGCGAGAACGATGCTGCTGCTGATGATGATGATGATGGTATGATGATGATGATGGTTATGAATACAGGTTATGAATACAGGGTGACCCAAAAAACGGGCCACAAATCTAATTAGGCCCTGTTTCTTAGTGTTTCGTCCGAATTAAATGAATTATGGGGCATAACTAATTTATTATATTCACAACATCATATCAAAACACTAGGGTATTTGGCCTTTTTTCTCCGTTCTACAGAATGTGTTCTAGATGAACTCCTTTTAGCTCCGTGCATTTCTTGAGGCGCAGAACGAAGTTGTCCATGACGTTCTTACAGACTGAATTGGGAATGACTCTCATCTCCTCCCTGATGGCTTCCTTGAGTTCCGTGATGGTTCTGGGTTTCCTTGCGTACATTCTGTCCTTAAGATAGCCACAAAGGAAATAATCTGGGGGGCTTAGGTCCGGGCTATGTGGTTGCCACTCCAAATTAGTCTTGAGACTGATCACTCGGCCTCGGAAGTTCTCTTTCAGCCAATCTCAGGACAGGTTTGAGGTGTGAGAACTTGCTCCGTCTTGCTGGAAAGAGAACTTGCTCATGAGCGACGGGTAGAGGGTCTGGAGCTCACTCTTGAAGGTTTTGAGGACCTCCACATACCGCTCCTTAGTGACTGTCAGTGCTGCGCCAGATTCTTCGATGAAGATTGGCCCGTTGATGCCCCTGATCGAGATTGCAACCCACACCGTGCAGTTAGGAGAGTGCAGGGGCTTGGTGGCTACTTCATTGGGTCTGGAGAACCCCCAGAAGAAATTTGTCTTGGAGTTCGCCTTTCTGTCAAGATGGAAGTGGGCTTCATATGAGGTTTAAAGAGGTTAAGGAAACCTGGTGTCTCCTCGATCTTATCGAGCATCTTGATTGCCATAGCGCTCATCTGCTTCTTGTCTGAGGTTGTAAGGGTGTGCAGCGTCTGTATTATGTATGGGTAAGCCCTGATATTGTTCACCAGCACTCTCCTGCAAGTCTCACGGGAGATACCGAGGGACTGACTTCGCTTACTCACAGAGCGTTTCGGACTCTCCTGGAGAGACTCTCTCACACTTTCGACCAGCTCGGCTGTCCGCTTCTTGGGACGTGCCGAGTGGCTTGGACGGTTCTCACAGGCAGCGTTGAAGTTCTCCACGGTCCCATACTTCTCGAAGTCGTCCACCCAGTTCTGAACTCTACTTTTGGTGGAGTCTTTTCACATCCGAACTGATGCATGAAACTGTCCTGGGTTTTCTTTAACGAGCCTGTCTTGTAGTAAAATTTAACACAGTGTATTCTTTGTCCCAGCTCCTACTGAGGTCTTGGTGTACTCACGGTCGTTGATTCTGCCATGTCCTGTAAAATAAGGGCAATTGGTGAATAAATAAAGGAGATATCACATAAAGTGTACACGGGGCCCGTATTTTTTGAGTCACCCTGTATTACATTTGATATGAAAACAAAAAAGAATTAAAAAAAACTCTTTTCACCTTTTTAAATTACAAAAAAACATACAATCATATTTAAAACAAATCTTCATCAGGTTTGGTTTTACATTTCTGTCTTTTAAATCAAAAAACATCGAACGTTTTTTTTTCATTTACTCCGACTATATTCATATCAAAACACGTTAAACTTTTGTAATCCAATTTTACAATTAAATATTTTCAGACACATTATATATATCCAACAGTAAAACTTCCAAACCACACTTATCCAGATGCTTCATCAGAATAATCATTTAGGAACACTCTTTAAAAAATTAATATTCTGCACATTTCTGTTTTGGTTCTCTAATTTTTATTTATATATATATGTAATAATTTTTCTGTTATATTGATATTATTATTGGTAGTAATATTGTTGCATAGACCTCTCCTGCTTGGACCGCGGCAGTACGCGTTTTGTACACTCGTTATTTCTAAAACATAAATCATATAGTTTGCATACCTTTAATTTTCTCCCATCGCCGCGTAGAGGGTCGCCGTCTTGATGTCGTCTAGTGGTTAAACTCCTTCCTCCTTCTTCTGTCGTGAACCACGCCGCTGCAACAAAAGCTGCATGATCTGGTCGGAAGACAAACAATCTTTTTAAATTTAACTTCAGTTTTTATTTCAAGCGTTAGTTATCAAATCAGCTGGGAGATATTCACTAACGTCGAGAGAGTGAGAGAGAGAGAGAGAGAGAGAGAGCAAATTACTGCTTCTGTAATTACTTAACAATTATTTCCTTATCCATTCGTGGAGGGGGGGGGGGAAGATATCGTTTGCCTGTATTTTCTTAGGAAAATATTTCCATTAATCTGTTGTAAACTACATGGTAACAATCACGACTGATAGGTCCGCCTCCAAAACCCAGATTGCCCAAACTCGCTTCTCAAGAAAAACGAGTGACGTCACCGACCCCTCTGTTTCCCACGCAAAGGCCCGCGACGTCACAGAGCCTCTCGCAGGTGCACACTGGCCATTGATCTGAGGTCTCGTCACGCGGTGACCCTATCACGTATGTTAGCTCCAACTGTGAGAACTCCTCTTATTTTGCACTCGACTGCACTGGTCCACGCCGCGCTAATTCGCGCAAGTCAAACCAACGTTTCCAACAGATACGTCCATTCCCATGGGCCATTATCCAACAATATGCATTACAAAGATTTAATAAAAAACGTATAACATTCAAAATTAATATTTTGAAATTAGAAAGATAACTTCCGGCTTTGTTGTTTTTGTTGTTGACGACGACGATGATGATAATGCTGCATATTGCATGTAACCAACGGAAGCTATGTTCGCACTAAAGATCAAGACGATTTTCGACAGACTGTTACCGACCTATACGAAACGGGGTTGTGGATAAAAGAATTTAAAATGTGCTGTACATAGTAAGGGACCAAATTCTCCCAAAAGAGATAGTAAACAACAATCAGGAAAATATATCTCCATGCTGAAAATACTACAGAAGAATTGATGGACGTCATGTTTGGCACGTTCGGATTATCATTCCGCAGGTAGTTTTTTTAAAAGCGATGATCTTAAAGAAAAAAAATACCGACTTCATGGAAGTCAACCCCAAGAGAAAAAAAGTATTGATCCATACGAAGCAAGGCTTAAAACACGGGGGTAGAGTTTAAGTTTATCTACTTATTTCGGGAATGGGCTTACTCAGATACAATAAATACATTTACGACTAAAGGTCGTAGTAGATATTGATGGCTGTTTGGGTCACAGAATTAGACTCATATTTTCCGTAACTTACTTTTGTTAATACATTTTTTTCAATCATACTACTGTCTTTCTCTTGATTATTACCGGACCACAACACTTACTATCAGACAGAAATCACTCGTTCTTTAAATAGATACATATGTTACTCAATCAAATCATATATTAGATAATATCAATTGTCTAATAATATATACTAAATTCCCGTCCACATATACGGGCGATCAAAATCGAATCTTATGTTATAAGTAGAATTCTATCCTTATCAAAACTGTTCAGTATACTTGGCCTTCGATTTTAATTTTTTAAAGGATATGTACTCAAAGTGTATGTCTGTTTTTCTCTCAATCAAATGCCTGTCTTACCCTATCAGCGCACTCTCATATATGAAGGCGCCTCATTAATCAATCATTTTTCCGAAAAAGAAGTAATTATGGATATTGTACCTATGTATTGCCCTTTTCGTCAGGGAAATGCGACGTCTATGCGTGAAGTGGAGAAATCAAACAATGATGAAATGCAAAAATAGAATACCTTTGCAGGTTATCAGTGTTTGTAAATATGCGAATGATATTTAACAGCGACCACATTTTAAATGTTTTATAAACTATGGCGGTAAGTATTTCATGAATCCTTATCAGAGAAGTATAACATATTGATCAGGTGAATGCGAAAGAAAATAGATAGCATCAAAGTTCGTTATAAGTGCCACTCAAGTGAGAAGACACAATGTCCTAAGTTAGAGAATAAATATAAATTTTGAATGTTTTATACACTTTTGCGACATGTATTTCATGAATCCTTATCAGAGAAGTATGACATATTGATCAGGTGAATGCGAAAGAAAATAGATAGCATCAAAGTTCGTTATAAGTGCCACTCAAGTGAGAAGACACAATGTCCTAAGTTAGAGAATAAATAGCCGATGGTGAAAAAATTATATGAACAAAATAGAAACTATTAACTTATGTAAATCGAGATTGAAATTTAAATGTAGTTAAGCAGTCTCAAAAAAAGAAATTTCATTTTTCTTTATATAAATATGTTCGCTCTAATACTAATATATGCATATCGCATATGAATCGCAGTGCAAATACTTTTCAAACAATTGTCAGTATAGATGGATACAGAATAAACATTATTTATTAACTGGTGACCAATGGCTGAGTAAACTGCAATGTCAGAAAAAACGGAAGTTGGAAGATGTTCATATTATATTTAGTGGTCTGTGCTATTATATTCGATTCATCAATCATTAAAAGGTATTTTCGGTGCCTTTTTACATTGGGGCCTGCGCTTACTTTGACCCCGTCGTTAGGGTCAAGGTAAAAGTGGAGGTTAGGGTTAGGGTTAGCAGTAGAGATAGGGTTAGGCTAAGGCTTAGGGTTTAGGTAAGGGTTAGGGTCATGGTTAAATTTAGCGCGGGTTCCAATGTAAAAAAGTATCGTATCTTTTAATACATATAGCACCAGATTGCCATACCCATCAATGAATTATAAAGCTATAATTATGGAGTGTATTTTATTCTGATGAGGATACACGAAAGACATATCACATATGTTTTTCTTTATTAAATTTTAATTAAATTTTGAAACGTTATCTAATTTAAATAAGTAACTATACGATTAGTCCGCATGTGGTACAACGAGGTATTTCACGGGTACAATATTAGTTGGTTAACTAAGTTAAAGTAATATACAACTAATATATTTTATATAGTAAATGATATGACGTGTCGCAATTATTGAGGGGTGTTACTTTGAATATGTGAATGTGAGTTAACAAACTAATATATTAGAAAAATATTAAATGTAGAAACTTGGTATGGGCAATTATCAATTATTTATTTACTTTCTACAATTTGAAGAAGAGGATTTACTAATTAATTGAGATTTATAGTGTGGGCTAAAACGATAACGTAATTACAGAATGTCTGTCTCTTGTTGGAGGCGAAAAGGACTTGACTCTCGCAACTGCGCAAGCAACTCTGACAAGTTATCTCCCTTTAAAACGTCCATTCTTAATGTTATCTTTTTTATTAGCTAGAAATAGATATAGCTAATGGGGAGAACATTTATTAGCGAGTAATGTTATAAAAATTTGGATCAACACTGTTTTCAGTGAGAAGAGTATTTAAATATTATTTTCACCTTGAAAATAAGTAAAATTCATATCTTTTCACAGTGCAACTAGGTTCTTAAAGGTTGGATTATAAAATCAATAATTTCACACGTCACATACATGTTACAATCTAAAAGGTCATACCAATCACAATTGTTTGAATTAACGAAGGTGATGAATATAATCGGTTACTATATTATGTATACTCGCCTCATGTCTAATAATATCAACTTTGAAGTCGAATTATCAAAACAATAATTTTGAAAGGTTAAATGCATTTATAACTTAAAAGGTCAGAATAATCGAACAGGAGTGTACGACTTATAATAATACTGGGTGCGTTTGTTCCATATTCCATAAATATCAGCATATATCTGCCATCTATTAGGCATTAGGGGTAGGTTTAGGGTTAGACAAAACCAGTGTAATGTAGTATCAATGTTGGTGCATCTTGCATGCCTGACTAACCAAACATTGTCGATCAATTATTCCCTGGGTACATCCGTACGTGGGAAATGACTCTGCAAGATCGCTTCTCCGCATCTTCTCCAATGCAAAGAGCAATCACTAGAGATCCCTGTACCAAATAGAAAAGAGATCCTTAATCAGAAAAAAAGTTCATCTAGAAGCATCAACAAAAATAAATAAAGTAGAAAACAAGAAATACATTGTCATTATTAATGTTGGTGACTGTTTACCTCCGCTGTTCTTTATTTGTATTATATTCTTTGGTTTAATTATCTTCATAAATCATTGTTTGATAGATTATTGTTAAAGTAGTCAATTCATAAAGCATAGCTTAACAAAATGGCGAAAACAAAGAGATTATAAATATAGTAGTCTCAGGCGGATCAAATACTTTGATATTTATTCGGAAACGATTTTTTCTAAAACCACAGATAACAGATTTATAAAAAAAACGGATTTAAAAATTACAGCTGATGAACTTTCAAATGATATTCCGTCAGAATGGATAGGAGAATATCGCGATGACCGTCTAAGAATCACCAGATACTAGAGATTACGAGAGTAGTTAGCAACACTGTGCAGTGGGTTAGAAACTCTATTTCCGTTCCCCGAATTTGAATTAAAATTGAACAAAATCGAAGTGCTTCCGTTGAATTTACTAATCAAAAGAATAAACTTGCTAGTTAAACATATTGGGACTCCGGACGAAAAGAACGTTCAACAGTGCATATGAAACTTGCTGAATTATTCATTGGTGCATTGGATACACAAATCCTTAAAGAATATAGGGCAAGAGCAAACCTGACAACCCTACCCGAGACAATGGAAAGCGAAAGGCTCCCTTAGCGTCCTCAATGTAGTCGAATTAGAAAACAATATATGTTCAATAATTGTATTCAAGGGAGGTAAGTCAGAATAGGGAGAATGGAGGCCCGTACCGTGTCAACGGTACCCAAGTCTTAAGATTATCGTGAACAATTTACTTGGGTAGGCGATACATATTGCAGTTTCAGCAAAATTACATAAACGAATGCAAATAATAAGTGCTGTGAAAACGCTTCAGAAACATCAAAGAAAAGCCAGTGAAGAGGGCTTGAGCTATGTCGTAGTATAAACTAAAGAACAGGGCTGTCAATGATTTCCTGAGAAAGAAGTAAGTGACTTGATCCTACCTCACAGCAGTAATAGCAGGGTAATACGAACATCTAACTAATGCCATGGTTTGATAAAAATCAAGGAAGCTAATTCTACGTAATAATATAAGATACTCAAATAATGGATATCGATAAAATATGAACCCCAGAATACATAAATAGCTATTCAATAACAAAGGCAAACGTGGAAGTAGTGGAAACTCACAAAAAGGAAAGCGTCTAAATAATATGGATATTTTACACATACGTCGCATTATTAAAAATAAAAAAAGAGGGAAAAGCAGATAGACGCACATATAGGGTCTGGATCAGAAGTCTTGCTAAAAAAACAGGGAATTAAAGACTGAAAGAGTTACATTGGCTATCTCGTTTTGTAAGTCCTGGAAGCCATGAAATATATTATAATGATGGATCTAAGTGACAACCTAGAATACTCTGTTTAGAAGAGTATGAAGAGTGGAATAATTACATAGGAAAGTACATCAGACTTTAAAGGATTAATTTGATGATGAAAAATGACACAGTTTTTTCTTTAGCATAAAAAAGTACTTTACTTTTATGCAAATAAAGGTTCGTTTTTTAAGCACACCGCGTAATTCAATTTTTTGAAAACAGTGTGTGATTGTTGATTTTTCTGAATCAGCTTTAGTCAAGAAAATATTCAGTTATTTCTAATAATAAAATATAGCTTTGTTTTATTGTTCAGTTTTACTACGTACCAACCATGTTCGAATCATACATGATGTGTTTTTTTTAATTTATACTAGGATAAAGACCCGAAGTTGCTAGGAATTGAATGAGGATCACTACTATATAGTTCTTGCTATCCTCATAACACCATAATACTTCGTGTAATTGTTTCGTCCTCTTATATAGTCGGTAGAAGCTGAGATAATGCATGTAGATATTCCGCACATAGAGTGTAACGTATAGATTTTGGACAATTTCTATTGTCTTCATACATATATGATATAATTCTTATCAAAATAGGATACATTTTATATGATTGCTGATAATTGAATGAGGTTCACTATTATATATATTTTTTTGCTATCCTCATAACACCATCATACTTAGTGTATATTTTACTCCTCCCTCCCGTTTCGCCCTCTAACATAGTCGAAAGAAACTGAAATGTTCAAGAACATTTTGAAGTAGTGCCTTATACATAGGGTTTACATTTCATTGAAATCGGATATAAGAATTTTAAGATTCAAGTGGGTTTTATCCACGTGAGTCACTTGAAAGTGGGGACACGTAGATATTCTGCACATAGATGGTAACGTAGACATTTTGTACAATTTCCATTGTCTTCCGCTTATAAATGTATACATATATGATGTAAATTGAATAACAATAGGATACATTTTAAGTCTTAAAGGGGGTTCGGCTCCATAGGACTTTTTCGTTAGGATGCTCCTTATAAATTCGAAGCAACTTCCATTGTCATCATCAGAAAACTTGATACATATGATTTTAAATTCATAAAAAATAGGATATGTTTAAAGTGTTAAGGGGTTTCTGCGATCACAGCTGTGTTAGCGGTGCACTTAGCGATTCTGGGACATTTCCCTGGTTTTTCCAAGTAGATTTGACATTTGAATACATGTTTAGGTATGTGCATTTCGTAACCTTTTTACCATAGATCTATAAGGAACACACAAACATAGTATTATACAAATACATTAAGTTTTATATATGAATTTTTACAACTTTTCGAGTTATTGCCAAATTCCCTCTAGTATATATGTATATATATATATATATATATATATATATATATATATATATATATTCTTTTTCATGTTTCAAGATTCATGACTGACAAATTTGAGCGGAAGTCAAGTTGCATTTTAATATTGTTATTCAATAGTCTTACTTGCACAAACTTTCTATGTCTAATATTGTAATCTTTGTCGCTTTTAGCAATTTTAATGAAGCTTATTTTCTTTTTAACTATGCAATGTGCACTTTTGTGTCCCATGCGATCGTAATTAAACCACTTTTTATTTGATATGGCCACTCTTTGTCCTAATGCAATTGCCCCAACAAAAACGAGTTTAGGAGGCAAATTAGTTTTTCTTTGTTTATCCAATTCTGTTGATGAATTATTTTTTATTTGTTACGGATTTTTAGATGTGAAACTTCGCTTGGTTAAATGTCTCTTTAATCTTGATGAAATAATCATACATTATGAAACCAATTTTTACAATATGTTAAATACTCGAGGCTATCTTTATTTAAACAAATCAACCTACAATTACATACTAAACCAGTAATAATAATCGAACATTCTTAACGTGATACAATTAAACCTGTTACACTAATTCTAACGTTCTAGAATACAAATTGCTACCGTCTCTCCTGGCACTACACTGGTTTGTTCTTTTGATGTCTAACTAACTTCACATGCGCGTTTTCGGCTGTTTTTTAGAAATTCTATCTTCTCCTTTTAGTTTATCTTTTTGCCCGCCTGAAGATGATTTGACAAACATCGGAAACTTTCGTCATACATATTGAACATACCATTCAATTTTTGATTTTAATACAAAAATTCATCAGAAAACTCCAAAAGAAAGATATATATATATATATATATATATATATATGTGTGTGTGTGTGTGTGTGTGTGTGTGCGTGTGTGTGTGTATGTGTTTGTGTGGGCGTGTGTTGTACAGTGCATATTTGCAATATTTCATATATCTCTGTTTGTTCCAAAATATATATTTCTATCGATGTTTATTCCTATGTATCTATATATGTATATCTCTTCCAGGTGGTTCCTTGGTCGCCCTCCTAACTCTCTTTTTCTCTTTATATACTGTATATACATATAAACATATTATACATCTGTTTATTTACTCTTTTCTTTCTAACTAGTTATGTCTTTTATTAAATTCCATATTTGTGTAACAGGCTGGATTACGAAATTGAATAATTTCTCAACAACGTCACAAACAGGCATTATGATATGTAAATCATCAGATAGCTCGCAAACGATAAAAGTAAAATGATGTTAATTCATATCGTTCCTAGATATAAAAATCAATATTCAATTTCAATCATCTTGTGTATTTTCTTCATTCTTCGAATTATTGATCTCTGTTAATCTTTTTTGTTAAACGTATCTTTTATACTCATTTGACAATACACGTAATCCTTTCATGACCTTACAGAATTTGGGAAAAGTACTTAAGATTTTTACAGCGGCATACGCTGATACACTAAGCTAGGTTTTATTTCTACAAAATGAAATTTTAAAAAATTCAATCTATACGACCCTGGGAATTTACTGTATTGCACGTTTGTTTTACTCCTGTGAATAATAGTTCTAATAATACTACCTAAGCAGTGTCAATTGAATATACGTGTAATTTGAATGTCCCTTACAAAGGGCTGTCCCATAAACAAGATATGTAGTTTCAGGCCTAAAACTGTTGATCTTCGCGTGAATAGGATTGAGATGTGCATTCGAATGTTCTACGATATAAACCAAGTGATGCACGTGCGTGAATACACTTTATAAGTAAATTGTGCAGATGCCCATGCATCAATGGACACTTGCCTTCCCTCAGTTTATGATCATGACTTTATTAAATCAGATTAAGAATCGTCAAAATGTCTAGATGTCAATGTCATGGATTTTACCGTTTCGAGCTTAAAATTAGATAAACTTCAATTACAGAGGAGAGAGATATCACACACATCCCCTTGAAACCTGTGGATGAAAGCCTGTAACAATATCTCGTTTAAAATTATCTAAAGGTCGACTGGAAATTGACTAGACCCTCTATGTGCAAAGCGAATTTTCATTTATTTAAAATCAACGACTTAAGTTATTACAATGTAAGAAAGGTCGACCCTGGATTTGAGATCATGAAATCAAATTAATTAGAATGCTATTATAATTCGACTAGAGTAATCTTATCTTTCTTTTTTAAACAAGATCGGCGCATTGTAGTAATAGTAATTAATATGATTTCATTGTAATAATATAATAACATTTAATTTAAGTTTAATGTTAAGGAGTTACATCATAACTAACAATTTGTGTTCCACTCTCGTAGACTTTATATAAATGAAAATGAAAAAGAAAAATTGTCTTTTTAAAAATTAATTATAATTAATAATTAAGGGACATGAAGAAAGAACAAGTAGATCGTTGATTTGAGACCATTTTTCGATTATGTAGGTTTTAGCGTCTCAAATTCACCTTTGAAGTTTATACTGTTTTGCTACCAGAGCTCAACATTTCATCAAACATTTGATAATCAACAGTTTTCTATTCCAAAGAATTACATATGTATGCGTTTTGTAACTGAGTTTATCGAAGACGTCATTAAAATCCTGAATGATAAACAATAACATTTCTTTCCTTTTGCAGAGGAAACTATAAAGAAAAATTAGAAATAAGAAAATAAATTTGTCATTTTTAGTTTAGTCGTAAACCAAAGGCTATTTCTACTTCTTTGTTTAGTCATACTTTTCATGACTTTCTTCGTCAAACACGCCCGAATCTTGTAGGAACACTTTCATCCTCGCACTAACATATACATTAATTGTTCTCAATTTCCTGTATTTTTTGTGGGACGATGACCAGCAGATTTAAAAGAAATAAAACTTGTCAAATTGTACATGAATCTTTTAGTGGTAGGTAACTATAACTGCTCTCTAGTTCCCGATGTCTTCGATATATTCTTTGAAATCACACAACAAATATATGCACAATTTTTACATTGATATTTTAAACATTAAATCCTTCACACCCTGATAGACCTCCTTGCATAGACGAACGGTTTTATCGGAGCCGACGCAGTATTAGAACGATTATAAATTAGCCTATTCTGCAAGAATTTATTACGCACATTAAACAATCTAAAGATACACAAGTCGCTGAAAATCACATAGAGTTGTCGATATTTATCAGGATATCATGAACACTAGCACCGTCTAATAATACTAAAACATGCGTCGCTGGTTTATTTCTGGTTTCTTATAAAACTCATTTAAGGACGTCATTCATATAAAACTATATTTGATATTCTACCCTACGTATATACCCTCATTTTCACTGCTTCTAAAGACTAGGAAAAACTGTCGATCCTTTACTCCAATGAATGTTTTGTAACGTATGATATTCAAACATTGGGTACAATGAAACCCTATAGAGAAATAAGAAATAGAAAAAAGAAATGATAGATGCCTATTTAACGTTGTTATTATTTTTATGAATTTGTTTTTCAAAACAGGTATAATAGTGTAGAAAATGTTTCTCACCCAAAACAACCTGTAAATTGCCCCTTTTTCATCGGAGGCTTAAACATTTTAGCAGGAATAAGCCTATCAAGGTTTACATGAACCTTTAAACGGTATACTACGATACCAACTCTCTTGTACCCAGTGTCTTCGATATTTTCCTTGTGCACAAAAAAATCTTATATCTCCGCAATTCCCTTACACTGATAACTTTTACTCTCTGGTAAAACTTCTGGATAGACTGACAGTTCTATAAAAGCAAACATACTTTCAGAACGATTATAAATTATTATAATCTACACGCATTAATTCTTGCGAAAGATGCAGATAACGACACGTATGTGTGTACATGAAGCGGGTTTCAAGTAAGAGTAGTCCAGACAACAACCCTAACCCGAACAGTGTGAATAGTATATACTCTACGAGCAATGTACTCTTATGCGTTGCTTATTAAAAACACGTTTTCTAATTAATTTTATTCACTTGAACTGTTCTCAGTAGTCTTATTTCTTTTTGTATACTGTCGTGCCGGTGCTGTCATAATCATCATCGTCTAGTGAACTGCGTTTCGCTTCATCATAATAATTGTCTAGTGAGCTGCATTTAGTCGTCATCATAATCATCGTCTAGTAAACTGCGTTTCGCCGTAATCATGATCATTGTCTAGTGAGCTGCATTTAGACGGCATCATTATCATCGTCTAGTGGACTGCATTTCGCCGTATTTATCATTATCGCTACGTTGACTGCATTCGCCATCATAATAATCATCGTCTAGTGTGTTGCATTTTTCCGTCATCGTCATCATCATAGCCGTGTCTGTAATGCAGAACTTTCCATGCACAGTAAGGAAAAAAGGTTTGATCGACGGAGAGTTTAAACTGGGTCTATATTTTGAGGGAAATTCTCGACTTTACATTAAATGTAAAGAAGCCAAAACTGTTTTTCTTGACCTAACTACTTTGATAAGGGTAGGATAAGGTTAGCATACAACAAGTGGAGCGATCAACTTCTTTTATGAATTAAATTCCTATTTTTCTGTTTTGAATTACATCTTAAATTCGAGTCTGCTCGTCATCGCCTCAAAAAACTGACTGTCTAAAAAACGTCTTTCTTTGTTTCACACATTATCGTAGCGTCAATGCTTCAAAGGGGGCACTGGATTTTTCATAACACATTTATGTATGACCTTTCCTTGATCTTCCAACTTTAATCTAACCCACATTCCATGCCTGTTTACATTTTAGTCTGGGGAGTGGACTTGTTTTTCAGATTTTCGTGTCAAGTTAACTTGCACTGGTTCACCTGGAAACTAAATCAATACTAGCTGATGTAATTGTTTTTCATATACGTCCATCCATTGTTTAACAGTACAATCCTAATATTTTTGGCTGGTTCACTTTCGCATTTTTTAATGTCTGTTTCGTTTGTCAATAGAATAAGATTTCATCTTTCACAATTCACTGTAAGTAAGGAATTATATATTTTAACCTCGCTACACTTTTAAAGGGTTTTGTCTTTTCTTTTTATTAATATACAAATTACACTTTTATATACTAACTGAAAAATAAAAGTGGACGCAAACAAAACAAAATACAGTTCGTCACCTGTCAGCGTGTTGGCGATAGCGAGTCATAGGCGCAAAAAGAGACGCGTACTAAATAAGTGAAGAGTACAGAGAAGATGGACATGACTACCTTCCCCTGTTCTGCTGTGGCATAAAGGTGGATATTAATCAATAATTAATTATTCTCGCTTGATCTGTCACGACCACATGCAGACATTACGTCTAACCCAACACTAAAACGTTATATCGATAAGCAAAACTAAAAAGTTTGTTTATTTCTATAAAAAAATAAGAAAGTCTGAGGATGGAGTATATGTCCGAAATTAATAAGATAAATGTAAAAAAAAAGAAATATATATATTTTGCATTGAAAAGGGCTTTTTGTCTCAATTTATAATACTTATCCTTCGATGCTTATGAAAAAAAAATGAACGACCAATATTTTAAAATATCAGCGTGCCCGGCGCATTTCCGTTCAACACAAAAACCGCGAATTACACCACATGCGGACATTACGTCAAACCCAACACTAAAACGTAATATCGATAAGCAAAACTAAAAAGTTTGTTTATTTTTATTAAAAAAAAACAACTCTGAAGATTGAGTATATCTCCGAAATTAATAAGATAAATATAAAAAATATATATCTTGCATTGAAAAGGGCTTTTATTCTCAATTTATAATATATATATATATATATATATATATATATATATATATATATATATATATATATATATACATAATGTAGTCATCAACAGACGTCGTCTGTGACTAATTAGTGTGGCTGTTTTGTTGTCTACGACTCATCAGTCTTGTTTGAAAATAAACTGTATTCACACTAATATATATATATATATATATATATATATATATATATATGTTAATCTCTCTCTCTCTCTCTCTCTGTATATATATATATGCATATATATATATACATATATAGTAAGCTATGAAAATATATTTATGACAATTAAGCTACACAGAGGCTCCCACGATTCATCACCGGGGGGAATCTTCAGGCTAAAATGCATGAAGTTATTTTTACCGGGTGCTTTTATATACACGGCTAGCTAGTTAACCAATCAGATTCTTTGTTGTTCTCTCAGCCAATCGTTGGGCTTTCCGCGAACAAAGGCCTTGTTTGTGTTACTTCCTATATCCTGTTCTATTGTTCTGTTTTCTATAGATTTGCCTATATCCTGTTTCCTTTGGTGTGTCAATATAATGGGTGAATGTATTTTTACACGTGGTTCCTTGTATTTCTATTCTAGGTTTTTATTTTTAAATTGTTTAGTTTTTGTTTATTTTTAATTTTTAATTTTTTTCCTTATTTGTTTTTATTGTATTAGTCTAGGGTAATTTTATTTCTCTGTAAGCAGCTGTTTTCTATCTCACTTCTACAGTTTAATAGATTTCGGGATCTTGAAAATTTAGGATTTCAAATTTTTCATTCAGGCATAATCTACACGGGTCGTCTAAATTACTACATGTACTGGCCCGTCGTATTATTTTCTATTCAATTATTGGTGAGCGTCCATTTTCTTTGAGCTTCCAATAGTGGTTTACTAGTACTGTTTTAATTCGACGTTCTCTGTTTTTAAATGTGCTTTTGTGGTCATAATATCTGGTTTGAAAATCTAGGGAGATCATACCTACGTATTATTTCTTGTCATTCGGTATTTCCTTGGCAAATATTGTTGCTTGGTATAAATACTTTTGGTTAGCCATTTATTTTGTAGTGGACAAAGTGTACGATTAATACAGTTACATCTTTTCTCTTCATTGTTAACTTTTTCATTTCTATTCGGGTGGATATTATTAGTGTTTAGTTTATTTCTATTAGAATTGTTTATATTTTTGTCCTTCATAGTGTTATTGTTGTTATATGTTCCACTTTTTATGTAATTTGTTATTTTTTTCCTCTCTGTTGTTCTCTTTTAGTATTTTTTTATTATGTGCCTTAATTATGATTTCTAGGTTTTCGCAGCAGCTGTAGGATAGTTTTACGTTATTTTAATTGAATATTTTATGTAGGAGATTGGTTACGAGGAAGTGTTTTTCAATCAGATTTTGTCATTTTTTGCCCAGTTTAGATTTTAGCATCTGGTTATAGAGCGGTGTATAGTAGATTATATTTCTTTTTTTTTCTTTTTAATTTTGTTGTAATTATTAGTGTCCTGGTTTTATATTTAATTTCGGTATTATCGTAACCACTATTTTTAGAGCTATACGTTGATAGATTTTTTAAAAACACTTTCGTTGCTAGAATTGTTGATAATCCTACGTTCGATAGAATTCGTATATGTTTTCTGATTGATGGGGGTGATTAGACTTTGGGTTTACGTATATTCGATTGGCGTTATCTTTTAGGTATGGTTCGTAAGTATTGTTATTTAAGTTTAACGTGACGTCTACAAAGTTACATATATATATATATATATATATATATATATATATGTGTGTGTGTATACATATATATATCAGTTTGTGAATGTTTATCTTTTTATCTTTTCATCTATTCCCAGTCATCTTTTCTCTCTCTCTCTTTCTCTGTCTTTCTCTTTCTCTTACTCTCTATGTATATATATATATATATATATATATATATATATATATATATATATATATATATATATATATATATATATATATATATATATATATATGAGTAAATTTCGCGTACAACAAAATCGTAGGATAAATTTCAGAGGAAACAATTTTTTTGATAATCAATGAAACGTGCGGGTGGAAAAAAAGAAAATAGCTAAAATTGTTCTTAAGGCTTTATCTTCTGACCCTCTAAGGGGTAACGTCAAAATGATGAATTAAAAACAAAGAAAATCGAACGAGATATGAGGGGGTAACATTGTTTAAGTTGGAGAAAACGATTGAGAGAAAAAAAAGTAAATCTCTCAACGTTATGGTGGATTAAAGCTCTCCATTTGATGCTTCAAAATCTTTTGTCTAGACAGGCTAACGCTACAATAATATTGAGATGGTAGTTCGACCTGGCACTGTGTAAAACAGAAAAACACCAATCGGAATACTTGTCAGAACAACTAGTTGTACTAACCAGGTGATTACCGATGGCTGATTCCTGTGCCTGGAAGTTCCCGGATGATCTCAAAACATTGTGTAAACGAATATCACGTGGTATGTGTTGGGATATTCTAGTTTTTAATCTTTGGGATGTCTTGCAAACGTAGTCAGCTCCACACTGTAAAGAAGAGATAAAGACAATTATTTCTTGCTTGTATCATCCGTAACAATAAAAGTCTGATTTTGACGAGTAGATTTCCTGTAGTGGTTTGTTTCTACAACGAATAAAATATCGACTTATTTTCTCCTTAATTAAGTAGGTTATAAATAACGTGACTAGACGGGGTATCACATGGCGCTAAAGACTTCACATTGTCTGGCGTACCAACCAGTTGCAATTATAGAGAGAAACATTTCTTGATTCCTGTAAATAACTCAATATTTTCAACAGAGAACACGAGAAATGGATTTTCCGTATATATCATATTAATAATGATCTTTAACTCTAAACATAAGTGGTTTAATGATTCAGCAAGAAAACAATGGTAACTTGATTTCTTTTTACTTTAATAATTCTATGATTCGAAGATCGAACCAAATCCATCTAAAGAATATGTGATTTATTGATGGCTATAAAAATTATATTTGTATAGTCGCATCTGTTTATCAAATAATATTTTGAAGAGTTCGCATGCAAAACGCGATTAATCCAATTTGTTTAAATTAAGGATCTGAAAAATATAAGGGCGAATATAGTAAATCTAAACTTCGACTAAGTTGTCATAATAGTATTTATAGAAAAGACTGAGACTAGCAACATCACGTTTCTGCACCTTATCCCGAACCATCAAATAGGATAGCTATTCACCAGCCCAAATATGACAACATTACTTCATACATGGTCTGATTGTGAATTTGTAGATATGAAGAAAAGCCACAGGTGTGAGAAAGCTTTTGGAGCGATAGAGAGAACCTACTTTTCGAGATGCAGATTGAGCGAACCATTCGGTTAAAAAGGCGGTACGAGTTCAGAGAGGAAAATGTTAGTTTCGAGGGATCTCTGCAAATAAAGTGGCCTGATTAGATTTGAACTCGAAAAACATTTGCATCTGTATAGTCACTCAGACAATTATTAATCCTATGAAGCTCTACAATATATTAATAAGTGTTAGAATAAATATTCGATAATCATGATATATAACTATATTATATGTAACTAGCTCGGAATTGAATAAGGTTCACAAATATGTACGTTTTCAATATGCTCATAGCATCATATTACTTCCGTTTTACTACCCCTCCCCCTTTTCCCATTTCCCCCGAAAAGAAACTGAAATGTTGGAAAACCTTCTGAATGAATGTCTTATACATATGGTTTTAATTTAATTAAAATCGGATCTACGTAAAAACAGTTTTAAGGGGGGTCTGTCCCCATGGATCACTTGCAAGTAGGGGCAGGTGGATATTTGGCAAATAGACGGCTATATGGAGAATAGTGACCACTTCTATTGTCTTCCTCTAGAGAATTTAATACATATGATATACATTACACTAAAATAGGATAAATTTAAAGTTTAAGTCTTGCTTGGGTCCCCATAGCCTACGTAGCTTAGGAGAGCTCTTAGTAATTTGGGACCACTTTTTTGTCTTCCCCAGAAGATTTTATACATAATATTTAAATTTCATGAAAATAGGATTAATTTAATTTTAAAAAGTTATACGCAAATAGTCCTCTGATGGGTACACTTACAGATTAAGGAACACTTCCATTGTCTTCCCCGTTACATTTTACAATGTAGATTCTACACGTTTTTATTTAGGGAACACACAAGCATCACCCACACATACCCACATATATTGACTTTTATATATATTTCGCAAAAAAAACATGTATTTTTTAACATTACTGAAAACATTTAAAAGCCTAAAACGAAGGACAATAGAATCCTAGAACGTCATCGATTTCTGTATTGATTAAATATTTGAAATAATTGTTTCTATTTCATTGTGTTTTTAAATCTTCCCAACATAAATTTATATCAATAGAAAGTTGTTTCAAACAAGGATAATTCAAGTGTACCTTCAGCAATAAGTACGAGAATACCTTTTTTTACCTGTGCAGGAGAATGTTTTTACAAGAATGAATATTCTGTATGATATTTTAACTATCTATGGATTGCCAAAAGTGAATGAAAATACTTTCCTTAATGATAATCTTGTTGTTGTTGTTGTAGACAACCTGATCGGTTTTCAACGATTTAAAAAAAATGCCATTTTTTAATGTTATAGTGATTTGGAAAATACTTTGCACTATACCGAGCAGTTCGATATCTCAAGAGGCCGACCTATAGATAGCGAAGCAAAGTCTGAGAAAAAAAAACCTTTAAAAAGTTCGAAAACTGTAAACCCACGCATCGATAGAATATAACATTTTCTTGTGTTTGGTATGAGTTATATTTTGCAAATTTGTTTTGTATTATTGTTGTCAATCGGCTAAAATGTTTCGGAAGCGCCGATTGGTACGGTTGGATGTTCATAAATGCAACATATTTGTGTTTTCGCAACGCAAGTTTAATTTAGATAGCAGGACCTGTGTTCCAGCGGTTCCGGCGGTTCCGGTCACGATTAAGAAAATACTGATTTGATTTTAAAATAAATAATGATAGAGTAGCAGTTTTGAAAGAAAAAAACACAAAAAAAAAACAGAAAAGAACCCATATCACTGTGAGTAATTTAAGTGATTAAAATGGGATTAAGCTATGCTTTGACGATAATAAATCCTTGTAGACTGAAGCATTAAGGAGGTACCAATCTTCTGACCCTTTTTTTCGGGCTTTCTGTTTTCCCTACACTAAAAAGCAACATATCAAATTCTCGTTTCAAGCAATTTCACACGATTTCGATTCGTAGTCTTAAAATTACATTACAATTGAATATACCGTAAAACATTATATGAGATCTAATTTAATATAGATTCATTTTTATGAGATCATATGCTTTGTATATATATTTCTACAAAGTTTCAAATTAGGACTTCTCATTTTTAAGAGTTTTTTTACTTCCATTATTATATTCTCTAATATTAATATTAGGAAAAGAAAATACAAAGTCGTTTTAAAAACTAATTAATATTAAATTAAATCTTTAGAAATGGTTTGCTTTGTTACCACATCTGAAATTGGAATGTTATTCTAAAACTCATCAGCATATCCAGATCATCATCGTATCTAATCGAGAAAATACTGGATCAATCGTTGGGCATAAAGAAAACAGTCCACCAAATCTTAGTCAGTAGAACTTGATCAGTCACTGCAGTCACTGAGGATGTGTCCAATCGTATGACTTGGATTTACACATGGATAGTTGCTTTTTGTTGTTGCTGGTCCACAACTTGCAGCCCATTCTTTTGAACTAGTGTTCGAACGAGTAATCGGAATCAGAATCGGTAACCGAAAAAATCCGATCTTTTGAAATATCGGATTCAGAAAGATTCAGAAAGAATTGCGTCTAATTTCTGATTCCAAAAAGGATTCTTTAAATTATTTCGTAATTTAATGTTGCATTGCTGGTACTATGAGAAAATAGTAACTATTTTTACTTATTTTAAACTACCAGTAAAACTAAAATCTATCGATTATAAGAACGACTTAAATAGAATCGAAAAAAGTCACAGTAAAAATGGCACATGTAAAAAATGGCACAGTTAAAATTGCACAAGTTGATAAAAACAGCGTACTTTTAAGAGAATGATGCTGGACACCTTTCTTTTGTGGATATTTTAACCCCTTTACCAAGAATTACAAAATCAGTACAGCTTCTCAGTAAGTGACTTTGTATAATTTGAATATTTTACACTTATGTAATTTATTTATCAATTTATAACATAAAATTAGAATATGATTAGAATTGTATGTACAATCCTGGTCCACTATGTCTAATTTTTTCATCGAAAACTTCAAGTTAGATTTTGTCAACTAACGACGAACAATTGAAAATCGGCTTTTTAAAAAATAGTAGTAAAGCTTTAATTGCTTCACTATTTTCAACCTGGCAAATCATTTGAGAAAAGATCATAAGAACAATCTACTCGTATATGTGCCCCTTCACCCTACAAACATATTATTACTTTTGCGAAAATATATAAACACATTACACGGGTATTACGGTATCCGTAAATAAATACAAAAACAACAACTTAATAACTATGTATTTGGAAAGTTTAAAAGTATGGGAATCGAGAATTTAGAACAGAATCAGCAACTGTATCGCAATCATGAAAAAATATTGGAATCGTTGCATCATTACTTCCAACCTTAGCTTTTGCTCGGTTCAGAGTCAGTCGGCGCTTCCCTTAGAATATACGTTCGATGTGTGACATATATTATTGGTTCTTGAATAGTTTCATTCAAGTAGTAATTTCAATCATTTCACCTGTCAATGCGGTGGTTCTTTGACTGTACATGGTCTAGGCTCTCTATTTTGGTGGCAAGTAGCTAAGTTTCACTTGCTGCCGGTGTTCATTTTTACACCAAATGCAGACCGATTGCTACACAACATCCAATACTAGTGGTAGAAAAGAAAGGATTTAAAAACTACAAATCGATTCATCGTATAGAATAACCTCTTTTGAAAATAGAATTAAGGCTATTAAAAACGTACTCGACTCAGTTAATTTGCATAATTATAGGCAAACAACTACTAACGCTAGTAATTCTAGTTTTCTAAACATTTGATCATAAGTAGTAGTAGCGCATATAGTTGTAGCTTTTTAGATTCAGATACCTATAGAGTTTATAAACATAACACTCATCCGTCGGGATTTCAAACAATCATGAATATTCATTTCATTTATATTTTTTACAAAAGTCAGATCTTGTACTTTCCAGATAAAAATATAAGAAAATAAGCACTGTTTATTGCTTTTTTAAGGGAAGGAAATTATTTAATTACGAAATAAAATCCAGCGAAATGCATTTCGGTTTCTAGGAAATAAACTTAGCATTTTAATCTAAAAAAACAGAATAAATTATTTCACGGATCCTTCGATATTTAAAGGAATTTAAAAGCGTTTAAATTCCCGACTAGAAAGTCATTTCTGTCTTAAAAATTCTAAGCAGATCCTGATATAGGAAAAGCTTTAGGAGATATGTGTATGACATAATCTAATAAACAGCGATCAAAGCAATGTTAGCTTAATAACATCAGTTTAAGTTTTTTTATAACCTTGTAATTTAGGTTATAATAAATAATAACTTGTAAATAAAATGGATGAACTATCAAGATAAACGTGTAACAGATTTATTAACACTGAACACAGAATGAATTAATGAATTAATTTGCCGCTGTACGCGATTGCCATATTAACAGTCCGAAGCCGTGATCTGTGTTTACTTTCACTCTGGGCAGAAGACTATTTCCAAGGGCGATAACTCTTAACTCCCGAGGGAGGTAATTCGTTTTCGTTAGTTTTCCTAACATCCTCCCGGTTAACTCTTTAACTGTATAGAGGGTACCTGAGGTCAACTTGGAGGTTCTTTACTCTAGTGTAACTGAGCTTTGGCAAATGTCTGTGAGGTCTTTGATAATTCTCATTTGTATTTGTCTGTATGGGAGTTGATGGGGATGGCAGTTCAAATGTGTCCATTAACACATCAAACGGAATGGTTGTTCTGTTGTCCACTAAGTTGTGTACAGAGTATCTGAGACGCAACTGGTTTTTGTGCCATGCCCAGAATTGACTCCCAACTTGAACATCATACAGGAATTGTCCATTTATTTTGCGGATGATGCCTGATACCCAGTTTGGCCGGCCAGGTCTGTAAGTCCGAGCAAACACTGGTGTGCCAACTGAAAAAGCTTTTGTTTTGTTAGGGCCTGGTTGTTGGGTTTGTGGCTGACGACGTAAAGCGTCCAGTGTGGTACGGAGATCTCGTGCCATGAGTGCCTCTGCTGGTTATAGACCATTCTTCACAGACCCATTTGGTGTTATTCTATATGAAAAGAAGGAAAGTATGTAGTATCTCCTCTGTTGTTCCCGCCATTCTTGCTTTTATTAGTGCCCTTTTGAATGTGTCTACAAAGGGTTCGGCTGTCCATTGGATTGAGGATGATACAGTGGCGACCGAACGTGTGTTATGCAACACAGTTTGCAGAATAGGTGTAATGACTAAGACGTAAATTGTGTTCTGTTGTCTGAGACTAAAGTCTCGGATAAGCCGTGTTAACTAAATAGCCGCCCAAGTACCGTTATTGTAGACTGAGTGTCAGTCTGTTGCATTGGAAAAACTTATTGCCATTTGGAATGGGCATCCACAACCACCAGAAAACTAAGGCCATTGATAGGGCCAGCAAAGTCTATGTGTATTCTGGACCATGGTCGCTCTGGGTATGTCCAGCGAGAATCAACAATCTGAGGTGGATTCTTCTGCGCTTCCATACACTGGATACAATGTTTAACAGTATGCTCAATGTCTGTATCCATCTTAGGCCAATAGACGACGCTGCGGGCAAGTGATTCATCTGGATGACCCGAATGTAGTTGCTTAATGACTGATTGTCTGAGTTTAGTGGGAATAGCAACACGATCTGCAAACATCAAACATTTGAAGGAATCTGTACACTTGTTGTGATTCTTGCTTTATATCATTCCTTGTCACTGCAATTGTCCAGATACAATCTGTGAGCGTGCTTGAAAATCGTCCTCGATGTTGATGGTAGCGATGTCATTGTCGTCATTAGTAACTGCCTGAGTGCAACGTCCCAATTTGTTTGTGAAGACTAGAGAAAATTGTTTCATGATGTCTTTGGTCTGGTCGATACTGCTGCTCTGAGGGATACGATCTGGACACCACCTCACATATCTCGTTGAATGGAATGTCGAGAAGACCGAGTAACTCGATAAAATAAAGTCCCAGCAAATTATGGAATGAGTTTGCTATGTATACGGTACCTGACACCGTTTTTTCTTTCATTTTGAATGTAGCGGGTAATTCACCCGTGATGTGAACACAATCTCCAGAAGCACTATGTGCTACCTGACTTGTTGGTGTTAATGAAGGCTGGCCTATGGCTTTCCAATAATTGTGTGATATAAAAGCTATATCTGATGCTGTATCGATTAGCAGTTGAATAGGATAGCCATTCAATTGTACTGCAACATTTTTTCGTTTAGACATTTGGTTTGAGAGAAAAGTTGCTATCAGACTGTTTGTTTTTTGTCTGTCCTGCTGTTGTTGCCTGTTATGCGAGGCTTGCCTATTATGGGTTGGTTCTGGAAGGGTGCAAAATCCCTCTTTATGTCCGAGTCGATTGCAGCTGCGACAGCGGTGTGTCTTGAAGGTGAAGTTTCGTACAAAATGCCAGTTGCCACAATTCCAACAAGTATTCAACTAGGGGTTTTACCCCGCGTAATAAACCGGTATTGTCAGGACCTTCGGGTCTGGATTTATGCCGGTCTATTGGTTGTCGGTCCTATGTAGGTCTAGGAGGTGCACCCTTACAGGCTTTGCCTCCCCTCTTTGGGAAGAGTAAGTTTATTGCTTACGGCCTACCGGGAATGTCGACGGGGCTGTCCTAGGCAATTTTTTAACAGCTAGAGTGCTCAAATTCTAACGCTGGTTCTTTCCCACTTTCCTGACCTTGTGTCACATCTTACCTTGTGGGAGAAAGATAAATAGAGTTGGGGTCTGGACTGATTTTGAAGTCGGTGAGGTGGGTCGACGTTGTTGTAATTTGCCGCTGTACGCGATTGTCATATTAACAGTCCGAAGTCGTGATCTGTGTTTACTTTCTCTCTGGGCAGAAGACTATTTCCAAGGGCGATAACTCTTAACTCCCGAAATGGTTCAAGGGAGGTAATACGTTTTCGTCAGTTGTCCTAACAGTTTCATAACAATTTGGTTGAAATATATATATATATATATATATATATGAGCTTCTCTTGTGAAATAACTTTTATTAAGTTCATCTAACGTTTCGGTACAATTTCCACTCTCTTCAAATATATCAATTAAAGGAAAAACATATTTTTACAAACGAGATAACATTAAAACTTCAAAAGTAAAGAGATTATTAGTTGTTTACCTTTTATTCCTGATTTTATTCCACATGATTTTCTTGATTTTTTAACTCTCAATATCTTCCGTATTCATTTGTAATGTTATTACTAACTTAAAAGCACTCATTCCCATTGCATACTCCCCAACCAAATTTATGCGGTAGGGCCTACGTCATTTCGCTGAAAGAAATGCAGCAACAAAAAACACAGAATAAAAATATCCGTTTAACGTTGTCAAAAATAACATCGCTTTTCTTTTGCTCTAAACACATTTTATGATATAATAGATATGAGTCGAGTATTGTCTGACATTTTGCCTATTTCACGTCAGTTAATCGTATTAATTGTCTATTATGGCCATATATACACGATGCATTCTCTTTCCAGTCATAATGACAACAGAACACCATCAGTAGAGTTAATGCGAATTTAAATCTTAAAAACTTGAGTATCGAATCGTTATGAGGTTGCAATTGCGCTTTGTAATCTAATCCAAGTTGTAAATCCGCGTCTGAAGCCGAGATTTATTCTGATGGCTTCGTAGAAAAAGGGATTAAAAGATTAGAAGCGATATGATACATTTTTATTGCGGTAAAAGACTGCTCAAGTATTATTAATCTACACACACAGAATACACAACCATATCTATCTATCTATCTATCTATCTATCTATCTATATATATATATATATATATTCATATATGTATATCTTTCTCTTTCTCTCTCTCTCTCTCTCTCTCTATCTATATATATATCTATTAATTTATAAACCAATTTGTTGTATACAGATTTTCATAATTAATTTACAAATAATTTTTTGCGTGCATACAATTTAGACATGGACGCGAGTTTCTGGCCATAAGCCGTCCTCAGCATATCTCACCGCGTTCATGTCTTCATTTTGTTTACGCAAAAAAATAATTTGTAAATTGATTATAAAAATCTGTATAAAAAATGGTTTATAAATAAATAAATTAATTAAAGAAATGTATATATATATACATATATATATATATATATATATATGTGTGTGTGTGTGTGTTTGCGTTTGTGTGTGTGTGATAAGCGAAACTGTCACTCAAAAGTAGAAACATTACATAATACTTTATTGATTTTAATATTTTGATAGTGGCACTTGTTCACCGATGTTTTCTTGTTCTAAAGTCTTATTCACTAAGAGTTTTTAAAACTAATACTCAATTCGCAAAGTGGTTAGTTTTTCTTTTGAAATTTTAGTCTTAAAATGTACTCGGTAACACAGCTTTCTCTCTCTCTCTCTCTCTCTCTCACTCTCTTACTTCCTCTCAGTTTTATATAGTACTTTTATTCTTATCTTTTATATATATATATATATATATATATATATATATATATATATATATATATATTATTATTATTATTATTATTATTCCTGACTCTTTAACTAATTGCAAAATTGTTTATTCTTCCCCAACATGTGTCGCTTTAATGTCTGTAGAATTGACTGTCAAAGTACATTGGAGTTGTTTAGAGACACCCAAAAGATTTGAAACTCAATATTTTAGACCATTTTTTTTTCTCGACAAGCAAAAGTTTTGTCTATGAAAGAAAATAAATAAAAACGCCTATTGAGTTACTCCGGAGGCTTTAAATTTACTCCTTTACTACCTATCATTAGAGGGAAACCTATCTTCACTTTTATTTTATTGTTCTAAAAGAGACATGACCCCTTTATTTAAGTAGAAACTTATATTTTATATCAATCCAGGCGGGGACGCAAAAATAGCTGACCTTTCTACTCTTTTATTATCTAGTAGCTAAGCGCATGGGTACCATCACAGTGAATCTTCGCCTTGTGTTTTGTCTAGGAAAATAAACACCGTCCCACCATAGTTTTTTATACCTTGGAAACTTGGATACACTTTTTGTCACTAAGTTTGACATGCCTACTCTGAGTCGCTCTTGTCTGACAGGTCGAGGATACAGGTTTGGCAGCTTGTTTAAATGCAGTTTCCGACTGGTAGTACAGGAGCCCTAACTTTTAGGTAGTGCTTAAGACGGCAGATCTATCAACAATTGTATGGTAGTGGTCCATTTACGTATCTTTTGTGAGCTTTCCGAGGCCACACTCCCATAGATAAAGACTCAGGCAATGGTCTACATGTGTGAACATTGTCTTCTGACCCTAAAAAGGCACCCACTTTGTCTAACGAACTCTATCTATTGATACTAAAAATGACTAAAAAGAAAAAACAGTCAAACAAAATCAATCAAATCGTATTTCCTTTGATGAACTTTATAATAAATACCCAAGGACTAACCTCGATGATGTAGAATTATTTTTTTTAGTCAACTCCCAAGATATCGTAGCCCTAAGTGAAACTAACATACACTCTCTAATCTTCTCTTATCGCTTTGACATTGATAGATACCTCCCACTCTGTTTTAAAGACTGATCTGATAATCACTCTTTCCGACGACCGGGATATCATAAAAAAACCTTGGCACCTCTAAAGCATGCAAGCTGTATTTTTCCCTACTATAGTCTTTTAGAAATGTTTTGCTGAGCTGGCACCAGTCTTGCACAATCTTTGCAACAAATGCCTTGCCGAATGCTGCTTCCCTGATTGCTGGCAAATTGCCTCAGTGATAACAGTGTTCAAGAATTCTGGTTAAAATTATCGCCCTATTGGTCTTCTTCGGCTCTTCATATTTTCCTGTAAAATGTGTATTGTAAATCCCAGTTGTCTGTATGTATATATGTATGTATGTATGTATGCATGTATGTATGCTGGTGATACCAGATCAGGCTGCCCTGTGGCTCCCTGAGACGAAATTCACCTACATTGACGTTTTTTTTTGTTTTTGTTTTGTTTGTAAAACTTAATAATGTTCTACAAAACCAAAACCAAAAACAACAGCCCCTCTCCCTTTCTCCCTCCACTTTTTTATTTTTATTTTTCTTACCCTACTCCCGGTCCTGGATATGACCTTAAACTACATCCGATGGTGAGATCCGGCTTACGGACTTTGGGGAATGTGGAGCCTCCTCTTAATTACCATTGCTCCCAGGTCCACCCTGACCCGGAGTGGTAGTACCTGTTAGGGTCCCAACTATGGGTTAAATAGAAACAGATATTAAAAGGGGAAAGAAACAAAAAAGAGAAGAAAACAAGACCAGATTCGGCATTAAATAACCCAAAAAGGGTTGATATGCCGTAAAACAAAACTACCAAACCAAAAACCCTGATTAAACATTTGAAGATATAAAGAACTTGAAGCATAAAAACTTTCACTATAATGACCAGATTCGGCATTAAATAACCCAAAAAGGGTTGATATGCCGTAAAACAAAACTACCAAACTACCAAACTACCATGTATGTTTGTATGTATGTATGTTAAGCTTCTCCTCCGAGAGTACCGAACAAACGATCACACGGGTGACATCATTCGAACCGGATAGCCTAGGGATGTGTAATATCTCAGAATGGGGAAAAAATTGACTCTTCGGAGGTCGACTGAGCATTTTTCTCCAAAGGGGGGTGGCTTTTTCCTCGATTTTCAACGTTATTTAGTACAAATTTAAGAAGAAATCAATGCTATCATGTAGCACGATTTTAACAGATAATGACGTCAGAGAAAGATAATAACTCACACTACAAACCTTATTTCCCTCTCACTTCCACTCTTTCTTCTTTCCCTCCCACCCTTTCTTAATTAATATTTCTTTCCTCCCTCCGCCCGTTGTGTTGTTATAATTGATCCTCATAGGCATTACCGCTTTACTTTTTGAGAGGTGTGGAGTTAGTGGAGTTTTCGTTATGTTGAAATCCTTCCAGGTATTACCTCCTCCTTTTTGAGTTAGTATCTGTTGAGAGGAGAGATTCCTCATTCGCCGGTGTGAGCGCCTCAGGCCAATTTTTTTTTTGGAGGGGGGGGGAGAGTGTCGGAATTCGCCAGTGGGGCGCCTCAGGCGAAATTCGAGGGAGGGGAAGCAACGGCATTCGCCTCAGGCAAAATTTGAGGGGGAGGGTTACGGCATTCGCCGGTAGGGCGCCTGAGGCGAAATTCGAGGAGTAGGGTGGGTGGGTTATGTCATTCGCCGGTGTAAACGCCTCAGGCAAAATTTGAGGGGGAAGGTTACGGCATTCGCCGGTGGGGCGCCTCAGGCCAAATTCGAGGGGGGTACGGTATTCGGCGGTGTGAACGCCTCAGGCAAAATTTGAGGGCGAGGGTTACGGCATTCGCCGGTGGGGCGCCTCAGGCGAAATTCGAGGGGGCTTACGGCATTCGCCTGTGGTAACGCCTCAGGCAAAATTTGAGGGGAAGGGTTACGGCATTCCCCAGTGGGACGCCTCAGGCCAAATTTGGGGGAGGGGGAGTGTTGGCATTCACCAGTAGGGTTCATCAGGCAAAATTTTGGTATGGGGGGAGTGTCGGCATTCGCTGGTGTGAGCGCTTCAGACGAAAAATGAAGGGGAGAGGAGTTAAGTGACAGGTATTCGTCGGTGTGACAGATCCCGACCGTGGACGCACATCAGGCCATACTTTAGGGGAGAGGAAGTGCGCCACAGTAAAAGGGATTAAAAAAATAAAATGATAGTCTGATTTTTTTATTTGAGAGTGTAAGATCGACACCTATCGGATAGGACTAGATAATACACTTGATCTCAAGGCAACAATGCCGAGAACAGATACTACACTTTGATCTTGGCCAAAAAGCCAAGAAACCGCCAGAAACTAAATTTATTTATCTACTTCCCACAAGGTAAGATGTGACACAAGGTCGGGAAAGTGGGATTAGATAAGCCAGCGTTCGAGAGGTGAGCACTCTGGCCATTTAAAAATTGCCTGGGCAGCCCGGTCGGCATTCCCCGGTAGGAGCGCCTCAGACAGTAAGCAATAAACTTACTCCTCCCCAAAGAGGGGAGGCAAAGCCTGGGAGGGTGCACATCCTAGAACTGCACAGGATGGACAACCTCCAATAGACCGGCGTAAATCCAGATCCAAAGGCCCGGACGATACCGGTTTATTAGGCGGGGTACTAAAAGTTTTTATAAATTTAATGGAGTATTTATAAGATGAAAACCACAATACAGCGGTCTATCCACAAGACTGTTCAAATTACGTTAATAAATCTACGATTAATAATAACTATGATTTTCTTTCAACAAACATTTAATAATACTATTTCACAAATTCTAACAAGAGTTTTGATGATCAACAAAGAATTTTAAGCTCCCCAAGGCTGTTTTTCTCTAATTCAACATAACTTTTATACGCCATTTTTTCTAATTTGAGAAAAAAATGCCAGGTCTGTCTGTCTGTCTGTCCAGTGATAGATTTGTATAATATTTAACGCACTTTACGCTTCTTTTCGGAATATTGTGCAGATGAAAAGGAGGGGAGAGCGGTATGAGTGGTTTAGTAGTGCTCTAGAAGCCTTCTTGATTTTCTAAATACTCGACGTTGTCCGGGAGAAAACTGCTCAATATCCTAGATAGAGCTACTGTTGATAAGTTTGTATAATATTTTAACGCCATTTACGATTCTCTTCGGACTATTGTGCAAATGAAAAAGAATGGGAGATCGGTAAGAGTGAATTCAGTAGTGCTCTTGAAACCTCCTTGATTTTCTAAATACTCGGCGTTGTCCGGAAGAAAAGTGCTCAATATCCTAGACAGAGCTGCTGTAGTGATAGGTTTGTATGATATTTTAACAGCATCTACCCTTCTCTTCAGACTGTTGTGCCCATGAAAATGAGGGAAATCAGTAACAGTGATTTCAGTAGTGCTCTGGAGGCCTCCTTGATTTTCTAAGTACTCGGCGTTGTCCGGGACAAAAGTGCTCAATGTCCTAGATAGAGCTATTGTGCAGATGAAAAAGAGAGGGGGTGAGTAAGGGGGTGCTTCTGGTGCTTCTACAATATAGGACATGGAGGCTTCTGCAGAATAGGAAACATGGGCGTTTCTGCAGTATAGTAGCCAGAGGTGCTTCTACAGTATAAGACCCAGCACTGGGGGTGTTTCTACAATATAGGACTCGGAGGCTTCTGCAGAATAGCGACCATAGATGCTTCTGCAGTATAGGGACCCGGGGTGCTTCTACAGTATAGGACCCAGCACCGGGGGTGCTTCTACAATATAGGACTAGGAGGTTTCTACAGTATGGTTCTTTGATATGACCGAGGCACCTCAGAATTGTTTTTCTTTCTTCAACTGAAAATATTTCTATGTATGGGGTCGGGTAAAAAAAATATGGGGGGTGTGGGAAAATTTTTTTTTTTTCTTTCCCTTTTCATCAAAAATATCTATATGTATGGGGAGGATGGAAACAATTCTTTTGGGGAGGATGGGAGGGTAATTTTTTTTTCTTTTTAAAACTAAAAATATTTATATTTATGGGGAGGGTGAAAAAATTTTTTTGGGGGGTGGGGGTGAAAAATTTTTTTTTTTCCTTTTTAAAAAAAATATTTCTATGTATAGGGGGAAGGTAAAAAAAATTGCGGGGGGTGCGGGTCAAATTTTTTTTTATTCTTATTTAAAATATTTATATGTATGGGGGTGGAGTAAATAAAAAAAATAGGTGTGGGGGTAATATTTATATGTATTGCGGAGGATAAAAAAAAAATTTTCGGAAGGGGTAAAAAAAAACTTTTTCCTTCAGTTTATAAACTAAAAATATTTCTATGTATGGGGGAAACATAAAATTTTATTTTTGGGGGGAAGTGTCAAAAATTTTTCTTTTTTTGTTCTTTTAAATTAAAGATATTTCTAAAAAAAATTCGGGGGGGGCACAATTTTTTTTCTTTCTGTTTTTCACTAAAAATATTAATATTATTGATAGTGACAATACATGAATGAACACTATTTTGTTTTTCTGACACGATATAAGTTCTTAGGTATGCGAACTGGGCTGGAGATAGGTACATACATAGTATGTGCACCCTTGCAGAAATAAATAAGTATATAGTATGCGCACCAGTGCGGCGATAGGTACAAATATAGTATGCGCATCGCGCCGGCGATATGTATATATAAAGTATGTGCACCTAGGTGGCAATAGGCACGTATATAGTTGATCATAGGGGTGGCGATAGGTACGTATTTAGCATTCGCACCAAGGAGGCAATATGTACATATTAAGTATTCGCACCAGGGCGGAGATAGGCACGTATTTAGCATTCGCACCGGGGCGACGAAAGGTACGTATTTAGCATGCGCACCGGGTCGGTAATAGGTAATTATATAGTATCTACACTGGGGATGCGATAGGTACATATATAGTATGTGCACTGGGCCGGCGATAGGTACGTATATAGTATGCGCACCGAGGTGGCGATAGATACGTATATAGTATGTACACCGAGGCGGAGATAAGTACCTATATAGAAGGCGCAGATAGAGGTGTTACTTTTTATAGAAATATGTCATTCTATTGCCCTGGGCAACGTGGGAGAAATAGTGGGGAGGAAACAGCTTTCGCAAACGGCAAAATTAGAAAGTAGCGGTCAAATGGGGCGACCAGGAAAGAGAAGGGTAGAAAGATAAAGAGACGGCTATAGAGAGAGGGGGAGAAATAGAAGTTTGAATATAAAGATGTTACACACGCGATTTTTCTTCAATTATATGTATTTTATGATCCCGAGCAACGCCGGCTAGCCCCGCTAGTCATTAATAAACATAACTATAAGAAATGCCTCAATGAATGTTGAGAGCAACACATGGGGATATTGTGTTATTCACTATAATCGTTACTAAGTTTTATTGTCATTCTTTTTCCGACTAAAATATATTTTGATCATTGATTATTTTATATGAAATATTAATTTTTTCATTGTTTTAAATAAACTGTAATGTGATACGCTATAAAATGGTAAAATCTAAGTTCAAACTGTTTTTGCTTTTTAATCAATATTAATTTAATGTATCAATATAAACGATTTGATAATATTTACTTTTCATATAAAGATAAATGTTGTTTACTTTTAAAATATTTTTTGTGTAGTAAAGGGTGTGATTTCTACTAAATTTATCAAATTCTTCACAAGAAAAATTCTATTGCTACTAATAAAATATATTTAACTGATAGTAGAATAAAACTTACTGTTGTCTATATACATGAACTATTTGTATAGTTAACACACTATTTATACAATGTAAAAAAGTATTGATTAAATACTCATTTCTTGATTCAAATTACATTATATTATGATGTTATTTATCAGATCTAATTAGAATTGAAATTACACATTATTACCCGTAAATCTCCAAATATTAGTACCGATCGGCGATATTCCTATTTACAATTTCAGGGTTTTTTATAAACGTGCTACGTATTACTAAAATAGTGGCCTTACCACGACTTTACTTGATGTGGTTAAAATATTACATATCCGTTTGGCTATGAATTAAGAACAAAATTAAATTTCGTACAGAAACTGTTAAGTCTAAATAAGAGTTTTATTTCACAAAGTATGTATTTCTATATGTATATAACATCTAACGGATTGTAAATATGCAGTTTATTATTTTTTGTGAATGAAACATTTTTAAAATAGTATTATTTTATTTCACGAAGTAGATTAAATGTATCGCTATTAATCATAGTGGATTGAATTAATCGTTTTGTATCATAGTGGGTTTAATGTATCGTGATCCATTAAATTATTTTGATACATAAATACATTATAATTATTTTGATATTGCAATACATTATAATGAATCAAATGTACTTTAATGCATTATAATAAATACAATTTATCGTAATTCATTACAGTGAATTTAATTATCGTTATGCGTTTCAGTCAATTTAATGTATATTCATGTGCTATAGTAGCTTTACTGTACCGTGATGAATTTGGGTGGATTACAGTTAGCGTTATAGAGTATAGTAAATTTAATGTATAATGATGCATTAGAGAAAATGTAGTGTATGGCGAAGCAGTATAGTGGATTTAATGTATCGTGATGCATTATAGTGGATTTAATGTATCGTGATGCATTACAGTAGATTTAATGTGTTGTGATCGATAACAGTGGAATAAATGTATCGTGATTAATTATAGTGGGTTAATGTACCATCATGTATTTAAGTGGATTAAATATATCGTTATTTATTATAGTTAATTTATTTCATTGTTATGCGTTATAGCAAATTTAATGTCCCGTGATGGATTATAGTAGAAAATATATCGTTGTGCATTATAGTTTATTTGATGCATCGTTATGAATTGTAGTGCATTTAATATATGGTGATTCATTCTCTTTTATGTTTTATTTTTCTTATCTTTTTGTTTTTTCTGGAGATGGGGCATCCTACCGGATTGCAGACATTCACCGGCTATTTCAGACACTCCAGCCTGGATATTTTTTAATATTCTAACCGCCCCTTTAAGTGCAATTGTTTGTATTTCTCTTGCACTCGGTTCACCGGGTATACTCGCCAGATAGCTTTTGAAATTCTCATACATTAGTCCTGTTGGTCCTATAATTACTGGTATGATGGAGATTTTCTTACAATTCAAGTTTCTTTTCATGTCGTATATAAGACCTTGTATTTCGTAATCTTTTCCATTTCATCTCTATTTATACCTTCATAATTATGAACCCTGACTTCACCTAGGGTTACTACTTTCTTCCTTTTTTCCCATATTACGATGTCAGGTTTAACAGCTCTGTTTTCTAGATATATATCTGTAAGGATTGCATAGTCACAGTTGATGGTGTATAAATTATTCCAAACTGTTCTTTCTGGTATATGCTCCCAGGACTTGCTGCTACACTGGATATAAAAGTATTTACATACAGTCAAGTGGAGATATTTACACGCTCCCTTGTGTCGCATTTTATAGTTGCCATCCCCTAGGAGAACCTTAGAACTGGATGTCAGGTGGCTCACACTTTCTACTTCCGTGTGGCAGAATCTGCACTTGTTATTCTAGTAGATGTAATGTATCGTGATGCTTTAAATTGGATTTAATGTATTGGGATGTATCATCGTAGGTTTAATTCATAGATTATAGTGAATTTAACGTATCGTGATTCAATATTATGGATTTTATTCATCGTTATAAATATATTTGATTTAATATATTCTGATGCATCATAGTGAATTTAATGTACAGTGATGCGTTTTATTGCATTGAATGTATCGCGTTGTATTATAGTAGGAGTAATGTATCGTGATGAATTAAAGATTTTTTAATGCATCAATATGAATAATTATAAATGGAATTCATCGTGATTCATGATAGTAGATTGCCTTTTTCGTTATGCATTATAGTGGGTATAATATTTTATAGTGCATTAATGTATCGTGATTCATTATAGTTGATTTAATGTATTTTTATAACCTCGTAATTAAGGTTGATTATGAATAATAACTTATAAATAAATGGATGAACTATCAAGAGAAAGTTTAACAGATTTATTAAAACTGAACACGGAATGAATTAATGAGTTAATTGGCCGCTCGCCGCGATTGATATATTAACAGTCTGACGCCGTGGTCTTTGTTTTCTTTCTTCCTGGGCAGACGACCATTTACCAAGGGCGATAACTCTTAACTCCCGAAATGGTTCAAGGGAGGTAATTTCGTTTTCGTTAGGTTTCCTAACATCTCCCTGTGTTAGTCTTTAACTGTATCGAGCGCACCTGGGGTCAACTTGGAGGTGCTTTGCTCTAGTGCGACTGCGCTTTGGCCAACTCCTGTGAGGTCTTTGATAATAATGGCTGTTCAAATGTGTCCATTAACACATCAAACGGAATGGTTGTTCTGTTGTCCACTAAGTTGTCTACAGAGTATCTGAGATGCAACTGGTTTTTGTGCCGTTCCCAGAATTGACTCCCAACTTGAACATCATACAGGAATTGTCCATTTATTTTGCGGATGATGCCTGGTACTCAGTTTGGTCGGCCAGGTGAATAATTCCGAGCAAACACTGGTGTCCCAACCGAAAAAGCTTTTGTTTTGTTAAGGCTTGGTTGTTGGGTTTGTGGTTGTGGACGTAAAGCGTCCAGTGTGGTATGGAGTTTTTGTCCCATGAGAGCCTCTGCTAGTGATAGACCATTCTTCACAGCCACATTAGGTGTTATTTTTATATCAAAGGAGGAAAGCATGTACTATCTCCTCTGTTGTTCCCTCCCCTCTTGCTTTTAGTAGTGCCCTTTTGAATGTGTTTACAAATCTTTCGGCTGTCTGTTGGATTGAAAGTGATACGGTGGCGATTGAACGTGTGTTATGCAACACGATTTGCAGAAAAGTTCGAATTACTCAGACGTAAATTGTGTTCCGTTGTCTGAGACTAAAGTCTCGGGTAAGCCGTGTTGACTAAATAGCCGCCTAAGTACTGTTTTTGTTAACTGAGTGTCAGTCTGTTGCATTGGAAAAACTTCTGGAATGGGCACCTACAACCCCCCGAAAACTAATGCCATTGATAGGGCCAGCAAAGTCTATGTGTATTCTGGACACTTTTGTGTCAACAATCTGAGGTGGATTCTTCTGCGCTTCCATACACCGGATACAACGTTCTACAGTATGATCAATGTCTGTGTCTATGTTAGGCAAATAGACCACGCTGCGGGCTCGTGATTGCATTCGGTTAATTCCTGGATGGCCCGAATGTAGTTGCTTAAGAACTGCTTCTCTGAGTTTAGTGGAAATAGCAAAACGATCTGCAAACATCAAGCAACCATCAATGACAGAAAGAGAGCCACTGCGCCGTTTAAACTGTTCGAGATCTCCTGTGAGGTTAGGAGGCCATCTATGTTGAAGAAATCTACACACTTTTTGTATCGTTGGATCTTGTTGTGATTCTCGCTTTATTTCATTCTTTGTCACTGGAATTGTCCAGATACAATCTGTGAGCGTGCGTTGAAAACTGTTCTCGATGTTGATGGCAGCAATGACAGTGTCGTCATCTGGAACTGATTGTGCACTAAGGAGTCTTGATAAGTAATCAGCTTGGCCGAATTCTGTTGTCCGGCGGTACTGTATAGCGAAATTGTACCCCAGTAGTATGATTGCCCACCGTTGTAATCGGCTGACTGAATATACCCTTTTTTGAGCCAAATATTGACAGTAATGACTTATGGTCTGTCAGAAGTGTAAAGTGACGCCCGAACAAAATCTTATGGAATTTCTTCACAGCAAAATACAGTGCCAGTGCTTCTTTTTCCACTTGACTGTAATTGCGTTCAGCGGGTGTCAGGCATCTGGCTGAATGCATGATAGCTTTCTCATTTCCATCTGTGAATATATGCGAGATTACGGCTCTAACGCCATGATTTGATGCACCTGCTGCTACCACCATTTGCTTATTTGGATGAAAATGTGTGAGCAGTAGGTTCGACTTAATGAGTGCTTTGATTTTGTCAAATGATTTTTGACAGTCCTCAGCAGGACCATTTTGTGTCTTTCATCAACAGTTGGTTGAGCGGTGATTTGATTTGATGGAGTGAAAGCAAGAAACTACCGTAGTAGCTCACCAGTATTTTATAGATGATAAATCAAATGGCACTTTTCAGGTCGGAGATGGAGACCAAAGTCTTGAATGCGGGTCAGGACCTTGCTGATCCGTTTTGTCAACTCTTGGTTGGATTGCCCAACAACAATGGTGTCATCCAAGTATGCAGCTGTACCTTCCATGCTAGTGAGCACTGTGTGTATAATCTGTTGAAATATGGCAGGGGCTGTTTTTACCCCAAAAGGTAAACGAGTGAATTGGAATAATCCACGATGTGTGTTTATAGTAAGCAGCTTTCTGGAGGTTTCTGCCACTTCGACTTGCAAATAGGCCTCTGCGAGGTCTAATTTTGCAAAGCAGGTGCCACCATTAAGTACGGTGAAGAGATCATCGGTGGTTGGCAATAGGTATAGATGATCCTCTAGTTCTGCGTTGAGCCACGTTGAAAAGTCAGCACACAACTGAATTAAACCATCGGCTTTCTTTACAACCACAGTGGGTGCTGCCCACCGTGAATATGTTACTGGTATGATGCCCTTCATTTGCTCAAGTCGTTTTAGTTCCTGATCCACCAGTGGCAATGCAGCGTATAGAACTGGGCATTTGGGTCGAAAAACAGGCTTAGAAAATGGTTTGAAAAACAGTGTGGCCTCTACCTGTGTGCAACGTCCCAATTTGTTTGTGAAGACTTGAGAAAATTGTTTCATGATGTATTTGGTCTGGTCGATACTGTTGCTCTGAGGTGACGATCTGGACACAACTTCACATATCTGGTTGGGTGCAATGTCGCGAAGATCTAGAAACTCGATAAAATCAAGTCCCGACAATTATGGAATGAGTTGGCTATATATACGATACCTGACACCGTTTTTTCTTTCATTTTGATAGTAGCGGGTAATTTACCCATGATGTGAACGCCATCTCCAGAAGCATTCTGTGCTACCTAACTATGGCTTCCCATAGTTTTTGTGATATAATAGTCATATCTGATGCTGTATCGATTAGCAGTTGAATAGGATGGCCATTCAATTGTACTGCAACATATTTTCGTTTGGATTTTTGGTTTGAGAGAAAAGTTGCTCTCAGACTGTTTGTTTTTATTATGTGCTGCTGTCGTTGCCTGCTATGTGAGGTTTGTCTATTATGGTATTGTTTTCGTCCTGGAGGGGTGCAAACCCCCTCTTTATGTCTGAGTCGATTGCAGCTACGACAACGGTGTATCTTGAAGGTGCAGTTTTGCACAAAATGCCAGTTGCCATAATTCCAACAAGCTGTTGGGAGCTGGACAGATTTTGAAGTCGGTGAGATGGACGACGTTGTTTTTGGAATGTGTTTACCATGGATGCTTATGCTTGTTGTGCCATAGTTGAATCATGTTTTAGATTCACTAGACGCTGGCATTCCACGGTAACTTGTTTCAATGTTATGTCTGGATTTTATACTATTTTTGACAAAATCCGTGTGTGAATATCTGCCTCCTCCGCCGATCTCAACCCACACACAAAAATCAAACATTTGAACTGAGCGTCTGTGATGGAAGATATTTTAAAACGTTCACATTCTTTGTTTACAAGGCCTGCATACGTTGAAAAATCGGTCGAGGAAGATTTCGTTATGCTAAGGCATATTGAATAATGAAATAGGCTCACCGAAAATCTGACTGAGGATTTCCACTGTGTTGTTGAAACTGTCGTCACGAGAAAACTCTGGTAATATGTAATTTTCATGTTCCGTCGTCCCAAGCTTCAGTAGCAAAAGTCTTACATTCCAGTCGTCAGCTTGATCCTTGAAATCCACTCGAAAAATGTTCTCGAAACGTTCAAACCATGTATCGAACGTCGAATTTGCGATTGGGTCGTAACGAAATTCCGATATTGTCTGCGAAACTGAATCTGTAGCCGTCCTAAGATTTCTTTCTGAAATCGATGATGTAGGCCTGGAAACTCTCTCTGAAAATAACTCCATCAAACGTAATTGTTGTTGCAGCAATTGTTGTATTGCACATTCAATTTTTTCTTCTGTTTTTGAAAAGATGTAAATTTATCTCATCCTCCGTCGTCGTAATTTAGGTTAATTATAAATAATAACTTATAAATAAATGGATGAACCATCAAGAGAAAGTTTAACAGATGTATTAACACTGAACACAGAATGAATTAATGAGTTAATTGGGCGCTGGACGCGATTGATATATTAACAGTCTGACGCCGTGGTCTTTGTTTTCTTTCTCTCTGGGCAGACGACCCTTGTCCAAAGGCTATAACTCTTAACTCCCGAAATGGTTCAAGAGATGTAATTCCGTTTTCGTTCGGTGTCTTAACATGTATCGTAGTGCATTACAATGGATTCAATGTGTCGTAATCAGGGCGATCTATAATACAAGCCTGGCAAACATGCAACTGAAGTCTACGACTGGGGTAGGGCATGTTAACACTAACATTACAATACAATAATAATTACAAAGAAAAGTTTAGTAAAAAAGTTCTTCGTAATCTCCCGTAATGAGCAACTATACATCCCCCGTTTATTACATATATTTTATTGTTTTTATGTTTTTTTATGTTAATTCATTTTAGTATTAAGACTGTGTATATATGTATTATTGTATCATGAATAAATACGCATTTTCTTCATCTTTTGTAACAAACGTACCCAACTTTTGTAAAAATTATCAGAATTGTTTCTCCGAACATTATTTTGTACATAAAGTATTTCATCTTGTAAAATGTCAAATTTGCTTTCTGGTTGTATAATTTCATGATATATTTTGTAATCAAGTAGTCAATATAAACAATTTTTGAAATATCAAATATGTTAGACACATATTTGATATTTCAAAAATTGTTTCAATGGTGAATAAAATGATTTTTGTGAACTTAGTTCTTTTATATTTTTGTACTTTTTACATTTATTTTTTTGGAAATAAATTAATTATTGTAATCTGCTTCTAGTAATATAAATAGTTGCTAATCACTAGAGATTACTAAGACATTTCTTACTATATCTGTTCTCTGTAATTATTATTTAGTATTAAATGTTATCATTTAATTTATCGTTATTCCTCATTATAAATTTAATGTATCGTTAATCATTACACTGGATATACTGTATATTGCTGCATTATACTGGATTTACCTATCGTGATTAATTATTGTTGATTTATTCATCGTTATGCATTATAGCGGATATAATGTACCGTGATTCATAATAGTGTATACAGTTTATTGTTATACATTGTAATGGATTAAATCTATCGTGGTGCATGATATTAAATGTAATTATCGTGATGTATTATAGTAGAGTTTATGTATCATGAGACATTATGATTGTTTTGTTGTATAGTGATGCATAATTGTGTATTTAATGTATCGTGATTCATTGTAGTAAATTAAATGTATCGTTATATATTAAAGTAGAGTTCATGTATAGTGATGCATTATTGTTGAGTAAATTTATCCGGATGCATTCAAGTCGATTCAATTCATCATTAAGCATTATGATGGATCTTTTTTCGTGATGCATTATGGAGGATTGAATGTATCGTGATGCATTATAATTGATAAAATATATCGTCATGCATTATACTGAGTTAAATCGATCGTTTTGTGATTTAGTTTATTTAATGTATTATGATTCAGTATAGTGGATTTAATTCATCGTTATATACATTATAGTGGGTTTAATGTATTGTAATGCCTTATAGTGGACTTTATGTATCGTTATAATTCATAGTGAAATTAATGCATCGTAATGACTTATAGTGCATTAAATGTATTATCATGCATTATTATAGACTTTAACTATTGTGATGTATTGTAGTGGATTTATTATAAACCTTAATGTATTATAGTGGATTAAATTCATCGTGATTTATTATATATTTTTTTTTATATCGGATTTATTATATCATTGTTTATTATACTAGATGAAATGTATCGTGATTTGTTATAATTGATCGAATGTATCGTGGGGCATACTATTAGATTCAATGTATTGTGATTTATTATAGTGGTTTTAATGTGTCCTGAGGCATTATAGTTGATTTAATGTATTGTTATACACAATAATTGATTTAATGTATCGTGATTAATTAGAGTGGATTTAATGTATATTAATGCATGATATTGGATTCGATGTATTGGGATTCATTACAGTGAATTAAATGTATCGTTATTCATTATAGTATGGATTTTTATAAATGGTTAAATAGATGTAAATCCACGCATTTGTTATTCAGGCAAGCAAGAATGTAAAATAAATTATATGGAGTAGCCATAAAAATTCTTTTGTGATTACAAATAGTGTAGATAAAGAAAGCGTGTCTTGTTTAGATTGAAAATGTAAGGTATCGAACATCTGATAGCAAGATCAAAATATGAAATGATAACGATCCCGCTAAAGTATGTCTTATAAAAAGTTCCCCGGTGTACTTATGTGACAGTGGCAGTAGATCTGAGTATGCGAAGATTAATTCGACTTCCTGTATGGATGACTATCTTAAGAGAACTAAATGTAAAATTGACGAATGGGAACAGAATAAACTGGCTTAAATTGATGGCGAAGTAAACTTGTGTATGCAGGTTTTGGGTAGAAGTCTCTATCGGCTGATATAATAGGGGAAATATCTTTATTTACTTTATTTATGAGATTTAGTCATTTGTTCACCAAAGTTATTTGAAGAGGTAGGTTTTTATAAATATTTTCGTTTACTGATTAAATAAATAAACATTTTCACTTCCAATAGTAATAACTTTTATCTTGTTATTTAGTATTTAAATACGCCCTTTCTAAATAAGTTATGGGCAAGGGAGATAACCAGGAATTCCCTACCTCTTTGCATGGACGGAGGCCGTCAACAGTTTCTCCACACAAGTATGGCGTCTATTTTTCTCTTTTCCTGTTTTTCTCATTTTTACCCCCCTCCTCTCCCCGCGGCATTTTTCTAACCCGATGTCTGAGAGATATTTCCATGTTTTAATTTTCATATTACCCACATAGAGCTAAACCTTAACTTCGTGTAAAACATCCGATATTTATACAAGACTAATCTTTCACATAGTACATTTACATTTATTTACCTATTGTTTATTAAGTGACTATTCTGAATCTTCAGGTGTAGGAGAGAAATATAAGTATTAGTATTAGTCAAAGTTCTAGTAGTGGGAGGAGTATGAACCTAATACCAGTAACAGCATTTTATCTGAAAAGCGTTGCTACTTAGCCGACAGCTTGATAATCAATGAATACATAAGCATGTGTATCTCCATATATGGACATTGAACACACGTACATTTTTCTCCCAGCTGATCTGATCGGAAAACGATCACCTGTTTCTTTGCTAAATCAATGGATCCATGCATCGATAGCTTGCTTCATATGCTCACTCAGATATTATTTCTATTCTTCTAACTATATAGATCTCGGATTTTTTTCATATTTAATCTGTTTTTACAACCGGCTAGTAAAGATACCAGCTGTTTCCCGAGTGAAATCACCTAAATTTCAACGAAGAGTTCACGTTTTCTTACTGGAATTAATAAACGTGAAACTTATGTCACGGTGACATTTAATGAAAAATGCTATTTTTCTAACCTCATGAATATATATAATACAAAATCTCTGAGAACATATATATACAGACATAATTATTTTTATTAATACAGACATTAACAAACAAGTGCTACAGTGGCATGTCTATGTTATCAGTTAATAATTATTAGAAACTAAAATCTCATCAAGCGAGAAATAGTCTGATCCTTTTACTCAGATGTTTCTATTCGGAAAAATACTTTCTAATAAGTATTGATCGATTACATTTACATGCCAGCGTAGTGGCTTTTTGTACATGTCAGTATGCATAAAAACAATTATGCATATATATATATAATATATATATATATATATATATATATATATATATATATATATATATATATATATATATACACACACAGTTTGAATGTAAAACGCAGTCAATCCATTTAATTTTAATTGAGACATTAAACAATAAAAGGGATAATATATAAAATCTAAACTTGGACTAATAGTCCATTTCAATTGACAGCAACAAGAAATTATGCCGGGATCATATTATACAAACTAATGATGTTCATGTTTGAGGTTCATGTTCAAATTGAAATTCTAAATAAGAGTGTGACATTTATTTATTCAACAGGATTTAAAAAAACATTAGTACCGTCGGTTTTACATAAACAAGTAATCAACAAGTAATCATGTCTCGATGACTTGCCTCATCCATTGTTGTGCTTGAATAGTGTTTGTAGATTATGTTGTGGAAAAAACCTCTTATTAAGGATTATCAGAAAAATGTGCCCGACTCCTGTTTTGGTATTGAGAGAGAGAGAGAGAGAGAGAGAGAGAGAGAGAGAGAGAGAGAGAGAGAGAGAGAGAGAGAGAGAGAGAGAGAGAGTAGCAAGAACAACATTTACCCTTCACTTTCTATTGTGGCTGTTAGGTGTTTTGGTTTGGGTAAGCAAGTATGAGATATTATCCTTTAACCTGCTATTACGGAGTGCTTCGTAGTAGTAATAGGCTTCTTGTTAAGAAAAAATCTTAGGACAAGCTGATAGATCTGTTCCTAATAATGGCTGACGAAATTCGACGAGTCGCGATCAATTCTTGATCACTTGTTCATTTAAAACCGACTATACACACACACACACACACATATATATATATATTTATATATATATGTATCTATTATATATATATATATATATATATATATATATATATATATAATAAGAGAGAGAGAGAGATACCAAAGAAAAGGTTGGCATTAAATTTTGTCCCCATGAGTTGAAAGATCAGTTTAGTAAAAACACTTGTTTACCGCACCCTGATGATTTGCACTGCTAGCAAACTTGCAGCTGAACTTAGAAAGATAACTGATATTCTTACTAACAATGATTTCCCTGAGTGTCTAATTCCCAAATGTATTGATCGAAAACTGGCGAAATTTAATGCCAACATTTTCTTTAGTCCACCCAAATATCCCGTTTATTTGAAACTTCATTTTATTGGTACTATCAGTAAAGGTTTTTCGGATAACATTTCATCGGTTGTATCGCGTTGTTTTTATGCAGTACAGCCCCGTGTGGTGTTTGGCACCAGAACTGCCTTTCCAGCCTTTCAGAACGATGTACTTCCAACACTGCAGAAAAGTTCGATAATATATAAATTCAAATGTCAGTGTGAAGCTGACTATGTTGGTCGTACTCTTCAGCGATTGGAAATCAGAATGGCCCAGCATATCATTTCATGTTTTCGCAGATCACATAACGTAAAGAGGAGAATATCGACGGATGCATCAGGGTCTCTGCAAAAGACATCCGGGCGTTTACAGAACACATCCGAACACTCACAAGTCTACGAGTCATCCATTGGACAGCACTTGTATGATAATTAAAAGTGCGGTAAGGCGTACTCCGATGGATGTTTTCGCATTGTACACAAGGCTTGTTCCAAACACCACTTCAAGGTGTTGGGAGCGGTGAGCGTAACAATACAAAAGCCATCGCTCTGTAGGCAAAAAAGTTGTCTCACAAATTGGACTTATTTAGAGACTTATAAAAAAACAAAACAAATTATTAACCTATATATGTCCATATACTCCTTTTCAGTGTATAATGGTGATATTCAATCTCCCTGTTTTTATTTTTTGTTTTTTGTTTTTCTCTCCACGTTACTCTTTCCCCGTTTTTAAGCGATATTCGGTTGAAAGGTACCTTGGGATTTAGTCTGTTAATTTTAGTCGATCTGTTTTATTCTTTCTAAAGGTGTTTAATCGAATGTCTTCCGACGATTAAATATATTACTATAAATTTCCTCACTTTTTTTCTTGTGATATTGTCCTCGACTCGCTATGACTCCGTTTATCCTATTTAAAAGCTTGATAAAATTCTGTACCACAATGTTTTTTTAATATATATATATATATATATATATATATATATATATATATTGTTGTCACTTTAGAAGGCCGATAATGATTAAGACAACACAGTGGTATATTTACAAGAGTAAGAAGATCTGCGCCGATACTGTGTCTATGGCGGTTTCAAAAGACTGCCCTCATTACGGTATTTTCTTTCTTCCGACCGCAAGAAGATGTAACACACGGCCGGGATATAGGGAGAGTCAAGCTAACGCCCCGAAAGAAGGAGCACTTTGGCTTTTTAACTTTACCTAGCCAACCCCGTCTGTATTCCCTGGTCAGGGTTAGGATTAGGCAGTAGGCAATAAACTTACTCTATCCCAAATAAGGGAGGCAAGGTCTGGGAAGGTGCAGCTCGTAGAACTACCTAGGACGGATGCCTCAACCCGACAGACAAAAGGCCACCGAAATGGCCCAGTTTCTGCCGGACTGAATGTTTACATCAGAACCGTGACTGGTATGTCCATAATAGTCACTGAACTGCAAATGAATCTCGCTATGACATCTACGACACTTTGTAGTAACTCTATTCTTTGTCTCTGAAAGAGTCGATCTACGCCCGAAATAGGATGAATCTCCATCACACTATTACCCCCCCCCTCCTTTTCTTATTGAGTCAATAACTTGTTTTTGTCGAATTTATTTTAATGAAGTCCGTAATCTTACGGCTTATTGTTGATGAGAGGATATTTTGTTTGAAACGGATTCTGGCATTCTGTCATCCAGACTCAATTTCTTCCTTTTTTGTCTCTGTTTTTTAAGTATCTCATTTAGAGACGTTCGACAATCTTGCACGTTTTGAATAAACACTTTTTGATAATTCGCAAACTCAAGAGAACTTTGTAGAGAAGATATATTTATCAGAGCTGGCATATTTTATCGCACTCGCTCGCTCTCTCTATAATTCGACTAAGATATATTCTTTTTTTTTGTTATCGTAGATTGTAGGTGAAACCCACTTGCTATATTTTACATCAATCTTTTAATCTATTAACTTTCTTGTAAATGCAATCTAATGACGTGAATGCAACATTTTTTTATTTTTAGAAACTGGTTGAATATGTATTTTAACTTCAATTTTGTCAGTCATTGTATATATAGCTTTCATTATGGTTTTAGTATTTCTGCTTCAGCATGTAAAGTTTTTATATTTTTACAGAAACAATTTATAAGCATATTTTATGATTGGAATTCTTTATTTAATCCGTGCCAAAATGGTTGTTTGAGTTGTTCATCACAAACATTTTCAATATTAAAACTTTTCCTTGTAATGTAACTGCAGTTATACGTTCGCTCAAAAATTTCATTTGTTCTGCAGTGACGCTTTTGACTACTTTTTAATTCAAATCAAAGTTGGTTTTCCAATTTCCTTCCATGTTTGAAGATTTATGATTGCCAAATTCTAATCTGAGTCAAGTTGCATTATCTATTCTTATTTAATATTCTTACTCTTACAAACTTTCTAATTATTTCCACTTCGTTACATTTAGCGATTCGAATCAAGCTTCTGTGAATTTTATTTTTCACTCTGCGTGTGTACTTTTCTGTCCGATGTGATTGCAATTAAACACTTTTTTAAAACTTTTATATGGACAACCTCTGTATCGATGCCGTTGCCTGCAACCGAAACACTGTTTAGGAGGCAGATTTCTATTTTGTTTATTAAATGTAGCTGGCGAATTCATTTTTTTTGTTACAGATTTGTCAAATATGTGACACTACACTTTTTCCAAATTATCGCTTATAAAACGTTGGCAGTCCTCTGCGATACATTAGTGTTGAACCCGGTTCGTTCTCTAGTCTATTCAGACTCTTTATCTGATTTTCACATACGTAGCATTTAATATTGTTAGCACTTAACTCTGACAACTTGAACTCATCGCAGTGTTTGTTAACTACGCTAGAAAAATCTTGTAGTCTTCGTTATCTTTCCTTGTGAGATTCATGCCTTTTCCTCTTTTGTGAAAAAAGCACGTGTTACAGCTAAATAATTGACTCAATAATTCTATCGCTTAAACAAATATAAGGTCGCTTTTTTGCGGCAATATATGATTGACGAATTTGTTATGTTCAACTGTACTGAATAGTAAACCAATCTTCTTAAAATTAGTTCGTACAGTCCATATTATAAATGTCATCGTATCGTCTAAAATACAAAGCAAACGCAATCTCGTTTTCAGGATTGTAATTAAAATTATCAACATTGTTCCAAATAGTGTTTTTTGAAAATGCACTTTCATCTTTATCATTTTGACTCTTATTCGATAATTCGTTTCATTTTTTTCTGTTCCTGTTGGGTATGAAGAAAATAATTTTCTCACTTTTTTGCATTTGTCCTAGCATTTCTGTTTCTTTTTTTTTCTAATATTCGATTTGTTCTTTCTGCTTTTCTCGGAATTTTTTCTAGTCGAAGATTTTATGTTTCCATTTTATTCTGATATTTTACTTGTTCTTTCTGCTATTTCGAATTGTTCTCTCTGCAATTGAAGTTGCTGATCTTGTTGATACCTGAAAATGTATAAGATACATTCTTTCATATTTGGAGATTATCAACTATTAATCTATGGACATAAAAACGGAGAGACAATGAAGAGTACTCTCTTGTATGAACATAACTGTTGGAAAATCTCAAATAGATCATAATACTGGAATGGAACCTCGTATCCGAGAAGACATTACTATTTTACATGTCAGCGTATTTCTTGGGTGGTCTCTTTTCTATTAGCTAATCATTGCTACCACCGCAGGTCTGTGATCCGCATTGCAACTATGAAGCCTACTAAACATGCCGCCTTGCGCATGTTTATATCGATAAATATATTAAATCAATATTTGATAAGAAAATATGAAGTTCTTTTACGACAAATGTTCACGCTTTCTACTCTTCATTCCGTTATTATTAGGTCGTCAGCTTTTGTTAGATACATTTACGTGACGGAAATGATCGCTTTCAGTGTCTCTTTCCGGACTCTGTCGGTATGAAATGGATTATATGGATCATAAAATCCCTCACCCAACGTCGATCATATCAAATGACGGCGAACAGGAGAAATATCTTCTCAACCACCACCGCCACCCTCTCTTCTTTTCTTTTGTTATTTCGTTAATTGCTGGATTTCCACGTATTAGGTTGACGCCATTCACAGCGAGAAGTAGACGTGTCTATTGTTCGTAAACGAACTGCATGCGCTGGATTGATTGAAATCCGTCGTGGCCATTTTAACCTGGACGACAATAGAACCTCGTACGGACACTAGTAGAAAGAAGTATCACAAGTCTCAGGTTTGTATCAGACATGCCACTTTCCGGGTGTAATAAATAGTCAGCTTGTAATCAGTTTGCTCTGATTTTGTTTGTCTGTTTTACGAATATCCTTTTTGATTATTTTATTTTATCAAACCGCTTGGAAACGATTAAATCAATTGTGATTTCTTACAGTAGGACCTGCGCTAAAAGTACCTGGGCGTCGGTACTTTCCTGATGTTTACGTAGAACGTCGGACAGTGCCGAATGGAAAATCTGTTGACTTACCCCCGTCTAAAAAAGCACATACGAGGCATTTACAAACCGGGAGAAACAAGCAAAAAAGTTACAACAACAAATTCTGGCTGAAATAAGTATGTATTCTTTTATCGAAGAAATAAGTGATTCAAACAAGTGTTAACATTTAAAAAGTTAATCAAGTAAGTTTTATTTTTTTTAATGTACGAAAATTACTTCATTGTTTTTACTGATTATTATTGTTGCTTTCGTTTGTGTTAGATTAGGGTTTGGGCAGGGTTAAGAATTAGAGTGAAGGCGGGGTTAGAATTTGGGCAGTGTTATGAATTAGAGTAAGGGCGGGGTTAGGCTTAGGAATTAGGGTTAGAGTAGAGTTAGGAATTAGGGTTTGGCAGGCTCGTTTGAAGACGTCAAAAATTCAATTATCAAGTTTAGATTTCGTCTCCTTATTCATTTCAATCAGTTATTCATTTTCTCGCTTCGGGCATTTTCGGCGTTTTACGCAAAACGCCGGAAAGCACCGACGCCGAGGGACTTTTAGGGCGGGTCTCAATCTTACAAAGTACCAAATAAATACGTCTATTTATATCCAAGTTAGTGTTTTACATATACCCAGGGGTTGATATAAAAATAATGATGATGGTCTTTCATGTCTTGAAAATATTAAAGAAGGTAACCCTTCTAGTGTCATTTATTAGTGGGCACTTAAAGTGCATCGGCTGGTGAAGCTCGATATTGACATTTGCCTTTTATATACAATTACTTTAAAGTGCACTTTAACACTGAGTGGTAGTATCTGTCAGGGTTCTATCTATGGCTTAAATATAATTTGTACCTTGCATCACACTTAAATACATTGTACAATCTTGTGAAAAGAGTTCACCACTTACTCCCTAAAATACATATTTGTCAGGCCTATTTACTATTAGTTATGTTACAATGGTATGGCGTAGATTCCTTACGTTATACTACCATCCAATGGGCAATTGAATAAAATTTTACTGTGGCAGGTATGGCCGTAGGAATCTACGCCATACCATTGTAACATAACCAAAATGGTATAGTGCCAATACTTATACTGTACCATTCCATTGCTGCAAACAATTTATTTAAATTATTGCATCACCGGAAGCGGATATATACTCTCACTGGAGCGATTCTGAGTGTAAAACAAAACGGCATCTAGTGGCGAGACTTCGGGGTTTTGTGTAGTGTATAATCACCCCTTAGTTACCGCTACCCGCAGTTCCATAGAATGTGCCATGAGAGGTACTATCAATCCGGGTCAGACAGTAACTGAAGGTATCGGTCACTAATGGATGATTCAACACTCTAAAACACTAGATATATAAATACTTGTTAAGCTTTGGACATTTGCGTATTGAATTCATACAAAGGCTCAATTGGATTATATATTTAACAAATGGATGAACAGCGCCATCGACTGTACAGCATATGGTACATTTAGAACTGTCTTTTAAGACCATGGGATAGTATCTGCTATAATGCGTCTCTTCCTAAAAAATAAAAGTAAAAGGTATTCTGAAAAGATGTGAACGATGAAGTCTGTCAGACCAAAATATGTGCAATCAAAATGCTCTCACACTGAGAGGCAGATTCAGTGTACATTAAGAAATGGAAACCTCTGCAAACGACAAATATGAGCAACGTTGTCGCCCACACAGATATCGGAGTAAAACACATCGCATTAAAACCAGAAATGAAATGGAGTATACTGTGGGGAATAGCTGCAGTTTCAGAATAGAGAACATTTCTGAAGTTCCTAAAAATTAAAAAAATCTTACAAACAATTATCAAAAGACGAAAGAGATATATGTCCAAAGTAAGATAGTTATTATCCGGTGTATTCAGTGGAATGAAATATAATAAATGAAGTAACCGGAAGAAGTTCTCCAAAATGGAAGCATACAGCCTTACAATTTGGGAAAATCACTTCAACAATCTCATGATAAAAGTGCCAACATTCAGTGCCAAACCGATTGAAAAATTCATCGATGGACAACTGATCATTAAAACTCGGAGTGCAACTATAGATCGGTTTAGGCAGTTTTAGGAACATTAAAAGATGATAAAGCAGCTGAATTGGATGACATTTATCTCAGAGAATGGAAAACACGGGCATTAGATTGTATCCTGCTTGATTTTTGTTAGTTTTTTATTGTTTTATTTTCTTACTTTTTGTTTTTATCCAGGGCATATGACATTTTACTGGATGCCAGATATCCTCCTGCTATTTCAAAGATTCCAACCGAGAGTTTTTTAAAGAGTTTAACCGTTTCCTTAAGCGCAATTGTTTATAATTCTCTTGTACTTAGTTCACAGGGTACATTCCCTATGTAGTTTTTGTCAGCAATGCATTGACGAATTGTCAACAGACCGCATATCTCCTTTCCTAACGAAATTGTGCTTAGGAATTCCCTCAAACTACCAAAGTCTTTAATGCAATGTTTGTTGAAGTGAATCTGACATGCAATTGAGAAATTCCTGAAATGAATTGAAAATTGCCGTCGCAAAAATAGATCAACGTCTGCACTACAAAGAGCACAACAAAAAAATCTGATTAGTTAACTATCTCGACGTGCATATAAAAACACTCGGCAAAACTAACTCTACGCATTTAAGCCTGACGATTTCCTCTAGGGATGAAACGCAGAAACCTTTGTGTAGCTTAACTGCCATGAATATATTTTCATAACTTACTACCTAGCTCTACTCACGTATCAAGCACTGTTGAAGTAAATACTGAAAATTGACATCACTTTATCACATATAATGTGGATACATGAAATAATATATATATATATATATATATATATATATATAATAAAACTAATAACTTACTACACAAAATTAAACACCTCTGACCAAATAATAAAAAATAATAACACTACTAACTCCTCCCTAAACTAAACAAACGTACTGTATTTGTTCCAATGCACATTAAAGAAAATTTTCCCAAAATTTTCCCAAAACAATAAGACACATCCTCATGAAGACGGCCGAAAGACCGAAAGAACTAGAGGAGTGGCCCACGACACGATATTAGGTACCATACTCCACCGGTAAACACCCGACAATTTAAGAATCGCTCGCCGCGTCAAGTAATTGAGCAGAAAGATCGTGAAGAGAGAACTCTGTGGTCTTAAATGACGCTTGCAGAAAAAATAACTAGCTGCCGAACTATATATATATATATATATATATATATATATATATATATATATATATATATATATATATATATATATTAGAAAGGGTATTTTGACATATTTTGTAACCATTGTTTCGTAATAGTATTATAATTTTTTTGAAAAAAACATGACAATGTATAGTGTTAAAATGAATAAAATTTATTTTAATCTTAGCTTTTGAGGATTATAATTCTCCTTGTCAAAGAGTGTTTTTCTTTTTCTTCTTCTTTTTCTTAATCGAACTCGAGTTAAAAAATGATTTTTGTTCCGGGCTTTCGAATCCCGCGACCAGTTTGAATAATTATGTCTACACTGATGTTTCTGGAAAGATGAAATCTATACGCATGAAGATAAACAAATATTAATAATTTTTTGTCGCCAACCTCCCTAATTAAGGCTGTGAACTTTAGTGAGTAGTATTAACACAGTCGTCAAAATCATAGGTTTAATGCATGTTCCTTCATAAACTGAACAGTGTTTACATCGGCTGACTATCGCACCAGCTCGGTACAATAAGATTAAACTCTCACCAATTCATGTAGTTGTTCATGGTGGCTCCAATTGCTAAGACGTCGGAATTTGAGTAATAACATGACTCTTGTTCCGGGGTTTCTAATCCTTCTTGAATAATTATCTCCACAGTGATGATTCCGATAGGATTAAATGTATACGTTTGTAAATAAACAAATATTTATAATTATATATATATATATATATATATATATATATATATATATATATATATATATATGTATATATATATTAATATATATATGCATATATATATGCATATGTGTGTGCGTGTTTATGTATATATATTAATGCACACATGTATATATATACATACATACATAGCATGCTATATATATACATACATACATAGCATACTATATATATACATACATAGCATACTATATATACATGAATGCATAGCATACTATATATATATACATACACACATAGCATACTATATATATACTTATATATCCTACTATATATACATACATATCATACTATAAATATATACATACACACACACATATATATATATATATATATATATATATATATATATATATATATATGTATATGGTATGTTATGCATTCAGCTTCGTTTTTTTGTAGATGGTATTGTTTGCGCGGATAATCGAATTACTCGTCCAGACAAATCCAAAATTCCGCAAATAACTCATCTGACAAGCTTAGCGACAAATGGCTGTTTACATTATTACTAAAAATGTGACGATATCTTTTTGGTGCTCCGGACAGCGAAAGTTAATAAACGTTTTCATATATGTTTAATATTGAAAATTTATATCCAACAGAATATAGTATGTCATGAATTACACTTTTTTTGTAGATGTTATACTTTGCGCGGGGTAACATTACTGATCACATAATTTATTCATTCGTCATGTTTGATATCAACATATATCAACAAAAAACAACTTAATGCATAACATACTATATACTATTCGAAATCAATTTCCAATCTTAAACACATACACACACACACACACATATAATTATATATGTATATATGTATAATTATTTATTTATATATATATATATATATATATATATATATATATATGTGTGATTATTTTATTTACACAGATATGTACAAAATCTGCGACACTGGCATCTCGATATTATCGATCAACAGCTATTATAACTGAGATCTCATCAGGCAGAGTTAGAATCTGATCTTAACCTTAGATCATATTTGGAAAAAAATGAAATTGAGAAAAAAGAAAATAAATTTAAAATTTAAATTTTGGAAAGTCACGTGGTGTGGACCGTTAAGAATCAAAAGGACAAACCAAAAAATCATAATAAAAATAAAAATCAAAAAACAAAAACAAAAAATAAAAAATAATGATGTAAAAAAATGAATAAATAAAATATAACATATAAAATAAAATATATAAAATAAAATAAAGTGAAAAGAGAGAGAAATGATACTAAAAAAGTTTCATATATATATATATATATATATATATATATATATATATATATATATATATATATATATATATGAGACTGTATCAATTCGTAAGAAATTATTTCAGCTGCCTTGGTAGCTATTATTACCTTGTGTTAAAAGTTTGCTAAACAGTTTTCTATCTTAGCTTTTATTTTCAAACGCCAGTTTTTGCCCATTTTTCTATTTCATTTTAAATTTGACTATATTTCATTTTTATTTCCTTCCGTCTTTTTTAGCTCGTTGATATGTTTTCAATTTCAATTTCAAAATAAGTTAAAAACTTTTAAAATTAAATCAAACAAAACGTATGCAAAATTGTCGAACCCCATTGTAATTGTTACTCTTCCCAAGAATACATTCATTTTCGCACAAGGAAGTTGCTGCTTTTTCCTATCCGTTGGTTTCATCCGCTGATGGAATTTAATTAAAAAGTCAAAAGTTAATTAAAGGTTTATTGTCGATCAATATCCTTCCATACTTTAGTAGTTTGAAATCGACCAGTGAGAGGAAACCATTGAAACAAAGTCAATACCTCGATGGCAGTAACTGATTGACCTCATCGAAACCGACGTGCACGATTTTCTTATTTTACACACTTATCGTTGAAGCGTCAGAGGCTACTGTAATAGAGGTCAGGCATATGGAGGGGGGACACGTTGAGTGAGGGTCGCAGCAAGATATTTGTTTACATTTCATTTATATTTTACATGATAGTACCGTCGGAGAAACAGAGAGCGGGAAGGGAGTTACAATGACAAGCGCTCAGAATAAAATAAGCGATTAATATAGGAAAGCTGCCGGCATGTTTTTACATTTTTTTTATGGAAATCGCTCCAGACGAGGCATGAAACCACTTGATGAAAGGAGCTAACAAGAATAAAAGATGATTATCCCAAAGACAGGCGATGTCTATTGAACTTGGTATTGAAATGACCCGGACTATTAGGAGGAGGAAACAGTCAGCATGAAAGGAGTTTCACAAGCCTGCCGTTTTTTGAAAGAAGCTACTAGAATAGGAAGGTGTATAATGAGGCATCAACACAGCGAATTGATGGAGACGACTAGACCAACGAGTCAAACGAGCTAGAACACAGAAAGCGAGGAGTAGATAAGACAACACTTAATAATACATGCCATAAAAGTATTTATATAAAAGACTGAGACTAGCAGCATCACTTCTGTGAGAGAGAGGGTACAGAGAAGATAAAAGGGTAGGGCCAATCTAATTACAGATACATATCTGAACTTTATCAAGATTAACTCGCCCAAATATGACAACCGTACTCCGTACATCTTCTGATAATAGATTTTTAGAGATAGAGACTTGTTTCAGATCTAAGAAAGTAGTTTAAACGATAGAAAGAACTGACAATAAGAGAAACAGAAAGAGCAATAGATCTAATATATACACTCCAAGGAATATTTGATAAAAAAGCAAGACCAAGCAGTATCATGGTATAGAACAAGGTTATCCATCAGAATCCCAGAAAGAGAAATGACACCCCTACAATTTAAAGAGACGAGCTAGGTCTTAACAGAATTAAACAAAACATACCATTTCATACCCTACTCAACAAGCTAACCTAGATCAACTTCTAGATAAGCTGGATATTTAAACTGATCTCCGAGAGATGGGCAAGAAGCGACACCAGAATAGAGAATGGTGTCATAACCATAAATGCTAATCTTCTGAATAATATTCTCTGGACGATCATTGATATAGAGAAGAAACCGTATTGGTCCCAGTATAGAGTCATGAGGAACACAAATACTGATAAGAAGGCGAATGAAGATACACGATCTAGAGTTGCTGGTAAGCTTCGATCAGATGGAAAAAACGTAATAATATCATGAATCTCACCAGCTACACCATAACATTGAGGTTTGTGTATAAAACCAGAATGCCATACTTTGTCAAACGTCTTCGAAATGTCAAGCGCAATGGCCCTACCCTCTCCTTAGTTATCCATAAACCTACAGATCCGCTCAGTTACTACAATTAAAAGATCAGCAATAAAACGAAAACCACAAAGCCATATTGAAGCTCAATATAGAGTCCCAAACATTCTAGAATATGAACAAGCCTGCTGTTGACGAACCTTTCAAATATCTTGCTAATAGCAGAGAGGTAACTAACAGCGTGCTACTTAGTTCGGACTGACCTATCACCAGCATTTGAAGATAGAGCACTATTTCAGACGAAAAAAATAGGACTAAGGCATAAGGATATTGAATAATTTTAAGAAGATAGGAGAAGGGTTCTGGAGCATAATGTTTGAGAACGACAACAGAAGTTGAATCTAGACCGGAAGCCAGCATTTTCGAAGTGATAATGACAAAGTCAAGAGAGTGATCAGCTTTCTAAAGAAAATCAGGAAGAACATCACCAAAATTATCAAAACAAGAATTATCATCAAAAAGACGTGCAACTAGATCCGCCTAATCCTTAGAAAATTAAATAACCATAACCAAACACCATTAAAAAGAAGAGGAATAACAGACTTGACACTATAAACAAAACTATTGTAGATTCTCCACAAATCACGAGAGCCAACCTTTGGAGATGAGATAGAGTTACGAATCCTTTTAAAATAGCTAGACTTGGCCTCAAAGATTGCTCTCTTGCAGACATTGCTAGCAATTCTGTATGATAGTCTAAGAGCCTCAGGACTATCTCGACGATTATTATTAAAATAGTGGTTACTATGGGAAATTGAAGAAACACACCCATGAAAACTAGGGAGGAGAATAGGGTTTGGTTTTAAACTTACGATGAGGAATGAAGGTGTCAATTCTCACAAGAAGTCAGTTAGTAACGCCCTAAAATAATCATTAGGAGACATACTAAAGATAGCACCCCATTGGACGTCACATAGAAAGCTGCAGAGCCCAACCCAATAAGGCTTCCTGCAGAAAAGACTGAACATCTTTAAAGTTTCACCTGAGACTTCTGATCTTACTACAAAAAATAGAAAGGTGTTCGCTGCGTGCATTTGTAGAATGCATAATAATAATAACAATGGAGAGTAAGGTAAAATCCCTTCAGGAACAAAAAAACAACTCTGAAGGAGACCCCACTCCAAGCGTTTATTATGTTGGGCTAATCAGGCTAGCTAAAAAGTAAGCCCTTCAAGAGCTCAATAGGACGGGAAGGATTTACAAGGCTGGCTGATAAAACAGTATACCCCTTAACCTGGTAAGTGGCTGACAAGAAACCTATGTTTGTATTGTGACAGTTTAACTCTCCAAAAATTGCTAAAGAGGCCTTTCTCCCCATAAAAGTAAGACTGAACACGCCAAACATCAACCTGCCATTTTAAGCGACTCAGGGTAGAGAGTGACCAGAAACTATACGAGAACGGGTTGGGGGTCAGCTTCTTGAAGTATTTAGATACCGACGTATGTGTGTAACTAGATTTTCTCTCTTTTTTGTTTACTGATTTAGTTGTTATTTTAGTAAACCTTGTAATATACTCGCATATGTATAACAATAGTACATTCTTAAAAGGAACTTATTACAAAATCCCACTAGGGATCGATACAGTGAAGAGGTGGGATTTTGATGTTCGTCAGGTTAGCTGAGGTTAATTATGTTGATGTGGCACTAGTGCGGTAAGTTCATCAGAGACAATTCCGTTGCAATACTTGAAAAACAAATACAGGAATACAACTATGCGGTGATGCGACACCGGCTTGTGTTTCGCAGATAGTACGGTAATATTAGGTTAGAAATTCGTTTTTACAGCCTCTAATAAGAGGGATATGGTTTCTTATGCATCAATACCATTGAGTGTGACATAAACGGAGAATGTAATATTACGAGTATAATAGCAAACTGTGTTGAATTATTTGTTCACACTAAATGATTTAAAATAGGTATTGTGTTTTAAATGGCGCTTATAATTCGTAGAATAGAGAAGCGTAACCATTTAACTTATTTAGTGAACTGGGAAGTTAGGATAAAAGATAAATACGTAGCGATTGCCCATGATACATATTGTTATTGTCATGTACATTATTTATATATTTCGAAGTGCTACCTCATCACGTTTGTTATATTCACAAGATGTGTGTTGCTATACTACCTGACCCTTTTTACTTTGTCGTAGTCGGTATCATTCCAGAAATATCCAATTAAACCCGCAATTCGATTTTGCAAGGGTGGATTAGATTATTTCCATTCTGCGTCCTGTTCCTACCGATATTAATTTGTTTTCTTTCGTTCCGTCACCTAGGATTGAACTGATAACATCCAAGTTGAATTCACTTTAGCACAATTCGTTTACTACAGGTGTTATCTAGAATGCCATGCACACATGGGGATAAAAATAATTTTAGAAACTAGAAGACAAACGAATTAGCTGCAACGCCACATCGGAAGACACAGAACAGTTTAACTTCCGCTTTGAATAAAAGGTTCAGGTGGAAATTCCCTGAAGATTACCGACCCTGATAAAAGATTTGACTTCTTGCAAATGTAATAGCCACAGTAATATAACCATACACATTATATCTCGTAGTCTCGTATTTTTCCAGCCGTGGTCACTTTATTTGGAAGTATGGGACAGACACCGCGTAGAAAACATTTAATATGTACATTGATTCTAAATGCATCTTTTCAATTACAGATCGTCGCAATAGTATGTTAAATTACGTTTGGAAGGATTTTATTTAGGAATAACAAAGGAAAGATGTAATCATTAAATTGTTCTCGTGTCTGCAAGAAACGGATGTTGACATGAAAGTTCCCTTCTCAAAGTTCGGTTCTATTGCCAAAGGGAGAGTCGAGTTACAATTTTTATACCAGTTTATGTCGGGGCGAATTCGTAAAATTGCTTTCATTCAATCAGTTTCCTCTTAGTTTTCTTGATTCGTTATTCTAATTACAAAATTCTTAACATTTATTCCCCAAAACCGATGATTAATGAGCAACCATGACACATAAACACAAGATTACCCATTTATTCTAAAATCAAACTGATTAATAAATTTCACTAACAACCCCATCACACCCATATAATTGTACGCATATATATATATATATATATATATATATATATATATATATATATATATATATATATATATATATGGGAAGAGAAGGATGAAGGTAATCCGACGTGATGGGAAAATGAAAAAGGAAAACCAAAAAATGGATGTTTTTTATGTGTACATCAACGTTTCGTCTTTATTTATAAGACTTCATCAGGATAATAAAATAGAGAAAAAATGTCATGCAAGTACAGATACATGTAGGGTAGACATATTGGGAGGAAAAATAAAATGAAATAATGGGCCCTACTGGGTTGACGTCCGTACTTGTTGGAGAAAAAAAAAATGTTATATTTTTATTTTTCCTCCCAATATGTCTACCATACATGTATCTGTACTTGCATGACATTTTTTCTCTATTTTATCATCCTGATGAAGTCTTATAAATAAAGACGAAACGTTGATGTACACATAAAAAAGATCCATTTTTTGGTTTTCCTTTTTCATTTTCCCATATATATATATATATATATATATATATATATATATATATAGTCTAAAGAAGCTTTCAGTCATTAAAAAAAATGTTAAATTCCCAGACAAACTAACTAAATCCAAGATATTGCAGACTAAACAAACATTCGTTGGAAAATTAATAAATGAAAAAATATAAGTAAAAAAAAAGGGGGGGGTTAATTATCTAAGAGTGAAACATATATATATATATATATATATATATATATATATATATATATATATATACAATGATAAAATAACAAAATAATAAATAAATGTTGAAAAACACTTTTTACAAATGTTGCTAGCCTTACTACTTTACATATATACTTTTTTATCGTTGGAACTGCACCAATACTGCACTACCCACTTTTCTAAATATATATATATATATATATATATATATGTGTGTGTGTGTGTGTTTGCGTGTATATGTATGTATGCAATTAAGCAACATTCTTTATTAAAAACATATTTCCTTACATAGTATATAAGACTTGTGTCTGCATATTTTATAGTTATCCTTTCGAGATATCTAATTGATGCTCGAATTTCAGACTGTAACTGACAGATCAACTTCCCGTACTTGTTGGGTTCTCTAATAATTTCGGTTCTTTCTGGAACATCTACAATACAAACCAGTACAATGAGTTCCTCTGCCAGTTCCAGCCTTAAAATTTACCATTAATCAGGCATCTAGTAAATATCAACTAGTAAACATGCATGCATAGGTTTGATATATATATATATATATATATATATATATATATATATATATATATATAGGCCATATGCCAATATTATGAAGTTAATAAAATAGATAAGAAATTCTCAATATGAAAGGTACGATGGACGGAACCTGTCTTTATATAATAGATAAACTATTCTGAGCGTAACACCATCATACAATTTTGTCATACGAAAATATCTTTGTGCAATACAATTGGGAATAAAAAACGTTTTGGCACTCGGATTGTAAGAGACATTTTGCCATTACTAACCAGCATAGTGTTACCATTGTCGAACATGAGAAGAGTCTATCAGGCGTGTGTATGCAGTATGATGATGTATGGAAGTGAAACCTGGCCAGTGAGAGTTAAGGACATGGAGGGAAATGATATGAGAATAATATGATGAGTAGGTAATATAAGTCTTAATTAGGACAGGCTTAGTTCTGATGACCTCAGAGGAAGATTAAATCTGGACAGCATAGGAAGATGTGTGCAGAAGAGGAGACTTCAAAGGTATGGCCACGAAAGTTCCGCATTGAAGATCACCCATTGATTTAGCTTGTCAGAATATACATGTGTTTCAATAAACTGAATGTTACGTATTTGGGTAACATTTTGCTGTAAGTATTTACACTGCGATTTCAATCAGTAAATGAAGTACACATTTACTTGAAGGAGGACATGGCAGCCTTACAAAATACTACGGTAGCAATATCTATTTGTTCTGAAACATTTCTATTTCTAGTTGCACGAATATAAAAGGATAAGAGTGGAAATATGAACACACGTGGTGAAATGAATCACCTTCATATGCATCTGTTTTGAGGGCTCCTAGAATACCAGAAGAAGGATCGGCTTCGCTTGCAACTCAGAATTTGCACCATTCGAAAGATCAGTACTGAAATAAATAGCCGTTTCGCTTACACGGCGAGGTAAATAGTTCTCAGTTTATACGGCTTGAAAGAAAGAACATTCAGTCTTGTCGTGACTTTTATTATTTACATAGAATATAACATGACTTTCGTGATTCCTGCATTAATGTTGTCGAATTAATATCCAAAGTAGAAAAATAATAATAATCAATTCTTGCAGATGCCATTTTTTTCACCATATCGAATTGAAATGGGGTTATTAAAATTGTTTTCGCAATCACATATACAACCATATCCAACAACTATCCAAACCATATATTGATGGTTATTTAAACACTTTGAGTTTCGCCCTCAAGTTGTGGGGCGTCTGATTTTTTAAATTACTATAATTGATCAAGCGTAATGTGGTGGGCTTAGATAATAGAGTAATTGGCATAACCGTGATATGTCTATTGTAAGTAGCCTGTATATAATAATCTTGGACTCCATTAGCATGTCTGTTAAGGGAACAACGTACTTTTAATATCATACCATTAAGATTCTATATACGGTACGTGTTCATAAAGTGAATACTAATGTTCGATGTTATTGACCAGGTAAGCATATATATTTTCATAGTGATATATAATTCTTGGGCGATAATTACTAGTTGATATAAAAATATATATTACACAAACAGTCATTCACGATATGCTTGTACATAGTAGTCGCTTTTTCTGTGTGCGTCACAGTTATTCAGGTGGCGAATTGCTGCTTCGTATATGAGTCATTCGGGTTTCAAATCCTGCAACATATGTTACCTACCGACAGAGCTCAAGAGAGCTCGGAAGTCTCGGACTTTTCGAGACGATGGCGATGTTCGTTAGTTTCGGACTCAGATGATACGTCTCATTTTGCAAATAATTTCCACAGCTTTGTTGAAGCGAAAGATAAATCATCAAGATTTTGTTTACATTACATTCATTATCGTTAATTTAATTTAAGGAAAACACCGAAGTAAAAAATATCAAAATTGATTTTCATATTTTAATTCAAAATTCCACTATAATAAAGTCAAGATTTAGTTCGAAAATACAATCCAACTCAAAAGTAAAGCCAAGTTTCAATAGTTAAATGTATTTCATTTACTTCTAATTTGAATTACAAAAATTGAAAAGGTTAAAACAATAAACATCGGTAAGTATTGCAACGTAATTCATTATCTTCATTTTTTCATATTTAATAAGATTCAAATCGTTTATACTGAAACTTGCGATAAAAAGGTAATATAACAATTTAAAATATAAACTTTTATGAAATAATTTTTTATTATAATTACTTATAACAATAATTGTAAAAGTCACATTCATAAGTTCTGAAAATGTAATCCAAAGTGACTGAATAACCTTCAGACTTTTATGGGGCATCTGTGCTAGTAGAAAACAAGTCAGAAATAAGTTTATTTTCATTTCTGTCTATATTTACCATCACCAATATTATATCTTTCATTGGCAAATGACAATTTGACTTGGAAGAATATGAGGACATTGCCATCCTGTCATCCATGTTGTATCATGTATGCGTAGGGTAGTGTGCAATCGAACATAGTAACCTAATGAATACTAGAGTTGCCAATTAGTAACTTGGAACCGAATAATGAATGAATAATGTCCGTATCAATGGACGACATTTTACTCATTAATTTATTAATAACTACTAATCTATAATGTAACATGGATTGCTGATACCGGCCATTTTCCCGGGAGAATGACAAGTATGATGGTGAAAGTGTAAACTTACAAATAGGAAAATATGAATAACTAAATGTCAAGTCAAAACGAGTATATACAAGCCATGATTCTACCGTTTAAATATACAATAATACTATAATGTAACATTTTCCAGATAAAAGGGAAGACGCCGAGAACACTATACTGCAATATATAAGTCTTTTACTTTATTTTGTTCTGTAAATATTACATTTATAAGGTAACCCGTGACCCGGCGTTGCATGGGAAAGTAAATAAACATGATAAATTCTAGGCCTCAACGTTAAACTATTTGCTGCTTATTGTTGTTCGGCTCAAACGTGGACCCGACGATGTTTATATACAACATTTTGTGTATACAGTATTCAGAACAAATGAATGTTTAAGCCTAAAACACGAGCACTCTTGTTAGTATAATAACTGTTCTACTTACTACTCCGACGCCACACTGAACCGCTCGCCCGCAAGTAATATGACTACTAATAAGATGAAAATACACAGTTCTTCTTTCATTATGTAAACAAAAAACACGCTTTTTCATGATATTTCACCCCAAACAAGTCAGGACGCCACTGTAGACGTAAGGGGCTACTGAGAATTAGGGAGTAGGTTTATGGTGTCATTATAAGTTAGGAGCTGTGTAGCGAGATGTATATTCACATTCGTTTTAAACCTCTGCATGTCGGTACTGTCGGTGAAACAGTATGAAAAGAGGGAGTTCCAGAGGCCAGCAGCAGGATGAAAGAAGCTATTGGAGTAGAAAGCTCTCCGGCATCTGGGGACCTCCACAGTGAATGGATGGGATTTACCTAATTGTCGAGTTGGTCTAATGAATTTACGTCGATAGTGAAAAGCAGTGCGTAATGTTTAAGTTTTGTAAGACAGTGGGGGGGGGCGCAGACAAAAGGAATACTTCTAAAAAAGGGTGTGAGTACAGAAGAAGTCAGAAGTGACGTCAAGTCGGTAAGAGGTTTTTTCTATCTCTTAGTTGCTGACAAGTAACGAAGGAGAACGTGAACATTCGCTCGATTTATTGCCAGTAGGCGGGGATCGGGAACGTAGTCGCCCCAGTAGCCGGACAATATATTTCTCTAGTCATTCTCTCTCTCACTCCCCCCCCCCCGGGAAAAATAAAGACACACATTCGTTGTCTTCTGTTTATGTTGAATACATTTAAAAAACTAGAACTAGGTCTCAATGCTGTTGATCACAGTCGAAGGACAGCAACAATCGGCAACAAGCCCGAGACACACCAAACACCAAAGCAATGCGTAATGTTCATTAAGATTTGTTAGACAGTATGAGACACGGATGCCAGGAAAACTCCTAAAATGAGGTAGAAGTAGTAGCGGACGTCGGAATGCTGCCATCGTGGAGACGTTCGCTGCTAATGCGTGTGACTCATTTCGCACTTGATTTGAGATGGTCGTCTCTGCCGACGGCGGTTTCATGCCAAATAATATTGTATGTAACTCAAACTTGATAAGTATAACATTGGGTCTCTGCGTATTCAACGTTAGTTTTTATTACCTATTTCGTTATGTTGTGAAGTGTCGGATTTCTCTGTCGTAAAGCAATGATTGGTTGAGTGAGATTACATATAAGGTAAACGAATGCATATTTGTGGTGAGAGAGAGAGAAGACGTTAAACGGTCGGCTGCTCTCAACACTGTCTAGAGAAGTAAGAACATGATGGAAACTTCCTAGGAATTATATGAAACTAATCATCTGGTCGGAGAGATTGATTTAAAGAAACATATACATTAATGTTGTAGATATTCCATTCAATCAACGATAGTATATTGCTACGTATAAGCAAATCCAATATGGCCAAGCGGTAACTATGGAGTCCAAATTAACCCACTAGATTATGACTAGAGAAAGAAAAGAAAATAATTCCAATATGTTGATGACGCCAGCACAGTACGATACAAATGAACGTTTGCAAATCGGGGTAAAAAGAAGAAACATAAGAACCAGACGTGATCGTATTAATATAATTAATTCGTAGTCTCGAACGCACTCTAATTGCTACAAAAGCAAAAAACAAGTATGTCCTCGTTAGGCTAAGTTATAAAAAGTGAACTCACGTATCGAAATGAGATATAGTTTCATTGGTCTCACCGCTGTCTGATCTTCTAGGTGAAAGACATTATAATTTCAAATATTTGTAAAATCTTGAAATAAATATTCAACAATATTACTTCATATGTATGTATGTTTTTGAACCCCTTTTTTATCAGCAAAATTACATTTAAGTAAAGTTTTAAAATCTATATAATTTTCTTCATCAGCATATTAACATTTATCAATTTTAATCTCTGGTAATATTATATGGATATTCCGGAATCGTTAAAGAACAGTCTCAAGGCAGGAAAGAACATACCAAAAATTGTGATTGATAAATTATAATATTCTGATTAAGAAAACCTATATACATTTTGAAACGTTACTTCAATGTAATTTTGCCAATAAAAGTCTTTTTTCAGAAACATGCGTACGTATGAACTGACATTGTTGAATATTCATTTCCGGGGCATGGTTCAAATATAGAAAATTATAATAATATAGAATCTTCAACATTTTAGAAAAAAAAATCCTCCGCTTCTGCGTCTCTTAAAAAAATCTTTTTTTTACTTAAAAAATGGAGGACGTACGGGCCAGGAATCAGACATGCCATCCACTCCTTCTCAGGTTCGCGTCCCTACATCTCTAACAAGAATGCCCCAATACGGATAAATCTATTACTTGGAAAATGCCACTTATTTGTTATGCGCGCCGCATTCGAGGTGTACACTTGTTTTAGATAATATGAAAGCCCAGTTACCGGTTGAGTTTGATCGGTATTGATAAACTCGAAACGCATTGCTGACGCTTCACTTAGAAGCATCTTAGATAAGTATTTTTTTAAACGATCATAGAAATGATTGTCAGACTTTTTTATGTTTCCAGAATTTTAGAAAGATAAGCCTTTGCAGAATTGCTGAAACAAAATCCTAAAGAAAACAGAACAATGTGCACTTACCTGGCAATGCTTAATCGAATGCCGATCTCACGAGTAAGACGTTCTTTGAGCATTTCGAAATATTCTTCTTTTAATCGCTAAAAACATCCAGCATGAAGAAAGAGCGTTTATCGTATAGATACGTGCATCTAATCTGCGTATTTAGCGATGAAGATTACATTTTAAATTTAAGTGTGACCGATCGAGGTAAGGGCATAGCTTTTACAGAGATACACAGGCTAATTTGAAAACGGCATTTGAAATTTAAGCGTGACATGCGAACAAACATTTTACAAAGTCAAGCGGGACAGACCAACAGACTGACATAGACTCTTATAAAAGTGCTAACACGCATGTAAAAATGAAACACGTTTATCGATAAAAAATGCTATTTCACACATTAGCGTGACTGATCGACAAATTATGACCGACATTTTGGTTAATTTAAAAATTTTTTTTTAACATAGTTCACCCAAAACGAGGCAGGCCACCACTGTAGACGTAAGAGGCTACTGGTAAAAACAGGGTGAAGTTGGAGGTGTCAAACTAAATTAGGAGCTGCGCAGCGAGATGCTTGTTTACATTAGTTTTAAATTTCAGCATGTCAGTAACGCCAGGTAAGCAGGGAGTAGGGAGGGAGTTCCATAATCCAGCAGCACGAGGAAATACACTTTTGAAGTAGAAAGCTCTTCGGCATCTGGGGACCTCCACAGTTAATAGATAGGATTTGGCAGAGTGTCGGGTTGGTCTAGTGAATTTACGTCGTGGGGGTACCAGAGCAGCAAGCTCATCAAAGTTTAATTGATGTTAGAAAACTCGAAACGATTTATGAAACAAGTACATTACTGAAAACGGTACTTATGCAGTTTACGGACTTGGCTCAAATACTAAGATTATTTAGAAAGCCGTTCTTAACAGTGGGAGCGGGTTATTAACTATTCTGTACTTTGACAAAACAAGTTAATAAACAAAAGTCTACAGTAAAAATTAAATGTAACTGGGAAATCTATCTAAAAAATAGCCCGGTGCGTAAACTGCATCAGCACTCTGTAGACTCACCTCAAAGCAGCTTTAAAAGTTATTTTTAACGATTATAGAAACGATTATCAACCTTTTTGTGTTCCGATAAAACTGCTTTTAGAGATGCGTGAACGCATTTAAGAGACAAACGTGTTTATCAGTTAAAATGCCGTTTCAAATTTAAGCGTGACAGTCGGACGGAAATGTTATTTGAAATATAAGTGTGACTGATCAACAATAATGCTTTTCAAACTTAAGCGTGACTGATACACAATAATGATTTTTAAACGTTAGCGTGACAGATCGATGAACATACCGACTGACTGGTTGACAGAGACTATTCAAAAGATACGGAAACATACATAATGAATTTCTTTATTTACTTTCTACTGATATTACTTTTTTCCTTGTGTCATATATGAATCATACCTTGTTAACTGCGTGCCCCTATATGCACCATTTCCACGATTTTTCAATTCTAAGGAATTAGGGTTAGGGTTTAGGTTAGGGTTAGGGTTAGGGTTAGGGTTAGGAAATGCCATATGCAAATAATTGTTTTCCTACCTCGAAAACAGACAAAGTAAAATCAAAAAAAATCTGTTGAATACGAATGGGGTTGATTCGTGTTGATCTTCGTTCAATCACTGCCCAGTAGGATAGAAAGGAGACAAAGCGAGATCTAACATCACTGTTTACTCATATATAATAAGCGCAATTTTCTAACAACATGTCTATACTTGTAGTGCTTCCGGGAGAATGCCGACTTCTCTTACCCACTCTCTCTTGAGTCATGTGACATCACATCCCCTTCTATCAATTCCCACAGCTCTAGTAATTTTAACTTAGGGTTCAGGAAGTTGATCACGACTGGACATTCATTCCCTGTTCTGTTCGACCAACCGTCTTATACAGTGGTCTTACTCGCTTAATATTTAAACTCAAATGAGACCACCAACCCACTGACGAACGAATTCTTATAGAGATGTCATTTGACCCATCTTTATAACAATAAATACGATACATTGATTTTTAACTAAAAATTCTAATAAGAATAAAAAAACGAATAAAAACATGTAAACTATCGAACCTGTTTAATAGTAAAAAAATATGGTACGAATCTAATAAGTGAAACCGATTGTATCGATTATTGAAAACTATTATGTTTGGTCGCGATCGATGACCGCCAGTCATGTTGTATCGATTCGTCTGTGAAATGAGTGACAACGATAGATATCGTTAATTTTGCAGTTTTTTATTTGTTTGTTTTTTATCGTTCCTGTTTTAGTTTAAAACAGACACACCGGGTTGTACTTGTATTCTATGGAATCAATAAGAAAAGGCTAATCGCTCCACGCACCGGTCACCCATCGGATCGATAAAGCCGGATGTTCTAATAAGCTCAAATCAATATCGAAAACATGTTACCAAACAAGCCCCAAGGAATATATATATATATATATATATATATATATATATATATATATATATATATATATATATATTACTTTTGACTATTTTATTTTTGTTCATCGTTTTGTTGACTAGCCGACGGCTACAATGACACGAAAACATCACTGAACACAGACAAATAGTCTGAGAGGAAAGCGGCTAATTACCTTTGCTCTTGTGTTTACAGCTTACAACATGATGGGTTTACTAAGACCCTGACGAACTCAGTGTTCTACAGTATGTACTGAACAAGGATTATAACTGATAAAAATGCACGTAGTCACTGACAGTTTCTTGCATTGCTTTCATCAATTTTTCGTTTGATGAATGCAATGATATAAGATATCAATCGTTGATTTGTATGCGCGTACACTTCAAACATGATAGATAGCCGTTCCCTCCTACTAAAAAAGATATTGATCAATCTCGTTGCATTATTATAAAAACTAATGATCCCGTTATTCCTAACCCTATAATAAAGATCAATGTGTATGTATTTAAATAGGAATAAATAAAAATCCATCCCGCTAACCAAACGTTAGTGAGAAATCATGCTCTTTTCTAGCCTTATTTCAAGTGCTAAGGGGAAGGGAGAATGCAAATAGCAAGTTAGACAGACTTCCGCTTAAAATCAAATCGGAAAGAAATCCTCCACTCAAAATAATAATGTAACGATGCGTATTTTTTATTAGTCAGAAATGATAATATATATATATATATATATATATATATATATATATATATATATATATATATAAACTTAACCTTTTTTTCTCAATGCAACTTTTATTCCTATATAATTTTATCACTAGCTACCATATTGCAGAATGGTTCTTGGGTGTAGTGTTTGGATAGTATTATTATTATTGTTATAATTAATGCTGTTGTATATGCAAATTACCATATCACACGGTAGTCTTAAGGGTAATTTATTATTATCATTATATTATTATTATTTATTTATGTATATATAAGTGAAATTTAAGCTGAATTATTTCTACACTAGATAATTGGGGAAATGGTAGATTGATAAGTACCATTGGAGAGCCATGAATATTATAACTGTCCTGTTTTTAAATCTCCGAAACAGTTACATGGCAAACAGCTGATGATCCCCGTTTTAATATTTCACGCTTAAGTTAAGATCCACTGTTTTTGTTTCACTTTTAGATACTTGAACCCTCTTTTTTATTTTTTTTATTTATTCATAAATTTTCTAACGAATGCTGAGTCTGCAATATCTTGAATTTAGTTAGTTTCTCTGGGAAGTTAAACTGCATTTTCCTTTTTTTGTTTAAAATGACTCAAAGCATCTTTAGACTATATATATATATATATATATATATATATATATATATATATATATATTGCTGACTACATTATATGGTTTTACATGAAGGTTCATACGAAGACTAACGAAGCATAAATTTGTTATGTAACAGTTTTGTATAATTATCTAATTTTATATTTAACATAATTTTGTATAATTTTATAATTTATGCCGATTGTTTCCACCTCACCAAACGTAGTTAGACTTATAGAACTCATTGTCAAATGTATTATTTTATGACTAAATGATGACGTTATAACAAAATAAAATGTTCACAATCTAATTTTAAAAAAATATATATTTGGTAACCGAAAAATGAAGGCTTATTTAAATTACGGAAACATTTAGAAAAATACGGATGTTTTTTTTGTTACAACTAATTATTGAATACTGTTGAATGTATTTTCTGTAATTAATATTTTTATTCAATATTTATGCACTAAGAGAAACAAACACGATCTTTTGTACGCTGAGAATGACAGAATACTTTAATAATGTTGGTTATTGTCGATGTCTGGAATAGCAGAAACATACGTCGACTTGTTGTATAGAAGCCGCATGTTAAACCTGCGCGAAAAAATCACTAATCTCGTCAATAGATATTATTAGTGATACTCCTCTTCTTTCGTGATTCTGCTGTTGGCATTAGTATCGCCGATGTTTTTCTTGTTAGAATTTTTCTGGAAAGACCACGAGAAGATTGCCAGCATCTCTAAGTGAAAGTGGTACTCTGGAACCGACTGGATTCGAACTCGGAAGACCCAGGTATTCAGCTCGTGTCGTTATCCACTTAACCACCGTCACCTAACATTATTAGTGATGATGAACGCATACTAGTAGCTGTTGCTCTACGTCCTGGTCTGTTAGGCTCACGGATGTCAGTGCGGATCAGAAATTGACCTTTTCGGTCAGCACACCCTCACCCATTCCTCTCTCTCTCTCTCTCTCTCTCTCTCTCTCTCGTTTATCGTTTCGTCATTTTCCAAGTAATGCCGCTTTAACTGACAGCATTCAACATATATTTTCTAAAGGTCCATTATTTTCACAGACTGAAAGTAGTAAGTCGTCATCAAGGAGATGAAAAACGTATTTCTTTTCTTTTCAAAGTAGAAATATCTATCATTTGAAACGCCATTTGCAGTGACGCATTCACAAGTGACAACATCGCTGCTTCCAATACAGATCGTAGATTCGTTACACGCACCTCGCATGTTCAGATAGCCCAACATTTGAGCCACAGATTTCTCTTTGAGCTAATGGCTGTTGAGACGTTTGGTTCGATTGATCTTATAACGGAATCCCTCCTTCGTGATTGTCGCTGTAGTGTTTCACGTTTGACGATCGAGAGGCGGCATGACGATTTAAAAGAGCATCGCTCGCAACTGCGCGTTCTAATTGCATTTCAGTTTAAACATGTTCGTATCATTCCTCGATAGAAATGATGAGCCTACTACTGAAGTAGATGATTATTGTTAATATTGTTACACAAAATGCCACATCTTGGCTACTACGCCATAACATTGATGAAATTTATTTTGAAAGTATATATGATTGCAAATAATACATTTCAGTCATCTCATAAATAACCACAGTTGTTACAATACAGTTTAAGACAAAAAAACCGAAAATAATTGTTATCATTTTTCTTCAAATTCAACATCTTCCTCCGTATTATATATTTACATATTTTTAAATATTAAAACGTAATACTCACTGGGTCTATATACATATTTATTTCCAAAACCGACACATTTCATGGGAAACTTCTAACAAAAATATAGAGAAAAACAAATAGACGTTTTCCTTGTTTCTTGAAATTTTCTAGATGTAAACTAAAATGTCACGCCCAACACAATTCATACTAAAAAGTTGTCTTGCCTAACAAGAGCCGTGTTTGATAGTTAAGTTTAAGTGACACTTTTAAGGGTCAGAGGTGCCCCCAGACCAAAGTCGCGAAACCACGTGATTTCTGCGGGAAGATATTCTGTACTTTGGCTGACGAGTATTCAAGGAGGAAAAACTATGTGCCCAATTGGAATCAGATAGGCACAATGGGAATAAATGTAGTGAAACGAGCAATCGGTGTATATGTGCGTCGTTCTCTCTCTCTATCTAACGCATACGAAAGTAACCTGGCTCTCTAATGTTTTCTGGAGTATAATTCTCTCTTTTTTAAATCAACCTTTTTGTTACTCAACTTTGGCATCCGAGTGGTTTTGTATCCACAGACAAGCAAGCATATTTGTGCACGACGACGACAATGCGAGTGTATAATGATTTATACAAGCATTAACGGTAATTGAAAATGTAACAGTTGTTCTATGTGAATTAAAAACAAGCGACCATTATGGAGATTACTTTCATGAGTATTAGATAAATAATTATATTTATTTGAATTTAAATAACGCTCATTATTATATACAACGTTAGCTTATTTTTTCAATACTTGCTTGATTTGTCCGATCAAATTTATCTACGTTAGTATTACCAGAGGTTTTACACCAGGTATTATGTTTTAAATGTATCTTTCGAATTTTGTAAATGTTCTAACTATCTTATAACATATATTAGTATTGTGATTTAATAAACATATTATTATATTCCCATGTAAATATATTATAAATATAGTAAATATTTTAAATATTATGATATAAATGTTATTAATTTTAGATTTATTTAATATAAATTCGTGTAATACATATGCAAAATAAACCGGAATGTATCCATACATATGTAACCAACAAAACAACATATAAAAATGTGCAACATTTCACTATTTTTTAATTTTTAAGTAAATGTTTAATAAATACCCCACCACATTTAGATTAGATTCGCTTTTTAAAAATGATGATCATTGCAGTGTTACTTACTGAAAGATATATTCGGTTAATGAATTTCTATTTCAGTTAGGTAAATTAGTTAGAGTTAAAAGAACAGACACTCTTTCTGGATTATTTAATTTCTCAGCAAGACGTTCGATTTTACTATAAGTAGTAGTACTTTTTCTTTCTTTTCTTCATCAACAATAGATAACTCGACAACATTTAAAAACAAGAGATACACCAATAACCCGTCCGAAACACATACGAACGACGTGGCGTCCAAAAATAATCTCCTCCTCGAGAAAAATCTCAATCCTTTTATTCAGTTATTTGAACTGCCAAAAGCGCTTATTTTGCATAATCTGCAATCTCGCCCAGAAATCAAATAGTTCAAAGTTCTCTCCCGCGTGCAGCTACTGTTTGATTGCAGCGGGCGCATGCAAATCGTAGCCGATTATCCTTAGGTGTCTCCACATTTACAATATAATCTTTCTGGTTGGGTTTTAAGGGTGCTTGAGACTATGACATCGCTCTATTCTGACAGAATCTTAACGTATATTAAGATAATGAATGAGCGAACCTCTTTTTAGTAGTGAGGCGTGATATACCTCATTGATAGAATCGGGCACTATGGAATCGGTTCGTACAAAATTTCAACAGAAGTTGTCAACCTGCAGGATATCATAACTATGTTCAGTTTGTCGTACATATGTTATGCTAAAGAAGTAAATAACCTTAAAACAGTTTGGATGTCGTAAAACCGAAACCAAACTTATCTATAAGATGGTGAATAAGAGACAATCCCCAGTATTTTAACACATGACTTGTCTTTTTATTATAGATAAATAATGAAATTATCTATATCATTTTTTTAAAAACTCACTGTTCCAAAGTAGCACTAGATCGTTTGGCATAAAATAGAGATCTTCTATAGAAGTTACGTGATCGTCATCAATCTTTTCACATTCCAAAGCGGTTACCAAGAGTTTAATATTTCATCAAATGCCTCGCCTTTCATCTGTTCACTTGCCTTCCCTCCTTTACAAATGCACATTTATAGATCCATGCCCCATGATCTCCTTCCAAAAAATAGAATATTTTAAACCAGTCTGGTATGTATCATTTAAGGTGAGAACATGACTTTTCTAACTCTTGACTTGTTCCTTCTTTTACAAATTTATGGAGCTGTCTTTAGCGTTTAACATATTTTTCTCTTTTTAATTTAAGATATTTTTTTCCTTGGTTTTGATTCTATTTACCTAAATCTAAATATCTCTTATCATATGGGTCTTTTTTTTTATTAATATATATTACTACAGGGAGGTGACCGTGGTTAGATGGATAACGATACGGACTGATGACTTGGGTGTGCCAGGTTTGAATATATTCGATTCTATAGAACCACCTTCACTTAAAGATGTTGGTAACAATTACGTGGCCCCTCTTGCAAGAATGCCGACACCAGAATAAAGTCGATCATACGAATAAACTTCTTACTCTATATACCTTTTGAGTATAAGAATTTAGTCTGATTGTTCATGTTTCACTGTAGCCTTCCCAGAACTATAAACAAACAACCGTGTTTCTGTTTGTTTTTCCCAATCCATATTATCCCATTTTTCGTTGTATTTTTACCCTTAATCAAATTACGTGGTCCCTCCTGCAAGAATGGCGACACCAGAATAAAGCCGGTCATACGAATAAAACAACCTGTAACGTATCAAGTTACGGCCCTTGGGTGAAGTTTCTGTTTGTTGTTCCAATCCATATTATCCCTTTTTTCTCTATATTTTTACTTTTAATCAAATTTAAACAAACATTATGTCCTTATAATTAAATTTTCGAATTCGCGTTTATTCCTATATTCACTCGCCGTAAAATGTTATTATTGTAACCAAAATGCAGGATCGACTGGTTTCTGTCTTTTCTTTAAATGCTTTCCTCTACTTCAGCCGACATCAAATGTGTTATCACCGTTTCGTTTCGAAATGATAATCTATAGTCATGCACTCCATTTTAAGAATATTTCATATTGATAGTACTAAATCATATCCTCTGTCATATGCATTTACTCTTAACATATACTAAAGTGTATTCCATCAATATATTGTTTGAAATCATGTCGAGAGGCCTCACTATACCAATAGAGTACCCGTACTTTCAATAATGTAGATGAAAGTTTCCTCGTCTATATAAAACAATTAACGATTCAGATTAAACTATCTCAGCATGTTTCACCCACATACGTTATGTGGTAAACATAATATACCATTTTGAATGCAGATGTTTTGTTTAACAAAAGCAATGTTGACCAAACGTTGCTTTCATGAACATCGTTTTATATCTATTTTTGGCAAAACTGTAACAGTGGAAATTTAACATAGAAAATGTCGTTTTGAAATGTTCTATATAAAAGTCAGATCAAGGAAAAAGATTATGTATACCAAATTATTTAACCACTTACGGCTATGAAAAGTTGTTTCATTTCTCTCTATGTAAGGTGAAGTACTACGCATTTTATATATTAAACTTTGAATTAAGAGGCAAATATCTTAAACTATCGTAATTATTCTGTCTCCACCCTAAATTCAGTTTTTATCTACGATCCTTTTTATTCCCTCTCCTTTTCTCTTCAAATATTTACACTCAATGACATTCTTCTTAACCTTTGACTAACCTTCGTCCGCTTGCTTCCTACCTACCAATCCCCTATCACTTGAACCCCTCTCCCTCCATCTACCCCTTTTTTTCTTCCCAGCTGCAACAGCGGCTCTCTCAACCAATCCGACTACTGTATTTCCTCATATTTAACTTTCCCTCCCCCCAATGCCAACCCCTAATTTAGCATTACTGTTTCACTTAAGTTTTTTCCTTGGATTCGCTTGCTCATATATCTCACCAATAATACCATTCGCTTTTTCTATGGCCCAGGAAGTTATCAATAATGGCCAGTTTTTCTCGCATCAATTCCATTTAAGTGCGCTTGGATTTACTTCATTTTGAGCACTTTCTCCATACTGCCTATACGAAAAAATTTTTTTTCGTTTTCTCCAAAATCTCCTCTTCATCGGACACCTTTTCAACGGACAATTACCACCTGGACAAACCACATATCTTTTTTACTGAACTTTTCTTTCACTACATTTTTTAATAATATTGTTTCAAATATTTGAACTTTGGCTTTTTCTACAACCAATTTACTATCTTTATTTCTCCTCTGATGATAAGATCTCGATCTTTGAAAAGCCTTGGCTTAAGGAAATAATAATAAACACTAGTTTATTACAGAATACACCTTGCATAGAACAATCGAAATTTGAAATAAATTTGGACATTCGTTACATGTTTATCACTCTTATTTCTTCTCTCTCTCTCTCCATATATATATATATATATATATATATATATATATATATATATATATATATATATATATATATATATATATATATATATATATATATTCAGTAATTTGAGATCTACAAACTCCAAACATTATTTATATAAGTTCCAGGAAATTAAACGTAACGATTATTTGGCGTACAATCGTTTCCGAAACAGTATGAAATATTTGATTTTGCAAATATGATAACTCCAAACCGTCTCTTCGTTACCGCTATTTACAACATAACATACAGAAGTCAACTGAGGAAACATTAGACTTCAGTACTATTTTAAAAAAAAGTACATTCAGTCAATATACGAGACATAACTTCTCATTATGATACAGTATATTATTCCATCAGTCAGTTTTGAAAAAAAGCAAATAGCATTGAAAGTACTTTCGAAAGGGCAAATGAAATATTTCAAATATTCAAAATATAAAATCGACCAGTAAGTATAAATAAATAAATAAATAAACAAATGAAATTTAAATTAAGAAACAAATAATTAGAAATAATAATAATAATAATAATAATAATAATAATAATAATTATACTACAACTACTACTACTAATTATAATAATAATGAACATTATAAAATAAAATAAGATAAAATAAATAAAAACATATTATTAAGAAAATAATTGATAAACATGATACACAATCATTATGGAAAATACAATACAATAAAATAAAATAATAAAATATAATAAAGTATAATGAAACAAAACAAAATGAATGTACATATATGAACACAGGTAATAAATAATTTTAAAAAGTACATGAGAACAAATATATGAGAATAACTCTAAGAATGAATTAATGAATAAATAAATAAATTAAATAAAAAAGATCATTTTAAAAAGAAATCAGGTAGAGTAGAGTTTAAATAAATGAACAATTGTCATACTTAGAAGATACACAGTCTTTAATAGTGTATATAGAACTATACCGAGAAATAAATATATAACTTTAAAATATAGTTATAAACGTAATAAATACATGTACCATCATTAAATACAATCTAAAATAAGAATGATGATGAGTAGTGAAATAAACGTATGTATAAAATAGAAGAGAAGAAATAAAACAATTAAAAAAATACAAAGTAGGCAAAATACAAAGTAGACAAATACTTAAATAAAATTAAGTAAAATAGAAGAAAAATCAAAATCAGATAATAAGAAAAAAATAAGTAGAAAAGAATTATAATTAAAAAAAATATATAATTAGAAACCATAGTAATTAGAAAAAATAATAATTAGAAAAGAAAATAATATCTACATACACGTGCACACACACACACACCCATATATATATATATATATATATATATATATATATATATATATATATATATATATATATATATATATATATACACGGAAATCAACATCACTTTAATATAGAACATACATCAATTACTTTTATATTTTGACATATTGGAAAATTATATTTATATATAACAAAAGGCAATGAAAAAATTAAAAAGTAATAATCACAAAGAGACTAGAAGAAACAAAATCACCAAGGCCACTTATACATATATATATATATATATATATATATAGTGTATGAAATTAGTGAAAATTATAAGATTACCCCAAATCTCAAACATACACCCGTAGCAGTTTTTTACTACGGCAGAACAACATCCTATTGTATTTATTATTCCTGGATTTCCAATATTTTGACCACAGTTGACGCAGCTTCTACAAACGTTTAACGGTGATTTTTTTGTCTTTCCATTCTTAACCTTTTCCTCACTGGACATTTTGTCACTGGACTCTTGTCTATATGGACATATTTTGCATTTTGATAACCTTCTCTTAAACTTACATCCACTTTCTATTATCTTCTCATATTTTTCAAATTTTGAATTTTGACTACTTCCTTGTGAACCTATTTATCGATCTAACTCGTCTCATGATAAGATTCCACTCTTTGAAAAGCCTGGCTTCAGGAAGGAAAAATAAACATGATTTTATTGAGTACAGTGTGCACTGATCCACTAAAGATTAAATAAATTTGTCATTCTTACATTTCCTATTTCTCTTTTTCATTTCTCTCTCTCTCTCTCTCTCTCTCTCTCTCTCTCTCTCTATATATATATATATATATATATATATATATATATATATATATATATATATAATATTTTCTTTAAAATATTTATAAATAAATATTAATTATTTATTACCTACAGACATCGATGTTTTCATGCTTACGCAATCTTCAGTTCAGGAAGCTAATTCCGGACCGTCGACAGGCGCGAACTTCGATCACAAATCGCAACTGATTCGCAGTTACAAATCGGCCACCAGAAATTAGCTTGGAATTTAGAAGAAAGTTAACTTCGTAAATACCAAGTGGGCGAGTATTCACAGCAAGCGACGAAGAGTGATCAACAACAACAACAACAACAAATCGTGTTGGATCTCGCAATGAATCTAGTAGTACTGATTGTTATTAAATTAACTCAGAGCGCCCAGCTTTAGTAAAGGGGGCTATATTATAACATATATATATATATATATATATATATATATATATATATATATATATATATATATATATATATATATATATATATATATGTATGTATATATATATATTAGTTATTTAAGCTGCTATACTTCGACCTTTATTTCATTAACAGCCGACATTGAATGTACTCTCTGCTATATCATCTATGACTTTATTTGATTACTTTATATAGCGACTCCAGAACATCTATGTCGGCGGATAACACTATTTTTGAATATAATTATCATAGTATACAGAATATGTAAGCCTACAAGATATGATGCAACTACAGAATCGTAAGGCACTTTAACGAGATCGAAAAAAGACGTTATTCTTGTTTTGTATCAATCATAAGATGATTCGTGTTGACATGTGACTATTAACGGCAACTTTTCTGTTCCCCAGACAACAAATGGTTTTAGTCCAAATGGCCATAAATACTTTAAGACAATATGCTAGAGAAAATGTTCCGCATAACTGAAAGCCAAGTGATTAGTCTAAAGTGTGTCACTTATTTTCTTTTGTATTATCTTTTATGATAACAATTGTAGTGCCCTTTGCCAGCAACTAAGGGAAGCTACCTGCCACTAAACAGCCATTTATCAAGACTTAGGTGAAAAGCAGGAAGGTTTTTATTAATTGGGATTGCTCATCGACAACCACCATTGGTGTTCCCTGTAGTATATGTGACGACAGTCCCCCCTAACTTCCAGTACTCTCAACAACTTATCGATCACCGCCGCAAATGAGCTTGCGGTATCGCAACAGCCGCCTACCATTGACTTTTCGCTGGTAACGACCATTGGTCTCCGTTGCGATTTGGATGGCAATAAGTCTCACCGGCGTCCCAGCACTCTCACACTATTCCAGTTGAGATCTGATTAATGCTGTGCCTGCTCCGCCGTTTCATCCCTTTTGACCCTCTACGACTCTTTTGTGTAGTGTCAGCCGAGGTTAGTGCCATTTATTTTTTTGCGGGGGGAAACAGCTTATGATATTTCTTAAAGTTTCTGTTCCTTGGTTTGTGCGGTGGTGTTCTTCATGTACTTTTGTTGTTTGTTTTTTGTAATTTCCATGCTACTGGTTATTATTCGTAGCTTATGCTGGTTGGTTTCTACATTCGAGGATTTTTCTTAAAATTTCAATTCTTTTCATCATTGCCGTCCATTGTATAGTCTCAGTGATCCCTTTGATTTCAAATTCTCCAAGTCTTTACTCCAGATTTGTTTGGGATTGCTCCTACTGCTCCACGGATTATTGGTATTATATTGACTTACCTCATGCTTCATATTCCTTTCAGTTCTCTGGCAAGTTCCGTGTATTTGCTTCGTTTGTCCGTTTCTTTGACCTTCACTATGTGGTCTGCTGGAACGGCGATGTCTACGATTTGGCAGGGTTTTTCTTCTTGTCCATTATTATGATATTGGATCTGCTTGTTTGTATGAGGTTATCTGTTTGTACATCAATATCCCAGAGGATTTTCTGTTTTTCGTTTTTCAGTACTATCTCTTGTTGATGTTTGTACCATTTATCGGCGTATTCAAAATACAATCGTTTGCACAGTTCCCAGTGTAATGCTTTCCCCACGCAGTAGTGTTTTTTCTTGCATTATTTTGGGGCTAGTTTGCTGCATTCACTTATTATATGAGTTACTGTTTTTTCTCTTAGTCCACACTGTCTGTTTTTACTGTTTTCCTGGTTTTTATCTATTTTAGTTTTCATGTGGTTTGTCATGCGGTTTGCATTGTTCTGTGCATACGCTGATAAGGATCCAGTTTCGTTGTTCAAGTGTCCTTTTCTTAGCCATGGTTTTGTTATTTCCCGAGTTGATCGTTCGGACGGTGTCTCCTGCTGCGATTATTAGCCTTTACGTTTTCTGGGTTATCTATTTCTCCAGATCTTTTGTGTGTCTTTCATGCAGACTTGCCAGTCCTCAACACCCTTCGTCTCCGTTTATGTAGAGTCTGGCCGCATCGTTTTCTTTAGTGTAGTACGTTGTGCACGGTCATTCATTTTCTAGTCCTCTGGTCAAAGTTCCCTGCCTGAGTTCTTCTTTACTCCAGCCTATGACATATCCAGAGTTCTATTATAAGTGATATTGCCCATGTGTTTATTCTTTTTACTAAATTGTTACCATATAATTGCGTGTCTAAGAGTTTTCCTCCTTCTTCGTAAATATTATTTTCCAATATTCTCTTTAATTTCTGTCAATTTAATGGTGTCTGCTTGTAGAACTTCTAAATATTTATAGCCCTTCTGTTCGCCTAACACCCTTATCTCCTCTTGGTTGGACAGTTCAATACTCTCTGTCGCCTCGAGCTTCTCTTTTATCATCTCTAGTAGTGCAAACTGTTCCATTTCGAATTCCATTTGAATGTCTTGGCTAAATATTCTTATCGTATTTATCAGCTTTTCCAGTTCCTTTTGGTTTTTGCAAATGCTTTCAGGTCGTCCATGTACACCATTGCTATGTATGTACAAAGAACGAAATACTTATGACTAAATATTTATTCAGAGCTACGGAGATATGAAGGGAATGTTATATGCATTGTTTAACGTCTTTTAACCTAAACACAATTAGACAAATATATAGTTCCTCGTTGGCAAACCTCCAATCAATTGCTCGTAATCGTCGTATTAGTTTGCTCCAGAGCATAGGCGCTAGTCTTCATACATGACTATCATTTTAATACTTTTGTATGAATAATCAGTTGTTTAGCATGAAAAACTATTTCCGAGATTTCAAACGAAAAACAGTATTTTTCTCATGGCTCTCCAGAATTGTTGATCTAACAGACCCTATCTCAAAACAAAAAAAAATTACAAATATAAGATGTAGCTTTCTGCTTTATCTTGATTATTCCCCAACATAATTAACTATCAAAATATTCTCATTACCTTTATTGTTCTTCCTTGCTTAAGAAACATGTATTACTATTTTACAAAACTATTTATTTTATACCGTTTTGACGAATCTTTCATACTACTTAACAACCATCTCCTTAGTTATTTTCATTTATTTTTACAAATATTGTTACATTAATTTTTATTTCATTAAAAATAATTTATTATAAAAATATCATATATATATATAGAGAGAGAGAGATACATACATATATATATATATATATATATATATATATATATATATATATATATATATATATATGTGTGTGAGTGTGTATATTTAGGCAGCAAGTCATTATCTAAGCAAGCATTGTTGAACATCTCGGAACTTTCGCGTTTGTATATTTTCCTCGTGAGGTTCTCAAACCGTCGAGCCATCTTTCTGGTTTCAGGTGGCAATCCGTATAGTACTTCACCGATAGTTTTTAATTCGGCCATTTTCTCGAGCGCTTTCGACTTTCGTAGACGTCTTCAGGATTAGGGTTTTGTTTGTTTTTTAAAATTTAAATAAGATTACTGGAGTTAGTGTATTATAGTTATCGTTACGGGCGAATGAAAGAGAGAAGAGGGTGTGTGGTTGAGTTCGTTTTATTCTATCGTTTGTGTGTTTGGTTTTATTGTTTACTTATATATTTCATTAGTTCTTATTTTTGCTATTATTTATTTATGTATTATTATTTATTCCTATTATTACTATTATTACTATTATTTATTTATTTATTTATCAATTTATTTATTTATTTGGTTTTTACTTAATTTCCATTTAATTATGGAATACTTCTTTTTATTTAAAAAAACAAACAAAACCCTAATCCTGAAGACAACTACGAAAGTCGAAGCGCTCGAGAAAATGGCCGAATTAAAAACTATCGGTGAAGTACTATACGGATTGCCACCTGAAACCGGAAAGATGGCTCGACGGGTTGAGAACCTCACGAGGAAAATATACAAACGCGAAAGTTCCGTGATGTTCAACAATGCTTGCATATGCTTATATATATATATATATATATATATATATATATATATATATATATATATATATATATATATATATATATATATGCCTATGTATAGATATTACAAAGACTATGAAAACCGAGAAAGACCTCACTCTGAACAGCAATGATCGTGGGTCTTAATATAACTTATATTTACAATTGTTGTATGATATAACAAAGGATATCATTTAGAATGGAACAGTAATTAATGCTAAACTTAGCAGATTAAGTCAGTTTGTTCAATATGTCGTCAGATGGAATTTAAAATTATGTAAAAAGTCCATCTCGTATTTTAGGGTTTATATATCCAATGAAATTTAAATAACTCTCTTTTTGGGAGCGACATAGCCAACATTACTCTGACATTTAGAATAATGAATCAAAATACAATGATTGATGAGGGAGGGAAAGTACCAAGTACGGTGCGCGTGTTCGAAGCGAAATTGCATTGTCGAACCACATTACATTTTATTTTCCAAATAGATATGTAATGTGGTTCGACGATACGTTTTGCTGCTAACACATATATCGTGTCTGCTACTACCATTTTGCTCATATCAAATAGCATTGATGTATTGTACAGTTATAATTTATTCTTTCAAACTACAGTCTACTATATGAATATGTATGCATATATATATGCATATATATTTATCTATATAATAAAATAAAGTCGTTTTCTCCCTACACCTTCAGACATGATAGGAAAATAACCGACCACTCAATATGCTAATCTGTCTCGCACACTAATTACCATAAGCTCTCATACGTGTTTCCAAAAATTCTGTATTAAATTAATCTCTGGGAATGAGTATTAGGGGCTACAAAACTGACCCAACATCTGTGAATGTAGAGAGGAGGGCACTACGATACGAAATTGTTTGTCTGCTTTCTACTGTCACACCGGTGCAGATCAAATGATTTTGCAGAGTACAGCAATAATGCAAAGAACTGCGTAAAAAAGTGTGAAACAGTTATATGACCATATGCTTCAAAGCCACTTTGGTATACCACATGCTTCCAAGACACGCAAAGTAGAATAATCAACCCTCAATTAATATTTATATTATTTCACCTGTCCTCCCAAACTCTCTCAAACAAACCTTTCAAAGAGTATTGATTCACTCCTCTCCAGAAGTTAGGCACAAGCCCAGTTTTTATCTTACTCCCACAAGTAAGATGTGACCCAATGTCGGGTCGGGAAAGTGGGGTTAAAAAATTGCCTGGGCAGCCCCGTCGGCATCCCCCGGTAGGGGCGCCTCAGGCAGTAAGCAATAAACTTACTCCTCCCCAAAGAGGGAAGGCGAAGCCTGGGAGGATGGCCCTCCTAGAACTGCACAGAACAGACTCATAGACCGGCGTAAATCAAGCCCCGAAGGTCAAGACCATACGAATCTATGGGGTGCAGTATCCATCGGAACAGATACTATACTTTGATCTTAGCCAAAAGGCCAACCTTTCAAAGAGTAGGTTTTATTTATCTACCTCCCACAAGGAAAGATGTGCCACAAGGTCTGGAAAGTAGGATTAGAAAAACCTACACACGAGAAGTTGAGCACTCTGGTCATTAAAAATTGCCTGGGCAGTGTCGTCGGCATTCCCCAGTAGGGACGCCTCAGACAGTAAGCAATAAACTTACTCCTCCCCAAAGAGGGGAGGCACAGCCTGGGAGGGTGGACCTCCTAGAACTGCACAGGACAGGCGTGTAGTATCCATCGGAACAGATAATACACTTTGATATCAACTTTCACCCGCTACTATTTATCTACTATAAACCTCACCAGATGAATGGTTGGTAACTAAACAAACACCGGTTAATCGTGAATACTTAACGAACGCTTATCTCTGAAAACACCAAGGGTGCAATACGACTTTAGATTTCTGCATCGGTAAACTTTTCACATTGCTTCTTCTTCTTTCTTTCTTTGAATTGATAATCTGATATTCACTTATATTTAAAAATAACAATATTCCTTTATCATTTCAATGCACAACGCTGGCTCATTTTATACCTGCCCACAAAAGACAGGAACATCGTATTGCATGCAAAACATTCCGACCGTATTGAGCTAAACTATTTAAAAACTTTTCTAGCGATTCCGAACCGTTATTAGTAGTAAGCTAAATTATTTAATAACTTTCATTGCAATTTTGTTCTTTGCTGATTACCTTACTCGAGAAGAAGTTCACTTTCCATGACCAAGAACAGAACATATTCTGTTTATATTCGAGCTAAATAATTGCATACCTAATCTTACAAATTCTCCTTTGCTAATTGCCTCAATCGCGAATAATTTTTGTTATTAAATTATCAATAAAAACTCTTCCACTAACTGATATACTTTTTGTCATGCAGAGGTTTGTTTAAAAGTGTTTGCCCACCCCCTAAATAGAACCAAAGAAAACAAAAACTGGTTTTCTGGTATAAATATCGTAATTAATTTTGTAAATGAATTTATTGTATAATAATTCATTTACAAAAGTAATTACAATATGTATACCAGAAAACCAGTTTTTGTCTTCTTTCGTTCTATTTAAGGGGGAGGGTGCACACTTTTAAACCAATCTCTGCATGACTAAAATTATATAGAACAATTTTCCTAAAGCAAATTTAAAAAAATAACATTAAATAAACATTAATTAGTTTGTCCCGTCACGACTTGCAAGGTCAAACTATTTATTGATAACTCACGTAAATTACTTACATTGAAAAATCAACAACTCCCAAATAGGTAGAGATTAAAAAAGTCATGTATTTGCTGTAAAACAATTCATGTATTTTTTAATATGTTTATGTTTGAAAACACAACAACCCAAGCCTAAGTCCCTATGGCAAAAACACTATACATGAATACAATTTAATTCACACATTTCATAAAATTAATAAGTATTAACGACATGAATTGATTTAAAGCATATACACTTGGACTATTCGTCGAATGTGTGACCTATTTGCGTTAACACAATTTGCCATCGATTACTTATGGATAAATCACGTAACATAATTACAGTTAAACGGCGACTTTATGAAATATGGACTTTGGCTTAAAATCATGCTATTCTATTTCAACCGGGCAATGCCAGGACTATGTTTCTGCTAATATATATATATATATATATATATATATATATATACATACCATTCTTTGCATATATTTCCATCTATGGATTACAATATGTAAGCTTAGTTTTCTTTCTCAGTTTTACGGCTTATAAATCATCTTTGTTTTATTTTCTGACAAAACCCAATACACATCTAAACGATTTATCGTAAATTATAAATTACATACAATTAGCAATGTTACCATAAACAATGAATGTTCTTAATTTTGACAGTCGTCTTCCAATCTAAGCAATGGTCTTACAATCTAAGCAATGGTCTTACAATCTAAGCAGCCGCAATAGATTAGACAGAATTTAGCCTTTTTGCCATTATGTTTAACCA
>OY744537.1:49067041-49107041 GCA_963556195.1 Sepiola atlantica | reverse complement strand
ATAAATGATGTTGTAATTTTGTTGATCTGAACTCACTTTAATTAGAAGCCCTTTACACATTTAAAGTAGAGGACGGTCTAACAGATTAATGATATACATTCCCTCAAGCCCCAGTGCAAGACTCCCGCTCTGCCGTTGAATTCTATCGCATGTCTTGATATTTATACTCGCCGCTTTCAGTGTAAGTATCACTTACGAGAAAGTAAGTGATAACGTGACAATCTCCCGTTGCATTATAGGCACACACACACACTATATATATATATATATATATATATATATATATATATATATATATATATATATATATATGATTTAATTACTTCATGTATCCACAGAAAATGTGATATGGAGATATAATTGTTTTATGTATCATTTTTCAGTATTTCCTTCAACAGTTCTCAATACGCGAGTAGAGTTAGGTAGCAAGATTTGAAAAATATATTTATGACAATTAAGTTACACAGAGGCTTCTGCGTTTCATCCCCGCTTCGGGGATGAAACGCGGCAGTCTATGTGTAGCTTATTTGCCATAAATATATTTTCATAACTTACTATATATATATATATATATATATATATATATATATATATATACGATTATTGTTTCATGATTGCGCTTATTTGTGGTAAAATTATGTTTTCACATAGGGTGTACTTTACACAATTATAAGACAATATGTTTCTATTGTTGAATAGAAATCGTGGAACTGGCATCATATAAACCTTATCGAATAAATAATTCATACAATATTGATACGATAATTACTAATCAGATAAACATTCTATGATTCCAGTCGAAAAAAAGTATTGACTAGAACATTTACGAAAGAAAATGTTCATCTGATAACACAGTGATTTTCTTTTTCTTTTAGTTTATGGTATTTAATTTAATCGCCGAATAATAGGTCGGCTAGGAGATGTCAATAAAACAGAGAAATTAATAGACGAAAACTATGTTGTCATGTCGTAGTATCAGATAGAAAAAGATAGAAAAAGAAAATAATGGACAATTCTAGTCAGAAAATGAACACAATTACCGATATAAAACGATTATTGATTTGAGAGAAGTACATGTTGTTGATTTTTAAAAACCGGCTTCTTTTGCTGGAAACTATTGTGACAAAAAAGATTCAATAAAATAAATAAATGGATGAATAGAATTTAGTAAATAATTACAAAAACAAAGATAAAATAAAACCTTGTACACTCAACCAACGATAATCGACATAAGAAAGAAATCGTAATTTTGATTACCAGTAAAAAGAAAATCAATTAAAATACCAGAAACACAACGAAATATTTGTTTATAGATTTGTAATTTCTGTGAAACGTATTCCACCGATTCTTATCTTTGTTTAACATATTTTACACCAAAAAAGGCATGCCGCAATTGTAGTCGTAAAGGTTACTGAGAATAAGGGTGTAGGTTTTGGGTGTCACCCCAAGTTGGGAGCAGTGTAGCGAGATGTCTGTTTACATTAGTTTAAAACCAAACCTCTGCATTTCGGTACTGATGGGGAAGCAGGGAGCAAGGAGAGAGTTCCAGAGGCCAGCAGCACAAGGAAAGAAGCTATTAGAATAGAAGGCTCTTTTTTGGAACCCCCATAGTGAATGGATGGGATTTAGCTGATTGTCTACAAGGAATACGATTTCTAATCAGTTTAAAAGAAAAAAACCGATAAGGTTCAAATACTGGTAGAAATGTAACGAGCCCGTAACTAAACGGATTCATAAGGTTTATTGATGTCAACATAATGTTATAAATATCGCATCAACTGTATTAATAATCTGCAAACAGATTTTTTTTATTGTGTATAAAAGCTGTAACTGGTTTCAGTTTTTGATTCCATATACACACTTCTGCTAAATGTCTTTTCCTGACAGCAAACCTATCAGGTTTCAATCTTTTAAATATTTTTCTTTATCTAGAAAAATGTCTGGAAATATAACTGTTCATTATTTTACAGTTTTCAAATGGTTTATTTTCCATTCAACTTAATGTTATTTTACAAAAATGAAATATTTCAAGTTGTTAATTATTTCCAAAATCAACTTATTCCATCTGATGAAAATAATATTTTCTTTGAAAACTCCGGGATTTAACGGCCAATAATGGAATATATTCTGTTCTCTCGTTGAATTTTAGAAAGTATGAAAATAAATATGTAACTATATATATGTGATTATCTTAACTCTAATTAAAATATAATAATGTCATATTGTTGTATTACTGGTTTATAACAACACGTTGTAATGTCGAATCTGGCGTCGTAGAACTTTTCGGCCGTTTTTTATGAATGTCAGTCAGCCATGCCTAAAGTCCCCAATCCCCTAATCAACGTTTCTCGATCCGGCGACATCGAGTGGTCTTGCTATACAGTCCCGGCTTTCAATCTCCCCCTTTCGACCGACACAGCAGTAGACGCAATTCGGGAATGATATTTCCCTTTCTTTTTCTCTCTGCTTTCAATGTCTGCACCCTAGCTGTCATTGTTAGTCGCTCCGTCGCCGCCACCATTCTCTGCAGAATTGTCGTTTTTACAGAATTGTCGTGCTTTGTCGTTGTTACATTTTCGGGACGGCGGTTTCTTTCTGTAACTGAAACCAAATCTCCCCGTACAAGATAAAAGATAACAAGCCTTTTTTTTTACTTTGAGCCATTTATTGGTATTAGCTTATCGACACTGAAGCAATTACGTCGTAGTGGAGAGAGAAGCTTCCGCTAGTAAATTTCCTAATTAATCACCTAATCACCTGTAAGGGTAGGAAGAGGGGGACATTGTCTGGCTCTCATTATTGGGGATCCGAAATCCCCTAGCTTATGTAATCGCTACATGACTAAGGCATGTTGGCTCGCTCCAAGTCCAAACTGAAAATCTCACTGCCGTTTTCCCATCGGGAAAACTGTGACGTCACGAAATCTCGTGATCGACGCACAGGTGTGACCTAACTCCCCGACCCCGAGGTCTCGTCAACTGTCCCCGCGAATCGTGAGAACACATCGCACCAACATTGCAATCTCACTGTACGTCCATCACCCATGCGTCCTATTATATAATAATATTACCGATATATAGAATAGGTTCTACAATGTGGGGTCGAAACGTGTTCGTCAGCCGGACAGTATTTCCTGCCACTTTGTGTTTTGTCTAGTCAAGAACCATGGACTGGCGTTGTCAAAACGGCTCACTAAGAGAGGGCAGACAGGAACATGAAGTAACAAAAATGGTGAAATCAAACAGTCTAGGTAATTTAAAAGCACGATAACACGATATGATAATAATATGTATTCTCCTTCAAACTAGTATACACATAAATTGAATGTTTGTTGTCGGTAGACAGGGTAGTGTCTTTACATTGGGAGAAAAGCTGTCGTGTTTCTTAGACTGACGACTCGTTAATCAGCGGACGATCGCCAGGAGTACTAATTTTCACGCTGGGTTTTTGCAAAAGAAAACTTGCCCGATACAGAAAGTATGAAGTGGATAGGGTTATGCTCCTAATTTTAGTTTCTATTTGACTGCTTCTGTTGTAACTCTGATCTAAACTCTCTGGCCACTTAATTCGCTCTGCGCAACGCTTTATATAGGCAAGATCACTCGTCATCACAAGGAAGAAATCTTCTTACTCGGCAAGCTTGCAATCACATTGCTTGATCGCTACCTCGGCCCGCCCTACGGCGAGGGCTTTTCAGTATTGATTACTCGGCTTTGTTTTCGTGCGGCTTAACATCTCTCGCATACTAAGTTTCTTTTCGACCGACATCATGTCAATTCTGACAATACTAACATTCGAGCTAACCCTTTTAACCTTTCCTTAGGTCGCACCTGCGGATTTCAGCTAAGAGAGTTCTCACTCGGCCCTTTCTCCTAACAATCTATTCTTTGAACTCTATTCTCATAACTAGTGTGAAAAATAATTGGAATTTTATCGATACAGTTTCCCAAATTTATACTAGCGCATTAATTGCCCTAAATCTTTCGTAGGATGTGAGAATTTTGCCATATTTGCCCCTTTCTTCTATGTCAAATACTTGTTATTTGGCACTACAGATACATAGATAAAACCTTAACAAATTAGAAAGCAAAAATAATTTTTTAAAACATCAAAATTACAATAAAGAAATCCAGGTAAAATTCTCGTTACATGGTGTCAGAAGAATGGTATCAAAATCGAAACTACGCATGCAATGTAAAGTTTATTCTACTACAAAAATAGGGAACGCAACGCTCTAACTTTTCACACTGTGTCGAGCATCAATTCTTGGTCAGTCCTTTTCACACAGCGATCTTTACTACCTTGGGGATATTGCCTATTACTTTTTGCCAAATACTTTGAAGAAATAGAAATTGTATTCCCAACGGCTGTACATCCTATGTGCCCTTATTTCATTTACAACAGAGCTTTACTTTAATCTATTTGGTGAGTCCCCCTCACACACTCCTGATATTTTTACCACCATTTATACGATCACCGCCCAGTTTCCATTCGCGACACTCAGTACTAACGGCAACAAAAATATTTAAGGACTTCCACCTAGTAATTTCCCTTTATTCAAACCTTGTTCTTTTTAACAAGTCAAGCACACATATCTTCTGGCTTCCTGCAACATAGATCGGACTCCCTTCTTCAAATCATCTTACGTCAAGAAGAGCTGAATTGGCCCCTATCTTCTTCAAACTCTACAAAAATGCCTCGAAGAATGTTGTTTCCCTGATAGCTGAGAAATTGCCTCTGTAGTACCAGATTACTCAACTTCCTTCTGACCAACAGTATGAATTGGAAGAAATCCCGTTCTACTGTGAACATCCTAACGGTTATATCTGAACCCGTATGCCATACACTCCACAAAGACGGTGGATATAACAAACGACATGGCGTTTGCTATATCCAAAGCCTTTGACACGGTCTGGCATGATAGTCTTCTCATGAAAATATATTCGTACATTATTACTGGACGAATATTAAATATAATCAGATCTGTTTTTGCGCCCTAAGATCCATGTTGTCCTCGATTGCAGTACTTCTAAACAAAATGACACGATTGCTAGTGTACCCCATGGGTCGATCATTAGACCATTATTATTCCTCATTTTCATAAACGATATACTTGATGTAATTGTGTTTGAGATGGGTATACTTGCTAGGCACGTCCACCACACTGACCCTGGTCTCCTTTGTGTAAGGCATATAGTGGTCCGTGAACAAAACTGTTACTCTTGGGGCAATCTATGCCCTCCCAGGACGCACCTCCATCTAACATTCGTAACCCGAATCCTAGTTCTCTAAATTAATTTGGGATCGAGAGCTGCCGCTGACTTTTTCTTGCCTCCCTTACCTTCTCCTCGGGCACTTATTTTTTCCTGTGCCCACTTGGCTTCTATCAGATCCTCTCATTGTCAACGGCAAAATCTCGGGCGTCGGTTTAAGTTCACGATCGGCCCTTTAATATCCTTTTCCGAGTCTCTCTTTCACGCAGTCTATCAACGAACGCGTCGATGAGATTGGACTTAATAGTACCACTTACTCAGGTACCTCGGTCAGGGAAGCTCAACACCGCTAACCTTTATATTCTTCCCCAATCTCTGTGGGACTCCCTTTTTAGTGGCCTCTAATCTCGTGAATCTCTGAATAGCCTCGATCGCTGTTTTCTTATTAGCGAACCGTCTCACTAACTGCTTAAGAAGGTCTGCCCAATTTAGCATATGGTCCTCTAATAAACTTCAGGGTCGATCCAATAGCCTCTTCATAGGCTTATAAAACCACTTCGCGATCCAGATCATAACTCCCCATTTTTTATGAATGTCAGTCAGCCATGCCTAAAGTCCCCAATCCCTTAATCAAATTATGGGCAATGACTCATGCTACGAAGTTCCCGACTCACTTGCCTTCTAACCGGCAGAATAGCAAAAGAAAAGAAACCATTCTACAACAAACTTCATCTCCATTCAAACTAAATAAAGTCATTCTACAACAAACTCTTCATCTCCATTCACACTAAATAAAGTCATTCTACAACAAACTCTTCACCTCCATTCAAACTAAATGGAGACATTCTACAACAAACTCTTCATCTCCATTCAAACTAAATAAAGTCATTCTACAACAAACTCTTCATCTCCATTAAAACTAAACAAAGTCATTCTACAACAAACTCTTCATCTCCATTCAAACTAAATAAAGTCATTCTACAACAAACTCTTCATCTCCATTAAAACTAAATAAAGTCATTCTACAACAAACTCTTCATCTCCATTCAGACTAAATAAAGTCATTCTATAACAAAATCTTCATCTCCATTCAAACTAAATAAAGTCATTCTACAAAAACTCTTCATCTCCATTTAAACTAAATAAAGTCATTCTACAACAAACTCTTCATCTCCATTCAGACTAAATAAAGTCATTCTATAACAAAATCTTCATCTCCATTCAAACTAAATAAAGTCATTCTACAACAAACTCATCTCCATTCAAACTAAATAAAGTCATTCTACAACAAACTCTTCATCTCCAGTCAAACTAAATAAAGTCATTCTACAACAAACTCTTCATCTCCATTCAAACTAAATAAAGTCATTCTACAACAAACTCTTCATCTCCAGTCAAACTTAATAAAGTCATTCTACAAGAAAATCTTCATCTCCATTCAAACTAAATGATGTCTTTCTACAACAAACTCTTCATCTCCATTCAAACTAAATAAAGTTATTCTACAAAAAACTCTTCATCTTCATTCAAACTAAATTAATACTTAATATATATACTGGAAAATAATTCTCAATTAATTCGCTATGATCTTGACAGAAGTTTCTAGTGATTTTTCTTTATTTTCCCGGTCGCCTGAGTGAAACACAAGGGAAATCAAAACGATAAATCTACCTGTAACTCGTCGTCGATCTTTTCCTCGATCCTAACCCTAACCCTAATCCTAATCCAACGCTACCCATAACCATAACCTAAACCCTACCCTAGCCCTAACCATAACCCTAACCCCTCTAACTTTAACTCTAACCCTAGCCCCTAACCGCTTACCCATACCCCTTTACCCTAACCCTAACCCCTAAGCCCTAACGCTTACGCTAACGCTAACCCTAACCCCTAATCGTTAACCATAATTCTAACCCTAACCCTAAACCTTACCCTAACCTTAACCTTTCGAGCCTTTTCAGACCTATCAGTAAATCGATGAAAACTTCTTTTTGGTCTTACCTGAGCCTAATGTAATAACGAAATGTATGTTCTTTTTTTCTTTTTTTTTCAAAAAAAAAAAAACTTCTTCCATTGGTTTTATTTGTGATAATTAACGTCTCTTGCTCTTGTTTTATTTCATTTATTTTGAAAGTCTCATGCGTTTCTCTACGGTTTTATTTTTTCAATTCTGCGACACGGGCTCGACGTTATTGTACACGCTTAGCTACACGTGTTCCTCGCAGCAGAACACGTCTCGGTTAAACGGTTTTGCGGAAGTGTTTATCCTGGTTATCGTACACCAAATCAATTTTACAGTGCCCTCCCGGTCAGCAACCAGTTACCGGCGTGTTAACGCTCGGACACTTCATTGTCATTCTGGGCTGATAACTTTTACGTCGGTTGATGTGGCGTCTCCAAACTTTTGGTTGTTATTGGAAACGTAAAACTGATGAAATACACTTGTTTAGAACATGCTCCGCCATGTGGGTTCGGGAGGTCTTCGTCAGCCGGACAGTATCTCCTCCCACGTCGTTTCTTTTTTAGTCAGGAAGCATGGGCCGGCGTTTCCTGGGTAGTTCACAAACGGAGGAAAGACAGGTATATGAAGAAAGAAAAAAAATGGTAAAATCAAAGAGACAATCTGGGTAATTCAAAAACACGATAACACTGTTGTTAGTGTTTAAAATAATAATATATATTCTCAATAAAGCTGGTATATGCATGAATTAGACTCTTTTCGTACGTATAATAGAACTGTTTGTTTCAAGATTAAATAATAATTCAATTTTTATAGACTTTAGAAACAGCAAAAATAAACATAGACGGACACTCTTAACGGTTTTATTAACTATAAAAGTAGTCGTTAAAATATTGTAATAACTCTTTGATTATGACATACGATATGTTAACGTCAATATATTTATCTTATTATTATTATCGTAATTTTAAACTCACGAAACGCCTTAAGGATGAGTGACAAACAATACCATAATAAATCCACAATATTCAGATTTTGATAATTTGAATTGAATAAAACGTATAGTGACAAATGTACGAATATAAAAGATACAGTAATCACGTTTTGTTGTGGTTTCATTAACCCATTTAAAAACTATGTATATTCAGAGGAAGTCAAGGATAGCCACATTTAAAAGATGCTGAGAATATACAAAATAAGCAATCCTAAAAAATCACATCCTAAATAATTTTTGGAAAATGTTTACGAACATATATGTATGTTTTTCAATCTATAATATAAATACAGTGTCTGTGTATTTCTATATTTCTGGAATATAATTTGAATTGAAATCAAGATAACACACGGATTGTTCAGCAGTTACCTTTTAAGATTAATCTAATGACATTATTAAGTTTGTATTTATGGAGAAGGTTAAATAATATCACAAAGTGTGTATATCTCGATCAATATCACTAAATATGAGTTCATTTAAGCAATTAAATGTAAGACTACCAATTTGCATATGGAATTCAGCGTAAGCAGTTTACTATATATATATATATATATATATATATATATATATATATATATATATAGTTAGTTAGTTATTAAACTTTAAACTATGCAATTTTGTTATTACTTCATCACTTCATTATCCGTATATATTTGATAATTGCCCTTTCTTTACAAAAGAAGGCCATGCCTACAAAGATTGAAATTTCAGATTGTGGTCGCTCATATTGTTCAGCAGGGCCGGTTTATTATTACAGGTGTTCATCGCTGTTGGTCTTGTATGGATATCTGAACACGTAAGATGGCCATGCTCTGCGTTTGTACGACATGAAGAGTATGCTCTCCTTCTACAAAGTCTGATTTCAGTGACAAGCCGAAGCAAGATAATTTATAGACGATGTAGTGCGCAAGTTTCATATCAGAGTTTCCGTTTCATAGATCGATGATCTAAGAAAATGTACGGGCCCATCTTTCCGAGTAGGGTTAGGGTTAGGGTGGCATCGCGCCTCAGTACTATATCAGCTAATATATATATATATATATATATATATATATATATATATATATATATATATATATATATATATATATATATATAAATTATTAATACCTACAGACGCTAGAGCTTCAAGCTTATTGTTCTCGGTCGGGAGGCCCGAACCCGGTTCACATAGTCAACCTAGAATCTGCAAGCAGTCGCCATATCCACTCGGCCAACGGAAACTGTCACGTAATTAAGGGAAATTAAGATCTATATGTACCTAGAAGCGGGCACATATAGAAGACTAGTCGAGAGTGATCGACGAACGTGTACGGAACTTTGCATTAGAGCTTTTTGACAGTCTATTTTTTATATCCCTAAGAGTGCTAAACTTTAATTTCTTAAAGGGGCTTCTGGTGGAGTTTCGGCTTCAGACAGACATATACATAATCTCCATTATTAATATATATATATATATATATATATATATATATATATATATATGTGTGTGTGTGTGTGTGTATATATATATTAATAATGGAGATCATGAATCTGGCTGTCTGTCTGAAGCCGAAACTCCATCAGAGTAATATTACTATTTACTTAGTCTGTCAGCTTCTTTATATACTACTACAAAAACCACCGTAAACACTATGCGCATTTCTCAATTTACATAATTAATTGCTTTTAAACTTCTAATAAATTAGTATTCGCAAATATACACTCATGATTGTTTTCTTCAGATTTCCACATGTATTTACGCTATTTTGCTCGCTAATAATCTTACTTATAAATTATAATTATTTATTTTCTAATTTATATATGTACATACATGAAATGAGTTACGTAGTTAATATATCTATTGTTAAACTGATTGAACAGCCAGCATTACTCCATTGAATTGGTTACCTCCCTACGATTATTCAGTATGGACGAAAGACAGGCGCGTTATTTAAAATGTAAACAAAACGCTGGCATTTACCGTGTTATTTTTACTCTGATTTTTTTTATTAAAACGTTCTGAGTTTGTTTATTTTCTTAATCTTATCAGCCAGTATGTTTTAAAACACAAATTCACTAAATCAAATTGTTTTATTAAAATAATAATTTATTTAAAAATTACTATGTTTTTAAACACACCACACACAATGAATTTGGTAAACTTTTTTTTTCGAGAGCATTTAAAAAAACTATTCGTGTTTACTGTATTTGATTTTTTAATACTTTCATTATAGGTACACCTTTTCTTCTGATTTGAAAAACATCCAATATTATGATTTTTTTCACGACCTCAACTGCGTTTATGATTCGTTTTTACCTTTTACGCTGTTAAGCTTTTATTTACAAACTGTTTTTATTATTCCATGTTTGCTTTATTAAAAAAAAGATTTTCTTTTTTTCTTTTCTGTCAACAAAAAAAACTAACACGTTGTACTAGAAAAACTATATAACTGATTTTAGAATCAAATTGTTTAATTAAAACAAGGTCATTAAACAAACAAACACACCCACATCCTAATAAATTTAATTTAGGTAAAGTTTCTTTCCGAAAACATTTACATAATTAATCGTGTTCACTGTATTTGATTTTTTGGTGCTTTCTGACCGTAGGACATGCGCTAACTTTGGCCCCGTCGTTAGCGTAAGGATCAGGGTCAAAGTAGGGGTTAGGGTTAGGGTTTAGAGTTAGTGTTAGAGTCATGGTAAAAGTCAGCGCGGGCCCTACAGTAAAAGAGTACCGATTTTTTTATTGTTTTATTTCAGGTACACTTTTTTCGATTTGAAAAATACTGTTCGCTGTAATTAGTTTTTTAAATTGTTGATTTTAAAATTTAATTTTAAATAACTATTTACAAACTTCTTCTCGAGAGCATTTAAATAACTAATCGTGTTCGCTGTATTTGACTTTTTTACTGTTTTTGTTCTTATTTTTTCTTCTTAATTAAAAATATTTATATGTATGGGGGAGGATAAAAAATGGGGGAGGGCGGTCCCAACATTTTTTTTTCTTTTATTAAATAAAAATACTTCTATGTATGGGGGAGGGTAAAATAAAAAAATTGAGGGGGATCCAAATATTTTTCTTTTATCCTTAACTAATAATATTTCTATTCATGGGGGAGGGTAAAACAAAAATCGGGGTGGGGTCGAAATTTTTTTTTATTTATTTTCAACTAAAAATATACTTAGTCATTAAGAAAACAAAAATGTCTAACCACCCAAGAAATATGACTGGGGTTCCATCGGTTTATGCATGAGCGTTAATTTCTGACGCGGCAGCCTAGCAAAAATATGCGACCAGAGGGAGCATATATTTGCTAGTATAAATAGTATAGTTTTGGGTTCAGACAGACTGACAGAAAGACAGAAAGACAGACAGATACATACACTCCATTATTAATTTATATATATATATGTACACTAATGATTTTATGATTTAATTTAATAGCCACTGCTATATAACAATTTGTTAAACATAATTGATTTTTAATCAATGAATAAATGTTTGATTTCTTCAAAATGTAGAAAGTAGAGAACAAGTAAATTAGGTCCACTCACGCTGCAATGTTTCCTCTAGTGAACACGGGAATTGGAAATATTGCGCCAATTAATAACTGCTAAATTAGAAACAATTCAATTTTCTCTTGTATTCTCCCTGTACTATTATCGAAAATCAAAATCCTAAAGGAAATGAAGGCGGTAATGTACGCACATTCTGACGCCTTTCAGCTTCCATATTAAAGGAAAATCAACGCATACAGTCTTGATGCGTTCCTTTACTCTTTCTCTCTTTATCTCTCTATCATTTCCGCCATGTTTTTTATAACTTTTTTCTCTCATTTTGTCAATTTCAGTCTTTTCTATATTTGAAAACTAATTGCTCTTGTTGTAAAAGGGTTTTCAGTTCACAATTCCTTCCGCTCAGTGGAAATATTCTGATGCACACATTTGACGTTAATTACTATACATAAAACTACCACCACAACAACCACGCATCTATATGCATGTATATACATATCTGTATATATATGAATAGATACATATATATTATCGACGATTTTCAATATAAATTAACATATAAATTACTACATTTACGTTTCTATGTATTATATCTAAAGTATTCAGTATTTTCCAGAATGGATAATTAAGGTTATCTCGCCCTCTGTATTTTTTTCTCTGTCCTACTAATATATATATATATATATATATATATATATATATATATATATATATATATATAGAGAGAGAGAGAGAGAGAGAGAGAGAGAGAGAGAGAGAGAAGGAGAGAGAAAGTGCGAGACAGGGAGAGAGAGAGAGAGAGAAAGTATGAAATTATACTTATGATATGTTAGCTATATAAAAAGATTTATGCTTCATTCGCAAGGAAAATTGTGAGAAAATCGCCTGTTTCATACGACTACTAAGTTTTTCATGCTGTTCACTAAATGTACGTGCCTCTCGCTTATCCGGCAATTCCAGAGCGGTTTACCTGCTCATACTACATCGAATGTAATATTTTCTGCCAGACAAATTCATCGGATAACGGGTAGCACCGTAACATGTTTTGTAGACCCGATAACAGAAGAAATTATGAACTCGCGATTTCTGAAAAATCTATAAAAGTGTGATGAAAAATCGGCAATAATTTACAATATACCCAACCACAATGATTTCGACTGCACTGCAACTGACAAGACTGAAGTACTTGTCCAGCTGTTAGAGTAAAGCTGCTTTTTAGACTCGACAACCTTCTTTCATTCCCAAACTTCTCACTGCGCACTGAAGCCAGACAGGAATAACAAAACCGAAACGCCTTGACACTTATAAAGTATGCGGGCATGATCTATTCCCTGCTATAGTCTGAAAGAAATAATTTTCTGAGCTCGCCTTTTTTCTTCTCCAAATTCTACAAATGCCTTGCGAATCTTACTCTCTGGTAGCTAGTAAATTGATTTTGTGGTTCCAGTGTAACTAATTCTACTGAAAGAACTGACAAGATAATTGTTCTATTTATCAGTCTCCTGCCGCTTGTTACTAAAATATTGCCGTCTTACGTTTTATTAATTATGTACAATTGAACTGCATACACATATACGTATCGTATTTAATTGAAAGTTTTTCAGATTAAATGACTGTCCGAGTTCTGTCAATTAATTTAAATATGCTTAAGAGCCCTTGTCCACAGATTCAACTGCCGACCTTTTCAGACGCTATGTTTTGGTGCGATGGATTGAAACTCTTTTATTAAATGTCGTCTGCTATTAAAGTTCACTGACAAAGATAACTGAAGAATATCACTGAAAACGTTGGGTGCATAGATTATGAGTTGGAAGCTTTCTATTTAAGATTATATATCAAAAGTTTTAAACCGGCAAGTTGAGTAGAAAGAAACAGGAAGCAAAATGAACTGACGAGGCATAAAAATAAATAATTTAGTTAGGAAAAGAGAAAGTAAAACATTGTGTACAAAAAAGATTAGATTATAAAAAACACAATGTTGGATCTGAAACCAGAGAAATTCAATTACTAATTATTGGAATGTTTTATATTAGGGTGACGAAAAACGTACGTGCGTCGTGTCAAAATAATGATTTAATATGTAATAATATTCAGTAACAACAATTATTCATTTAATTAAAGACTCTCGCGGTTGAATATTCGGGTTTAATCAAAGTAAAAGTCCTTCGTCTTTGAATCGAAAGGTTCTTCAATCACTTCTTTGACAAACGATTCAAATCGGCAACCCTTTATAAGAAACCGAATACAAGTGGGAATACCAGTGTACGGATAGAAAAATTGGACACTTATGGACGTCTACTGCATTTAGGCTCTAATCCCGACGTTACCACTCTGAGTACGCTCTATTCAAATCAATAAGACGATTTTATTATAGAAATGAAAATCTTGAAGATCAAGAAGGCCATGTGCGTTTGCGTACTGTTGATAAACAAGAATTAGACGCGTTAGTTATCCCCAAATAACTGTTAATGATCCGTCATTTCTGGCTCAACAAATTTTAATTTGTAATAAGCTCGAGAAAAGTGTCTGTAGCTAATGACACGAAAATTAAGCTAACACTCCTTATGATATTTTGTAATTGGTTTTGTCGCGGAAGAAAATTAACAGATTTCTCTATCGATCGTACTGTATGGTGTCACAGAAAATAGATACTTTATAATAATAAAAGACAAATGAAGTCAATGGTTGGATCAAGCATTTTCATACATAACAGAGGCATAAACAGGCGAGAGTGACTTTTACGATCATATAAATAGGTATTTATATACTACAGTTGAGTAAATATTTACAATGGATCCAATGTTGTTTTCAATTTTGTATTGTGAAATTTGTTCGCGCCGTATATCAATAAAATCAAAAGCCGACGATTTATTTCATTTTATATTTATAACAACTTGAAAATAACAGAAATTACAAAAATAAGAGTGCGCATGATATTATCGGGTTGAGGACTGTGCGGAGGAGTACACTTTAGAACTTTCGGTGTGCCGGCTTTTGAAATATTACACAATGAAAAATTAAAGTCTAAAAAGAAAAAAAAATGAAAATGGAGACAATGTTACGCGCTTATCCTGTTTTTTACTCTGTGACAAGAAGCTGAAGCATGTTCGTACATGGAGAACGAAACGACAACCATTCTATCCTGAACTATGCTACACAAACGTAACGTGCAATCTATTTCGAGACAACATAACGTAAATAAAGTTGAATATAAACGAAAATAAAATAAGGAAGAATTACTTTAAGTGTCAATGAAAAATAAATCGAAATAAAGACCCGAATATATTAAGTCAAAAGAATTATACAACAATGCAGATTTAGTGAATGTTTATAACTGAAATTATAACATCTCACAAAGAGATGACATCATATGCGCTAAGTTTTTAATGGTAAATATTAAAATTAATTCAAATAAAGACTAAGATTTAATAAAGTAACACACTGAAAATTATACAACAATGCACATTTAGTGAATATCTTTAACTGAAACTATAACATTTCACAAAAAGTTGACGTCATATTCGCTAAGTTTTTAATGGTAAATATTAAAATTTTGATTACAACATTCAGGTAACTTTAACAATATTCGTAGATATTGAGTTACCTTGTAATCTTACAATATAATATCAATTAAAACGTTCATTATCATAAAAAGGTAAAGGTCGCATAGCCTGGTCGCGCACGAGTGTTGTTAAGAATCACCGTGTCTAGAACACAGCATATGGAATGCGGAGCCCATCCCTATCCTTCCGCTGCCTTGAACCTTCCCTGAGTTTTAGTCAGGTACCCATTTACTGCTGGGTGGACAGAGGGAATTTTCAGACCCGAAAATTCGCATGCCGTGAATGGAATTGAACCCGGGTCGTCCAGCACTCGTTAACCACTCGTCCACAGGCCCTCTCTTCATTATCATACAATACTTTAAATATACGGAATAATAAATAGCGATTTCTAAGTAACTACAGTATATAATTTACATCATTATGTAAAAAACAGGTTTTAGTAATTAAGTACCCAGTATTATTTATTTCGCCGTTTATATTTATGCCTATTTGAAACGGTTTTGGCCAGAAAACTAATGAAGAGCTATTAAAATAAATAGAAACAAAAACATGAGTCTATCGTGAGACTTCATATGTCCGCCTGACAATGTAAGGATAGACACACGACTTTCTTAGGCCTTATTTCTCTATATTATATGAAGCATCTCGAAGTTATAGAATCAAAACGTTGATAATTCAAAAACTATTTATCTAATGCAGCTGAAATTCTGCATGGTGGTGGTGTTATTAAAAAGCATTAGATGCATACATCAAATTTGGAACATTTGAAAGTTGAAAATGTCTGAGAATTTTTACCGCGAAAGATATTTTAAAGATCAAGGTCACAGTTCATGGCCAGAATTACATAAGATGCGGGATTGCATTAGGTTTTATATGGACCAAGTAGCGAGTCTGTACGATTAACAGAATTGAAGTTACGCAAAAAGTTGTGACAGTGACCATATTTTTTAACCTGAGATCCCAGTACAAAGTTAAAACATCACCGATATTTGGACCAAGTTCTTCTTCTTCTTTCGTGTGAATCAGATGATTCTGGTGTTTCCACGATGTTTTTCTTGTTAGAAATATTTCTGAAAAGACATCGGGTACTTCCGGGAAGGACCACGAGAAGGTTGCCAACACCCCTAAGTTAAAGTGATACGTTAGAACCGACTGGATCCAAACTTGAAACACCCAGGTCTTTAGTCCGTGTCGATATCCATTTAATCACCGTCACCTTCCGGACCAAATTCAGTGACGATTGTTCAAGCGATGTGTACACTAGGCTTTATATGCATAAAAACACATAGTGACAAATAAACTCGAACCCAAAGATAACCTTCGAGTCTAATAATAAGTATAATCTTTGTTAATATAATTTATTTTTATAGCTTGTTCCACTAGTACACGTTCAGTATAGAGTTTACGGGTGAATTTTTCTCTTTTTACTACATTTTATTAAGAAAAAATCAGTAATTAAACTAGTATCGTTATTCTTTGTTGTACTTATCAAAGTGTAGTATCTGTTCCCATGGATACTGCACCCCATACTCGTATTATCTTGTCCTTCGGGGCTTGACTTACGCCGATGAATGGGTCTGTCCTGTGCAGTTCTAGGAGGTCCACCCTCCCAGGCTTTGCCTCCCCTCTTTGGGGAGGAGTAAGTGTATTGCTTGCTGTCTGAGGCGCCACTACCAGGGAATGCCGACGGGGCTGCCCAGGCAATTTTAAAATGGCCAGAGTGCTCACCTCTCGGGCGCTGGCTTATCAAACCTCACTTTCCCGACCCGACCTTCGGTCACATCTTACTTGTGGGAGTAGGATAAAAACTGGCCTTGTGCCTAACTCCTGGAGAGGAGTAAATCAATACTGACATATACAAATGATGGGATTGATTACATAAATCAGAGGGCGGAGAAGAAACTATTTGGCCAATATCTAGGAAGTAAACAAATTGACCTCCGTGACATAGGAATAAAACAACTGATTTCCGATGAGTAGTTATAAACAGGAAACGTGCTATAAAATTCCGATCACGTTAGAGAGGAATGATGTTTTGTTGTCAATACGGAAGTATGACATACAAGGAAAACATGTATAGATACGTAGACATGCTACATATGTTATATCAACGCCACGCATGAAAAAAGAAGTCAGCGTGCGATGCAAATGATTCCAATATTACTTTCCATATGGATCTTAACGCGTTCGAAACGAGGTTCTTAATTAAATATAAATATACTTACATTCACTTCGAAGTAATGTAAACTATAGTTATGAACCTAATAAAGAAACTTTTTTTAATTTAATATAGCCGCGTCGGATCGTTTTTTCAACTATCCAATAGTTATATGACAATATCTATTGTCAATCCCATCAGTCTGAAATGCCGATAACCCAGTGCATTCATATACCTTCAAAATCTCTTACACTCTTCGGTAATTAATATCGATGTTTTGGATTTTGGGCCTTATTAGTAGCAGCTCGTTACTGTCTATTGTGAAGAACAGCATACTAATTTGTGTTTAAAGTTTAACTTGAATATGAAATCAATCTCAAAGCGCCGTCATTATTGTCTCTTTACTCAATCCCTCATATTGTAAATACTTACTTAACCTAACAATTAAATTACAATTAAATTGAAACCGGTGAGAGCGGTCCTTTTGTTTAAATGAAAGGTGTTATGCTCCATTTAAAAGCGGAATATCTCACACAAACCCCTTATTAATTTGGGAGCGTGTTCGGCAGCGTGTCTATACGAAACACTATATCCTATTCACGTCAATTACGACACTTATTCATTTAAAAAAAAACTTAGTTCACCCCAAACAATGCAAGTTGCCACTGTAGACGTAAGGGGCTACTGAGAATTTGAGTGAAAGTTTTTTAGGGTCATTCTAAATCGGGAGATGTGCAGCTAGATGTTTGTTCACATTAGTTTTAAATGTCTGCATCTTGGTATAGTCAGGGAAACACGGGGCAGGGAGGGAGTTCCAAAGGCCGACTACGGAAAAGAAAAATCTATTAGAGTAGAAGGCTCTCCGGCATCTGGTGACCTCTACAGTGAATGGATGGGATTTAGCTGATTATCGGGTTATTTGAGTGTATTTACGTCGAGGGGGCACCAGAGTAGCAAGTTCATCGGATCACATTCCATTGAAATACTAGTGAAACAAGCACAATGAGACAACATTGCGGCGATGGGACAGGTTTTGGTCCTTGTGCTTGGTGGATAGTGAGGTATCTATTAGATTGGCGACTTTTTTTTAACCTTAATTAAGAGGGAGATACTTGTGGATTGTGCATCAGCCTAGACGTGACAACAATACTCCATGCATGAGCGAATGGTGGCTTTGTAGAGATATGGAATACAGTCAGATGGAAGAAGTTTTACAGCTTGATAGAGGGAGCCCACTTTCTTTGCAGCAGCCTTGTCAATGTATTATATGTATTTGTTCGACATCATGTTACTTGCGAATGTTAGGCCGAGTTTGAACATTGGACTCTCAGGTAAAGTGTTATTTGCCATGGCAATCGATGATTGAAAAAGGGTCTTGTAGTTGTTTAAAGCACGGAGATTTGTCTTAGCAGCATTAAATAGCTCCATCCATTTATGACCCCATTCCACTACAGACTGGGAATCACTTGATAAGAATTTAGTAATTACCTCGGATATGTGCGCATGCATCTTACCTACACGACGACAGTATAGCGTGGTGCCGTCAGCAAATATATCCATCCTAGACACAATATCAGGGATCGAACTCTGAGGTACAGCTTCATTTATGTCATGCTGCTTGGATAAACAGCCACTGAGGGCAACCTGGGCATTTCTTTTAGATAGGGACGATCTAATTATATTAAATATTCGTCCAGTAATACCATATCAATTAATCATTATGAGAAGACTTTTATACAATACCTTGTCAAAGGATTTGGATATATCAAGCGCTTCTGATACCGCTACTAGCTTCACTTGTCTTCTACAGTCTATGGTATACGCGTTCAGAGATGACCGTTAGGATATACGCAGTATGTCGTGCTTGACTAATTCAATACTGATGGACAGAAAGAAGTTTTGCATTAACGAGATTAAGCATTCAAAGATTGTAGCGAAGAGCGGAAGTAGATATACAGGGTGATAATTATGAGAGTCAGTTTTATCTTCAATATCTTTGAGGACTAGTACCACAATGACAATTGTCCAGCTATCAGGGAAGCAACATTCGACAATGGATTTGTTGTAGAGTTTGGAGAGGATAGGGGCCAGTTCGGCAGAGCATTTCATTATTACAATTACTGGTATAAGATTAGTCCCATATACTTTGGTCGTGTCAAGGTTATTTAATGATATCTCGAACATGAGATGGGGTTATAATCAGGTTATTAATTGTGGCGTCAGTCCGAAATTGAAAATTTGGAAGGTAGTAGTTTGCGAACTCGAAAGTGGAGTTTAAGGCGAGGCGCTGGGTAAGTATTTCAGCCTTATCAGTTCCCGTGTAAATATATTATTTATATATAATATAATATATATATATATATATATATATATATATATATATATATATATATATATGTATATTAATTATTATTATTTCAAGTATGTAACATTGCTGTTTGTTCAGCAGATATGTTAAGAAACGGAACATATCAGGTGATAAATATCAATCGGTTCTGGTGTTTGTAGTTAATAACTTTTTAAATTTTTACTTGTTTGTCCTCGTGACTCAATCATGCGTGGCTGGGAAATCGAACCTCACCGGTGCCTGAGTATTGTTACACTGATTTTGCTCTACAGCGGATGCAAACTTTCCAAATTACAATATTAAGCATATTGTATACTTTTGATTTTTTATCTTCTGTAATCTACGAATTTTATTCAATCCACAACCTCGTTATTGTAAACGTACTCAAACAACAGTACCCTTTGGGTCTTCCTGGGTGAATGTAGTGCATTTCAGAGTAATACAAAGTATGATTATTTATTCTTTATTGGTAACCCTCACCCTAACCCCAACGCCACGAGAATTCTGTCAACTATTCAGCTGCTGTTTATCATATCTTTTCTTTATTTCTATTATATTTAAGCAGTAGAGATCGTTTGCACAATCAATTAGAACGAACAGCCTTTGGAAATAAAGGCGTGGTTAAAACAGAACGTGTCTGAATCAGCGACGTTTTAAAAGAAACGTTTTTCATATTAAAGTTTTGCAAATAAAAATATCCTGGTCTGGAATTTATATCAGATTCACAAATGAAGAGTAATTTTTTTCTCCTAATGAATGACAACTAAACTTATCACACCATGTCATGACGGGCGTTTAACTTTGTGGGTTTTTTTATATCTTGTTCCCGCACTTAGCGTCGTGTATATAATCTGCTAAGTCGATCCCTTTACATAAGTAGATATAAAATAAACAAATGGGTCACAAATAAAGCCTTTATTTCGTCAAGTGAATAGACAATTCACTGAATTTTGTCGACTCTGGCGGGTTGCATGCCAGTCAACGAACACATAAGAGCTTAGAATAATACGTGAATAATCATGTGTGAACTCAAACGTACCAAGCGATCATTTCACCAAAGAACTACCATCGTATTCAACGGGAAATAACTCTTCTAATTTGCTATCGCACGTGAAGTACCATTTTGGCGATGCTTAATACGCGTTTTTTCGTCATGTATTTCAGATCTATGTAAATATGTTTTAGATAACTTATGCATAAAACACACACATAGTAACCGAAATTAAAGATAGTTATCTGATCATTCATTTAAAATTTCCTTAGAATCCGAAGCGTCAATATATTATCGATTTGCAAAATAAGAAGCAAAAATCAAAACAACCAGTCGGTATTCTTTTGTTTAATAATTTTTTTTTAGAATTCACTTGCTTGACGCAACAATTTAAAACACATAAAAAATCAATGCTATTAGTTAAAGGCAGACACAGTGACTTTACAAACATGATACTGACAGCGCCAACTGACAAAACAACATTAGACTTCAAGTCTGAAATCTTGATCAAAAGAATGTTATGTTTTAAGATCAAATTCTTTGAACACCCAGAGTTTTCCATAGAGAAATGATGAAAAGAGAAACAGTTGTCAAGAGACGGATACATAAAAAGAACCCGTTCGCTTGCTCGTTGTTTTTTTTTCTTTTCTAAAGAGAACTCGATAATTGGGAAATTCTCTCCGTATACCCTGCAACTATTGTCGGTGTCTCAGATCGTCAAATTGCTTTGATGATCGATATTTCTAAGATTAAAAAAATCATTTTAAATGGTCGCACAACTCGATATATATATATATATATATATAATATGAAATTGTATTTTTATTGATAATATTTTACGTACGTACGATATCGTTTCGAGCTCACGGCTTTTTATCAGCACAGGGAAATAACAATCTCAGACGGTCATAGGACGCGAACCCGGTTCACAGAAACACCTTGAATCTGTAAGCGTCCACTTTGTCGGGTAGGTAACGGGAGATAGTCACGTGATAACGCAGAATTTATTTTACATTTAAAACTGAAAGTGACTAATGTTAACATAAAGACATTCGATAGGACTCAACGACAGAGCTGGAGTCTTGCATTCAGGCTTCAGGTGAATGCCTAGTTTTAATCTCTCAAACAGTGTTCTGACTTTAAAGTTACTTAAAGGAGCTTCTAATTATTATATCTATATTTTGATTTTCTTCCTACATACACCGGCGTTTCAAGCTTTCGCTCTCATCAGTGTAGGAAGTGACAATTTCAGACGGATACAGGGCGCGAACCCGGTTCACAGAGTAAACCAAGACACTGCACGCTTTCGCTCTATCCCCAAGGACATACACAATTATCAGCTTATACAGGAGAGATATAGTTATATTAGTACTTAGATATAGCTGTCAATAAACAACAGACTATCTAGAGGGGTCACTCAACGTTATCGGGACCTTGCTTATAGCAAAGTGACAGTCTGTTTTTAATACCTTCGAACTAGTCTCAACTTTAATTTCTTAAAGAGGCTTTATAATAACATTTATACATAAATATGTACCTATTTATACCTACATACGCTGATGTTTCGAGCTTTCGCTCTCATCAGTGTAGATAGTGACAATTTCAGACTGTAACAGTGCGTGAACCCGATTCACAGATTAAACTAAGACACCGCACTCTTTCGCTCTATCACGAAGCCTATCGAACATTATAACGTGATACAGGAGAAGTTAAGTTCTTTAAGTTGGCCTTAATACAACTGGCAGTAAACAGCAGACAATCTAGAGGGTTTAACGGAGTTTATTGGAACCTTGCTTATATTTTAATCTTATTATTTATCTGTTGTTCCTCGCCAAAATTCTATCAACTTTGTATGAACCATTTTAATTAATTTCGAATTCATAAAAAGCAATGTCTTTTCGCAAGAATACTTTCATTGTGTACATAAACACTTTTGTTATGATTTTGGTATACAGTTTTGGTTTTTGGTTTGGAATGCTAAGTCTGATGGAATTGTAATCAATACTATAATGTTTTTATCATTTAATTTCTTATTCTCATCATTATTAATATAATATTATGATATTATACTATTATATTTTATTGCTACTACTATTGCTACTACTCATTTATATTAATTTCTGAAGATTTTGAAATGTTTATACATATAATATTTTGTTTACTTGCTTTATGTCTTTAAACATTGTTGTGCTAGTAAACAACAATGTTATATAGTAATATTCTAATAGTCGTCAGAGTCTTTGTGATGCGTCTACGACGATCGTCTAGTGGGTTTTGTAGTTCAACTTTTTGGCGGGTTTCGTCTTGTTCAAAATTGTTGCGTAGAAATAGCAAAAAAACATGAATACTTCATATTCGCTAAATGTAAATAGAAACATAGAAACACAGATAGATTCTGGTAGATAGGCATGTGTCGTCCTATGGCACCAGCTCTTTGTCATCATCTTTGTATGCGTCCGGTGACGACACTAGCCTTATAGTTTAATGTGATTGCTTGATCAATCCAGAACTTATCCAACCGCTTCTTAAATATCTTTATATTTTCAGCTTCAAGTACACTTGATAGCAATCTATCTCAGAAATCAAGAGGGCTGAATGAATATTTTTCTAGGTTCAAAAGTGCCTGTTTCTTGTAGAGCATATGATCGTGCTCACTGTTTCTTTCCTTTATATTTTTTGCTTGTCAATAGTTTATCTGCATTGAAGTCATATTTTCCAGAGAGCAATTTATAGCAGTCAATAATGTCCCCACATATGATTCTATATGCCAAATTTAGCAATTTCATAGATTTCAATCTTTCTTCATAACTCTGATCGTACAGTCCTGGAACAAGTTTAGTAGCACGTCTTTGTACATTTTCTATCATGTCAATGTGTTTTTTTCTTATATTGTGTTGACACTTGATGAGTGTATTCAATATGAAGTCTCACAAGCGTTTTAAACAACGTAATCAATGAACTCCAATCGAAGTATTCACAAGATTTGCGGATAAAACCGAGTATTTTTTAGCTTTGTTAACTTTAACGTTCATGAGTTCTTCCGAATTTAGCCAACTGTCTATTTCAACACCAATATTTTGTTTAGCTAACTGTCTATTACAACACCAATATCTTTTTAGATTACTGTCTATTACAACACCAATATCTTTTTAGCCAACTGTCTATTACAACAGCAATATCTTTTAGCCAACTGTCTATTACAACACCAATATCTTTTTAGCCAACTGTCTATTACAACACCAATATCTTTTTAGCCAACTGTCTATTACAACACCAATATTTTGTTTAGCTAACTGTCTATTACAACACTAATATCTTTTTAGCCAACTGTCTATTATAACACCAATATCTCTTTAACCAACTGTCTATTTCAACACTAATATATTTTTAGCTTACTGTCTATTACAACACCAATATCTTTTTTGTCAACTGACTATTACAACACCAATATCTTTTTAGCAAACTGTCTATTACAACACCAATGTCTTTTTCCGAGTTCGTATAATCCATTTTCATTCAGAGTCAAAATCAATAGAAAAACTCGGAGATTCGATCAAATTAGAGACGAAAATAGTATAGAGGGAAGTTAGGGTTTACTATTAATTTTACAGAAGTCATTCAAATACTTTCATTTCAAAATAGAACGTTGAAGTATTCAATAATAAAACAAATATGAAATAAAAGATAAATACAAATTTCCCGTAATCACAGAAGTATACCTCTATCTTTATGAAGTAAATTATGTTTGTATTTTTATATATTTGTATGTATAAAATTAAATCTGAAAAAAAAAACAATCATTATGAATTTTGAACATATATCTCAGACGTATGCGGTCTAAATGTATACTATATTTAATTTAAGTTCGTTTTCATTCTAATTTCTCCGATTTTTGTGAAATCATAACAATAGATATTCGGCATAAATTATTAATAATTTTTAAGTTTGTTTCTTTGGTGTATTTTAAAGCAGTGTAGGGGTATAAATTGGGCAGAAACTGTTATTTAAAATTACAATATATTAGATTTACATTGAATTTTATCTATAGTTGTTAGATCCCAATTATGCAATATTCCCTTAATTTCAATTCCAGCTTAAATTTTAGACATTTTTTTTAATCAAAATCATGTAATGGATTTTAATGATAATTGACATGATATTTAGTACCATTATATATTGATTTTAATCTTTGTCAGGTGTAATAGTGACTTGTGAATTGTGTTCCTTTTTCTTTCGGACAACACGTTTTTTCCTTCTTTAAACTGTATTATCAATACGCATGATAACTTCGAGACGTTCTCTACTCAACCCAACACCGATCCTAAAAACACTGCCTTTTATTTACCCTCTTTTGCCACACCTGATCTCGTATTTTAATGGGCGTGGGTTGGCGTCTCGGTTTGGCGACTATCTCCTTCCGTGCCGTCACTACTCCCCTCCCCATATCTCATGATCGTCTTTGCCGGGTGCTCCTTCGCCAAAGTAGGGCTTCTTCAAAGGCGTGGGCTTCTTCGTGGGTGTGGGATTCTTCGGGGGCGCGGGCTTCTACTTTCGTTTCGGGTGTATCATCCAACTCCGTGTCGTCGTCAGTTATCAGACTCTCTGAAGATGTTGCGCTGTCAGAATCTTCCTCTAACGAGAGGACACTGTAGCGGTGGCGCAGGTCCTTCACATGTCTGGGCATTCCATTCACGCCGACAGATTGTAGACTGATTAGTTCTGTTACCCGACCTTGGCCAAATCTCGTGGTGCAGCGATTCTACGGTGACTTCACCCACACGCAGTCTCCAATCTGGTAAGAACCGTGTTCAGGACCTGCTGATGATGGCACCACATCAACCCCTTTTGCCCTCACTTCGTAACGGTAGATCGCATTGGCTGGTGCGGTCAAATGTGAGTCATTGTCACTTGGGCTCATGTTATACCAGTAGACAGCCTCTTGTATGGAGCAGCTCATTCCAGCCGCTATCTGTTTTACGGTACGGAGGCACCGCTCTGCAATTCTGTTCCCGGCCGGGGCATATGCGCAACAGAATCTCAGGTTCACGTCCCATTCATCTGCGAAAATCCTGAATTCCCTGCTGCGAAATGTTAAATAATGGCCCTATGGGAGTGGACGTATCTGTTGGGAATCGTCGATTTGATTTGCGTGAATTAACGCGGGGCAGTCGAGTGCAGAACAGGGCTTGTTCTCACAGTCAGAACTGACAAGGTTACCGTGTGACGAGACCCCAGATCAGGGGGAAACAAAGGGATCTATGACGTCACTCGTTCTCGAGAGAAGCGAGTTTTTAGTCAGTCTGTTTCGGAAAGGGAACTGAGAGGACGTGCGATTCACAATGTAAAGATACGGAATATTTCCCTTCAGGAAAGACAAGCGCAAGAATGCTTTCCCACCTCTCTAGGAATAGTTAAGAAACATTAATAACTAACTACGATAGCGTGGGATTTGCTCTCTTAATCTCTCTCGGCGTGGTGAATTTCCCCCAGATGAAATTATAACGCTTGAATAAAATGAATTAAATTTAAAAGCGGAGTTTGTCTTTGGGGGCGACATGGCTTTTATTGCAGACAACGGACGACGGCAGAGAAGAAAGAATTCATCCACTGGACGACCACTCACTGGACAACCCGACCAACCCTCTGAACGACGAGTATACGAAACGCGTACTGCCGCGGTCCAGGCAGGAGTAGTTGTAACAGAAAGGCTGTGTCGTTATCCGTGAGTAGTTCCTGCGGTGGGTCACGCTAAATAAAGACAACTCTCAGTTGACCAATCACGCTTGCCGAGTCCTGTCGTGCCAACTGCCTCCACACAGAAAACCGCGACGGGCTACAATCTATGATAGTAAGGAAATGATAACCACCGTAATGTGTAATGTCCACCCCCAACCTTGGCCAGTTGCTGCTAACCTCCAGTTTTCCCTTCTCCCAGTGGAGTGGGCCGGCGCTGGATCTATTGATTGGCATTCCACGGACGTTCGTATAGCCGACTTAACCGTTGCTTTCGTCGTTGCAGGACAAACTCTTCTGGCGAAATAAGTTGTGCGTTGCACTCCTGGATGTCCACTGCGTTTGTGAATATCCATGATCCGGGCCGCATCCAGTTCATCTACGTGTACAGCACTGATCAGGGGCTCGGACCCCTTTTCCCTTTTCATTGCGTCAAACCACCGCTGTAGCACGCGCGTCAGTTGGCCGGCCATGTTTGGAATCAAAGCAAACAACGTTACGTCCACCAAGAGCTTTTACTCCATCACCAGCTCCTTGAGTGTGCTCAACCGTCTCCTAATTAGCATCTCACTGGCTGCCTTGGTGCGAACTCGTGTTTTCTCAGTTAGAGTGTCCGACACCCAGTGGTACACACATGCAGAGTCGGTCTTTATATGCAATACTTTGCTCTGCCACTGCAGAGCAAGTTGATGCCCTTCAACACGGCGTCCAGTTCGGCTAAATTAATATGCTGGGCATCGTTCTCAGGTCGCAGCCAACAAGCATCTTCCAACACTGTCCCCTGTCTTTCCAATGCTACCCCAGTTACTAGCGAGCTGGCATAGACCCATACATTCACTTCCCGGCTTTTCACGCACCAGTCTCCACAAGTTGGATCACTCCGCTTCACTGCATCCATAGGCTCGCACATCATATTCCGGAGGAGAGAGTCAGTCACTTTGTCATCCCAGCCTTTTGTGATCGAACTGGCTCTCCTCTTAATCACTCTGCATGCCATACGAAGTCATGCACACACCGGGAAGTGCCCAACAAGCCTTCCACACAAGGAGAATACGGTTCGTCGTATGACGATATCGGGAACTTCTTGAACTGTGTGTCCTCGCTTCCAGCGTAAGACGTCGCGCTCCCTCCAGACCATTAATCCCAGCACGCATGTGCCGTCCCCCAACCGCTCCGGGTCCTTACATTTCAGTCCGAACCGAGCCAAATGTTCCCTGACACAAGACGCGTGAATGACATCTTCGTCGACCAGGATATAATCGATGTAAGCCCATGTTGTGCGGTCCATTGCTTCCTCCTGCGATAGGACCGTGCTGACGATGACCTTCATGACATTCAATTCAAATTCTAGACGCGGCAGACAGTACCTCTTTCCATCGATCTGAACAGTCTGGTACAGCCACGGTGTCTCGTGGATTCGTACTTGGAGATACGCTCTCCTGAGGTCCAGCAGAGACGTGTTAGCTCCTTTCTCGCGCCATTTACGCATATTTGCAGCGCAAACATCTGCGTTTGGCGTGAATATATGAACATGATCGTTAAGTTCGCGATAGTCCATCACTGGGCGCATCTTTGCCTTATTCAGCTGTACCACGGTCATGAACGGAATCAAACCCATGAAAGGTTCAAGCCTTTCTTCCGCGTATGGCACGACCCAACCCTTATCCATCCATGTGCGGAGCTCCTGATCATATTCTGGTCGAATTTCCGTAGCAACCCGATACTCGGACACTCCATTACGCAGCTCTTCAGGTGCGCGGTTATCTGCCCACTTCCACGCCTCGGTCCATAATCGTCTCTTACTGTCGAAAGTAGCAGTAAAGTCGGGTTCATTGATGGAGATAGCGGCACACGTAGAAACTATCCTGTCGCCCATCCGAACCAACAGTGACACCTCCTAACGCTTTAATCGCATCGATCCCTCATAACAGATCAAACCCAAGTGGTCTACCACGCACCACTAGAACATCTATTCTGACAGCATTGCCTTCATATGTGACAATGATGACCACCCCACTGTCGCAGCATGCACCAGACGCGCCTCCAACAGTCACGATGTCCACCTTCGCCGTCTTCCAGCATCGGCATCGGCTCGCATCTATTATTGTTTTTGACCATCCCTTGTCAACTAACGCCGAACACCACATTCTATCAACATCGATAATAACCTCCGGGGGCGCCCTGTTTACATCCTGGTGGGGAGGAAGGCTGGCGCTGATGCTTCGACCCCTGGCTCTTTTCCCGAACAGTTCTGGCCCGGTGTCCATCCTTGTCGCATTGGTAGCAACGTGTTTCACGTTTTCGGCAGTCTCTTGTTATGTGACCTCTGCCGCCGCATCTGTAACAGGTTATACCAGCGCTGGTGCAGCTCTTGGGAACTGTGCTTGACTGCCGGGTGGATCCACAGCTGCAATAACATGTTGGCTTTGGTCCCTAACTGTTGTTAGCAATCTTGCTCTCGCTATTAGGTCTCCCATGGTTAGAGTCTCAATAATTTAATGGGCGTGGGTTCGCGTCTCGGTTTGACGACTGTCTCGTTCCGTGCCGTCACTACATAACAATGGTACTAAACAGTTCTGTCCAGGAAGTTAATTTAACCAATACTGGGACGATTTTTTTTCTTGTCTAATAATATTTAAAAATTTAAAAATAAAAGTAAGATCTGGTAGTTTTTCACATTTTATTTACTCATGAATAAAACCATATATCTACATCTTTCGTAAACGATCTTATTTTATTTTTCACTTGATAATCTTGGAGAATATTCGCGGAACAAGATTTGTAAGTTAATTGAATAAAATGGGTAGTTTTATAAAATTAGAAAAACATTTTTTAAATAATTTCATTTTGAAAAAATCTATAAAAGTAATATAATACATGAAATATATGATTTTCGTATAATTCGTCTTAATGTAATGATAACATTGAAACATTAAAAAAATCAGTTAAATTAAAACAAATCCTTTTCATGCAAGATTTTCTCAAGTCTTCAGAAAAATTATACTAAAATTACTTTGAATTGTATTTATTTTAAGACTTCTTTACTTTTAATTGTGTTTAATGATGGTAAAATGTTGAGGATTTGGGCCAGGCTGATATATACTTACGAATTACTTATTATATTTTAAATGAGTATATGATAAAATAGTGTTACGTTAATTGGTTTCGAAATTATATTAGAAAATGGCGAAGGTTCAAACAAATTTTGATAGAATCAATCACAGATGTTCTCCATGACTCTTAGTATAATATCAGGTGTGAGTCAATTTTCTTCAAATCCTACAAAAGTGTCATTATGATGTCGAAAAAAGCCTTTTTCTTTAAATATCTGAAACGTAATCTCATTAGTGCTTAAGATTGGTGATCATGGCAACGTATCCCTTTAATAATATTTACGTTCCGAAGAATATTTCTCTCGACACTTCATAAATAATGATAGATATAATGAGCAAAATAGAAAAATGGTTACAAAATTAAAGAACATGAACATGATTAAGAATAACCAACCGTTTGAGACTGAATCTCTTGTAGCGACAGCAGTCAACACATATTTACCTTTCTCACATTATCTCCCTCTCTCTCCCTCTCTGTTGCTATCTCTCTCTCTCTATCTATCTATTTATCTATCTATATATCAATCTATATAGCTCTCTCTCTCTCTCTCTGTTGCTATCTCTCGATATCTCTCTATCTCTATATATATACACATAGAGTTATAATAGAAATAAATTAATAGACCATTAAAATAGACCATGATAATTAAATTGCACCACCGACAGGATCTTTAGACAAATACTAACTACACATATCATGCACAGTAAAGATTCTTATATATGAGGAATGGGGTTATATTTGGGGGTTGAGTAGTCTTATGGTACCGTACCTATAACGGACAACTTGGAGTCTTCTACTCACCATAAATAGTGCGAGCCCCTGATCCTCAGGGTTAGAACCACACCAGTCTATACTTGGCAGTCAAAACTGAATTACAACCACTCTTATTCTATGTTGTATTACCCTTTTTTACATATACTTTTTTTCTCTAAACCTCGTGCAAGAAAATATGGAGAAATCAGACAAGGGATCTGAACAAGTTAGAAATGGAACCAAATTTAACATTACAGAATTTAGCAGAATACTACCAGATATTTATAAGTGTTAAACAAAGTTTCAAAGACATTGTAGAATCAGATTTTGCGCACATAATAACAATATATCAGAAAACACATTTCAGCTCTCCTTCAAAACATCTCAAAACAAAATGAGGGATGCTTTTCACGCTCATACAAAAACTAGTCAGACCCCGAAAACAGAATAAATACTGCGTTGTCCTTATTTCCGTTTTGGAGCCTTTCATTGGTTTATGGACTGCTTATACACTTTTACAACCTGTCTAACTTTTAATAAAGTCGGACACGAGAGTTCACATTGCAGAACGAAGAGAGGAAACAAAACACGGTTAAATCCACAAAAAACGAACGAACAGGTCGGCATAATTATGAGAAAATATCTACAGGTAAGAATCCTGGAATAAAAATATAAAATCATAATTGGATTCTGGTTTAGACGTGTCGATTATATACATGCATACATGGAAGAAGGTTGGGAAAACGGATCATGCTACAGACCAACCAAATACCCAGAACAGCTACCGGTGAAATAATGAAATTTGAGGATGAAATTATTACCAACGTAACTTTAAATGGAATTACCAAAAATGGGAAATGCTCGTGTTAAAAGACACAAGTAATTTATTTGGCACGGACTGAATTTACCTGTTCAATCTATGGGATTTACCAACTATTTTGTTTTAGAAGAAAAGATAAAATCGAACGACTGAGTCAGGAAAACGAAACAAAGAATTCGTTTCAACTATTTAAACTCATATGAAATCGACACTAAATAAATTGTCGACATAAATCAATGCACGTAAGAGCACAACATTCACGCTGCAAATATTTAACACAAAACTGAAAGAAATTAAGTCAAATTCATTAGATAATCAGTTGAAGGTAAAAGAGAGTGAACTAATGGTTCAAAATTTGAATCGCTGTATTTCGAACTTAAAGTAGTCTTAGTAGAGATAAAGACGATCAAATACAGGGTGGGCAAAAATAAGGGTCCTATTTTTAAAAATTCATAACTTTTTTATTTATTGATTTTTTTTAATTTTTTTTAGAATAAGTAAAGGACCCCTTCCGAAGCAAGCATGAGCCGTATTAGTCCTAAGGAACGTACCCTCATTTAGAAAACATTATTTTTGCTTAAAAAACTCAAAACAGTGTAAAAAACAATTCTTTAGTTTTTGTAAGTTTTAAGAAGTATTTTACGGCTAAAATTTGTTTTGTTTATTTCAAAAGATGTCGGAAGGGTCAGTCTACACACACATAAAGTTTGGTGAGTTTAACTTTTATTTTGTGGAAGTTATTCAAATTCAAGTTATTCAAATTTAAAGATAGGACCCTTATTTTGGCCCACCCTGTATAAGGTGACTTGTCTTGAAGTTGATTGTCGAAGCAAAATATACATTTTTACAAAGTTTAAATATGTGTTCCAAAATCAGAAATCTAGAAGTAAAAAGCTGTAGGATATCGAATCTGCATTTTATAGATATTCTCAGTTCTCTCATAAAATACACCTAAATCCTATTAAGAAAGAACTATCGGGAAAACACCGACAACATTCCCCATGAAGAAGTTATAGCAACCAGATGCGACACTTTAGACATACAGCTACTCCAAGCAGCCTAAAAAAGCAGCAATCCAAAAAAGAAAACGATACGCTGACTTTTGAGGAGATAAGGCTTAGGAGAAAGTGTTATAATACTTTACCTATAACGGACTACTTGAACTCTTCCCCTCTCTATAAATATTGGGAACACTTGCTCCTAAGAGTTAGAACCACACCAGTCTATACTGACAGTCAAGAATGACGTACATCCACTCTTGTTCTCTGTTTTATTATACTTTTAAATATACTTGTTTTCTCTAAACTCCGAATTCGTTAGTTTCTTCCGGACCCTTTACCAAGTCACAGCAAGTAGGGATGTCAGTTTCTTAGATTCGATAGAATTGTATTGCTCTGGATTAGAAACTCAAACCTACTCATCTTCTTCGCGGCCGTCTCACAAAGCGCCATAACGCACTTAAAGTTAGCTACCCTCAATTCAGAGGTCAAACAGAGCATTTATGTACATATATAGGGGTTATTATAATATTTATGTTTACTTTTCTTTTAAAGTATCAACTCTAACGTATATTATGAAATACGCCGTCTAGCATTGTGTAGGGAAGGTAGGTGCATATTTATCTTACAGATATGGGGATGTTAAAGGATAAGAAACCGAGCTTTTATGAATAGGCCCTAATTTAGTTGTTGAGAGACATACACTCATATATGAATGAAGCATATTCATACTACACCCACTTAGAAAAATAATAGACCACAAGCAAATAAATGTATATAGATAACAGTTTAGTAAGTATTTTAATAGCAATGGATACCTGGTGTCAAGACTCCAAAAACAAATCTAGAGCACATATATCCCCCAACTTAAACATTTAAAGATAATACAAATAAACCCAGTATATAACGAAACGCATACCGAAAATCATAAGCACTAGAACAAGGAAACTCTCTTTAAGTAAATACATCTTCGCCTCCAGTGACGCAATATTCGAGGAGGAACTAGCAAAACGTGACGTCACTGAAAGTTACTCGATACTTGTTATGGTACCTACCATACGGACTACATGGACTTACATGTGCACAACACTGGCGAGGAGGAACATTAAGCGACTTTTATTTGAAAACCTTAAAATGACAAAAGTAGAGAAATAAACGATCAAATAACCCGACAACCTTCAAAGTACTAAAAACAGGTTTTATCGGTAGACAAAAAAGAAGAAAAAAAAGGAGCTGGATGTTTTAGCCAAAGTGATTTCCCTCTTTTCTTCTTTCTTACAAAAACACAACCCATATTTCTCTCAAAGAAAGAAGAGAATCGGTGATTTTATTATTTATATTCTGGCACTCTATTAGTTTTTAACAAGAAACTAATCCTATTTTTTCCTTTCAAAATACCAATAAACCTTATTTTTACTGTTGACTAAAGGGCTGATCCTAAATTCTAGTAGCGTAGTAACATTTAAATGTGATCTTTTGGCGCCAAAATGTTTTATACATTTTTCCTCTCTTTTGCAACTAATATTACGTTAGCAGCGTAATATGAAATATACCACTTCTAAAAGCCGTATTTAATAGAGACAGATCTTCATATGAAAAGTTTCAAATAAACTATGCCAGAACTCTTAAATACCAAATGCATCAACAAATAAACAACGAAGAAAGATTTCAAAAACTTCTACAAGAATAAAAAAACAAAAACGAAGAAAGACTACTGAAAAAAAGTAGAACATCGAAGAAAATCAGCAATTGTTTCAATACTTATGGCTACAGTGTCGAATATTGGGTCAAATTACTGAGAACGAAAATGCTTTTTCTCAAAATGCTGTTGGGAGTGCAATTGTCAATTTCCCGTATTCCCCAGACGATGGTTAAAACCTTCGCGTCATATTTGAGAAGGTATTAGGATCTATACAAAATAGATTGTGAAATTAGGCAATACTTAAAAAAAGTTCGTCTACTGCTCGGGAAATTAAACACAACAGAACATATTTAATTCGTGGACTTTATTTTACCCAGGAAAACTATCGACTTGACTTTTTTCTGAATCTGATGAACTTCTGACATAATTATTTAGCGTTAAAACGTCTATGTTCCACAAAAAGTGGAGGTGAAGGTACTTAATCAGAAAAAAAACAGTGACGACTACTCGACTTTCGCGTCAATCGTTAATAAACATTGTGACGATTTAAAACTTGCTAAACTTAGAGCGGATAACTTAAATGCCTAATATTCGTGCAAAGATGTGTATCAGCCAACGACGCATCAACCCCACATAGTCCTAAACAAGTTCGAAACTTAACCAAATTAAACATCACAGAAAAATAATGTCTACAACGATATATTTTTAAGTGTTAAACAACATTCTAAATATACTGAAGAGTTGAGCATTACTCACATATGACAGATACGACAGAAATCACATTTAAAAACGCGAGTAAAACCAAAAAAGAAAGATTTTTTCACGCTGCTACAAAACCAATATACACCAATGAAAACAGAAAAAATACGCCTCATCCTTGTTTCCGTTGTTGATCTCTTTATAACTTTTAATAAAGTAGGAGAAAATAGTTCACATTGTAATAAAGGAAATGAATATCGAGTCCCATCCAAAAAACGAATGAATAAGACAACATAAATTTACGAAAGTACATACAGGAGGAAATCCGGAATAAATATGTCAAGTTACAACTAGACTCTTGTTCAGACGTGTCAATAATAAGCATGCATACATGGAAAAAATAGCAAAAATGTGACCGGTGAAAATAATAAAATTCGAGCATTAAATTATTACCAACGTTACTTGAAACGGGACTACCAACAAATTTAAATGTTGGTATTTAAACACAAACAATTTATTTAGCAGAGACTGGATCTAACCGTTTCATCGATTAAGTTTACTAATCAACATCTTTTGCGAGAAAATAGATTATCTGACGACCAAATCAGAAGAACTAAAGACAGTATTGTAAACAAAACGTTTCTTAAGTGTTTCTTTCTGGCGGTATATGGTAGATATATAAAGATGTCAGCAAAATTTGAACTGAAAGAGAACATTCAACTTTTTTTAAGAGAAGAAATGTGCTTTTCGCCTCGTTAGAAAAAATAAACGAGCAATTAGACAGATTAGTAAGGACTGGTATTTTATCTAAAGTGGGGTATAACTGATGGGGAATACCTGCTGTCTATGTAAAATAACAAATCGAAAGATATTCGCGTTTGTACCGATTTTTCGACAGGACAAAATGAAGCACTTCCACGGACAAAGCTTGGCAGGATCACGCCAAATGTTAGCACACACTCCTCATTATCTCCTGCAGAAATAATGTTTATGTGTAAGATAAGACCCGTTTTCGACAAATTGCTTCAAAAATAAAACAAACAAGGAAAAACCTCTTTTTTACGAAAGAAACGTTATATCCCACGTGAAAGTGTATCGTTCAAGATTTTTACAAATAACACACTTCTATGGGAACATGGTACGATAGAAAACATAGATGGAAATATAATTTACATAATCCAAGGTCCTGAGTTCTCTCATAAGATATACCCAAATAATATTAGAAAACGTATGACACCAACAGCACTTCCCAGGAGGAATAAGAATTTTTGGATACCATGTACGACACTATTGACATACAGATACCCCAAGCAGCCGAGGAACTGCGACAATCTAAAAGAAACGGAAGTCTCCCGATCTTATCGTTATCAATATAAAAAGGAAAATATACTGAGGCTCCTGCAAAGGTAATGTTTGGGAGTGAGTGTTATGGTACCTACCTAACGGACTACATGAACTCTTCCGCTACTACAAGGAGCACATGCCTCTCAATGTTTGAACTAACCCAGTCTACTACTGACAGTCAAACAGACGATCAACCACTCTCTTTATATACTGTATTCATACTTTCTTCAATATAATTTGTTTCACTTAATCCCGAGTTTGTGTTTTCTTTCCGGACGCCTTACAGGTCCACAAAAATACTAAACATAACAAATATAAACTAACAAAATAGAAAACAGAATCCAATTAGGTGTACTTATCATATTTCTAACTATCCAACATCAACATCGCACGTGCCTTCTCAAAACTAATAGACATCCTACTAATCTAGAATACAAACTATGAAATAGTAAATCAGTGAAGATAACCTATCAATGTACTAAGAATCTTAGTAGTATAATACACACGCTAAAGGAAAAAGTTACTAAACAAAACAGAAGCAATAAAAAACCGAATAATTTAAATGTATAACCAAAAGTGAGTGCACAATTGAGGGAAACTCATACAAAAATGACGCTGATACAAAGATATGAAGTGTACATCGGTATATCTACCTGCAACTGGAAACAACTTTCTTATAATTATGAACACTCTTTTATTGATTTCAGGCTAAAAACATACTACATAGTTGACATATTTTTGGTCACTGAATAAAATATTTTCGTCTCCTGATAGATAGTTTCAATATCCAACTCCCCAGATGCCTTAAACAGGGATGTGATCTATACCTAGAAAGAAAAAGAAAATGTTTAAGTACGAGCATAACAACAGAATTAACCTAAAAAGAGAATTGATCTTTAACTGTAGACACAGGCAAAAATTTAGGATAACTTTACGCTAAGCTATTAGTACATCATAGTTTACCTATACTGTAATCTAAAATATGCAATACATAAAAGGACACTAATTACTATAGCCGTACTATAGATCAAATAATAAGAAATAGAGAAAATAGAATACAAAGAAAAGTGAGACACTAAAAGTGAAGAAGTAGAGAGACAAATAGAATCTGTGTAAATACATGTGAATAATATACAAAGATAGTAACGGTAAGGTTATAGAGAAAGTAAAAGTTATATACGCTGGCTTACATAGATTATGGTTTTAGAATGTGTCTTTATTTATTCCTCATTTTTTCCCATTTTTCGTATGTATCTCTAGTCGTAAATATATATATATATATATGCACCATATCTAGATTACACTTTCTCTCTCTTTTTTTTCTCTCTCTGCCTCTCTCTCCCCCCCCTCTCTCTCTCTCTCTCTCTCTCTCTCTCTCTCTCTCTCTATATATATATATATATATATATATATATATATATATATGTATAAATAGTAAGCCAGGCATGTATGTATCCACAGTGTTAAATACGGAGAATCGTTGCTGTGTTATATAATAGTGCTCAGTAATAAATAGAGCTATTTATTTATAATACAAATATATTTATATACTAATAGCTTGGCTACACATTCCTAACATTATTCCGTAGTAGCTGTATTAAGTCAGTTCGACATCCTTTTCTATTGTATTATCAGGCCTGTTTTTTCTACAGAATGAAAACAGGGTTTTATTCAGTGATCGGATAATTAATCGTGTGAGTCTTCAGAAATAGTGTTCAATACCAAGTAGATTTATATCAAGTATTTATTTAGTATAAGCATTTAGTTATGCAGATATCTTTTGCTGCATAGTATTACGCTCGCACTATGTTTACATTTACGAGATAAAATCATTTTAAACTTTTCTAATTTCACTTAGTTAAAGTAATAAAAAAAAACAACAAACATGATGAAAAAAGAGTATTTCTCAAACAGCCAGTAAAATCAATGACAGAGGAATGATAGCACGTTTTCTGGAAATACAGAATACAAGTTTAAATCTTAGATATGATAGAATTTTACATAAACTACACAAATAAAGTTTAAACACAAAACCAGATTAATATGGGAAGGGGTCTAATTAGATATTTCTAAACACCAACGAGCAAAGAACACATTAATACAAATATCATCAGTTTATACGAAAAGGGGTAGAACTGACAGTATGTCTGAAATGTAATCCATATATTTGTCGTACACAGTATGACCAAATATATAGATAATAGCGTATAATTCTTTTTTCATGGATAAAACATGTTGGGATAAAATTCGGGTTGTTTCCAAATTTACATATTGTTCAGATTAACATAGAGTGGACACATCCGACTCTTTTATTTATAGGATTGTCAATACACGGTAATCCTCCGGGATGAATATGATATGAGTAACAATTCCGTTATCCTCAGATGCAAACATCAACTGAAAAGTCTTGACATATGGAATGCATGATACCAGAGTATTTGATATTTCAGACTCGTGTCGTTCGCTCGCTAATTCCACAGGATATATTTATTCAAATTCTTTTCAATATGTTAAAGGTAACTTTCCATTTCTTTACTTGGTTTTGCTGAGACTAAACTCGCACGTCTTATCCAACTCCCCAGGCGTCATGAGATACGAGTTTTGCGGAAATCTGTCTGATTGTGTGGACGAACGATCTATTTCAGCAGGCAAGTAAGAGGTCGTATGTACTATTTGCGACCTGCTGCTCTCAGGCAAAGAAAAGGAAATATACGAGACATTTCTGACAAAATTCTACACTTTTAGCAGACGAATTTTCTTCATCATCTTCTTTCTAAACTGGAGAATAAAATAAAAACCGACTGCTGCTACCTCTTTCTTATTTGCTTTTCAAATCTAAGGCTTGGCCTTTAATTTCGGTACTGTTATACATTTGTTTGCCCAAAGCCAAGAACAATAAACATCTATTAAAAATCAGAAAATTAATTTCACAATTTAAAAAATGTGTATTCTGTATTTATATTAGCTTCATTCTTAGTATTTTAATGTTATTATATTTAGCATGAATTGAAAAATAGACTCCATAGTTTACCTCACATATTGAAAACACGCTGTGTAAAAACTTAATAAAGAAAGAAATAATTATACTGAATTATATAATAAATGAATGTAGCAAACTCGCCCAAAAATTGTACAAGAACAGACATGGCTTTGTGGGGAAAGCAGTACACTGGGAACTGTACTAAAAATTAAATTTCAAATACGCAGACAAATGGTACAAACATAAATCAAACACAGTACTGGTAAATGAGAAACATAAAATCATCTGGGACATGGATATACAAACAGATAAACTAATACAAGCAAGGAGACCTGATGTTATTATAATCGAAAAGAAGGAAAAATCTTACAAAATCGTAGACTTCGCAATTCTAGTAGACCTCAGAATAAAGATCAATGACACAGAAAAAAAACGAAGCGAATACACAGAATTAGCCAGAGAACTGCAAGGAATATGGAGCATGAAAAAAACAGTATAATCGTAGGAGTACTAGGTACAATCCCCAACAAACTGGAGAAAAGACTGAGATAATTTGGAATCAAAGGGACCATAAAAACCATACAAAAAACGGCAATGATCAAAATAGATGCAATCTTAAAGGAAAATATTTGAATGCGGAAACCAACTCGCATAAGCTACAAAGGGTAACCAGGCACATGGAATTTACAACAGGAAGACAACAAAACCACACGAAGAACACCACATCACAAACCAAGTTCCAGAAACTGCAAGAAACATCACTTCATAATCTCCCCCTAATAAATTGCACCGGCCTCAGAAAACACCACACAAAAATAAACCAATGAACAAAAATTACAAGAAACAGCATAAGCTCTCCCCCTTCCATCCCTCTATCCCCCAAAATAATATGATATGTTATCGTATAATATAATATAATATAATAACAAAAATGGTGCCGGCCTAAGCCGACACCAAACAACATATGTGTAGAGGGTCAGGAAGGATGAGAATACCGAGGAGTGACAGCACAAACCAGACCTCTACTTGAACAGTGCAGAGAATGCTGGAACCTTGGGTGACTTATTGCCACCCAAATACCAGAGATGATCAATTGTCCTTGTCAGCAAGAAATCAATGGTAAGAGGCTATTACGATACCGCAAAGTTATTTGCGGTTGTTATCGGAAAGAGGTGAAGAATACTGGAAAT
>OY744537.1:49022041-49062041 GCA_963556195.1 Sepiola atlantica | reverse complement strand
AAACAGGAATTATCAAATTCCTATTTTAGTCACGCTAATTGTTTAAAGTTAATTGTTTTTTTTGACATTATTTTAAGCCTATTTGCACTTAATTTTTTAGTTTTAGAAGTAAAAGAAATACTTGTTTTTTATCGTACATATACTGAAGAAATATTTCGATATGTGTGTGAGCGTATGTGTAGGTGTATACATGCATGTATGTGTGTATATATATATATATATATGTGTATATGTATGTATATATATACTTATGTTGTGTGTGTGTATATATGTGTGAGTATATTAATAAGCATAATGATACTTAAAAGAAGGGAGAAAAACGACTAAATAATAGATGGAAATATTAATGTAAGACTCTAATTGTTTACATTCGTATATTTGTCTTAGCAATTCACTTGATAGTACGATTTAGAAATAAAACATAGTAAAAATTAATGTTTAATGTTACAGATCCCCGTAAAACTACTTTTGAATCCTTAGAACACTTTACGAAATTAAATCAATAGATAAATATATAATGCCCATTCTATATTTCGAAATCGTAATCTGGCTAAATATGGAGGATATATTTCGCCGTGAATATAACCCCCTTAGTTTCGCATTTTAACTAGTGGCTTACTACTTGAGTGATGAATTTCTGGGAAGATGAGCTTGTCTCAATATTGTTAGAAAGGGTTTACTAATAAATACTATATAAATTCCATATAAACACTTATGTAGAAGAAACTTTTTTAATAGTTGATTGAATGGACGGTTTGACACAATGAGACTAGCTCTATAATGATCTGCTTAAATGAGTTTCGCACCATAAACATTCAGGTAACTTTAATAAAAAAATAAATTATCTTCAAATAAACTGGAACTTTATAAATAAATTATAGTACATATTAAATATTTTAGCAAATATTACCGAATTAAAGTTTTTTAAACTGATCCCACTAATTCTTTTGGGAGATACTAGCTTTGAACGAAAAAAAAAATCAAAATGGCGGATTAGTTTGATCGCACACGTGTGAGTGTTTGCTCTAAGATTTTTTGTTTGTTCTTTTGTTTATTTTCACCTTAAAATGAAACTGATGTATGATGTGGGTGTTTTTCAAGACACTCTAATCTAAGAACTCTTATTATTTGTGAACTTTTTCTGATGATTTTGTAGTGTTGCAGAGACGATATTGACATACAAATGTTGTTTGGCACAAAACAAATGAAACGGACCGTTAAATATATCTCACAGAAATTTGGAATTTTGGAAATGAGAAAAAAATTAAAATAACAGTAATAAAACAAACCATGGTTATTGGAGTATAATAAAAAAAACTGTTCTATATATATATATATATATATATATATATATATATATATATATATATATATATATTAACATAGTTCACCCCAAACAAGGCAGACCGCCACTGTAGACGTAAGGAGTTACTGAAAACAAGAGTGAGAGTTTTTTATGGCGGGGGGTCAACCTAAATTGAGAGCTGTGCAGCGAGATGTCTGTTTACATCAGTTTTAAATTTCTGCATGCCAGTACCATCAGGAAAACAGGGAGCAGAAAGGGAGTTCCAGACTCTAGCAGCACGAGGAAAGAAGCTTTTGGAGTAGAAAGCTCTTCGGCATCTGGGAACCTCTACAGTGAATGGATGGGATTTGGCAGATTGTCGGGTTGGTCTAGTAAATTTACGTCGTCGGGTCACCAGAGCAGCAAGTTCATCAGAGCACAATCCAGTGAAGTACTATTTTCTTATATCTTTATACTATGATCGAGTATATTTATTCCTGACAGCTGTTAGAGTATAATATTATTAATGTTATACATGCGTCTTCATTAATTTAAGTGTTAATCGGATTTAACTAAGCAAAACATTCACTTACGCATATTACAACAAAACAGACATCTGAAAGACACGACTGTTAATGAACAATGCAATTGTAGAAGGTCGGAGTTGTAATCGACTGGAATGCTGTCGAAAGATAAATACTAATTTGATGCTTTGAATAATGTACATAAAGTTAACACCAAAATACAGACAAAAATATTTATTTTGTTTACGTGCGTTGTTAAATTTATTTTATTGACGTTTCAAATTTTTCATCTACTCTTATTGTCTCGTACAGTGTTAAATCTCCATCATGACATCTAATATATAATTCATCTTGTTTTAATATTTATTTTATTTATTCAATCCAGTCCGTAAGAAAAATAAGCAATTTCAATCACGTTCACGTCAAATCGTATTCAATCAATTTTTAATGTGGTTCAATTTGCTGATCAATTCATCGATGGAATAACCAAAAATATAAGTAGATTTGTTGCGTCGTTTTCTTCTATAACTTTTACGGTTTTACCTAATCTGAACGTTATCTTGGTAGGGTGTCTATTCTTTTTTGTATATATAACTACCCAAAACAATTTATAAATATCATCATTAACGACACATTCTTGTGATCCTTAATACTTGCGAGTTTTGCCATCTCTTCTGAGTCTCATTCAATTACTAACAGTGACCAATGTGACTGTGCTGTCGCCAGTGTTAAAACTCGCGTTTGTTTAAACAAGTTCCGTTAGCGCATGATGAAATATATAATATAAAGGACGAGCTAAATTATTCAGACATGGGTCCTTAGGATGCTCACCCTCTGGTAACTTTTTTGTACTTAAACTACCCAGCTGTAAGTTGTTTATGCAGAAAGGTGTGTTTTACTGTAATCATAACTTGATTCCTGGTGAGAAAAAGCAGATAGCAGTTTTAAATTCTTGTGTTACGTCACAATCACACGAACCATTTTCAATTCCTAGATTTACACAGTACATGAATACATCAGTGGTTGCTTCTTGTTTTTGTTATGAATAATCTACTCTTGAAGGTAGTCACTCTCTTTGTATTATTTTTGGTCGACAGCTTCTCTATTGCTCTAAAAATGGTCGACTAATTTTCCGACATCGTGTAAACGCCATAGTTTGACATATTGCATTATTGATAAAAATGCTATTAGAAGTATATTATGTATGGATTTCAGATAAAGTAAGTAAATACGTATGAATCAGCATAGTAGGACCAGTTTTCATCGTATTGGTTCTGTTATTGGAATTGGTTTCCCCGGTTCTGTCTAGAATTATGCCCTTACAGGAGTAACCACGCGATGATTGCCAATGTCCATAAGTGAAAAATAAAACTAACTCGATTCAAACCTGGCACACCCAGGACCAAGGTCAATATCGTTATCCACTTAACCATCACCGATTTTACATAAGAAGAGAATATATCTCATTTGTATACTGTGCTAAGCAAAAAGCCGCCGAAAGGGCAGCTGTATATAATTTCAAACATGAACATTATAATTAAAAGTATATTTCATCAGGCATAAACACTTATTTCTTTTTGCGCTTCTCACTTTTAAGTGAGTCAAATTAACAACGGTGACCCTACTATATTTATTTAATTCATCTTATTTAGTTAGTTTTATTAGTTATCTTAAACAAAATTTTATCCTATGTCTACAATTAGTTGCACTTTCGCTTTTACCATTACGTAATTTTAAATTAAAAAGGTCTAAGTTGTCGTGAAAGCATAAACGACCGCGATCGTCTCAATGCCTGATCCATCTTGATATTTTCTATTCAAGTTTAGACAAACTTCCGCTTTTAAATATTAGTAATGATTTGCGAATGATGTTTTAAATATCTATTATCTGTTATTACATTTGCTTTTGTGATCATAACACTTAGTTTTTAATTTTTGGGTGATGTCACCTATGAGTAGCTTTTGTTATTTTGGTTTTCTTATGTAAAATTGTGCTTCATTGTAGACCCCCCACCCCCACACACACTATATATATATATATATATATATATATATATATATATATATATATATATATATATATATATATAATAATAATAATAATAATAATAATAATAATAATAATAATAATAATAATAATAAAAACCCAGGAAAAGTAAACATCCACGCGATAGTAATCTAAAGAATTTGAACTGAGCTAGACAAAAGTGCTCAATATCAAATAGAGCTTTTAGATATGATTATTTTTATTTATACAGACATTTACAAAATCTGCAACACTGGCATGTCGATGTAATCGATATACAACTATCATAAACTGAGATCTCATCAGTCAGCGTTTAAATCCGATCATAACCTTAGATCATATTTCAACATGCCAGTGTCGCAGATGTTGTACATGTCTGTGTAAATAAAAATAATCATATATATATATATATATATATATATATATATATATATATATAATAAAAAGGATGAGATAAAATGAAATATGGCAGGTCTACAACCCAAGAACTCATCTAAACGCTTAACCTAACCGTTGCAAATACTTTTTTTTAATCAAGAGTTAAAATTTGAAAAAGCACAAAATACGTTATAAATACATTTTTATAGTTAAATATTACATTTGTGTTTTTTTAACATTTTCCCAAACTTATACAAAATAAAAAAAATGTTCGTTGTAATGGAGATGCATATTTTTATATTCTTCAAGCAAAACTGAGTTAGTTCATATTACGATTTTAATAATTTCCGTAAAAAAAGAAAATTTCTTTTCGGCTTTTCTAGTTTTCCTTGCAGAAGTACAAAATGTCTGAAATCAACTCTAGTCAAGGTACACTAATAAAACGTCCAAGGGGCAATTATAAACATTATCCCAAATACTTTTTGCATAGTATCATTGATACTTTTTATCTACGTATTCTTTTATATTTTCTAATATTTTTTTCTTTTGTAGACATCATGCAATGACACTGCATAGTATTTGCAATAATATTCTTGTAGTATAGAAAACACTGTTTTATTATGAAGCCTAGAACAAAATTTAGAAACCCGAAAGACGTCATACGTACTCTAAGCGCATTTGAGAAATAATAATCATTTATTTTAAAAAAATAAAGACATATGAACATATTTTGGAGAGAAATCGCAAGCATTTAAATTTTTTGTTTGTTATGTCATTTGATTGAAACAATACAAAATACAATTTTATTAACCGAAAAAAATGTAGTTGAAAAGTCAGTAAAAACATAATTTTCAATGTTAATGGACGTCAAAATAACTGATTTATAATGTTAATTACCCAATTAAAAATGTAAGAAAAGATCTACTACTTAAGTAATCCTCATTGTTTTACGTCATTTCCAATGTTAACAGAGTGATTTTGTTGAATCATATCTGTTGATTGTCTCATGACAAGTATCGGTGTGTATCCCTAGATATGTCTTTTCGGCAAACGATTATCGGGTCGGACAGAATATGTATTAAACTGAAATCAATTTAAAATTTTAAAAACACATACTGAACATTTTTGTAACTGACTAACTATTCAGAATGAAATATTGCGTTTTTATGAGAGAATGATTTAATGTGAAAACTCAAAAATTCGAGCTAATGAATTTTATATAAGAGATCTAATGTTATATGATATACGTGAATAAATGTAGGTCCCTATGTATATTATGAAGTGGCCGATTTTAAAGGAAACTTTGAAAATATATGTTTAAATAAAGCAGTAATTCAATTTCTAACAAGAACTCTACAGCATTCGATCCGACCTTCAAAGATAAATCTTTCGTTGGTTTATCTCATCCGCTTTTTTCTCTCAACCGCTGCTAGTTATTGTATTTTCTCGCCTATCGTGCTTAGCATTCAAGTTAAGTGTACTGTTTAAGATGCGACCATGAATCGCAGGGGCAGGTAAATCGGAACCAGGATAAACACTAATACCTTATTATGAGACACGAAAACCAGATTTCAGATGTCACTCAAGATGATGTGGCGATAAGCGGATTGGCTTCACTAAGCCACGCCTTAAAATCAATAAATCGACACAAAAATAAAGAATAATCGTTTCCATTTGAACACAAAACGTGATCAACTGTCATTCATATAAATATTTACTGTAAATTATTATATTACATACCTTCACTCTCTTTCATACAATATCGCATACGTATACTCTATTACAAATTCTCTTCCTCGATGCAAACGTACACACTATTGTAGATAAGTCGAAAGTAGTTTACAAGTATTCAATTTCGCCTTAAGTGGAATTATTTTTAAAAATATTTCTACGTTCATGTATATGTGAATATGTGATAGAATGGCCAAACCTACCTTATCAGTGTTAATGGTGTAATTGCTCCAGTAATATCGTTGCGAAATGTATTAAACCACGATTTCACCGATTATGGTAAAATAGAAACTTCTGTAATGTTAATCCAATACTATACTCGTTTGGAATAGGTATTATTGTCGGTTAAAGAAATATATATATATATATATATATATATATATATATATATATATATATATATATATTTCTCTCAATCGTTTTCTTCCCACTTAAACAACTTTTCTCATCACATCTTATTCGATTTATTTATTTTTTAATTTTCATTTTGAGGTTTCCTCTTAGTGTGTCAGACGATAAAGCTTTAAGGAACATTTTAGAAAATGTGTTCTACCTTCCCGTTTCATTGATTAAAAATGTTTCCTCTGAATATTTTCCTACGATTATGTTGTGCGCTAAATTTACTTATATATATATATATATATGTGTGTGTGTGTGTGTGTGTGTGTGTGAATACACCTACCCTCCAAACATTTCACACCTAACAACAACAACATCTCCCTCTCCCACCTCCCCCATCTTAACCTTTCAACTACTTCTCTCACACTCTTACCCACCCACCCACCCACCCACTTTCAAATCATCTTCATTTCTTAAAATCTTTTTCTAAAACTATGATACTACCTACACCCCAAAGACACAGAGCTTCACCCTTCCCTCCTCTTTTTCCAGCCCCTCAAAATCCATGCTATGCCTCACCACGACAAAACCTCAGCACCCCTCCCTTCTCTCCCACCCTAACACAAATTCACTAACACTCCAACCCCTCCCCTTTTCAACTCACAGCCATCCACATTCATTTGACCCTATGCCACCAACTTCTCTCAACCAGGACCTTGGTCCTGCGCTCCCAGTAGTGGCTACTACTTCTTCCCATCAAACTATCATGTAAACCCAATATTTTCACGTACTTGCATGACATTTTTCTTAAAATTATCACCCTGAAGAAATCTTAAAAATAAATAAAAAACGTTGCTGCATACATAAAAAACATCTTTTGTTTTTTCTTTTTCATTTCATATATATATATATATATATATATATATATATACATATATATATATATATATATATATATATATATATATATATATATATATGATAAAGAGAGAAATAAATACATTTTTTAAATTTATTTTATTCTATATTTTATATTATATTTTATATTTTATATATTATCATTTATATTAATATTTTTCTTCTTATTTTTTAAATTTTGATTTTACCATTTTGATTCTTAACGGTCCCAACCACGTGACTTTCCAAATTTTGAAATTTTAAATTTCTTTTCTTTCTTTTTCTTTAGTCTCCATTTTATTCTTTCCAAATATGATCTAAGGTTAAGATCGGATTCTAACTCTGCCTGTTGAAATCTCAGTTCATAATAGCTGTTGATCGATAACATTGACATGCCAGTGTCGCAGATTTTGTACATGTCTGTGTAAATAAAAATAATCATATATATATATATATATATATATATATATATATATATATATATATATATATATATATATATACGAGGCCTATCTAAAAAGTATCCGACCTTATTCCAGAAAAATATTTCAAATACGTGACAGGGTTCTAACCCTAATCCCCTTCAAAGTATACCCATGTGCTTGCACACACTAAATCCACCGATCCACCCATGCCGGAAACACCACTAGATGTGTTCATCTCCGCCGTCGCGTTAGATTCGGCAGGTGTTTGGAGAAGATGTGATGAGTAACACAAATGAAGGAGTGGTTTAACCGATTCAAAAATGCCCACACATTAGCGGAGAGTGGCCAGCTATCTGGCAGGCTAAAACTGCTCGGAGTTCAGCTGTTGTTGAGAGGGTGCGAAAAAAGTGATAATGTGGAACGCGACGGCGGAGATAAACACCATTCCAACGGACGACTTCCATATATATATATATATATGTGTGTGTGTGTGTGTGTGTGTTTGTGTGTGTGTGCGTGCGTGTGTGGTTTATTTTAGTTTATTACTTTTTTAAGTAACAACGCATTTATTTGACATTTCAGATCACGGAAAGGAGCAGTTGTTTTTTTAATAATACATTTTAATCAAAATCGTTCCACTATAAGCCGAGTATAATTGTACATATTGCAACCTTTTAAAAAACATTTTCTTTTCAATATGTAGTAGCTGTTTCGGCTATATATAGAAAAAACAACTGGTTAATTAAACATTATCATTTTTGAAAGGTTTGGCAGAAAAGCTGTCTGAGGTCGAAGTACATACATTTTGAAATCTTCCATCTGCCATGAGAATCATTCGGAGTCGTAAGATTAACACCGGTTGTTTTCGTTTTTCCTTTATGTAAGTCACACCCGATTTGAAATAACTCAACGTTTTATTAACTTCTTTCTCATTTGAAGTGAAGCAAATTATGTTTATTTATATCTTTATTTAATTTGTAGAATCGTTTGTTAACCTTGTATCCGTTGCTTATCAAAATATTAATATTTTTTCAAGCCATATAATTTTTTCAATTCACTGAAATTATTTTTGCCTGTTCGTATTGTTGATGAATTTATAAAACTTTAAAAAAATATATATATTTTTTTATTTTGTTATTTTACCTACAATTTTTGTTGCACATATTTACATATAGGAAGCGAAAGAACTGTTTAACCTGACACATATGGGACAAAAGAGAGAAAGTAGCAACCCTAGTTGAAGTCAGTGCCCCTAATGATACTGGTCTAAACATAGCCGAAAGAGAAAAGATTACGAAATACCAAGGTCTTATGTACGACATGAAAACACTGGAATCTTAAGAAGATATCCATCATCCCAGTAATTATAGAAGATACCAGACTAATGAAAGAGAATTAAAAAAAACTACATGACGAATATATCCGATGAACAAAGTGCAAGAGAGATACGAACTATTGCACTTAAAGGGACGGTAATAATCTTTAAAAAAGATCTATCGGCTTGAGTCTCTGAAATAGAAGGTGAATGTCTGCCCCATCCCCAACAAACTTAAAAAAGATATGAATGTTTTAAAAAGATTACTATTCATATTATTATTATGTGAATTTATATATTAAGTGACCCTCTTTTTAATATACATATTATATAATGTTATTAATTCAGGTCGTATTCTATTTTTTATATACACATTTATCTAGGTTTAAATATACCTGTGGTTGCATTGTTAACCTGTTACCTTTATCTGGTATTTTCCACCTGCTGATCAGTCGCTTATTTATAGAGACAGGGAGCACCTATAACAGCTAACTTGATTCGGGTTTTTATGTACCACATATTTTACTTTTATTTACAAGCCCTTATATTTGACAAATTCTCATTATTTCTAGGTTAATTATTTTAAATAGTAATGCACCAACATGTATACTACGGATTGACTTTTTAATTTCTATCCCATAAAATAACTGAACGGTTAACTTAACGTGTCGTGTCAGTGGTTATCGTGAAATCCGACGATATGTTTATGCTTTACATATAAGCAATATCGGCACGGTGGTATTTATACATTATTGTTGTTATTCACTCATACTATTGGCATATTTTCAGTACGGTTATTGGCCATACTTATTTTTGTTATTTTTGTATTCATCGGGTGTATATATCGTGCAACCTGGCATTTAGTTATCGATACTTCCATACATATTTCGCACACTTTATACATATTAGATCACTTGTAGTGTCCTTCAGATACATTCTAATACATGCACATTGGTCATGTACAGAAGCTTGATATCCATTCGCAACCATACCATCTAAACTACAACACTAATTGTTCGGCGTGGTTCTATATTGTGTATATATATATATATATATATATATACACAAACATGAAAGAAGTAAATAGACACCATTATTATCATTAACAAAGACTGCTGTCAGAGGGGCCTGATCAGCCTAGGTTATTTTATCTAACATACACGGACATGAAGAAGTAAATAAACACCCTTATTAACATTAATAATGAAGACAAATATGGTACTTTTAATATAAATGTTACATTTTTACTCCAGGGAATGGAGAGGTAATGCAGAGTTTAGGTGAGGCCGGAGATAGTGTTGCCAGGGTGAATTGGCAACCATGTACGTGACATCTTTTGCTCCTGGCAACTGTTGAAGGAGGGCGACTGGAGAAGTGATCCCCGTGCAACGCCAATAGGTACGTATATAGTATGCGCACCGGGGCTGTAATAGGTATGTATATAGCATGTGAACAGGGATGGCGATAAGTACGTAGATACTATGCGCATCGGGCGACAATAGATACGGATTTAGCATTCACACCAGAGTGGCGATAGGTACTTATATACTATGTACCTATATATAAGGCGCAGACAGAGGTGGTACGTTTTATAGAAATATGTCATACTTTTGCCCTGGCCAACGTAAGAGGAATGGTGGGGAAGAAACAGCTTTCGGAAAAGGCAAAATGAGAAAGTAGCTGTGAAATTGGGCGACCAGAGAAGAGAAAAGTAGAAAGATAAAAAGACGGCTATAGAGAAAGGGAGAGAAATAGAAGTTTGAATATAAAGATGTTACACACGCGATTTTTCTATTTTATAACCCGAGCAACGCCGGGTAGCCCCGCTAGTACCATCTAAACTACAACACTAATTGTTCGGCGTGGTTCTATATTGAGCGTTATATTGAGCATTATATTGAACGTTCAGTGCTTTAATTTGCCATTTTCGTCATAGTTTATATATTGCTATTTCTATAAGTCTTGCCTGTTATTTTAATAGTTTTTAGCTGCATTGGTTAGTAATTCCGAATTCACACCTTGTGTCTTGTATTCATATTCAACTTTTTGCTTAAATCAATTTAATTTTTTTCATGATAAAATGAAGTTGTTATATTTTTAATCGATCACTCTCTTTTTGTGTGCATATATTGATTAAGGCTGTGATTCTATAGAATAGTCCAAGTGTAATAGTTTCACACTTCTGCATATATGATCAACACACGATTGAATGTCATTTATTAGGCAAAAAGTCAATACTTTGCGTGTTTTAACACCCATTCTGTTAATATATTGTGTTAAACAATGCAATATATTAAAACCAAAATGAGTTCTGTAAACTGTTTATTGCAAGCGGCTTATTCTGCGAATTTTGTTCAATGTTTAGAACACGGCTTCAGCGTTTTTGCTATTCTTTCCTTACTTTCTCGTCCTTGTTCAAGTTTTTTCGAAATACAGGTTTAAGTCAGCCATCTATTTCTGTTTACTGTTTCCTCCTTACTTTTGCTCAGATGTGCGGACCAAATTCACCACCAAAACATAAGTATGTGACTGGGTTCTTTATTATCATTTACAAATAACGTGATACAATGTATATACCGCCAACGACTAAGAGAAACAGCAGATTAATTTGTCACATTTTGTAACAAACAAAAAACTTTGATGACGAAATCTGGGATTGGTTTAATGAGAATTAATACAAATATTAGATTCCTAACATTAACGCTGACCCTAACCTTAACTCTGGCCCTAAAATGAAAAGATAATTAATCATCAAGTTTTAGACATATAATGAAAACATGTCTAGAAATATTGAATTTTCAAAGAATTTTCGTACAATACTGACTTTAAAATTTTACAATTTCAATAAGAAAACCTGAACATAATCGTTTATATTCGGTAAAATTAATAGAAAAAATATTCGAACGAGAATGAACGATTATTGTAAAAATGTTAAAACAGTACAAAAGGGCTGATAACGTACTAAATATAAATGTTTATTTGATGATGAGTAATTAAAACATATATACATTGTATAGTACTGCAATACTACGGGACATAAATTATATAATGTCTTACAATTTCGTTGTTTTTTATTGATAGCTATAAAACTCCCTGCTTCACAACCAATGTCTATACTAATATTGTCAACCAGAACCGCCTTAATAGTTTTTACATTGCGTCTAGAATAGAATAAAATAGAAGAACATTAGTTACATTAATCTGTTGGTGAGATATTCCATTTCAATGGTGTTACTTCCTTAGAATATTAAGTGACGCTATGCATTTCGTAATTTATATTTCACTTCCATTCTAATATGAAAATAGTCGACAATTAAAGTAAGTAGTTATCGTTCGCTTTATGGATACGTTGTTCCATTTAGAATGCGGCTTTGTTTAAAATGTTGCCTTGTAAAAGCAGGACGATTTGTCAAAATGTTCAATACTATTTGGGTTAAAATAATATATATTTGTTGTTGTTTTTTACACAGATGTACCCAGTACATCTTACTATTAAACAAGTAAAACTACTCTTTATAATTGATATCGTGTTTTTGTTGTACTTGTTATAACTATACGTCAACTTTCCTGTTATTTAATGAAAAACTGTGATAATAGAAAGTTAGTCTTACCAGCTGAAAAGCGAATTAGCTGGGTTTTTTATGTCGTACGTGTCCATCAACTAGAGGAGTAAATACAAGAAAGACTTCCATTCACAATGATAGAGTTCTATAGTTGGGGCTGATTTGCACACGGGCCTAAATCATTGACATGTCTGTAGACCAACCGACTGAAATAAAAGGGCAGTTGAAAACACGCAGTGTACGTTTGAATAGAGTAGAAAGTGTTTGTGCCGGACTTTTATCCAGACGCATTTCAGTGTTTGAGGAACGGGAGTATTGTTTCAAGTTTGGATTGCCATTGTCACTGTATTTCTTTCAGTCATTTTATTACAAAGACACATTTGTTGAGGACCATTAATAGTAATATTTAACCCGTGGTTTAGGAATTGATACGTTTTCTAAATTAATTAATCCGAAAATGAAAAACAATAGTTGACTAGTGTTCGCACGAATTTGCTACAACGACATAGTCTCACGCATTTAGCACTACAAGACGGAGACCCGCATGAAATTCTTCCAAAAGTAGCAAAAGAAAGCAATCTTTTGAAACGAATTCATATATATATATATATATATATATATATATATATATATATATATATATATTAAATTACACACCAGAACTCATACATTTTGTGGTTAGATTTAGCTTAAGGCTATCAAGTACAACATTGTATCAGCAATATTTTGAATTCCAAACTGAAACCGTATTTTAATATAAACTGCAAAGACGTAATTTAATTCGAAATCAGAAAGCTAATAGAAAAGCAAACACATTTAAATAAACGCCAGTAATTTACAATTACCAAATTATGTACATTAAATTGCTTATTCTTTGTTCTTCAAATAATTAAATTGGTTGATGAAATACAACATTTCTAATTAGGTTTACAATAAAACACGAACGCCGGTCAATCTTTCATACAATAATATACAATTGTTAGCGGTTAAAACGAAACAATGAATTTTTTTCAGTGGAAATATTGAAATAGAGATTATATTTATTTGTAAGCAATAAACTCTGAGAATATCTCGATTTTACGGGTTTATTTCTACTGAAACATAACAAATACTGAATTGAATATGAGAGAAAAAGGAGAAGTAATTTAATCACAATATATTTAGACTATTTGTACTTTTACAAGTACATGTTTTATTCTTTATAATTTGTATGTTTTGTATTTGATTTATTGAGAACAGTGAAACTATTTGAATTGAAATTTTGTTTATTAGATAATACTTTTCTGTAATATTCGTGTTACAGTAAACCATTTACTTATTAGCAGGAGCATATTTGAAGCACTAGTTTTGAACTATTACAATAGTTTGCTAATCTAATAGTAACACTCCTAAAATCATCCAACCTACCAACTGAACATATTAAATCAAAAGCTATATCCATAAAGTGTTCCTAAATTTATGTTATACGGGTATAAACGACATGTATGGTAGAGGGATACACGATTATAGTTTCGTAGTTACTCGCAGTTCTACTTAATGTAAAAAAGATGAGAATTTATCGGAGTTCATGCAACAGCAAGTTTACCAGATTTTCAATACTCCCCACTTCTTATCGCAATAGTTATTAACCTACCTAGGATGCTTTTTCCGAAATACATTATTTATTTATAATATAATTATTTCATGTTATTTTAATATGCAATGGTACTTGCTAATCAAGATACGATCAATTTCTGATATCTGTTTTTCTCACGTCAGCATAAGCATAACGTGTGATTTTCAATGGGTCTGTTAAGTATCGTCTCAGGCGCTACTATGTGTGCAAGGTTATCGACGGCTTCGATCTGGTTGATGTTTGGTTGCAATATCGCCGCATTCAGTTGCGTCTTAACTAGCTTTTGTGTGAGGCAGGTAACAAATCCACTAATTTTATGTGTGACTATATCATTTTCGCAACAAAACTTTACTATGAAGATACTACATTAGAACACACAAGCGCAAACACACACACACATATATATATATATATATATATATATATATATATATTTATTAAAAGAGAGAAAACAACAAATATATCAAAAGAGAGAGAAAGATATATATATATATATATATATAAAGAGAGAGAAAGATATATATATATATATAATTACAAAATTAAATTATTCATAACCTGCAGACGCTAGCGTTTAAAGCATATTGATCTCATCAGTGCAGACAAATACAAATTTCAAGCGGTCAAGAGGTGCTAACCCGGTTTACAATGTGACTCTAGAATCTGCAAGCAGTCACCCTATTTTCGCAACTAACGGAAACTGTCAGGTGATTTAGGGAAATTAAGTTATATATGTATGTAGAAGCGGACACAGACAGAAGAATAATTGAGAGGGGTCTACGAACTTATCGGAACTTTGCATTATATCTTTTTGATAGTCCCTTGGAGTGCTCGACTTTAATTTCTTAAAGGGCTCATTAGAATATTTATAAATATATATTTAATTATTTATAACCTACAGACACAAGCGGTTCACGCTTGTTGCTTTCATCAGTGCAGATAAGTAATAATTGCAGACTTTAAGAAGGCGCGAACCCAGATCATAGACATCAGACTAATCGAGAGGGTTCGTCAAACGTATTCGGAACTTTGCATTATATATATATATATATATATATATATATATATATATATATATATATATATATATATATATGAGGAGTTCGAATGCAAAACGTTTTTTTCAAAATCAGGAAACTGTTCCTACAACAATTGTTGCATTTCCCCACTTGACAATACCTCAAAACAATGCGTTACATGATATGATACTGAAATAATTTCATTTTGATTTGAATCAAAATCAGCTTTATTCTAAGTCGAGGTGTAATGTATTCGTATTTTTCTCGTTCATGGTCCCAATTAAAACGAATTAGATTCATCGGGCTTTGAGTTTGAACTCTTCATATATATATATATATATATATATATATATATATATATATATATATATATATATATATATATAAAATATTGATCGTTCTGTTTTTAAGCTTGAATGATAAGTATTAAAATGACAATAAAAGCCCTTTACAATGCAAGACAAATTTCTTTCTTTCTTTTTTTTACTTTTATCTTATATATTTCGGAGACATTCGCCATCATCAGAGATTTTTCTTCTCTTTTTTTATATAAAAATAAACAAACTTTTAGTTTTGTTTATCGAGAAGACGTCCTGGTGTTGATATGACGTATTGTCCGCTGTGATGGAATTCGCGGTTCATTAGTAGAACGGAAGTGCCGGGTGTGCTGGGAGTTTATTTTCAAATATTAGTCGTTCTTTTATTTATTTTTATTTATTTATTTTTTAAGCATTGTAATGATAAGTATTAAAATGACAATAAAAGCCCTTTATCATTCAATGCTTAAACAAAAAGAACGACCAATATTTGAAAATAAACTCCCGGCACTTTCGTTCTACTACTGAACCGCGAATTCCATCACAGCGGACAATACGTCATATCAACACCAGGACGTCTTCTCGATAAACAAAACTAAAAGTTTGTTTATTTTTATATAAAAATTTTTTTTTAAAAAGAGAAAAAAATCTCTGATGATAAAGAATGTCTCCGAAATATATAAGATAAAAAAAAAATCTGTCTTGCATTGTAAAGGCCTTTTATTGTCATTTTAATATATATATAATCTCTACCCCTTTTTCTAAATAGAAACAATTGTTTTTGTTGCCAAATGAATTAAATTGAATTGAATCGAATTAAATTAAAGCATTTCAGTGTTTTGGAAATCATTTTCGAGTTGTGTTGTAATGTATTCTTGCTATTCTTTCCCGGCCGTCACCTCTTTCCAAGTCGTCAGCTGTTCTTCTCCGTGTTCGTCCGTGAAAGGTGCATATTATCAAGTTATTGCCATTGTTGGCCGTTGTTTCGGCTTCTCTCATCACACGACTAAAAGTGGTGCTATTGAATCGTAGATTCGAATTTGCTAGACGCAGGTCAAGAGTTCACTTCGGTATTCACTTCACCACGGCCACTCTCGATCAGATCTATGTAAAATATCTAGTTAATATTAGAGAGTCTAATGTTATAGTATCATGACAATTTTCCCATCCTAAAACATTAAAATATAATCGAATAAATAGAGTCTATTTCATGATAATATAGTTTATGTTTATATTCAGCTACAGAAAATCATAGAAACAAAATAAGAATCCATACATTTCACAAAATGCAGATCAAATTAATTCCAAAAATGTTTTATATCTTCATTTAACATTGAGATGGAAACGTTTTTAATCGTATTGACTTTATTTCTTAAATCTCTTGTTTTGACGCGTTACATTTTAAGCAAACACAAAAAGGATTGTTTGCGAACGAAGCAAAATTCTATTTTATTAGATTCATCAATTTTGACATGTTCTTAAAAAAAGGTTTTCATTATATACAATAGAAATGAATCTCATTTCGAAAAGATTTTCCCTTTCTTATAAACGTCAATTATTTCCGATTGAACGAATAAATGTTTTATGGGTTTGTTCAATTCATTTTACATATTTATTCAGCCTAAAATTATTGAACAAGCACATTCATAATATATATCGCCTACGAAATTCTCGTTTAAGGAATATTATATGAGCATAATCGTTAATTTAACCACATGGCCTTTTGTTTAAGAACCGATTTAAAACAGAAAAGCTAGATTTGCGGTATGAATTTTTAAATAAACGAGAAAAGTATTTAACTTTTCCCTTTAATATCAAAATGATTATCAAATAATATCGGGTTTCCACCAGTAAATTCAAATGCTTTTAAGCTGAAACCCAACTTTGTTAATGGAGATACAACAATAACATATTTTATCACGCAGAAACCGGTGTATGTATCCAAGTTGCATAAACGGCGTTCAGTATGCATTTTTCTTATTTGGTTTAGCTTTCCCCACGCAATATGTGGAAGATACTCTTGAATATAGGTAGTCAGTTGATTTATAATCCTAATATGTCACACTATTTGATAGTTTAGACCCCTTAAACGTAAACCTTACATTTGAGACATTTTCTAGAATTATAAACATGTAATGGATTTTGATGAAAATCCGGTCGGAGAATGTTTATTGTCAGACTTGTTCAAGTTATTAGTATATTTTGCCGATCCGCTGACAACAAATCGCTGCAATCATCGTTTCTGCGTATTCATAAACCTGAAATTGATTAATCCATTCGCAGAAACCAAACAGGCACCATTGAATTCATTTGATGCTTCTTGACTTTGGAAAATGTTTCGCAATTTCACATTAATTCGACTCTTGCGCCAAATACTAAACTTTGATATTCTCGACCACCAATCCGATATTCTATGGTAGAGTAAGGCGTGATCGGATTGAGATAAGTATGACACAACTAACAACTTAACTCCTATCCCTTTATCTTTATTTTTATAGCGATACAGTGTGTAATGTGCGCATAAATTATAACACTATTTTTAAAGAATCTATCCACCGTATAATGACGTTTTCTTATAAATTGTGGGTAAATTTTGATAATCCATAGAACGGACGGCTTTTTTCCGGAAAGGGGCGAAACTAGCGAATTAAATCTGATTAGTAAAAAGGGATCGTTTAATTTAAATACTTAATACATGTGCATAAAAATGCATTGACGTGATGTTGCCTTATGCACCGGCACTAGTTTTTCTAGAAGCGCCCACATTTTTCACCAATACTATCTCTCTCTCGGTCAGCTTCTTTCGCCCCAGTTGAAAATATCATTTGATTCACTAATAAGTTCATTAAATAGTATTCTCGAGACATCAAAGCATCATCTTTTATCATATATTCCTGTCAGTCGGTCGATCACGTCTGAGATGGAATTAGCGTGTGCATCGTTAAACGTACAGAGTGAATAGACGTATCTTCAGAAAATCCGTTTTTTTTTCTTGTTTCCTGAAATAATTTTCTTCAATTTGTCTTTTAATGAAGTTTCGAAAATAAGAAACACGCCGACAATAAAATGTCAGTGTCTGTTTTTCAACCATATTTTGTATTCTTAAATCGAATATATAAGATTTGCACTGAATGTTGTTTATAGTCATTAAACACCAATTGAGTCAAATTCCCATAATTTCAATTTCTTCTTAAGTTTCCTTCGTCTTATGCCTTCCATTTATGAACTTTGTTTAAACTATATAATGTAATAGATTTCGATAAATAATGGAATAAGAGATACAAGACATAAGGTTTAGTAGGATTTCGTAATTGGACATAAAAGTGCTGTAAAACTCTATGTGTGTGTGTGTGTGAAAGTATGTGCGTGAAAGTGTATATGTATGTTTAAAATGAATGCCAGTTTTGAGTGCGTGCTTAGAACAATGTCTGTAGACGTTGATTTTTATTTATCTCCCTTCCACAAAGTCAAAGTCGAAGTGGGATTTGAAAAGCCAGCGCGCTGATCGAACAATAAACTAACCATTTCTCAAAAGGCGAGGAAGTAAATCCTGGGAATGGGGAACCCTATAACTGAATAGGACCCAAGACTCCGTCCGTCTGATTCTGGTATGAAATCATCCGTCTTATTCTGGAAGAGACGTTGCATGTTACTATGTAGGGATCTAAAAGCTTGCACGCTTGTGTGCATGGCGTCAAATCCCACTTTATAATTGAGCCCATGACGTCTGATTGACTACCATTTAAAACTGAAACGAGAAAAAATAAAAAGTGTAAAATCAAAAATAATAATTTAAAACCTAATTGAAAGATAAAGAATATATTACACAGTTTTAGTTGTTTTTATAAGTTGATCACGTGTTCAGCCTCAGAACGGACATTTATTATTATTATTCAATTTCCAGCAAAAAAGTGAAAATACGTCTAGACTTATATCGCTTTGACTGAAACATGACCGAAATATGTACGCAAATAATGTTTGTATAAATAAAAATTAGAGCTAATATATATATATATATATATATATATATATATATATAATCTACGCTATAGTAAGCTAGCTACACAGAAACGTGTTTCACTTAATTGAAATGATTAGACTAGCCTACTGAAAAAAATGAACTTGAAATGCTGCCACTTTTTATAAATACATGCTTTATATACGGCTTCTAATGATGGTACTTCTAATGATTAGTCATTATTATATATTTAAAATGTTCATATCTTTCTCCATTCGCATCGTACGTTTAGTGAAGAAAGATTTGATGAGAAAGAAATACCAAGAAGTTTCAGTAGATTTCTCCTAAATAGCAGAGCCATGCATGAAAATCTGAGAAAGGAAATGGACACGCCTAAGACTGAGAGCCACACATGACTCTTTACATTATTAAACGAAACAAGCTATTTATTCCCATAATCTACAACTGAACCCATGTCAACCTCTAGATCAGCTGCATATTTAAACTGACCCCGGGAAAATGGGCAACCGGTAACACGCGAACAACGTGTGGTACTATCGGCATAAATGTTAATATTCTGAATCATATTCTTTGGAAAGTACATTTATATAGAAAAGAAACAGTGTTTGGCCTAGAATAGAGCTCTGAGAAACACCAGTATTAATGATAAAAGAGAACGAAGATACACTATCAAAAGTCACTTCCAAGCTTCGATCAGAATGAAAATACCAACTAATGTTAAGAACTTTACCAACAATACTATAACTTTCAGGTTTGTGCAGACGCCCTCATCTAACACCATCGAACGCCTTTGAAATGTCAAGCGCAATTGCCATGCCATGTCCTAGATTATCCATGAACCGACATATTCGCTCAGTTGCAACAGCTATTGAACGAAGACCATACTGAACATCACTAAAAAAAGCCCAGACTTTCCAGAATATGAACGAGCTTGCCGTTGACAAACTTTTGCCACATTATTCTAATAACAAAGACGGGGACTAATAAAACGGTACTAAGTTGGATCAAACCAATCACCAGCATTTTTAAATATATGGACAACAGAGAAACCCTTCAAACAAGAAAGGGCACGGGACTTAGACACCAGAGATTACACAATTTCAAGAGGTAAAATGGAAGTTTTGGAGCACACAATTTAAGAACGACACCAGTAATTGAATCAGGACCGGAAGCCTTAGACTGGTCAAGATCTGAACGAACGCGAGCACCGAACCTTTGAGGTAATAATAACAGAATCAAGAGACCGATCATTTTCCAAAGGAACATAAGGAAGAACAGCACCAGAGTCAGCGAGAGACGAATTGTTAGCAAAAACATGAGCAAAGAGATCAGCCTTACCCTTAGAAGATAAAATCGCCCGAAGACCATTAAAAAGAGGCAGAATAGCAGACTTGCCACTATTAACACCTCTATAGTAGTTTCTCGAGAGTCAACTTTTCGAAATTAGATAGAGTAACGAATCCTTTGAAAATAGCTATACTTAGCATCATTAGTTGCTCTTTTGTAGGCATTGCTATAAATTATGTAGGATTGTCGATCAGCCTCAGAACCATCCCGACAATATTGAGTACAGTAAAGATTACGGTGGGCAATGTCAGAAACACCAAACAGATAAAAAATCACGGAGGAAAATGAGGTTTGCTTTGAAGCTTACAATGAGGAACATATGTGTTAGTTCCAACAAGAATCCAGTCAGGAACCTCCCTAACATAATCATTCGGAGACATACCAAAAGATAGCACTCCATGGAACGTCACATAGCAAACTGCAAAGCCCTATACCAATCAGCTTTCCTGGAGTTGAAGGCTACTTATGGAAGGGAGGATCAATAGAAGAATTCACCGAAAAATCTAGTTAACAGCAACAACAGCGCGATGAACAGAACTCAATGGAGGAGAAAACCAAATAGAACATAGAGTTCGAAACAGAAGTAGGAAAAAGATCAAGTAAGGATAGTTGATACAGATGATTATCTGGAAACTGTATGGGTATATATTCTCAACTTACAGATCACATCGTTATTTGTCACTTTTAGTATTCTTTCGCTTTTGAAAAATCCCAATTCATACCGTCCGACTTTAGTAGTAGTGCAAATACAGCGTGACGTCATTTGCTTTATAATGCATCATTCCTTAATACAAGTAGAATGCCTGTGTCGCTCATCGCCGCTTATAAATGTATTTAAACTACCGCAGTTCATCAGCTGTTCGGATATTGGCCGCGAGGTTTAAGACGTTGGATTGAAGTTGAAAAATACTTATACTCCAGGGTTTCGAACCGAGTGACCGGTAGTGAATAGTAATACTTCTACGCTGAAGAGTTTTGATTGAAAAGAGACGAAACGTATACGTCCGTAGATAATAAACAACAACAAATATTTTTCATATATATATATATATATATATATATATATATATATATATATATATATATATATATAGAGAGAGAGAGAGAGAGAGAGAGAGAGAGAGAGAGAGAGAGAGAATAGGTATGTAAGTCACATACAACGTGTGTTAGAAATATAACTCGATATAAACAGATAAGTAATAATCGCAATATTCTTGTTAAAATCTATTTACATAAGAATGGTGGAGAAAAAACTATGTAAATAATCATTTATTCGCAACAATTTATCAAAAAACGTGTTCACATTTTCGCCGACTTAAATAATCGCAGCGCATAACAGTTCGAACACAGACAGGTGTAACATTGAAAATAATTATATTCATCTAAATTTTCCTATTCATCGAAAATTATGAGATATTAATTCATACCGAACATTATTCGCATTTATATCATAACTGTTTTACATACATTCTTCGACGCTAAAACTGCTACTGATATTCCCAAAAAATAGTAATTTCTACTTTTCTAAATATAATTCAACTTACAGTGCAGTAACGTTACTTTGACATTTTTCTTCTCGGTCAGTGAATGTTTCTCAACTGCGGCTATTTTATATAATTACTTTCTCACTATGCGACTATTTGTCAATTTTAAAAGAAATCTTTCTGAACTGCGGAATTTTTCCCCCAAAAGATGGATTTTCAACACATCACACATCACCATTTTATAAAACTCCCCTCGTTGAGAGGTAAAGAAATAGCAACAACATGTCAGTCGTAAAAGTGCAAATTAGTTAACAGTCGAAGTATCGAAAACAAAATAACCACAACGAATGTCTTACATCAATCGACATATATTTAAATCAATGGCAGAGTTCGAAGAACGGTCTATTTTCATATTGGTAAATTCAAACTCTGATTAAAGTGGACACTCCGAATTTAGATAAAAATTGCTTCAATATAGAAATATATTTTCTTCACTGACCGTGGAAATCTTCACGCATGGGGGGATGGGCAACGGTTTTTATTTGTTCAAATAAACCGCTACTTACAATCGTATAGGGGGCAGTCACTAAAACATAAATACATCGGTTCTGTTTGATTAAAAACGTCGATGAATCCTACTAGAATAACCTAAATTACAGGGTTGTTTTCAACTGGTTTTTAACGAATTACTAGTCTAATACTTATATTTTTTAAAGTTCGATTTATATATATCCAGGGCAACGCCGGGCACTGCCCTGCTAGTATATACATATAATTATAGATACTGATTTTGTCTAATTAATTAATCTTGATGAAAAAGCTTAACTTATGTTAGTAAGTAAATAGACTTGATAGACAAATGATTGTCAGTATCCGTGCTGACAGAAGTTTTAGAATGGCGATATAAAGGTCAATTTCGTTATGACAAACATTTGTACAAACAATCGCGTAGTGATGCATCAAAGAAGTCATCTTTCATTCGTTTGTGAGTCTCATTTGGTGGTCGACATGTAGACATTGTGGAATGTTGGCAACTTCACACAATGTCAATAATAGCCGGGGCTTAAACAAACTTTAAGCGCAGAAAAAAGGATCAAATACTGACCAATCATTTATGATTAGACATATATATATATATACATAAATAATTTACTATTTAATACATATACACATATAATTTTATAAGGTGCTATATTGTATAGATATTTACTTCGACAGTGCTCAATACGCGGGTAGAATGTCGTAGCAGTCTATGTTAAGTAAGTTATATATATATATATATATATATATATATATATATATATATAAATGATATATATTTAAATGAGTAAATGCGTAGGCTTTTCTTCATTTATTACTCCTATATTACCATACAGAAGAGTTACTTTTATTTAAGATAATACTACAAAATAATATATTGAAATCTCTAATATATAGTAGATCTGAACCAATAAAAGACAGTTATTTTGAACCATTTAATAAGAAATTAATGTTTGGTGGTATCAATTTATAATTGAAATGCCATACTAGGGGAAGAACGTGGCTCGTTCGCTTGCTCACTGTTTTTACCAATGTTGTTCGCATTTCTTTATCGCTTGTCTCTCATGAAATATGCTTATTTTATATGATTGTTTTGCTCCCGTAGGCAAAACGTTTCGATTTTTGTTTAAAAGTTTTATCTGTGGCGGTAAATATTTTTGACTAGGTTTTTGCAACAAGTTGTCATGTGTTTCTAAACTGTACATTAAAAAAAAGATTCCTTTACATACACTATCGTTCAGCCAATATATATATATATATATATATATATATATAGTGTTAAGGTGAAATACATTCCAGAAGGAAATCCGAGTATCAGAGCTCAATGTAATAAACAGAGCAAGAATGAAATAAAATAAATAAACAGTGAATCACATAATCACTGGTGCGATCATTTATTTCGACCCTCCGGCTTTGTTCAAGAATCCAAGCTAGGCGATTAAATTTTTGAAAATCATATAATATATATATATATATATATATATATATATATATATATATATGGAGAAAGAGACGTTTACACTATTGTTTTAAAAGAGGTTCACAATATCGTTTTAAAAACCATTTAAACGGTATTAGATGACATGTAATTTGATAATGTCTAATGTTATAAATTATGAATATATTAATATATAGAGATATATATTATATATTGTGCGAAACTCCGACTCTGTCGTTGAGTCCTATCCGAATGTCTTGATTTTCCCGCTCGCTGCTCTCACCGTAAATATAACTTGATTTCTCTGTTATCACATGAAAACCGCCTATGGCCAAGGGGATTAGGCAACCGCTTACACATCCAATGAGTCTCTGTGAACGGGGTTCGCGCCCGTGACCGTCTGAGATTTTTAGTTCCCGACACTGAGGAGAGCCGAAAGCTCGAAACAACGTCGTATGTAGGTAAAACATAAAAAATATAATTTGATATTATAATAATCCCCTTTAAGTAAACTTAAAGTAGAGCACTTGAGAGAGATTAAACAATAGACATTAACCTATTGTTTTAGTGCAAGACTCCAACTCTGTTCAAAATTATTCAATTAATTGCAATTAACAACGATCCAACTATCCAACAACTTCTGAAAATATACCCAGTCATAAAGGCAGGCTTTATCTTATCTATTAGTTTCATGAGATTAATTAATGCTATCGTCGTATGTAACTAAGAAAAGTAAAAGCAAATCAACAGACAGATGTTGATGCTTTTAAAAAAGAACACGAAAACTAGAAAGAATAGAAGAGAAATGAAGAGAACATATGGAAGAAAATGTAATGTTGTCTTCTTTACATCATAGTGATCTTCTTTGAGATTATTTTACATCGTGACAGTATATCTATATTATCAAACGTTTGTATGTGGGGTTACTAACGGTAGATACCTTTTCTGTCACTATTGGGGACTTAATGGCCATAATAGATTCGATATGAGTTGAATTCGTAACATAAGACGCGACGTTATCGATTAAGAAACGCTTGGAATGAAATAAAAGTCAGCAGAAGAGAGCAAAGAAAAGCAGAGAATGATAGTTAAATCGAGACATGGGGAAAAGGGATGTGTTAGATGGCATGCGTAGCGGTTGTTGACCACCTCTGGCGAACCATTCGACTTCCGACAGTGCATTTCTGAGAGACAGCTAAGTCAGATAAATCAATTGATCTTCTCACCGTTCCGCGTACAATGAATAGAAGCTTTAGTAGCAACAACGATCTATTTAGTTCTCATAAAGAAATATGAACGCCTGGTCATCGATAATATTGTTGTTCTGACTTTTCCCATTTATCATCGCCGACATTTTCAATATGATATCCTTTCTGTAGACTGAAACATCCCGGTCTTGACACAAATGAAACATAATAGATTTCTATTAAGAACATCTATCCTGAGTGTATATATATATATATATATATATATATATATATATATATATATATATATATAATGAGTCAAAAATGACCTACAAGGCTTAGAAAAAAGAAGAAAAAAAGAAAACCAATACTATAACGGTAATTCTAACCATTCACTCATATTAATCTCTGATTTTAAATAAAAATCTATGTCCATGCGAAACTTTTTAAAAATACTGGATGATAGAACATGGTGCGTTAATGCGATCGTTTTGATCGTACGAGTGCTAACTACTTCATACGAGCACTGAAGATAGCCTTCCAGAGAAATAATTGCTCTGAACATATGAAACATCATATATATATATATATATATATATATATATATATATATATATATATATATATATATATATATATGTGATTTCATGAAGGCTTACCAAAGCATTCCTTTCAGGACACCAATGATCACCATTAAAGACATTTTTTCTTACAAATACTATTTATTCAAATTAAATGTTTTTTCCTACACGTGTTTCACTACCAAGCAGTTACTTGCTTGGCAGATTATCAGGGAAATTAAATGTCTGGAATACTGGTATCAACTGCCGACAATGTGGCGTTGCAATAGTTGAGGTCACTTAAGAAGAGAAGAGGAAAAAAAATAAAAATAAAAGTCAAAATTAAAAAGCAAGGAAGAACAACGATAAAAAAAGAAAGTCCTAGAAAAGTCTTAGAAAAGTAGCTCGTGCATTATTTCTTCCACCAAGCCAACAAGCAAATAATCGGTCCCAAATACATTCAATAAAACCATAAAACCGGAACAATGTGCGATAATACACTTTCACGTCGGCCGGCACAATGATGAATAAATCCCCCCCCCACAAAAACAAAAGAACTAAATCATTCAAGATACCGCTCACAAGTTACCATTCCAATCCAATGATAGTATGGGAATTCTAAATCCAACTTCTCACAAAGAAAAGTCAACACAAATGTTCGTCCGAGTTCAAAGAGTCTTATTTCAATGGTTGATTTATTACCGTTCGAAACAAACACACGACGAGTTGAATGTCAATCCCGCAGAAAACTCCCTTACATTAAGAAACAATCTTAATTAGTAGATAGAAACTATTTATTCAAAATACTGTTTCTAAAAATATTTATTATTAAACCTATTCGTATTGATCTATTTTATAAGTGAAAAATCTAAATCTATATATATATATATATATATATATATATATATATATATATATATTCTATGATAAATGCCAGTATACTGAAATCATATGCCATTAATAGGGTTAAGATGAAAATTCATATACACTAAATGTACAAAAGCAAGGAAATTCCCAATTTTTACACTTTTATTGTCATTAATTAAGGGTATGACTACATATCAACCAAACCATTTCATTATTACATTACTACAGAATAAATCTCTATGCATGAGTGGATGAAGTGTGTGAGGTTCGCTGAAGAAAAATTCCTACCAGTAAAATACATAGCCCTGTTGTGCTCGCATACCCTTAATGACAATAAAATTGTAAAAATTTGGGAATTTCCTTGCTTTTGTGCATTAAGTGTATATGAATTTTCATCTTAACCCTTATTAAGGGCATATGATTTCAGTATACTGGCATTTATCATGGAATGTCACTACTTTTGTAATTTTAAACGTTTTTTGGAATTTTTTGGAAAACTAAGGTATATGGTAAACTGAAATTAAAATACCATCAATTAGACCCTAGAAACTCAATATCTGCCAAAAATCAGCTGAAACCATCAAATAGTTGATGAGATACAGGGTGGCACATACGTACGTACGTACACACGGATAACACAAAATCATGCCTGACCTTTCTGGATCTCTGGGTTGCCTTGACTAATGATGCTGCAACCTTACACACTTATAGAACCTATCATAAAAATGTTGTACAAAGTTTTAACTTATTCGGTTTATTGGTTTTTGAGTTATGATTGATCAAAGAAATAAGATTTCTAGCATAGACTGTTTTTGAAGTCTATTACGGAATAGAGCGCTCTCGCGCATCTCTTGATATATATATATATATATATATATATATATATATATATATATATATATATTGGTTTTCTCCCTACATTTTTTGTTGTTTTAAAACATTTTTTTATTACAGCTCTAGTATTGCTATATAAGCGATTATAGAACTTTGTGTTATAAAATTTATATTTCAAATATAAACAAATTTAAATATAAACATATGCATAAATATATGCCATGTTCCGACAACGTTCGTTGAACACTCTCAATAGTTAACTGTTTGTGCCTAACCCTAACCAGAACGTAATTCTCTTTCTTCGCGTGGTAATTTATCGTAGCCGTTTGGAAAGAGCGCTTGCCTGCGAAGTGTAAGGTTGTGCTTTAACTAGGTTCGAATATTGCGGCCGTTTGAATTTATCATGTCTTACACTAATGATAGCGTAAGCTTTAAACGTCGGCGTATGTATGAAAAATAATTTAATATTTATTATGATAACATAAATGTGACGGGATGAATTAAAAACCGAAGATCTAAAGCTGATGCGTGGCTTTATCAAAGGCGACAAAACTAAAAGTGGCAATGAACGACTGTATATTTTTTAGCTTTTGATAAAGCTTACGCATCAGCTAAGCGAACATTGAGTTTTATGTCTTCCGTTTTAGTTCATATATATATATATATATATATATATATATATATATATATATATATATACATAATATTTGTTATTGTTTATTATCTATGTACGTATACGTTTCGTCCTTTTTAATCTGGACTCATCAGGATAGAGATATGACTATTCACTACCGGTCATGCGACTCGAAACCCCGGATTACAAGTATTTTGCAACTCAAATCCGACGCCTTAACCACACGGCCAATTTTAAATAGCGAATAAACGGTGATAATTTTAGCACCTTATTGGCGGGGTTAACGTCTAGAGCGTTCTACTTCTTTAGTGGAAGGAACGATGCATTTTAAAGCTAGTGACGTCATGCTATTTTAATACTACACTTACAGTGCTTTACTGTTTCGAGGAGCGACAAATAATAATAAATATTTGTTATTGTTTATTATCTACGTACGTGTACGTTTCGTCCTTTTTAATCGGGACTCATCAGCATAGAGATATGACTATCAACTATCCGTCATGCGACTCGAAACCCCGGATTACAAGTATTTTGCAACTTAAATCCGACGCCTTAACAACATATATACACATATTAGTTAATATACACACACACACATACACACACATATATATATATATATATATATATATATATATATATATATATATATATGTACTTTATATACACATATATATATATATATATATATACGTCTAGTAGTTTATGTAGTTTATACACACACACACACACACATATATATATATATATATATATATATATATATATATATATATATATATATATATGTGTATATGTATTATAGAAGAATGTTGCATTGTAGTCCGAGAGTTTTACAGTAATAAATAAACTCAGAATTATAATTCATCAAGTCCATTTTTATTTCTGAATAGCAGATGCCTCCTATTAATACTCTTTTAGGATCAGTTCATTCTGGATGTGAGGTATGTATAACATGTAGCAAGTAGTGGTGCAAGAACAGGCTCTTAGTCGATACCTTACGCTATATCAAAAGGTAGCATGTTCAAATCATGTCGGGTGACAAGTTAAGATTGTTCCTATGGTGTGCTTATAAAAGAGTAATAGAAATCCTGTGTGCTTCTGTACGATTACTTAGCAGCAAACCATAAAAGGCAGCACTAAATGTACATGTAGCTAGTGAGCTCTGATGTACACAGACACCGAAGGAAAGTACTAGGCTGATGATTTATAATCTTTAGTTATCTACTACAGTACGATTGCTTCGCGTGTACATCTGCATCGGTATGTATTAGTTTTTTTATGTATGCACATGAACAATTAAGACCAGAATCCGTGTATTCGGCCGTCACCATTATTATTAATAATAGTAGTAGTAGCAGCATCAGTATTATTAGTAGTCGTGGTAGTAGCAGCAGTAGTAGTAGTAGTAGTAGTAGTAGTAGCAGTAGTAGTAGTAGTAGTAGTAGTATCTTATTCGTGGCAGTTCTCACACGAGGTATGACTAATCATCGCTCACTATCAAAAGTAGATAATGATCTCAGGAGTTCAAGTGTATCATGTACCATTTTGCCATATTTCCAGTACTGTTCGCTCATTTACGTTCTTGAAACAGCCGTTTATCATTGTATTTTTTAACCTCGAACGGTCAAAAAATTCCTCTTTAATTCTAGTATTGATTTACTCTTCTCCAGGAGTTAGGCACAATGGCAGTTTTTATCATACTCCCACAAGAAGATGTAACCCAAGGTCGGGTCGGGAAAGTGGGGTTTAAAAATTGCCTGGGCAGCCCCGTCGACATTCCTCGGTAGGGGCGCCTCAGGCAGTAAGCAATAAACTTACTCCCCCCCAAAGAGGAGAGGCGAAGCCTGAGAGGGTGGACCTCCTAGAACTGCACAGGACAGACCCATAGACCGGCGTAAATCAAGCCCCGAAGGCCAAGACAATACCAGTCTATGGAGTGCAGTATCCATCGGAACAGATACTACACTTTGATCTTAGCCAAAAGGCCCAAAAAAAATCGGGGTTTCAGTACTCCCAATTAGTGTTAAGTAGATGTATTGATGGTGTTATACAACGTTTGTCTTTCCATTCTTTCAGACATCTCGAGGACATTTTGTCTGGTACAACCCCATGGTTGTGTGCCATGATTGTCCTTTTTTGGTGGGGAGTCATAGTATCATTGTTATTTGTAGTAGTTGCAGTAACAATAATAACAGTAGTAATAGTAGTAGATGCACTAGTTGATGTTAATCACTTGCTATCAATATATTTTATAGTACTACTAAGCTCGACTAATGTATTTAGCACTCCGGAATTAAACCCTTAAATAGAAATATGTATGCCATATATCAATTTATATTGGTCCACTCTTATATATACACCAATCTGTATATATTTGTGTATTAACATTTATAAATAAATATATGTACTTCCATTTTGTCAGTAAAATGTTATCTATTAAACCACGTACTGTTTCAAGCCTTCGGACGAACTAATCTGAAGTGGTGAAAGGAAGCGATAAAGCAAACAGGCAAGCAATGCAACTGTTACATTATGGATGGCTTTATGCCAGAGAAGTGTAAACTTTACTAGTGTGAATTTTGACATGGGTAGATTTAAATGCATCTTTGAATGAAACAGACTTTAGGAAATAGATATGTTCCCACGGTGAGTGATCAGACAGGATGTACTAAAGTTCATAAAAAAGAAGGCAGTAGGCCAATAAAGTTAGACACAAAGTGGTGTGAGTCGAGATGACGAGTGACGCCAGTTTTTTGTAGTTTACAAAAACACGAAGATTTTTAGCTGACTGACTGGAAACAATTATGCTGTAAAACTTTGAAACAGTTAGAAATCGCCGTTAGGTGAAAATGCCCCCTACCCTCGAAAATGTATGTTCGTCGAGTCACGAATTTATCTTCTAGAATGATAAGTGTTCTACCCAAAGCTCTTCAAGGTATGAAATGAACAGGCAGTGAATATAAATGGTATATCTCTCTTTCTCTCTCTTTTCTCTCTCTCACTCTTTCTCTGTGTCTGTGAGTAAATGTCCATTTCCAGAATTAGAATAAAAAAACTCTGAAAATCTATAAGAAATTCTTCAAGTGATATAAAAGTAAAGATTTTGACATTGGAATAGTATTATCTACTCGATTTTTAGATGGAGGAAGAGCGAAAGGACTTCCAATGTATATTAAATATTATATACATGCACTGGCATGACAGTAAGAACTACATATCTTTAGTATGAGTAATAATAGATACTGCAGTCAGAGAGTCCTGGTGGGCCTAGGCCAGGTAATATTTTCCTTATCTCTCATTGTTAAATTGGACAGTGTAAAGTTGAATCCCATGTTTACCACGATTCCACGTTGATTATTCACCATCAGATTGACCTGTGACATCGTTCCTCCTTGCTTTTTTGTTCTGTGTTATACCTGAACGGTAATAAATGATAGATATACAGGGCCTGTCTAAAAGTTATCCGACCTTAGGCCAGAAAAAAATATTTCAAATACATGACGGGGTTGTGGCACTAATCTCTGTTCCGCATCCTCTCAACAACAGCTGCACTCCGAGCAGTTTGGGGGCATGCCAGAATGCTGGTCACTCTCTGCTGATGCGTGGCCATTTTTGAATCGGTTGAACCACTCCTTAATTTGTGTTACACCATCGCATCTTCTCAAAACACCTGCTAAATCTGACGGTGCTTCCCGCAGTGGATGGATCAGTGGGCTAAGTGTGTGCAAGCGGAAGGGCCCTACTTTAAAGGGAATTATTGAATTTTGTTTTTTACTCTTTTGGCAAGTAATAGTATCTTGCATTCCAACTCCTTCGCCACGTATTTTATTTCTTCATATATTTGTCTAATATGTTGAACTGAGCCTTCAGATTATTTTCCTAAGCCGCCCCTGTTTTATCTGAGCCAATTCCTTCCTGAAATAACATTGGTTTCGGAATTGAGGGGATGTTTTCCTGACAATTTCCATAAAAAAGCTTAACTGCACACAATTTTACTTATAATATATTGCATGCTCTCTGTGCACACTATATGCCTTGATTTCCCTGAAACTATCGTTATTTAAGTACCACAGCGTGTCTCCTACATAGGTAACATTTCAATGTATTGTTACACCTGCTAGTACACATATGTGTAAGTTTACGTATAATTTCACGTTCGTAGTGTTCTCTTTCCTGCAGTCAAACTCGTGAATTCATTAAACACAAAACAAGTTCATATGAATAAACGTTTCTTGACACGATGTCCCTGTGATATCTACGATCGATATTCTCATTAACCGTACACGATCAATTATTAAAAATACACAATAAAGAATGAACAAAAAAACAACTCCCCCAACTCGATATTCTCGTTAGAAAGACACGAAGCCAACACTTAAACTATTCTAGACTTGACAATAGCCTGCTCAATATCTTGAAGCTAGATTATAATTGAGCATTATTTTTTTCTCTCCTCGCCCGTCAATTGGGCATGTATATGCTACAAAACTACTCGGCATAATTGCATATAGTCTGATATGAAATATTCTGCAGATGCACGGTGTTTCCTAAGGGATATATTTCAATACATCTTGGCACACGACTATTACTACTGCCACAACTGCTACAACTATTACGACCGATGATACTGAAAATATTTAAAAAACAAAAAAGGAAAAGCTCCAAAACTACGCGACAGAAATTAGTATGTATCACCATTGACATGCCGGATATATCATAGAAGGTTACAATCATTCTACTACTATTAATACAGCTGCTACTGCTATAATTACAGCTACACGGCGTCTCATATCGCTGGTGAGGCGACATTTAACCTGATGGATAAACATTTTGAAATGTCATATGCTGTAAGCAAACCCCACACCTAGGTACATAAATGGGTAACAGCCTTACTGGAACCCATAACGGCCAATGGTGACTTGAACGGTGACGGTGCAGGGCATCAGTTTCGCTTAATAGTATATCGGATATAAGCACTGAACATAAGGTCTGATAAAGAACTGCTACTATTACTCGAGGAGGTATCTGTTCTGTCTCGGGAGACAATAGATAACACCTGTAAGGGTGCCTGCACGGGGAGTCTACTGTGGAGCAATGGTTGCGTAATCAAACCCACACTTTCCTTGAAACGGCATTGATCGAACCCAATGACAAAAAGATGTTCGAAAAGACTAGAATCAATGCCGACATAGAGCACATGGCATCGCTAAATAGTTAACCGGTGTGTCAACGTGATTAGGTCATGATGCTACTACTACTACTAATACTACTACTACTAATACTAGTAATTATAATAACAATAATAATACTAATACTAATAACAATACTGCTATTAATAATAATGACATTATGTTTACAAAAATGCTACATGATGTCCAAGAGAGACACGACAGGAAAATAGTAAATCTCGACTCCGTCGACAAACATAGAAAACACATCATAAGTACATGCAGCAAGCGAACACAAAATGAACCCGAACATAGACACGACTAAGTTGAGCAGATAACGCTCTAAAAACTGTGCAAACGACAGTACTTTAACCATATTACAATCACAAATCAAGATCAGTATTGGGAACTGAAAACATAACATCTTCTCACACATTGATTTACAAACGGACTATTGATCCAAGTAAAAGTGACCGGCTATACTAATATAACAACAAGGAAATAAACTTGCGAAACAATACTTTCGCTTGTATTCGAACTACTGCCCTCATCTTGGATGTTATAGATCAACTGCAACGTTGTATGTATCATACACTTGACAAGGCAAGTGAAGTTAGAGCAGTAGCGCTTGATATATCCAAGGCATTTGACAAGGTATGGCATACAAGGCTTCTCATGAAAATACGCTCATGCGGTATTACTGAGCAATTAATTAATATAATTAGATACTACCTTACCAAAAGAAAGATCCAGGTTGCCCTCGTGCCGTTCATCTAAGCAACATCATATAAATGCTGGTGTACCCCAGGGATCTATCCTTGGACCTTTATTGTTCCTGATTTTCATAAACGATCTCCCTGATTATGTAGAGTTTGAGATTATTTTATTTGTTGATGACACCACGCTCTACTTTCGTCATGTGGGCTAAACGGACCCGATCATATGAGACAGTTGCTGAATCCTTAGAAAATGACCTCCTGTAATGGGTTGGGGTCATAAATGGTTGGTAACTTTTAATGCCGCAAAGACAACACTCTTTACCTTCAATACCTACAATAAACCTCTCCAACCACCGATTGTCATGGCAAATAACACCCTACCTGAGAGTTCACCATTCAAACTCCTTGGCCTAACATTCACAGGTAACATGAATTGGAACAAATACATTGAAGACATTGCCAGGGCTGCAGAAAACAAGGTGGGCTCACTCTACCGTGCTAGTAAACTCCTCACACGTGACATTTCCCCGTATCTCTACAAAGCTACTATCCGCCCATGCATGGAGTATTATTGTCACATCTGGGCTGATGCATCAGCTACTAGTCTCTCCCTCTTGGACAAGGTCCCAAAAAGAGTCCCAACTTGATAGGTCCTTCAATGTCAATCCAGCTCCAACCCCTGTCCCATCGCCGCAATGTTTCATCCTTGTGTTTGCTTTACAAATACTATGATAGATTATGCTCTGATGAACTAGCTACTCCGATGCCCCTTCGACGTAAATTCACTAGACTAAATCGACAATCAGCTAAATTCCATCCATTCACTGCGGAGGCCCCCATATGCCAGAGAGCCTTCTACTCCAATAGCTTCTTTCCTCATACTGCTGGACTCTGGAATTCCCTCCCTGCATCCTGTTTCCCTGACAGTACCGACATGCAGAGGTGTAAAACTAATGTAAACAGACATCTCGCTGCACATCTCCGAACTTAGAATGACACCCTAAACCTACCCATTTTTATTCTCAGTAGCCCTTTACGTCTACAGTGGCGTCTTGCCTTGTTTGGGGTGAAATATCATTAACAATGTTTTAAAAAAAGAACAGTAGTTCGGATAATCAAAATAATACAAAGTATCAATCCTCATTTAAAAAATTCCGAAATATAATAATTTTGCTTTCTCAGCAGTTAATATGATGACCCTTAAGAAAGAATATAAAATAAGAAAATACATTAAGATTTCTAGAGAATCGAAGAAATATAGAACATAAAGAGAATTACTACAGTATCAACAAATGTATGGCAATAAAAAGTTAAATGAACACTGGATAATGTGACTAATAGATATCGGAAGGAAAGCGAGGATTGACATCGTACAAATCCCAGTATTGGTGAACACAGCCGAAATATTTAAAAAAAAATCCTTGACATTATCACGTGACCACAACCAACCGCAACAAGTTGAAATATAATAGCACTATGTAAACACTACTAGAAATATACAGATAAAAGTTACTTAACACATAACACAAAAGAACAGAACCTTCGAACGGACTTAGATGAAAGCAAAATTAGTAATCTGGTGCTTGCTTCTCCGACGACCCATCCAAAATAAAAAACACGGTCCCAGCAAGATTTCGGAATACAACATAACATAGTGGTGAGGCTTCTGGAAGAATTGAAACACCAAGAAGAGAGAGCACCACCGAGACTTCCACAAGAAAAGCACGAAGTGTATTGGAACCGTTATAACTCGAATTCCAGAAAAAGCCCGCGGCTGTTATCAGCTAGAATTAAAAAAAGATAGATTGTTAAGGATTGTATTAATATCTTAATTATTAGTCGAAGGACGAGTAATCAATACTGGCATACCATCGGCCCTTTTATTAATTACAAAAAAGTTAAACTCCTTTAAAGCAATTACAACTATAATGTTATAGTAACAAAAACAGCTAGTCACATAAAGTTATGGTCTTAGAGTTGTTTACATGCTGTGGATGTAAGACGGGTACAACCAGATGTCTACATGTGGATATAAGCAGGATACGGCATTGAGGATTAAATAATATTCATTGTCAAGTTAATATGAAACTCGTCAAAACACTTGTATTTAAAGATTGTTAATTTTCAATCCTACTCCGATGGACTTTCATTAGTAAAAATAAATATGGCAACAATGCGTTGTCCTCTACTAAAGAAATAATGAAATGTGAATATTTTTAAGTAATGATACATACACATTATTTATTGTCGCACAAGGGAAGTAAAGTTCGCTCCGTTTTGGTGTGCCCTCAAACCGAACTTTGGACTAATGAAAAATAGTAATTATTTTCTAAACAAATATATTGTGGCGGTATTGAAAAGGTGACCTTGTTAATAAAATTTCGCCTCACTTCTGTCATAAGAATTGTTGTCAATATCCTGGGTCTTTCGGTACCGAAGGGTCGAAAATCAAATCACCCACAGCCTGACAGCTGTCGGCAGCGGGGTGTTTAGATCGGTGGATAAGCTAGCGCGAGTAACTTTTGTCCTTTTCCTTTCTGTCATTTTATTGATTCTTTCTTTCTATCTTCGTCCCGGAATATTTCTGTCGGCGCAGACGCATCAAGATACCCTCCTCGAGGCAACAAATTTCTGATTGTAAACTTGATATGTTTTAGATTTAAAAAGATAAAGGTTGACCCTAATAAATGCCACTCTTTGAATTGTTAGTACAATCTACAATCATTTTTCAATCCCAAAGTATTTAGCATATATAAGCGCCCATGTATGCTGGACGTTTCCACCAAGTTTCAGTCTATTTCCCTGATTGTCTCATCACTGAAACGTGTGATCGTGAACGGCTTGCACACTCAGCGGACCTTAACAGTCATATTGTGTTTCTTTTAATAAGAAAACCTAATCTCTAGCATACTTTTTTCTATGCTATTATTAATTCAATTTATTATTAGTTTTGATAATTTCATAACTTTTACTCTTTCCTATTCAATGTCAGTGTGTATCTGTTTTTGTATGAGATCTTGTTCATGCATAGAGTGCATGTATTAATCGTGAGTTTGTTATATGTTGACGATACTTAATAGTGACCAGCTTAAAAGCCTACGTCCATAAAATGGCAGTAATATCGTCGCGCCCTACAATTCCACACTTCGGTCACGACCAATCAAAAAAAAAAAGTAAGTGTTTCAGCTTTCGGACTGAATACCGATAAAAGCTGGTTCATTTTGAGCAAGAGGCGGACTATTTGCATTCTGCTTTTTCTGTAATCCCCTCGGTCACCAGCACAGCGGATGTGATCATCGTTACATCACACTCATAAGGTTCAAACCTTCCTTACCGTAGTAGTGACGGTGACAACGTGATAGTATCAGACCTACCCGGCTAACATGGCTCTAGTGAAAATCCAATAGGAGTCAGCATCAGGATCCGTAATCTTCTGTTCGGTTCTGGCTCTCCATAAGGAAATCAAAAACGTGTAAGACGCAGAATTGCAAATCAATGGAGTGAATGGGGTAATGTTGCTTCTGCGCCAGTCCTTTGTATTATCTGGGTCAACCCTTCCTCGACTTCAAATGCTTTGCTGAACCTTGGGGTTCTTGCTGTCGGTGTTACACACATTCAATCCTGCAGGTAACAAACAGCTGCGACCAACGAGGAGTTCGATTCCTTTGACAGCAACAACAACAACAACAATAAGCATCAACAACAGTATAAGCTGCAGTAACCACATTAAAAAGCGAAACAATAGACGCATCATCAGCATCAGCATCATCAACACAAGCAAGCATCACTTTTGATATCGCGACAACACGTACATCGGGAAAAGTAAACAAAATTCAATGCGCTTGCAGGTAATCTTTTATGTCGGCCATAGTTAAATAACCAGTGATTCTAACGATTGTTACATAGAAAGGGATGTGTTTTAATGGAAAAAGTTCAAATGGAAAAGTGTGAATGACACTTTTAAGAGTTAGAGCTGACTCCAGACACAAGTCGCAAAACCACAGGATTTCCGACCGAAGTTTTCTCTCTTTTGGCTGGTAAGATTTCAAACAAGAAAAGATTCATCCGGAATCCTGTTTCCAATCGGCGGTGGGGCACGTCTACATTTCTCTCTCTATTTCGCACGCGTGCACAAGTAGCCCGTAGCTAATATGTTTTCTGTGGCTGTCTCTCTTTTTAAATAAAACTTTTTTATAAATCAACATCGGCGTCCAAGTGGTTTTGTTAACAACGACGACCAGGGTGTATAAGGGTTTTTACACGAATCGGTAACTGAAACATTATTTCCCTTACAACGTGATCTTCCACGAACGCACGTCTTCAAATATCTTGGTTCGACATTCAGCGAAGTTGTTGCGTGTATCAATGCAACGTGACTCTAGTGGCGGACAACCACTCGCGTCTTATGTGACCGAAAGATCAACGACCGTCTAAAGTCGAAGATCTACCAGACTGTAGTCAAACCCGTCGCTTTATATAGTTGTGAGTGCTTACCGACAACGAGACAATTGAAGGGAAGATCAACTGCTTGATCTCCAGAATTGCACTGTTCGGCCAAGTCTACCACGAGAATATCCGAAAGCGTTACGGCATTGTAACGGTTTAGGGCAGAATGAAGTCATGGTGGCTCATATGGTTTGGACATTTGCTGAGCGCCAACAACGACACAGTCGCGAAACTCGCTGTTTCACTGGAAGTCGCCGGAAAACGACCGAGGGATAGGCTGATGCCCAAATATCTCTGTGAAACCGGCTTTCATCAGGACTAAGCCTGTAATCGTGTTAAGTGGAGACATAAGTCTATCATTGCGGACCCTGCTGTAGCTCGGGATCAACGCATAAGAAATAGAAGATATTTTTTTTACACGACGCTACTCTTCTCATAGTCGCTGAGAATACGTTCTCGGCACTCAGTTCGATAAAATAGGGCCTGGCTTGGAAGTATCAGACCCCTTTTTATCAGGATGGGGTATGCCCTGACTCGATACGAGAACGTTTACCGTTCCAGAGAGCACCACTTCATAATGAAGAGGTTTTGGTTTACTTTTTATACAGCCGGTTGCTTCATAAAGAAACTGCATAATCCGTCCCCGACCCTGTGCCAGATCTTTTTTCCTGTTTTTTTTTTAAACAAGGCACACTTCTACTTAGATGTGGGGGAGGGAACTACTGTGAATCGGGGTCAGATGTATAGGAGCATCCTACGTGGAGAGTTGTGGAACGAAATGTTTGTCCACATTACATTTAAATGTCTTCATGTTGGTACAGTTGGGAATTCAAAAGGCAAGCGGTTCGAGAATTACAGCTATTATAGTATAGAGCCTTTCGGCATCTGAGGACATAAAATGTGAACAGAGTGAGTTTTCTGCTTGTTGGGTTGGTGTACAGTATTTTATTTATTTTATTGAGTCTTGCTTTGGCGGCGAGTAGCAAGTAAATACAACTTACTCGTTATGATGACTATAGTTCTGTCACAACTATTGTTATGCGATACGTCATTCTTATGATTAACCTCCTGTGTTTGCTGAGTTGTGTTCTCCCCGAGATTTTAAACATATTTTATCTTCTGACAAACCCATTATCTCTTTCTTGTTGTTGTTTTCTTATAGTCGCCTTCTTTCATGGCGTGAATCATTGTGTACTGGATGCAAATCCAGACAGTACCCTGACTCTCGGTGCGAGTTTCTCATACATACACAAATATATGTACACAAATAAAAGTCAAGGTGAATGTGTATATACTTCTCATATATCTCTCTACTTATGAAGTGGAAAGATGTGTAGCACTGACAGTGAGATTAATAAAAA
>OY744537.1:48997041-49012041 GCA_963556195.1 Sepiola atlantica | reverse complement strand
AGCATCACCGAGAAGAACAATGCAAACAGCACAGGTGCCATCACACAACCCTGTTTCGTACCGTTGGTTACTTCAAAAGGCTCTGAGGTTTCCCCATTGGAAACGACCTGTGCTTTCATCCCTTCATGAAAGGAGATTATGACATCAAGCATGTTGTTGGGGATTCCAAGCTTATGAAGAACTTTCCAAAGTGCTACGCGGCTGACCGTATCGAATGCTTTTGTCAAATCAATAAAAACCATGTACAGTTCCCGATTTTTTTCACGAACTTTTTCAGCAACTTGACGAAGGGCAAATACCATGTCGATTGTACCTCGACCAGAGCGAAAACCACATTGGGACTCTAGGTATATCTCATCAATAAGATGTCTGATGATCCTGTTCAGAATCAACCTTGCAAGAATTTTACCTGCAACAGAAAGCAGAGATATCCCGCGATGATTATCGCAAGAATTCCTGCTTCCCTTGCTCTTATAAAGATGCTTGACATTACTATCCTTAAAGTCCTGTGGGACTCCGCCAACTTTCCATATCTCCACAAACAAGATGGTCAGTTTTTCCTCGAGTGCTCTTCCGCCATGTTTGTACACCTCAATGGGGATGCAATCTCTGCCCGGTGCCCCTGACGATAGCTGTTTTTTAGCTTGAGATACTCCCTGAACTGTAGGTGGAAAAGACAGTTCCGGAATTTCGGGATGCTGCGGAAGAGAGGAAATGATGTTTTCATCAGTCACTGATGCAGAGTTAAGGACAGTTTCAAAGTGCTGCTTCCAGCGCTTAAGGATAGCAGATTTGTAAGTTAGCAGTGTTTCTCCATCCTCAGCAAAAACTGGGGCAGAACCATTCATTTGAGGACGAAACACCTCTTTCAGGCCAGAGTAAAATGACTTAGAATCCTTCCTGTCGGCTGCGTCCTGAAGTTCCGCAGCCTTGGATGACCACCAAGCCTCTTTCAATGCCCTAAGTGCCTTCTGAACTTGTACTTTGTTAGCTCTATACGCCTTCTTTTTCACTGTGGAATTTTTGTCCTCGAGCTATGTTTTGTGGCAAACATGCATTTGGTCGATAAGCTTCTGCAGTTCAGTGTTGTTTTCATCAAACCAGTCTTGATGTTTCCGCAAAGGGAAGCCCAAAACCTCAGCAGACGAGTCATAAACAACATTGCGCAATGAATCCCAAGAACTTGAAACGTCACTATTTACCTCTACAGAAGCTATAGCGGTCGTAACTTTTTCCTTCAGCTCATTTTGTGTATCTGCCTGTTTTAGATGCAGAACATTTAGGCGTTTCGGAACAGAAGACTTTTTCACTCTCCTCTTGTCTAAATGGAAGTTGGTCTTGCCGAATAAGCGCATGATCTGATAAACAACAGCTACTATGGAAAGAGCGTGTTATCTTAAAATCTTTGAGGTCGCACTTTCTGGCAATTATGTAGTCAATGAGATGCCAATCTTTTGATCGGGGGTGCATCCATGATGTTTTTCGACAATGCTTTTGTTGGAAGTACGTGTTTGTCACACTGAAGTTAAATTCTTTGCATAACGTCAGGAGTCGCAATCTATTTGAATTCATTTTTCCAACACCATGGTGACCCAGAACACCAGCCCATGTTTGAAAGTTGACCCCCACTCGAGAATTGAAGTCTCCCATCAAAGCAACCTTATCCTTATGCTGAATTTTTGAGATTAAGCTACGCAAATCATTGTAAAGATCAGCTTTGCATTGATCTGAACTATTCATAGTAGGGGCATAACAGCTGATAAGTGTTGCGAATGTGTTGTTTTTTAGTGGAAGTCTTAGGGGCATAATACGATCTGAATGACTTACTGGGAGTGTTGGAAGTGATCTAGCAATTTCCGTCTTCACTGCAAACCCTACGCCAGATTGACGTGGTTCGTTTTCTGGTTTACCAGCCCAGAAAAACGTGTATCCACCTTTTACCTCACACAGCTGTGAGTGACCAGGCAGACGCGTCTCACTAAGGGCAGCAATATGTTTCCTTAATTCCATTGATACGAGAGCCGTTTTCCTTTCTAGTGACGCATCACTATCCTGCAATGTGCGCACATTCCAAAATCCAATGTTTAGTTTCATAAATTTCTTTGTTTTCTGACTGCTGTATTGGATAACTAGACAGCTGCAGTAGGCCGACAAGTCAAAGAAGGGCATGCAATGTTTAGGGCTCCTTTTATCGCCCCCTCCCTGAAATAGGGAAAGCAGTGCTGATCCTAGATAGGCCTGCTTTGTCACTGGTGGAGGACACGAACGGCACAATTGCCCAAAGGTTTATTCCAAACGGCCATCACCCACCAGCCGCCACTGTGTAGAGCGCCAGCTAGAGACTTCCAGCAATATCCTTTGCCCGTCCCCGTCGCCTTTACTCTCTCGCCAGTGGACCCAGAAATACTCATGTCGATTTTAGAAAAGCTGCTAGAAAACCCACACGAATGATTTGATTTGAGTGGTGAAGGCTTGTGTAGGACCATCCACACTTTTTGGAATTGTTGATTACACAAGATCGGTGCAAATGAGTGCCACAGAAAAAGTCAGCAACAATCCTCAGGTTATACATCAGATCTCCTAGACACCTGCCTTAACAAAGGCTTAGGGGGCATCTCTCCTAGTGGGTTAAACGAGCCCCCAGATAACAAACTGGAAATTTCCCTGATCCGGCGACATATACATATATACATACACACACACATATATATACATAGAGAGAGAGAGAGAGAGAGAGAGAGAGGTTGAGACATACCAGTACCCAGTGGCAGGGGGTTAGATTGGTGAGTGCCGGGACGTATCTGCATGCCAGCAGGCCCTGCACACTGCACCTCTGGGGTTCTAACCTACTCCGAGATCTCTAGTCTATTAGCCTGGGGCCGCAAAGAACCCAGTTACCATAGTGTACCACGAGGAGGTCAGACTAGAGTCTTGTCTGGGGATAGGCTATATACCAGCAGGGAAGACTTACTCACTCGGCCCCCTTTTCGCACAACTAGTGGGCTATCTGGCGGCTAAGCAAATAGCAAGAGTAGGAAGCCCATGCAACTACAAGTACGCGCCGCTGTAGCACTAGACGCATCACACAGACCTGTGGATAACAACTCCACCACACCATTATATATATATATATATTAGTTCCTGTATCCACATGAAATGTTATAAAGGGGTATACTTATTTTATAAATCAACCTTCAGTATTTACTCTAACAGTGCTCGATAGATGAGTATATCTACGTAGTAAGTTATTAAAGTATATTTATGGCAATTAAGCTACACAGAGGCTTCCCAGTGTTATCCTCCGGGGGGTAATCTTCATCTTATACTGACGATATCCTGACTTATCCTGTGTAGCTTAATTTCCATAAATATTTCATAACTTACTATATATATATATATATATATATATATATATATATATATATATATATATATATATATATATATATATATATATATATATATATATCGATGTACGTGTAAGAAGTGCATTATTTAAATTATACAATCGGCCTAGTAGATTGTAACAGAACGGGAACAATACTTGAATAGTGAAAGCTGTAAAGGAATGACGGAAGCAAGGAATAAAAGAGAAATAATAAAGAAATAAATAAAAACACAATTCAGGACAACACCAAAAAAAAAAAACGAAACTGATTCGTAATGCTGTTAACGAAATGCATAAACGAATCTCCCGATCCAACCTAGCTTTACTTTGTTGTCTGTGCATAGCAATCCGGTCGATATATCTTCGTGTTGAAACATTTCCAAGCTGCTAGGCAACCAGCCAGCCAACCAAATAGCCAAATTAGCAGGCACAGAATCCCCCGTGACTAGTTCATAGAATAAGGTAAATCCCCGCCTAATACGCGAGAGGGAAACACTGCGGCAAGTTAAATATAGAAACAACCAAGACAGAAACTGTCACTGCGCATGTCAAGCTGACGTCATCGATAAGAAGACGTCAATTGTAAAAGACATTAAAAAAATCCAATCGCCAAACATTTACGTTGTTTTATTGATCTTAACTCGGCACTATTGTATTTGAATTTGATTTGAAGTCGACTCTCTAATGGATTTGTTTTTCCAAGTAGTCGGTCTATTATTAAAAGCTGGCAATGAAACCAGACGTTGCCCAGGATTGATGCGCTAACAGTCGAAAGTTACGATTAACACTATTATATTTTTTTCTTAATTGTGTATTTATTACTAAACCATATCAGAAAAGATTTGAACAGATACACTTCATGGATTGCTTTCCGGCAAGAATAAAATAATATATATATATATATATATATATATATATATATATATATATATATATATATATATATATATATATATGTGTGTGTGTGTGTGTGTGTGTATATGTATATATAAATGAATAAATGCGAAAGTTTTGTTTTCATTAATAGCGGATATATTACCATCAAAACGGGTTTCTGCTATTTAAACAATAATACATTTTTAAGTACGCTATATGTAGTACTGACGAAAGACATATACGCATTTAAATGTCTGCCTATTTTGTATAACATCTTTTTAACGATCTATAATTAATTAATGTTAGCTGTTATTCATTTGTAATTTTATTGCGTAATTTCCCTTATATATCTGCAATTGTTTCGTCGATATTTAACTATACTTAATTGAAGTAATTTAATAAAAAAATACCACAACCTATATTAAAACATCAAGGGAGATAATTTTAATGATACTAATATGTCTTAGCAAGTAATACCGATAAATCATAAGAGTTCACAGAGTACGGGTGACTGTTCTTTCGATTTTTCTTCTCTCTCTCTCTCTCTCTCTCTCTGTCTCTCTCTCTTTCTCTCTCTCTCCCCCCTTTTACGCTCTCTGTCTCTCTCTATCTCTCTTACGATGAGGTGTCTTTAAAAACAATAAAAAATACAATTTGGCGTCATTCTTACTTCTTCACCTTTACTTTCTCTATTCCCCTCTCCTTCACTAGCGACGATAGATTTTCTTTTTGTTTTGTTTTTAAAGTAGATGATTATATTTACGAGATAAAAGAGCACCAAATATATAAATATGCATAGTCTGAAATAAAAACATCTTTTACTAAAAATGTAAACCAATAAAATCGAATTTTTTGTAGAAATTATAAGTCTTTTTAATATAAAGTTTTGACTAATTTTTTTAATAAATGTTGTTATCTACACATGTGTTTCATCTTATCGTGAATAATCAGTGTGGATGGTGGTTTATCTGCTGGGCACTCAATTAACACATCTCAGTCCCAACATCAATTATTGTTCCAGGAATTCAAAACCAACGAATTATATGGAGTACGATCATTTCCACGATGATATATTTAATCTAGTCTTATTGTTTACAAGACTGCAAATCGTCGTCTGTTCGTCAGCGGCTTTTATAACATAACATAGAGGCAACTTAAAAATGCATGGCCGTGAAATATATTAGTGTTACACCGGCCGTTCTAACAGAAGAGAAACTACACTGGTTCTCACTATAAATAGTGCGAGTCCCGGGAAGGGAAAAAGGACAGAATTGTAACTGTCTAGACAAGTGCCAGTCAGTTTCCTTACCTTGTACCTTCTATGTTAATACACTTGTTATCTTAACCCAACCTCGATTTGACTTCTTCTTTTTACTGTTGGACTACTTCACGACAATTAGAAACAACAAATTAACAGCAAATCAAATAACAAATTTACTATTAAGAATATTCACAATCTAGGATGAATCAAGAAGACAGAACATAGATAAATATAAAATACTGAAAAGAAAAATTGAGTAACAATTAGCTAAAAAATGAAGTAAAAAATAATTAGAAAAAATATACAATACTTATAATGTTTATTTTATTTGAAAGGAAACATAATAGAGTATTGTTTTTATTAATGAAAACTTAAAACAATTAGAAGATAAAAAAGTATATAAAAGACTATATAGAAGAATATCTTTTAATCAAACATATAACTTGAATATATAATTCTAATTATAACAAAGAAAAGTACTATGATTTGAAAATAAAGACCTACAATAATAATGATGAAGAGTAAAGAAACAAAAGGTATATATGAAAAAAATACCAGAGATAAAATAAAAAAAATCAAATTCAAAGTAGGAACACCTAGAAAAATGCAAAGTATAAATAAAAATGATAATATATATATATATATATATATATATATATATATATATATATATATATATATATAGAGAGAGAGAGAGAGAGAGAGAGAGAGAGAGATACATATGCATTGTATTTGACTTAATATCTCAAAATATGTAATGGCAAAATCTTTATAACATTTTTCGATACTGGGTACAGCTTTATAATATTAAACTTTCTAAATGTGAGTGTCTACACAGGTTCAACTGTATTCAATCTTATATTTCCTCAGGCCACTGATTAGAAGTGTTAGTTATTAAAATATTTATATTTTATAAATTTATTCCTATATCCTATCAATCAACATATAACATTTCCATCAATTTATATTATCTATCCTAAGTTATTAACAATTTAGATTTAACAATTATCATTTTCTTGTATTTTAACCGTATTTATTTCTAAAACGAATTTTACAGGAAACTTTATTTATTATATCAAAATGTTTTAAGACTAGATGTCGTTTGTTAAAGTTCAACCAGGGTTTTTTACCCCGCCTAATAAACCGGTATCGTCCGGGTATTTGGGTCTGGATTTACGCCGGTCTATTGGGGGTTGTCGGTCCTGTGCAGTTCAAGGAGGTGCACCCTCTCAGGCTTTGCCTCCCCTCTTTGGGGAGGAGTAAGTTTATTGCTTACTGTCTGAGGCGCCCATAAGTGGGAATGCCGACGGGGCTGCCCAGGCAATTTTAAAACAGCCAGAATGCTCAAATTCTCGAGCGCTGGTTCTTTCCCACTTTCCCGACCTTGTGTCACATCTTACCTTGTAGGAGGAAGATAAATAGAAGCTACTGCATTCGTGAACGCTTCTGATCTCCTTACTATTTAAAATAAACCGCTTAAAGGCCTCCCTTTATTTCTGGTTTCGCATTTTTGTGTGTCTTTTAAATTGATATATTTCTTTGAATTATTTCGTGCTAGGTTGTGTAAAGTTTTCTTCATAGCTTTTAATCTATAGAATGTTGCTGCACTCCTCCCTACTTCCTTTACATCCCTTACATGGTTTATAGCTAATTGGATATCTTCTATTATTTTACCGTTCCTTTAATGTTGTGCTGTTATTATTATGTAAAGCTTTGTAGCTTATTTTGTTCAGGAAAGTATTAATACTCTTTATAAAGTACCTTATCTAAGTATCTTCTGTTAGAATAGGAATGTTCGTAGTTTATAAAGGGTAATTTTTCCTTCGGGAAATTCTGAAAGTATGATATGCCAATTCAGCTTTACGTAGCAAAATTGTTTCGGAAATTCCACTTTTTAATAACTTTTACACAAGGATGAAAGTTTGACAATGTTATGACTTTTTTTCGCAGTATATATACTTCATCAACACTTACTCCGAAAACTTCGCAATAGCTTTAAATACCAATACAACATAATGTTCATAAGGATAGAAATCGTGCAACGTTTTTTTTGATAATGGCAGGCAAAATAACTTATACTAACAAGATGTGAAAATATATTTCATGAATAAAATCTATTTTTAAGATTAGCTTCAGCACATTTTATAATCGAAAGCTTTTTTTATTTATTTCTTGACTAAATATCAGGCTAAAATAATAAATAGCGGACTAAAATAATAATACATAGAATTCAAAATAAACACAATTAGTCAGATAAAAGGAATAAAATACATATAAATAAATAAATGTATGCCCTTATAGCAACACATATCAATTTACAAATATTAATAGATTAATTCACTTACATTTAAAAATTATAAAATTTAATGAAAAAATAAAGATCTTGAACAATAATTAAATTACACACTTGATAATATCAATTGATAGAGTTAGAATGAAATATCTTGATAATAAATAAAATTATAATTAATAACAACAGTATATATATTGAAAATCGTAGATAAATTGAAAATTAATAATTACACATATATAAGAAAGTAAATAATAAACCAAATAGTCACAAATACAAATAAAATAATTAATAGATTTACAATAAATTAATTATTAAACACATTAAAAGAATAAATAAAAAATATTTACATAATTAATTGAATATATATTATCTAAGACATGAATTTAACTGTTTTTACATTTCAGAATATTTCGCTATGACAAACGAAAAGAACTACAACACAATTATATGTTATTACCTCCCTATATTCTCACACAATGTTAATATCCAATATTTAATTTCAAAATTAGTTAACGGATAATATTTAGAATTTTTACATTATCATAAATTAATATAATGATAAGTTCTTAAAAGGAATCTAATATGCACCAAATAACATGAAAGTAATAAATAAATATAACAAAAATAATTAAATTTTACATTACTTTTTCAGTGATATAAAACTTTTAATTCTATTTTTTGCGAAGTCATTCTGACATTTATTTCAGTAAGAGAAATCATAATAGTAATAATAGTACTAGCACCCAATCCACACAGGTCGGAGGAGATTGGAAACACCCACCATTTGATAACGAGGACTAAATATTATATAGAACATGGGTGCACACATTAGATCACCGTGAAAAATGTGTTACTAAATCGAGTAAGATGCACTAGAAAAATTATTTCGTACTTGTCTTCCTTCCAAACACCAGTATATTTCCACTTTTTGCATTGTGGGCCTTATGTGAACCCTATCTCTCTTTTACGCTCTGTCTATACCTATACCTATATATATATATATATATATATATATATATATATATATATATATATATATATATATATATATATATATATATGTATATATATATATATATAGAGAGAGAGATAGAGAGAGAGAGAGAAAGAGAGAGAGAAAGACAATAATGGAGATAGTTAGATAGATAGATATATAGATAGATATATAGATAGATAGATAGATAGATAGATAGATAGATAGATAGATAGATAGATAGATAAATAGATAGATAATTAGATAAATAGATTGCTAGTTGATGTGTAGCTTTTTACAACCTGCTCAGAATTTCACATTTGTATTTACAGACCTGCTAGAATGTCTTCCCATGCACAGCGTTTTAATAATTTAAAAAAATATGTGTTTATAAGCAGCCATAACTTGCAGCGGTTCTTCTGACGAGTGTAGCATGTTTCAAGATGTTATATTTTCAACATTATGACTTTAACATAATATCCTGAAACGTGTTACAGTCACCTTATCCTTTTGTTGTGACACTGTTAAAGGCTCGGAAAGGAAAACATGGACTCGGAGTTTAGAGAAACAAGGTTATTCAAAAAGTATTATCAAACAAATAACAATAGTAGTTGTACTCTGTCATGACTGCTATTATTGAACTGGTGTGATTACAACCCTGAAAAGCATTTGCTCACAGCACTTATAGTGAGTGGGGGAGTTTATGTTGTCCGATAGGTAATTTATCACACAACGCTCCTGCCAAGCCTTACCTCCTCAGGAGTTAGAGTATCGTTTCCTTTTTGCATTGATGCTGGTCTGAAGCTGCTAGGGTATCTGCATATCGAAAATGTCGTATCTGGTTACCATAACTTCTTCCTGGTGAGAGCTGTCGGTGTCTTCCGACACTCGTTCAATTTTATTTAAATGCCTCTTATTAGAAACTGAGAGCCTCTATCCGAATCAAATTTGATATCCTCTAGATTTTTAATTCAATTTTTGGCGGGATTTTCGGGCACATCTTTAAACTTTAAAAAAGTGTATTCTTTGCTTCGAAATTCGTCTTTAAGACAAGACACTTTATCTTTCATAGACTTTAGCTCTTCTAAAACCTCCTCTTGCTGCAGCTTTAACGATTCCAGCTTTTGAACTCTGAGTTCACCCTCTTAAAAATTCAACTAGTTATCCAAGAAAATTGACTTGATGTCTTTTAGCTTGGTGTTAGCTATCTGGAGCATGAATCTAGTATCTTTATGTGCTTTAATTTCTGCCGACAATTTATTTTGAGTCCATTTATACGATCTTTAATGGTTGCAACACATTCATTCTTGCGTTTTTCAAACTTGGTCGTCAGATCTTTTCATTTTCTGTTCGAAAGTGTTGGTTAGTAACAACCATATATTGAATAGCGTCATCAAGTCTGTGCCAAATAAATTGTTAGTATTTTTAATACGAACATTTTCAATTTTTAGTAGTTCAGTTTAATGTGATTCTGACATATATTTCTGACGTGGGCAATGCCCAACTCTTCAATGTCTTTCGAATCTTGGTTGACACTTACATATCTCTGGTAGTCTTCGGCTAATTCCTGCAATGTTAAATTTGCTAAGTTTCTAACTGATTTTGAACTCTACGTCTGATGCTAACGTCTAAGGCTGATACAAGTCATTCTACAAATATTAAGCATTTAGACTTACCAGTGCTAATTTCAGATGGTTTGAAATCCTCAAAGTGTTTATAATCGATTGACGAAAAAGTCGAATAATCTTCGTTGTTTTTTTTATTAACTTCATTCCCTTCCACCGTTTGTGGAACAGGAAGCCTTCCGGCTGAATAACTGTTAAAAGTCAAATCGCTTCAGCAAAAAGCCATTTGCTAGTTTTTCGGGGTAAAATATAGCCAATGAATTGGATATTTTCGGTGGCCTCTTATTCTCGCAGCTGTATGCGAACTTTTTAAAAGTCTGATTAATTGTCATAATCTCTGTTGTATAGACCTTCATACTTTCTGAAATATGAGGAAAATGTGTTATCCTTGTCTGACGAATAAGTGAAATTGTCAATTGCACTCCAAACATCATTTTGCGAAAAAGCGTTTTCGTTCTCAGTATTTTGACAACGATATTGTTTGCATTAATACTTCAACTTTTTTCGGCTTATTTCTATCTTCCAAAACTCTTTATTCGGCTTTTATTTATTTTAACAGTAATTTTTGGCCTCTTTTTTGTTCCTGAAATCTTGTTCTAGTTTCCTCGGATTTTTCTTGTTATAGTAGTGTTTTTATTTTGTTCTAGTAGAAGCTTAATAAAACTTTCTTTATTTTACTTGTCTTTTTTAAGTCTTTATGTTGCAATTGAATTTGGTATTTCACGAGTTTTTTCGTAGTTGATATGAAATCTTTTATGTTTTAAATGTGTATTTATAGAATGCGACTTTTAGAATTTGTTTATTTTATATTACGCTGCTTATGTAATCTTAGGGTTAAAAAGAGAAATTATATATAAAATCCTATTTGTCGACAAAACAAACATCACTTTTTCAGCTAACAGTAGAGTTTGCAGTTGACACTTTAGTAGACAGAAGCAATACGTTTTTAATTTTCTTTCGGTGGTTGGACTTTTCCTTATTTGGAGAAAAATATAGCATACCTTATCAATTTATTGTTAAAGAATTAACACAGTGCTGGGCTAGCAATAAATACATTGACCGTTTTCTTTGAGAGAATCATTTTGTTTTTCGAAGTAAATAACAAAAGAATCCACTGTGGTTAGAACTTCAAGATTTGTTAGAACTTAGATATTGTCAGCGGTATTTTTCATTGATTTCTCTACGTTTGCTTTTTAAAGTTCTTCAAAAGTCCTTAATATTTCTCGTCGCCAGTTTTTTTGGCGTCTATTTCTGAGTTCTCAATAATCCCTATATGTACCTTGTCGCCAGTTGTTGTGACCATTTAAAAGGGTTCGGAAAAGAAAACACGAACTGGGAGGTTCGCGAAACAAGTATATTAAACAAAGTATAATACAACAGAGAAAATGAGTGGGTTTACGTCAATCTTGTCTGTCAGTATAGACTGGAGTGATTCCAATATTTATTTATATATTTATATAAATTGATACAAGGCCGAAGTGAACGACGCGGTAAACGGTTCATAGCACTCTAACTAGTGTAAACTAACTTAGCAAGTAGAATTCCCGGACCAGTCCATCCAGAAAATTACCAGAGTTACACCTAATATTAACACATTCACTAAAACAGAATCGTACAATGAATGTCCTACTTCAAAACTCATACGATAATATATATATATATATATATATATATATATATATATATATATATATATATATATATATATATATATAATAAAACGTGTTGGGTTGGGAAAATTAATCTTTATATACTAAAATTAATGTTTGAATATTAACAATAATGACACACCCAGTTTTAGTATAAAACCCCCTCAACCTATATGTTGTGGCAAATACACGGATTTACCGGTCGAATTAGCTTACGAATGCTTAAACGCTTTATTAAATTTACAACGCATTCGGAAATTTCGAAGGGTGACCTGTGTCTATGGCAAATACAGCCATCTGTCAACTAATGACTACGGGAATGGGGATATCATAAATCTAAAATGAAGCAAAACATAATAAAAGGGCAAGGAGAATAACACGAAACCAAATGGATCTTAATAAGATCATTCATACACTAGCTAAGTTATGAACTAGAATAACTACAAAGAGTCACCTAGACTAAGCTTAAACGTGTCATTTTTAATGGCCGTTTCTGCAACCCATAATGTTTTACATGAGGTACGTCCAAATACCACACAGTGCCAGCTCTTGTCACCTGATAAATTTGCGGAACTCTCTTCCATATTTCACGGGGGGGGGGAGGTACAGCTTCTCGGCTTTAATGCGAATTTAAAGAATATATTTGAAAATTCGAATAAGGCCAAGAAAGATGAAGGTCTCCCATTTGTAGAATTCTTTCATGCGTGTTGACCATATGACGCCCTCAAACATCGCTAGCAAATTCAAAAACGCAAAGTGTCTTCCCTTTATTGTTGTCGGATCTTAATTGTTACAAACATTGTTCGGTTCTAGGTCTAACAGCGTTACATTTAGTATGTGGGCCACGAGCCCTGCAAAGTTCCTAATAAGCGACAAAATGATACGGCAATAAATAAAGGCGTGACACAAAGTATCGTCTTCATCACTGCACCATACAAAAGTAAGCGAATTCGCCAAGTCAGCTGTATGAAGTCCTTTGCCGTCCCAGAGAGCATTTTAATCATCAGCCAGGCCAGAGATGCCTCCAATTTATATCGAGGAATTATAAGGTGTTATATCTCTTTGTGGGCTCCTTGCTGACAGTAAATTGTTACACGACTATATAATGTATGTGATCCTCCACACTATTCTTCGTGTTTACTGTACCTGTGGTCTTTCCCCCGAGACATTAAATAGTTAGGTACCCAACGGCACCACAAGTCTGGCAAGAAGGTCGTTTACGCGCAAAAATAATGGCAATTTGTCGTCGCCAACTTCAAAATAATAGGGAATTTCGGTGAACACTTTTGGGTTTAGCATAAATCATAGTTTTAAAAAGAAAGGTGGTGTCACAGGTGACCGTCATTAAGTCTCCATATTTTGTTAGAAAATCAGCTATGCGCTCTCCGTCTATTTAGAACGATACATGAAAAACCGACAGTTTGTCGTCTTCATCCACTGCATTCCATCCGCGGAATGTATTCGGTGGTAATGATCTCTTTTTGGTCATTTTTCTCCCGACGCAAATAAGGTTTACCACATGTGGTATTCTCGTGATTTAAGTATTTTCTGGGGTCTATGAACCACTTATGTTTATAACGTGGTGATAATGTCTTCTTTGGCTCGAATCACTATTTTGTTTTTCTATCGATAAAAAAAAATGGTTAGAGTTTTTTGTTAATCTATTCCAGTATTTTGTTTATCTATTCCAGTATTTTGTTTATCTATTCCAGTTTTTTGTTTATCTCTTCCATGTTTTTCTTTACTTATTCCAGTTCTTTGTTTATCTATTCCAGTGTTTTGTTTATCTATTCCAGTTTTGGAATATTGAGTCATGTGTCTGTAATAAGTTGAAAGCACTGTTCGATTTACTTTCGAAAATCCTTCATATTTATTTTAACAGTCAGAGGCTTTGACCACCCCGATATACCTATTATGAGTGGAGGGTTGCCTCAACCGACACCTTCTCGTTCACGACTCCCATAGAATCTGGTGGGTCACAAAACAAGGTGTTGCCATGGCCGAAACAATGAAAAATAAACGGCACTGAAAAAAAACGGTAGAATAAAAACCAATGACAATAGTTTTAAAAAATACAGCCCCAAAAGTGAAAGACGAATTAGACGTTCAGAGCAAGAACTAAAAAAAATAGTAGTAACAACAGAGGCGTGCGCAAACGAGAAACATTCAATAACAACGTACAAAAGAGAGAGATTAGTGTGCTAACAAACCTGAGGGACATTTGCGACTAGTATTTATATCAAGTAGAAGAGCTTCTGTTGTCCGTAAGGTCAGGTAATCTAATAATGTTATTCAACGTCCTAAACTCAATGACAATGATTCATTTAAAACATATATTTCTAAAATTATGTGTACATATATATATATATATATATATATATATATATATGGGGTAAGGTGCACGATAAGTTATGAAAATGAAATGCTGTGGTAGACAAAATGTGTGAAAAAAGACGAACGTAAAACAAATTGAAATGCAAGAGAATAAAAAAACAAGAGATTTGACCGGTTTCGTTCGTATTAAAGAACGTCTTCAGAAAAAGTGAATGAAACCGGTCAAATCTCTTGTTTTTGTTTTTTTCCAGCATTGTAACCTGTTTTCCGTTTGTCTTTTTTCACAAATTATATATATATATATATATATATATATACGATAATATTTTTATAAATAAATATTAAATATTTAAAATACCTAGAGACATCGATGTTTCATGCTAACGCAATATTCAGTCTAGGAACTAATTCTCAACGGTCGGTGGGCGCGAACCCCGAACACAAATCGCCGCTGATTCGTAGTCGGAGATCTTACCCGCAGGCCATTGCCAACCAGTTAGTAAATTTAGAGGAATTTTAACTGTAAATAGCGGAATTCGGCTACTACTATTCACCAAGCAGCTAAGAGTGATGTACGAAACGTCGGACCATGCATATATTC
>OY744537.1:48852041-48992041 GCA_963556195.1 Sepiola atlantica | reverse complement strand
AAACTAAGAGAATGTGTATCACATCAAAAAATGTATCAAGAAGAAACTAAGAGCATGTGTATCACACCAAAAAATGTGTATCAAGACGAAACTAAGAGAATGTGTATAACACAAAAAAGTGTATCAAGAAGAAACTAAGAGAATGTGTATCACATCAATAATGTGTATCAAGAAGAAACTATAAGAATGTGTATCACATCAAAAAATGTATATCTCGAAGAAACTAAGAGAATGTGTATCACATCAAAAAAATTGTATCAAGACGAAACTAAGAGAATGTGTAGCACATTAAAAAATGTGTATCAAGAAGAAACTAAGAGAATGTGTATCACATTAAAAAAATGTATCAAGAAGAAACTAAGAGAATGTGTATCACACCAAAAAATGTGTATCAAGACGAAACTAAGAGAATGTGTATCACATCAAAAATGTGTATCAAGAAGAAACTAAGAGAATGTGTATCACATCAAAAAATGTGTATCAAGCGAAATTTAAGAGAATGTGTATCACATTAAAAAATGTGTATCAAGAAGAAACTAAGAGAATGTGTATCACATCAAAAATGTGTATCAAGAAAAAACTAAGAGAATGTGTATCACATCAAAAAATGTGTATCAAGAAGAAACTAAGAGTATGTGTATCACATCAAAAAATGTGTATCAAGCAAAATTTAAGAGAATGTGTATCACATTAAAAAATGTGTATCAAGAAGAAACTAAGAGAATGTGTATCACATCAAAAATGTGTATCATAAAGAAACTAAGAGAATGTATATCACATCAAAAAATGTGTATCAAGACGAAACTAAGAGAATGTGTATCACATCAAAAAATGTGTATCAAGAAGAAACTAAGAGAATGTGTATCACACAAAAAATATGTATCTAGAAGAAACTAAGAGAATGTGTATCACATCAAAAATGTGTATCAAGAAGAAACTAAGAGAATGTGTATCACATCAAAAATGTGTATCAAGAAGAACTTAAGAGAATGTGTATTACATAAAAAATGTGTATCATGAAAAATCTAAGAGAATGTGTATCATATCAAAAATGTGTATCAAAATTAATTTAGAGAATGTGTATCACATTAAAAATTTGAATCAAGAAGAAACTAAGAGAATGTGTATCACGAAAAATAATGTGTATCAAGAAAAAACTAAGAGAATGTGTATCACGTAAAATAATTTGTATCAAGAAGAAACAAAGAGAATGTGTATCACATCAAAAATGTGTATCAAGAAGAAACTAAGAGAATGTGTATCATATAAAAAAATGTGTATCAAGAAGAAACTTCAAGAATGTGTATCACATCAAAAATGTGTATCTCGAAGAAACTAAGAGAATGTGTATCACATCAAAAAAATTGTATTAAGACGAAACTAAGAAAATGTGTATCACATCAAAAAATGTGTATCAAGAAGAAACTAAGAGAATGTGTATCACATCAAAAAAAGTATTAAGAAGAAACTAAGAGAATGTGTATCACACCAAAAAATGTGTATCAAGACAGAACTAAGAGAATGTGTATAACACATAAAAATGTGTATCAAGAAGAAACTAAGAGAATGTGTATCACATCAAAAATGTGTATCAAGAAGAAACTAAGAGAATGTGTATCACATCAAAAATGTGTATCAAGAAGAACTTAAGAGAATGTGTATTACATAAAAAATGTGTATCATGCAAAATCTAAGAGAATGTGTATCATATCAAAAATGTGTATCAAAATTAATTTAGAGAATGTGTATCACATTAAAAATGTGAATCAAGAAGAAACTAAGAGAATGTGTATCACGAAAAATAATGTGTATCAAGAAAAAACTAAGAGAATGTGTATCACGTAAAATAATTTGTATCAAGAAAAAACAAAGAGAATGTGTATCACATCAAAAAATGTGTATCAGGAAAGAAACTTAGAGAATGTGTATCACATCAAAAATGTGTATCAATAAGAAACTAAGAGAATGTGTATCATATAAAAAAATGTGTATCAAGAAGAAACTTCAAGAATGTGTATCACATCAAAAATGTGTATCTCGAAGAAACTAAGAGAATGTGTATCACATCAAAAAAATTGTATCAAGACGAAACTAAGAAAATGTGAGTCACATCAAAAAATGTGTATCAAGAAGAAACTAAGAGAAAGTGTATCACATCAAAAAAATGTATTAAGAAGAAACTAAGAGAATGTGTATCACACCAAAAAATGTGTATCAAGACGAAACTAAGAGAATGTGTATAACACATAAAAATGTGTATCAAGAAGAAACTAAGAGAATGTGTATCACATCAAAAAATTTGTATCAAGACGAAACTAAGAAAATGTGTATCACATCAAAAAATGTGTATCAAGAAGAAACTAAGAGAATGTGTATGACATCAAAAAATGTATCAAGAAGAAACTAACAGAATGTGTATAACACAAAAAATGTGTATCAAGAAGAAACTAAGAGTATGTGTATCTCATCAAATAATGTGTATCAAGAAGAAACTAAGAGAATGTGTATCACATCAAAAAATTTGTATCAAGAAGAAACTAAGAGAATGTGTATTACATAAAAAATGTGTATCAAGAAGAAACTAACCGAATGTGTATCACATAAAAAATGTGTATCAAGAAGAAACAAAGATGATGTGTATCACATAAAAAAATGTGTATCTCGAAGAAACTAAGAGAATGTGTATCACATCAAAATATGTGTATCAATACGAAACTAAGAGAATGTGTATCACACTAAAAAATGTGTATCAAGAAGAAACTAAGAGAATGTGTATCACATCAAAAAATGTGTATCAAGAAGAAACTAATAGAAAGTGTATAATACAAAAAATGTGTATCAAGAAGAACCTAAGAGAATTTGTATCACATCAAAAATTTGTATCAAGAAGAAACTAAGAGAATGTGTATCACACTAAAAATGTGTATCAAGAAGAACCTAAGAGAATGTCTATCACCTCAAAATTGTGTATGAAGAAGAAACTTAGATAATGTGTATCACATAAAAAATGTGTATCAAGAAGAAACTAAGAGAATGTGTATCACATCAAAATTGTGTATCAAGAAGACACTAAGAGAATGTTTATCACATGAACAAATGTGTATCAAGAAGAAACTGAGAGAATGTGTATCACATCAAAATTGTGTATCAAGAAGAAACTTAGATAATGTGTATCACATCAAAAAATGTGTATCAAGAAGCAACTTAGAAGATGTGTATCAAGCTAAAAAATATAAAGTACGTGATCGTAAGTTCTACAAGTTTACATAGGAATTGTTTTAACTAAAATATCACTAAAATACTAACAAGATTAAACTTAATATTCAACACGACAATGGTTCATGACGCAGCCGAAAGTAATTGCTTCTTAAACAACTATAGGATGCTCATTCACCAATTTTAGCCTGAACTCTGAAACCTGATTAGACAGCTCGAAAAGAATGAAACCGAAAACATGCAGGCATAGTTTGCCTGTACTATAAATATATATATATATGTATATATATATATATATATATATATATATATATATATATATATATATATATATATATATATATATATGTATACATATATATATATATAAATAAGTATATATATGTTAGCAAATATTGTTAAAAATAACAGCACTGCTCTAGCTTTTTTATTGTTTAAAGATTTTTCAAAATAGTTTTGTTCTTTTAAGACTATTAGTAATATTTATAAAATCAAGAAAATTATAATTAAGGCTAAGAATACTGTTATTTGTTTACATGTTCGCTTAAATTAGAAAAGGCTACCTTAATACACACACAATATATATATATATATATATATATATATATATATGTATATATATATACTGTATTGTAAGCTGATTGTATTGCTGACCTCCCTAGACTTTAAAACCAGATATTATGACCATAAAAGCACATTTAAAAACAGAGAACGTCGAATTAAAACAGCACTAGCAAACAACTGTTGGGAGTTCAAAGAAAATGGACGCTCACTAATAATTGAATGGAAAATAATACGACAGGCCAGTACATGTAGAAATTTAGACGACCCATGTAGATTATGTCTGAATGAGGAATTTGAAATCCTAAACTTTCAAGAGCCCTTAAATGTATTAAACTGTAGAAGTTTGATAGCAAAGTGCTGCCTGCACAGAAAAAGATGAATAAATAAATACATAAACAAACAAATAAGTAAAAAAAAACTAAGCGAAACTAAAACCTAACAACTTTAAAAAAAAATATACAAATAACCATGTGTTAAGACAATTCCCACCATTTTATTGATACAACAAAGAAACAAGGTATATGCCACTTTATAGAAAACAGAACAATAGAACAGGAAATAGGAAGTAAAACTAACCGGACCTTTCTTCGTGAAGAGCCCAATGATTGGCTAAGAGAATAACAAATACTCTGATTGGTTAAATAGCTTGCCGTGTATATATAAAAAACACCCGGCAAACTACCTCCATGCATTTTAGCCTGAATATTCCCTCAGGGATGAAACGCGGTAGCCTTAGTGTTGCTTAATTTCCATAAATATATTTTCATAAACTACTATATATATATATATATATATATATATATATACATAAAATATGAGACTAAAAGTATACTTTTAGAGAATTGAACCTATAGTCAAATGATTAAAACTAAATATACGAGTAAGAGCAATTATGTAGATAAATGAAGGAAGAGAGATAAAGATGTGCGAATGACAGATCTATTTCATTGAAATATTATCATCAGAGGAATTACATAGATAGATAAGTTGGCAGGGAGAAAGTCAGAGTTCAAAATTTGAAAAATTCAAAATAAATTATATAAAGAAATTGAAAGTAAATGTGCCTTTGTAAAAAAGTTGTCAAAATATAAAGCATGTCCAGTAAGAAAATGTCCAGAGACAAAATATATATATATATATAGTCTTTTAAAGATGATAGGTGATATATGAAGCATAACAAGCATATTATTTTTGCAATTATTATTTGTATTTTGATATTTTGAGCAGACCTTTGCTCTTTGTCAAAAAATGATCCGAAATGAAAAAAAATGAATGAAATTTGCAACTTTTCAGAAAACTGGAATTTTCAACTCTGTGCAGCGTTCACTTCTTGTTGTAATGTTCAAGTTAGTTCACGCGAAATCTCTCTGTATTGATTAGCAACTAACACCATTGTGTTTTTATAATAATGAACATAATAATGTGTGTTCGCCCCGTCATGCATCATAATTATAAGTAGCTTATTTCAATATATATATAATTTAAATAACACTAAGCTTTTGAATTGAAAGGAATTGATGAAAAACGAAATAAAAACAGAGTAAATGGTAAAAAATAATGTGAATGGATTGAAATATAATAAATTCATATGCTATATATGAGTAATGATAATAATAATAATAAAATAGTAATAATAATTATTATTATCATTATAATTATTATTATAACTATAATAATGTCAATAATAATAGTAATAAAATAATAAATAGCATATAAACTAGGGGGTCTGAGTATAAGAACTGTGGATAATATTTTTTCAGGTTTAAACAGGAATCGCTTCTGAAATTTAAAAATATTGTATTTATCTGTGGGTTTATTACAAAGAGATGTAGATATTTTTTGTTATGGGATTTGACTGTGACGTCTAAAAAATAAATGGATTAACATGAGTGTTCTATGGTGAATTTGAAGTAATTATGGTTGATAAGACCCTGTGGCCAGATGAATAAAATGGCGTCAATGTAGCGGCAGTAGTTGGAGGGCTTGAGAGAGAAGTTTTGGACTCGTATAGTTTCCAGTATATGCATCAATATCTTGGCATAGCTGGCGGCCATTTTAGTGCCCATGGCGGCACCTTTTGTCTGCGGGTAGTTTTGATTGTTAAATTGGAAATTTCTGTGTGTGAGGATGAAGTGTATTAGGATGAATATGTCTTACATTTGGTCGTTGGGGAAATTATAGGGAAATAGGAATATTTTACAAGCCTGTACATCCTCATTATGTGAGCTGAAACATTCATAGTGGGTAGGATTGTTTCTTGAAAAAAATTAACGATTTGTCTAATACTGTTCTCTTGGGATGATTGATGTAAAAAATACTATGCAAGTACAATATTTGAAAATATTTTGACTGTTTCTGATGTGGAACGTTTTTTTCAAACGAACCATAGCCGTTAGAATTCAAAATATGAAATACGGATATGACATGGAATGTTTTGTTTCTTTCAAACAACACGGTCAATAGAATTTTAAAAAATGTGGTGCGATTTTGACGTGAAAAGAATGTTTTTGTGTTGTTTTAAAACTAGCTATAATCTTTAGAATTCAAAATGTGCAATGCGTTTATGACATGAGATAAGTGTTATTTTTAATTGATTAATTTATTACCGATACTAAGTGAAAAGTTTTGTTTAGAACATGGTGTAAAATAACCAACCTGGATCTAAATTTAAGTTATGATCTGTTTGTAAAAGTTTGCTGATTAAAAGAGTTAAATTATAAAAGCTGTTACGTTTTTTACTTTTGTTAGCGTTTATAATCGAACATTTTAAAAACTAATTGAACACAGTCGAACCCTCCTTGAGGTTTAGTTATGAAACAGAGAAAACGAACTCGATACTATTTTTGGACATTCGTATAATTAAATCCAAAAATTATTTATATTTTAAAGTGGATCGTAAATATACACACAAAAATGACTATTACATTTATAATAACCTTAATGATTACAAAATCAAAAGAGGAATGATAATCGGTTTCTTCCTGAGTGTATTCACAATTCGTAGTCCATAATATCTTGACGAATAATCACCAATTCACTGCACACATTGCAACATCCCTCATATTTCTTATTAAATGCAAAGAAATAAGCTCTAAAATATTTTCCAGAAACAATATACACAAATCATATACATCGGACATTTCCCTTATAAACAAATATCTTATTTTACCTACCCACGCCAATAATACAATAATTCGCAACACCTAAAATAAACTAGGAATGCCAACAATATAAACTACACCACCAACTATAAAAAAAACCATTTAAAACAACAAAACATTTCGGAAAAAAACATATCTAATGCAAGTATATATATATATATATATATATATATATATATATATATATATATATATATATATATATATATCTATTATACTATGCAGTAATTGTCATCAGATATACTTAGGTGAAACTTAACAAAAACTAAAGTATAGCCTTGATGTACATAACACACTCACACACACACACATATATATATATATATATATATATATATATATATATATATAAATGACAATTTACTGAATGCACTATTCTCTCATACATCAACACATAGTCATTCTTCTAACTTTAACGAGCTAGACTCATTAAATAAAAATAAATCTCGGCGAAGACATCTTGAATCAGCAACATCAATACGACATTCCCAACAAGACTTTGTACATAATATCGATAATTAAGTAAATAAATAATGATGCAATATATCTTTTCTGTCATATTTGAATTCTAACGGCTATGGTTCGTTCGAAAAAAAACCATTCTTTCCACGTCAAAATTTTACCACATTGTTTTAATTTTAACGGCTTTGTAGTTTGAATAAAAATAACATTCCATGGCATATATGCATTACACATTTTTAATTCTAACGACTATCAACCGTTCGAAAAAAGAGCGAAATCATTGTTTTCACACACAAATTTGTTTTTCAAATATTGTTATTCTCCTTGATTTCTTTAAATAAGTCATCTCAACCAAATTCTTCAAATAAAGATTAAACGTTGATAAATACATGAATAATTTTGTTTTTTTCTTTTTCATATATATATATATATATATATATATATATATATATATGTATATATATATATATATATATATATTCATGCAAACATTGTTACAACTAATACAATTCGACTGTTTAATTATTCCTTTTTTATTTTTTTTCAATTTTTCGAATGGTGTTTTTGTATTGAAATAAAAAAAATAAATGGTGCATAGGTTTCATTAACGTTTTCGATTCTTCGTCGAATCTTCATCAGATGTCAAAAGTAAATAAACAAAGAATCTGAAGCAAGAAAAGACAATTTTGAAACACGGCAGAGAAACGTCCAGAAAACGTTTTTCGTATTGTTCGAGGAAAGTCGTTGACGACTTAAATTAAGCCACGCTGAAGCGAAATCGCAGAATATAATCGCATTACGTTAAGAATTATATATATATATATATATATATATATATATATATATATATATATACATAGTTTATAAGATCAGTTATAGTTAAATCAAGCATTATTAATTTTTAAATATATATATATATATATATATATATTACAGAATATATTGATGTGTATATGTATTAAATTTGATAGTACCAATGTTGTCCTGGTGCTCTTGCATATATATATATATATATATATATATATATATATATATATATGTATATATATATATATATAGAGAGAGAGAGAGAGAGAGAGAGGGAGGGAGAGAGAGAGAGTAAGTGAGAGAGAGAGAGTAAGTGAGAGAGAGATAAAGAGAATTATTTAAATTAATTTGTACACAAGTTTTTATAATTAATTTACAAATTATTTTTTGCCTGCACAAAACTTAGACGTGGACGCGCGTTTCTAACTATAAGCTGTCGTCAGTATGCCTCTCAGGGCAGTGATGGAACCTGCAATGTTAGCATTCGTAGACTAGCGCTCTAACGACTAGACCATAATAACCTGCCCCATCCGTGCACGACTTCTATAGACATACATATATACATATTTGTATATTTTTGTATAAATAAAAAATGTATGCTACAAATATATAGACGTATACACACGTATATATATATATTGACAGTTTGCAGTAAAAATGAAAAAATGCTGAAATTATTCTTTTTATTTTATCTCCATGAAATAAATTAAGAATTGCTGAGTATATTCTTGGCAGAAGGCCGAGCTGAAGATGCTAGTCAACAGGTGTAGTTCAAGTATCTGTCAATAACAACTAATTAAACCTTTTATACGTAAAAGGTTTTATACATTCCGAAAAAAAAAAACAGTAAGACATATCAACTAAATAAAAAACATTCGTGCAAGTCATTTTAAAATGGTCTTTGCAAATAAAAATCTTTTCCGTGAGTGAAATATTTGTGTGCAAATTCTAGAGGGATTATTTATAGATGTGTCATCAGCTTGCTAGATTACAATCTATCATTCCATCCATCTATGTATATATATATATATATATATATATATATATATATATATATATATATATATATATATATATATATATATGTGTGTGAGTGTGTGTGTGTGTGTGTGTTTGTGTAAATACATTTCCTTGTTTGTCTCTTTCGCTCAATCTATACTCTATGGTACTGTCTCTCACTGTCTTTTCTCCCTCTCTTTCTCTCTCTCTCTCTTTATATATATATAATTTAATTTCTTCTATCTATCTATGTATCTTCATGTGTATGTATATATATATGTATAAATGTATCTATATATGCGTGTGTGTTTGTGTGTAAATACTTTTCCATCTCCGCTTCTCTTTCTCTCGCTCAATCTCATCTCTATCGTACTGTCTCTCTCTGTCTATGTGCCTTTTCTCGCTTTCTCTCTCCCCCTTTGTCTATGTCTGTCTGTCTGTCTGTCTGTCTCTCTCTCTCTCTCTCTCTCTCTCTATATATATATATATATGTATATATATATATATATATATACATACATAATTGTATTTGGAATAAATATTCAACTAACCGCAATATATAAACGTGTGCTCATTATTGTGCTCAATTCTTTTTGCTAATTCTTCAGTAATTTAGCGGCATATCTTGGCGAACAGCTCCAACAGCACTGGAACAATGACAGCTCTTATCGTTTCAGTATTCTCTTGTATGTTACACGCTTTGGCTGCCTAGACTTTAAAAAAAGTTTAACTACACCACTGGAAAATCTACGGACAGATCATATCTAGCAACCAAGGTTGCCTCTCATGCGGGGCAGGCCTTCGAATCTATTGACCAGGAAGGTTCTCGCACATCCAGACTCTTACGAACGCAGCATAAGGACCTGGTACCCTGTCCCACTGAAAGTACAGATCGTCTACCTTATCCTGCTGTGATAAGAACGAGAAAACAAACGTTCCTGCTATACCATAACTAGATAAATTTGCACGGTCATATATTGCTACATATCGGTGACTCCGTATTTATGTAGATATATATCTGTTAGTATAATGTATATAGAAATATAACAGTATAAATGTAATTAAAAATAGCATGTGCAACAGGCTGTATCAATTTTATATTACATTTTGGTATATTATATAAAGTTGAATATTCATTCAATCTCATAAAATATTCAGTTTTTGATAAGAAAACAACAATCGTTTTAAACATTAGCATTACAATTATAGTAACAGTACAATTTACACATTTCTCTAGTTTTCCTAAAGTTATATTTTACTTGTTAAATGTGAAGAAATTCATCATTTTAGCCAAGGCTTAAGCTTAAGTGTATATTATGCTAATACGAACTACACATTCTGCTCGTGTGTTTTTTATGATCAGGCCCATTGGTTGATTATTTCTGCTTCCAGGAGATATACACAATATATATATATATATATATATATATATATATATATATATATATATATATATATATATATATATATAGAAAGAGAGAGAGAGAGAGTGAGAAAGAGAGAGAAAGAGACAGACAGACACACACAGAGAGTGAGAGAGAGGTGGACAGAGAGAGAAAGAGAGAAAGTAAGAGAGACAGAGAGAGAAAGAGAGATGAAATTGAAATAAATATATTTATAACATATTACGTATATCAGTTCTATGAATTGAACATTAAGAAATCTTCTAGTGTAATTGGAAAGAATCGTTTTATAAAAGTCACTTTCTAATCAGTGATTATATTACATCACAAATAGAAGTCGAACAAAATGTAAACATTATTCATCCTTAAAAACACACAGTTATCATAGAAAAATACATTATACAAATATTAATAATTAAAAGATATGGAAATATGAAATATAAGCAGTAAATGAATCAAAAAGTAAATATCATGTTAACTAAAACAAATAAAATACTCTCAAACAATAGGACCGAATCGTAAATATGCGCACAACGATACAAGGAAATGTGCACATTCATGCAAAATATAAACCACAACATGAAACGAATACATAATCAATCAAGTTTTATAAAAAACAAAGGTACAGCAAAAAAGATAACTAAACAACACGGTGTAGAACAATGCACAGAGCCGATAGTAGGAAGTTATCCTTAAGGGCCTTTATGGAAAAATGAGGTGTGTAAGTGAAATAGTCTTTATAAACCGTATTGGTCCCCCTATTTATAAAATCGGGGGACCTATGTTTTGAGGCATTTCCGTCCGTCCGTCCGAATTTTTCTCCGCAACCATCCATTGAATTTCTCTGAAATTTGGATGAAGTTGTAACTTTGGTCAGGTTAGGAAGTGACATTCTCCGATTTAAAAAAAAAAAGTCTGGTTATCCCTCCAGGGGGTCAAAATGCCCCCAAATGGCAAAAAATGACATTTTTTGCCCCATAACTTTTGATCCATCCATTCAATATCTCTTAAACTTGGCCAAAATATGGAGGCAATTGTTCCTAATAGAAAATAAGTATCGCTGACCTTGGAAAAATCTGGTTCGCGCTCCAGCGGGTCAAAAGCCCCCAAAATGGCAAAAATGACATTTTTTGCCCCATAACTTTTCATCCATCAATTCAATTTTTCTGAAACTTGGCCAAAATGTAGAGGCTATTGTTCTGGATATAAAATGAGCATCCTTGAAAAATTCTGGTTCGCGCCCCCAGGAGGGTACAATGGGAGTCAAAAATGCCCCAAATTTATTGCATTTTACACTCGCCACATCGAGTCACATACAGAGGGGGACTACGCATGCGCGGCTTGTTAAAACGGGTTTTCAAATAATGAATTCGAATAGTCCATTTTCAAACCAGCAGTTGTTTTTTTTACAAAGTTTCTAAAATGAGATAATACCATCGGTGAAAATAAATGAAATAATACCATCGGTTAAAATAAATGAAATAATACCATCGGTTAAAATAAATGAAATAATACCATCGGTTAAAATAAATGAAATAATACCATCGGTTAAAATAAATGAAATAATACCATCGGTTAAAATAAATGAAATAATACCATCGGTTAAAATAAATGAGCATTTTCAACCAAGAAGGAGGCTGTAATTTTCTATTATAACCGGATGTGGAAGTATTCGAAAAATCAATAAAACCAAACGGTCGCCAAGGGCACTGCTGGCATGTGCCTTAAATAAGCGATGTAAAAAAGGGTTATCAGATGTATGATGATCGATATCGGCGCGTGTAAGATTCGAACCATCGAAAGATGACTTAAAACTAAACTGAAGCGAATATTTACCCGCATGGTCACTGAACAAACGGAATTATGTTGTTGTTTTAAGCTACTTATAGTTTTATGAGTCTGGCGTAAGAAGCTGAAATAGTTCGATTATTGTTCGATACGCTGGAAATGGAACGCTAAAAACGTCGAAAGATTTGTTTTTAATGGTATGTTACGTATTTTTAAATTTGAATTATTAATTTTAAGAAATGTAAAATAACGTCAGTCATCAAGAAGACATCGGGTCGAAGGTACTGATTTCAAATCTGCGGTTATTTTGGCTTTTAGTTCAGGCGTTTTACCGCAACACATACAGACATATAGACGATTGGGCCTGATATATATATATATATATATATATATATATATATATATATATATATATATATATATATATATATATATATATATTTTTCCTTTTGTCAGTTTTGTTTCTATTCTTTCTTTAAATTATGTTCTCTCTTTTCTATTTTTTCGATCAGATTCCATGACGCCAAAACTTCTGATGTATGTGATGAACTTCACGAACGTAATGGCTCAAATCCATATGTGATATATACTCATGTACGCATCAACCTCGAAGTCAACTTTGCTCCAAAATATGGTAATTTACCTGAGAAAGTGTTCATTATATAATCTTTCCTCTTAAGTAAATTACTATAATACATGCGTTAATTATTTTCTCGCTTCAATGTTAGGAACGTAATTGCTTTGTAGTTATGCATGTTGCACGATTTTAAAGATATTAAAAATACAAAAGCTATTCGTAATTCCTCCCTTTTCCGCCAAGACTAGCTCATTAAGAGACATCCGTACACACTTCTGGGACTATCGGCCCGAAGGAAACATTTAACACTTCAAAGAATATTGGCCCGAAGGAAACAATTGGCACTTGTTTGAAAATTATCGCTTAAAAAGATGCCGTAAAAATGAGAGATTTGCTGCAAAATGAATGAAATTGTTTAAGCTGACAAAATAATTACTTGCCAGTGACTTGTTTGTGAAAATAATTCAATATGGCGTTCGAAATCGGCGAAGCTGTGTGATATCGAAAAGAGAACGTCAAAGGATGTCGACAAACGATGCAATGAAAATATTGAAGACAAAAAGAAAGTCAATAGGAAAATAAAGAAAAACAGGATCCATTATAAAATGCCTTGTTCAATCTTCACAGTTTGCGATAATTATGCTATTTCAACCGTAAGTGTGACACACGATTACACATTTTATTTAAAATTTAAACGTGACAGACGAAAGAAAATTCTATATGAAACTCATGCCTGCAAATCGACGAAAATACCTTTTTAAACTTAGACATCATATGCATAAAATTGTGTTTCAAACTTAAGCGTGATATTCCTAAGAAAATCCGATTTTAACCTTAAGCATTAGAATTGACAAAAGTACTATTTCAAACTTAAACGTAGCAAAAAGAATTCGATTTTAAACTTAAGCGTACAGACAGAATATCATCTAAAACTTTAGCGTGACAGACCAAAGTATAATGTTTGAAACTTAAGAGGTTAAGAGAAAATAACAAACTATTTGAAACTTAAGTATTGAAATTGACCAAAATGCTATTTTAAACTTACACGTAGCGCAACAAAAATATGCTATTGAATACTTAAGCGTAGAAGACCAAAGAAAATATTATTTGAAACATTAACCTGACAGACCAAAAACAATACCATTTAAAACTTAAGCAAGCCAATTGATAAAATACAATTTAGAACTTTCGAGTAGATAACGAAATAAAATGTTGTTTGTTTTTAAAACTTATGCGTAGCAGATACAAAAAATAGTATTTAAAACTTAAGCCTGACAGACGAACAAAAATGCTATTTAGAACGTAAGTAGTCAATTTGATAAAATATGTTTTACACTTACGTGTCGCATTTCAAAGAAAATACGATTTCAAACTAAAACTTGGCATAATAATGAGATTATTCTCTCAAACTTAAGGAAATAATGCGCTTTCGAAAGTTACTGTGACAGCTCCCAGACACTTCTATATCAACGATTATCGCACATATTGATGTAAATATTATTGCAAACTTTCCAGGGTAGACCAATGAAAATGTTATTTAAACTTTAGATAGAAAGGGCGACAGTCGGGCTAACTTTCGGATCTACTGACGGTCCACCCGTATAGAATATAAGGTGCTGATGTATCGTAAGGCCCCCAAACATATCTTTATTTTTGAAGAGTCAAATAAGGGGGAGATAACTCAAAGTGTTCAACCACGGTATGGATTTTAAAACTCTGAACTTGCAAGATATTTTATATTTAACCAGAGATAGGACACTGCAATGGGAACTATTTTCGAACAAATTGCAGAATGTTACCCAGTATAAAACTTTCATTTATTTTTAAAAAAAATCCCTTGTTTCATCTTTTTCCCTTCTGTTTACATATTTTTTAAAATTTTTCTTCTTCTTTGATGATTAATTTATTTTAATAAATCATGTTATTTTTCATGGTGCCGAATACCATGAAGCGTTGTGATTGTTTTATTCCTAAACTATCCTTTTACGTATACATTGTTTTAATCTGATTTTACATTAAATTAATTACAATCGTACAATCCATTTCAAGATAAACTGTGGTCGACAACTTTGAGTTATTTCTCCCGTGATTTGACTCTTAAAAATTAAAGATAATTGTATATTCGGCAATACGATACATAAGCACCAAATATAAGTAACAAAACATAAAATGCAAGGCATGCAACAGGACAAACACAATTATATTTTCAACTTAAGCGTGACCGATACACAGAACAACGAAAGAGAAAGCCTCTGGGAGATCTCAGGAAGCTTTCATTAACTAGTTGTTTACTTTCACCCAATCAATGAAAATTTCATTAAATCTGACGTTTAAGCGATGGAAATACTAGTTAGCACTTAAGACGGACGAACAGACGCTACATTTTATAAAATAATAACGAGATAGCTAATAAAAAAACAGGATACAATTCGGAACGAATATTAAAGTATAACATATGACCCCACTCTCTTCTCACACCGTGGGTATCGTTGGCCACTCACGCACCGGTGTTTGATATCCTATTCGCGGTGCCGAGTATAACAGATACCCCACTCTGTTCCGTGTCACGGAACCACTTATAACATAGTACTCCACTCGTGTCTCTGTCTCGCTGCTCACGCCTCTAGTTCTCTATTTAGAGATCTTGCCAGACCGTGAACACTGTTCAGCCGGTCGTCGTAGTGGCAAAAAAAAAATGTCGATCGAAATTCCTCCAGGCCGGGATGATGACGATAATAGTGATGGTTTCGACGATCTCGTCTCTGTGAAGGCAAAGGTTATCCAAGCAGAACAAATCATTAATAGAAATGATGCAACAACACCGGCGAGGTCTTTTTGTATGAAGTAATTATTAACAAAGATAAAAGAACTGTTTTTACTTTGAAGTAATGTCTATCGTATGGTAACTGTATTTTGCATTCGACTATTACGTTGTCTCTCTGTGCGCGCATAAAATCGCAATTAGCTTATTAAAGTCCTAAACTATGGTAAGAAAAACGATGGGTTTTAATTTCCCACGTACGCCTTTTTAATCGGCGTGCGCGGTCCCGACACGACTGGCTCGTTCTGTGTCCTGGTTCTACTTGACTAACTTTCTCTTACCGAGAATGTTCATTGCTACACTCTCTTTTTCTCTCGGCCCTTTCTCCGTGTCTTTCTTCCTCTCTCAGTGGTAGGGGGGGTCGCGCCCTTCTTTCAACGATACAGATAAATGAGATTTTTCTCTTTGGTTTTTTCTCTTTTTTTCGTGATGATAAAACAATTATCCCCTCTTTTCTCGCCGTGTGGCCGTGGGTCGTTTGCCCTCATTAATACCGACAAACTTAGATGACTATCTCGTCCAGTCAGCGATCCCTAAGTTGACTTTGAAATAAAATGGGATCTTCGTTATCTCCTTGGTACATCTGGTTTATGTCGGATGTATGTGTGCTTACACAGAACCGACTTTCAACACGACTTTTCCCGCCAGTCCGGCGCCCTCTGTCCGTTGTCTGAATAAGCCTGTTTCCACGTCAATATATACTAGCCGGATATCTCCACTTCGTTCTACGTAGGGTCTAGCATCATCACTAAGATTCATAATAGCTCGTAACCAGGGTACCCGATCCCCATCGGCCCCGACTACTCTGTCACAAAATAAATTACTTGAGATAACATTAAAATAACACTGCCAACCGAATAAGATATAATTGTTTAATATTAAAACTCTTAAAATATTATTGCTTTGTCGCTTGGTTGTTTTCACATTGAATAGCCGTCAGGAATGTTGCACTGCGGTAGACTAATACTTTGCATCCAGCGGATTATCCGAACGGCGGCTCATCACCTCAGTAGCTTGCATCTTGTTGCGTTGATACCCAATTGCAGTAGTTGGTTCTTTCTGATATTCAGTTCAATAAAATTGGTTGTGATAGATATTATTATTGAAAGCACATAATAATTTGAGGTTTAACATTTTTTGTTATTTTATTCTACAGTATACATAACTAATAACTCATGGGTTGTTACCTAACCAATCCCTATAAGGGGAGGAAATTAGTTCATAAATACGACCACTCTCTTCCTCGGTTTCGGAAGAATCGAAAGAGATTTTTAGCTTATCCGCTCCTTGTCAGCGGAGACGTCCTTCTTGTGATGAAACACCCTGAACACGTAGCTCAAATGTTAATCTTAAACTTCAGATGGAATTTTCCTGTTTTCGTATCATCAAACCTTATGTAGAAAATTCGGTTTTAAAAACTATTTCAACAAACCGACAAATAATATTTCTATAGAGTAAATACTAAATAGTAGAAAGATGACATGGGTGGTGGGAGAAGAGATTGGAAAGGGGATAGAAACAATGCGAGAAGACTATAATAAACTGACATAAATAAATAAATGACGCAAATAAAAAAGTAAAATACTAAAGTAAATGTAGTAGCAGTAACATAAAAGAAGGAGAGTAAATGGATGACATAAATTAATAAATGAGATAACTCGAAAATGAGATGTATTTGAATGGTGCTGAAGGATCGGTGGCGTAACACATAAAGTACAAAAACAATTTCAGTTCAAGTTTAGTCTACTTAAGTTTGAAGGTTAACTCCTCAGTGTAGGCGATACTAGGAATTGCGAGTTGCTGTGGACTTATACTTGGTCATGGTTGATGGAACGAGAGCATGCTTCCGCCATGGATTAAATAAAGGGTTCCGTTCGAAATTCTGTTCAGATTTCTGAGTTCAACATAAAGATTCCCGAGTTCGACAAGATACACCTGAAGATGGTCAGAGGTTACATCGGCAGAAACGTTGTTTGAATGAAACTTACGGTTATAATAGTAGTCGTAATAATTCAAATTATGAAAATTGAAAATTACAGAAAATTATAAAAATGGTAATAGAGGATTCATAACTGGAATCAATAGTACACAATGATCCACATTTAATACCGGGCAATGCCTGGTGGTTCCTGTTTTCATGTTAAATACGAAGAATATAGGACGCTTCCTTCCCCATATTGTATTTTCTAGAAAATGCATGGCGAAAAAAATGAAAATAAAAATCGATTCTTCAATTAATGTACATTTAATTTCATTTTGTTGTGAAAACATGCGATTTTATACGTCGTATGATATTTGTATCAACGATTAAATCTGTTTATGATTATTTCCTATTTCTGCTTAATACAGTAACACGGATTTGTATGACTTTAAACGGTTTATGATTGTCACGTTTTATGTTGCAAGTATCTCTGGCAGAGTCACACCTGTTAATTTTTGTGCAGGAATGTACGTTTTCATTTGTATGTCTCACCTGGAGTTTTCACACCAGGTGTCACCACTAAATGTCTGCTGATAAACAACAGTGACTGTTCTTGGAATATGAATGACAGGTAATCAAACTTTCCGTTCAATACACCTCAAATTTAAACTCACTTAAGATCTCAAATCAACCATTTTACCTGACATCTGAGTGACAATAAGCCTACTTAATGATGCGTTACTCTTCATTTACCTACCAGGTCTGTATTGTTTAATTCCTCCTCGACTATCTACATGTAAGACAGCTACTCCTTGATGTCATTGTGTTCTGTATACAGGGACGTAGTTACTTATTTTAATTTTATTTCGCACTAGATGCCATCAATAGTGATAACAAGTTGTGTCCCTTGATGTCTGAGTGACACTTCTTCTCAGATTATAGCATCATCTGACTCTTTTCATAACAAATATAAATCACTTTGCATTATCTTAACAGCCGTATATCATTGCTTTCTGACTGAAAACAACAGTTTGATTTCTTTGGATGTTCCAGTTCTTCCCGCGCTTTTCCAGTGAAGATATAGATGGTGCTGTACTTCACCGGTATTTCCAGACTCCTTTTCACATATTGTGTGATACCAATCGAGGCTGATCACACTATTTCTTGGAGCGATGGTGGCAGCTTGATATATTACTGGTAGTTACATGTCGCTTGCATTCGCATATTTTTTAATGGCTTTTGGGCTATCTTTATTTCAACTGAGGTTTTACATCTTTGTTACATGTTATTTTATAGTATACACAATGCATGCATAACACCCAATATGTATTTACTTAACCTATCTCCCATAGATAGAAGGAACAGCTGTCTCAAACATGACTACTCTCTTTCATCTTTGGAGAACAAAAGGAATATTTTGTTCAACTTTAACGCTATGTGTCACTGGATACTTCCTGTCTGTGAGAAACATATTGAACACGTATCTAAAATCTTAATTTTCGAGTGGAAATTTTCCATTTTCTTCATCACCTAACCTTATATTTGCTTTATTACTTTTTACCATACTAACCCCACACCAAAAAGACGCATTTCCACTGAGATACAATGAGCTACCTCAAATCAGGGGCCATACCTACGGGGCTGTTCTGAATGAGAAGTTGTGTAGCAAGATATTTGTTAACATTACATTTAAATTAATGCATGCAGGTACAGTCATAGAAACGGGAGGCAGGGAAGGGAATTCCAAAAGCGAGAATTTCTAGGAAATAAGATTATAAAGTCTTTCAACGTCTGGGACTTTTACAGTGAAGGGTAAGAATTTTGCTGATTGACGGGTCGGTTGAAGGAACTTACGTCGGGGAGTACCCGTGCAGCAAGTTCGTCGAAGCACATCCCATTAAAGTACTTGTAAAACAAGCACAGAGATGCAACATTTCAGCGTTGAGACAAGTGCCGGAGCATTGTAGACAGTGTGGGTCCTATAAGATAAGAAGCTCTTTTTAGACCCTTTTCTAATAAAAAAGGGCTAGTGGTTGGTGCATCAGCTTAGATATGACAACAATACTCTATGCACGCGCTAATAGGGTACTGGCATGTGCGAAAAGATAACTAGCACATTAGATGGAGCCCACTTTTGTTGTAGCATCCTTGGCAGTATATTCTATATATTTGTTTCAATGTATGTTATCTGTGAATGTAAGGCCAATAAGTTTGAAGGATAGACTCTAAAACAAGGTGTATTAGTCATGGCAATCGGTGATTAAAAAGTTTACTTATAATTGTTATCTTAGTACCATTAAATGTTACCATCCATTTATGCCATATTCCGCTACAAACTGGAGGTAATTTTCTAAATTTTCCTTGTGACATGTGTGTGTGTGTTCGCATTTCACACATGAGGAGAATAGAGCGTGTTGTTGTCAACAAATATAGCCATCTCGGACACAATTGCATCAGAGAAGTCCTTTATGAAAATTAGGAATAATAACGGTCTTAGAATCAACCCCTGGGGCACATCCGTATTAATGTCATGTATTTAGATGTACGACAATCGAGAAATTCCCTGATCTTGTATTTTGGCAAAGAAGGATCTTTTTATATAAAATATTTGTCCAGTAATACGAACGAACGCAGCATTTTATCGAAACATAATGGGATATTAACACCGAAAAAAAAGATACAATGAAGAACGAATATTAAAGACATTGCATGAAGTAAATGCGAAGACATTTATACCTGGTCAAAAGTTTTGAATATATTAAACGCTACAGCCCTAGCGCCATCAGCCATTGCCACGTGTTTGGTATAATGTTGGTTTAACACTAATTTTACATACACACATACACATTTGCTGCAAGAGTAAAGACGAAGTAATAGTAATGTGGGATAGGGATCGAGAAAGTGGTGAGGATATGATAGAGATAGCGAATAAGCGTTGTAAGAGATTCAATTACACATAAATAACCTTAATAGAGAAGAAAATATACTAAGTTAAACATAAAAACATAAACAAATAAATAAGAGAATTACATAAATAAATAAATAAATGTGAAAACTTAGAAATTACAGGGCGTTTTTTTTTCTTTAAATTCTAATACATGTCCATAACTAAAATAAAGAGTACATAATGGTCTACGTAGATTGCCGGGCAACGCCGGGTGATCCATTAGTTTTTGATAAATGACAAAGAAAAAAAGCGTGCGTCCCTTCACTACTTCATATAATGTTAATAGAATATAAAGGTACAGACATGAAGATTACAATCGATCTCTTAATTAATGTACATTTCATGTTGTCGTAAAAACATGCGATTTTAAACGTCGTATGATATTTGTATCAACGATTAAACTTGTTTATGATTCTTTAATATTTCTGCTTAATACAGAAACACGGATTTGTTGTACTTTAAACGGTTTATGATGTCATGTTTTACGTTGCAAGTCCGTCTTGCAGAGTGACACCCGTTAACCTGTGTGCAGGAATGTGCGTTCTTAATTGTATGTCTCACGTGGAGTTTTCACACCGGGTGCCACCACTAAACTTCTGCTGATAAAAAAAACAGTGCCCGTTGTTTTAGTATGAATGTCACGGCGTCCATTACTTTCTGTTCAATTCCACTACTATTTAAACCCACTTGATGATCTCAAATCAACTATTTTACCTTTAATATGAGTGACAATTAGCAAACTTAATATTTCACTTCTCTTCATTCACCTACCAGTCGACGTCTGTATTCTTTTAATCCTTTTCTGCTGTCGACCTCGTAGACGGCTACCTCTAGTTTCACATATGTTGATCTTATTGCGTTTTTTATCCGGGGGGGGGGGGGATGAGGAGATTACTTATTTTTATTATTTACTCTCTGGGAGTTTTTATACGAGTCATCATCAATGATTGCTCATTGGCAATAACAAATGTGTGTCCCCTGGACTATGACAAGTTTTCTCAGATTTTGAGCAATATACGTTTTATTTAATATCCGTTATAAATCACCTTGCATTATCTTAACAGCTGTTTATCATTGATTTTAAGCTGGTGAAGACCGTAGGGTCTCTCTGGAATTTTAGTTGCAATAGGCAATGTTTTCGCACTCCCCGTGCCTTTCCAGTTAAGATCTGGATAGTGCTCCTTATAATGGGCATTCCCATGCGATTTGACGCATCACAACTGTGTGGTGTGATACAAATCTTGACTCGTGGCACCATATTTTGAGATGGAAAAAGATTAATATATTTCTGGTTATTTCGGCTCTCTTTAGATTCGTATGATGAAAAATATTTCTGATTAATTTCTATTTCTTCCTTACTTCGTTTGTAAGCGTTACCTGACTATGTGGGTTGGTTTCAGAACCCGAAGATGTTATCAAATGTTTCAGCTGTTTTCATCAGTGCCGTTTCTTGTATGGTGACAATCTTTACACTTATTCGAATTACTTCTAGTCTATTTTCCATGGTCCTCAAAACTATTTCTAGCGCCCCCATTTGTATTAAAGTAATTTTTCTTTGTTCCGTATTATTCTATGTCTCTAGCAAGTTCTATGTATTTGCTTAGTTTCTCTGTGTCATTGATCTGCCAGGGTAACATTTACGATTTTGCACGTGTTTCAATCTTCTTGATTCGTATTAGACATAGAACAGAATGAAAATAAATAAAAATGGTAGGCAAGTCATAATTGGTCATAAGGTATTGAAGAATAAAAACAACAGTAAATCAGATGAAAAGAATAGAACAAAATACAAGTTATGAAATATGGGTAGATAACTGAACAATTTACAAGTTTCATCATCTGTTTTTATGATCGGTTAACACCGTGATACTGAAGTATCAAAATGCATTTTATTATATATGTATACATACACACACGCACACACACACACACACACATATATATATATATATATATATATATATATATATATATATATATATATATATATATATATATATATATATGTGTGTGTGTGTATGTATGTACGTATATATATATATATATATATATATATATATATATATATTGTTCTACTTACGTCGTGCATCTTGAGTAGGTGTTCGTACCAGTCGAGGATGCGTTCTTGATAATCAGTACGACATTGGCTCCTTTGTTGTCAGACTGGGTTATCGTTCCGTACAGTGTGAGGAGGTCCACCCTGCCATGCTTTACCTGAAAAGAGTTAGTTTATTACTCATCACGATTTTTGTAGGTACGCTGCCTCTAGTGCGTTTGCTTTTAAGAGTATTATATATATATATATATATATATATATAATACTATGAATATTTTAAAAATAATGAAGAGCTATTTCACTTGCAGACGATGTCGTTTCGGCTTTTTAACACTCATCGGTGCAGTGGCGGTTGTAGCCGTTCGCATGGGATCACACGCAGTTCGTAGATTCAGGCTAGAATAACGAGACACACGCTTAGAACCACACGGCCGTCCTCAATCGATACATACAGTTATTGAAATTGAGATACATTCATCCGGGGCGGCAGGGGGAAGTGAGTGTACTTTCTGCTTCAAGTGTTCAATACCCACGCGTAACTCGCTCCCGCAAGTGACAACAAACTTTCTCAATTTAACGGTGCTTCACTTATAAGACTATTACATCTATAAAGGTTGTTATAACTATACATATTTTTTTAAATATTAAAGCTTTTTTTTCACCTACATATCGTTTCGGTTTTTTATCCTCATCAATGCAGGAGTGGCAGTTGTAGGCGCACGCATACGATCGAACGCAGACAGTAATTGAAAGTGAGATACACTGATCCGGGGAAGCAGGGGGCGTCAGTGCTGCCTACAGTGTTTATATATATATATATATATATATATATATATATATAAAATAAATGTTTTAATTTTATACGTACATAAAAGTACTCCATGGACACGTGTTTTGGCTCACAGATACTATATATATATATATATATATATATATATATATATATATATATATAGACTCAAATATGAAACTAAAAGTAAAACATTTAGTAGATAGAACCTATAGTGAGATGGTTTAAGCTCAATATACGTAATAGAGCAATTATAAAGATAGAGGAAAGAAGAGTGATAAACATGTACGAATGTCTAGATTTATTTCAAAGTTCGATTGTTTAATGCAAGGTATATTCTGTAATAAAATTATGTTTACTTTTCTTTCCTTAAGCCAAGGCTTTTCAAAGATCGAAATTGTATCAGAGGAATTATGCAGATAGAAAAGTTGGCAGTTGAAAAGCTAACATTCAACATTTTTAAAATTATTAGGAATGGAGGGTTGAAAAAAAAGTTCGTTTAAAAAATTATATGGGGTTTGTCCAGTTTGTAATTGCCCGTTGATAAGGTGTCCAATGAAATGAGATTTAGATGGAGAAGAAAAATATTCCGTGAAGGCAGCATGGAAAAGCGTTAAAAAATGAAGTAACTCCAATAGTGAGATGTTGAGTTCAAATCGTAGGTGGAGCGCACTTAATCGGAATTAATATGAGAAATCGGGACATTTTAAAAATACTTCTTGGGCCGGAGCAGAATTGTATACAAATGACTTCGGTAGTTACATTTAAGCAATTCTAAGAAGAAATCCTTAAGTTAAAAACGAAGCCAAATGGGGAAGGGAGCTGGGAAAAGAGGAAGTGAAGTATACAGGGAAGAAGGTGGGAGGGTTAGTTGAATGACCCATGGATGCGGCGGGAAAGACAAGGGAGAGTGAGGTAGGGTTCTAGTGATAAGGTTATTGTTGGTAGGCACTAAATCCGATGTGAGTGGGGATTACCCATAGGTGACAATGTAGTTCATTGAGTGTATATATTATTTGAAGAAAAGAAGGGGGTCCGTAATTAAAACGGATTTTGAACGAAAGACAAAAATAATTTCGAAAGTTTAAAAGGGTTTCCGTTGGGAAAGTTTGGGTTCCAATGAATAGGAATCTGTAGTTTAAATGTTCAATAAGTAATAAATCGTTAAATTTTCTAAAGAGTTTAAAGGAATTCCCAGTTGGTAAATTGTATAATTAAATAAGACAAGCTCAATGTATCGTTATACATTAATCCTGCCCCACTCAATTTCATTAAAATTTAGGGTTGGGAACAATGTTGAGGATAATGTTTGACTGCATGTAACAATTGATTTCTATTATAAGAATTATGGGGTAGGGTTAGGTTGAATTATGTAACCTAATGTATTGCTAGTGCGTTGAAATTATAAATAGCTTTATAAGGGGAAGCAGATGGACCAATTGAAGGAGTAACCAATGAGCGTAGTTAAAAAGTCAGATAGATGGAATCGACGAGGAAGATATTGTCGGAAGAGAGAAGCATATTAAGGGTCGATGGGATGGATACAAGGGGGATACAGACAAAAAGCATAACAAGCAATGGAAGAGTGTATGCGAAGGTTGGCAAATAACAGAAAAAGAAGAAAATGAAATAGGGGTTATAGTGTTGAGTAGAAATTATGGTGTCTAAGTTATTGTGGTTAAGTATCGGTGGGGTATAGGAAGAGTGATGTTAATTCTCAATTTACAATATATGCTATGCGTTAATATAGTTATTAGGTGTACTGGGGAGGATGCGTTATGTTATTGGGATGGTTATTTGTAGGTTTGGAGGGATTAAGAATTAAAGATTTACAAATTAACAAATTATAGAATTTAAAAATTTGTCTGAAACTAGAAATGGAGTTGTTGGCTGGGAGGAGGGTTGTCAGGAGTAATGAAATTAATGTATTTATATTTTCGTTTGTGCCTGCAATTTGAGATGAGCTCATTTTTAGAGTTATAATATTTAAGCTCTTAGATGCTGTATCTATCATAAATGTTTCTAGTGTATATAGTTGGCAGAAAGCGGATCCTGGAGTGTAGGAATTAGCCCTTTTTAATATAGTCCAATGTAGGGAGTAGGAAGTGTTTTTAATGTTAAAGCTTTGTATTAAATTGGATAGGTAGGTGCTAGCGGCATTGTTCTTATTGTGTTTGAAAGCGTAGATATGGTTTGAGATTCTGGTCTTAATGGGGAAGGCACTTGCCCGAATATAAGTGTGTATTTTGTATGCGGTTGTTGTTATAGTATTTGTGTTATTTATAGTATCGGGAATGCTTTGGCTTTGTATGCTCAAGTTCCGGGCCAAAATTAAGTCGAGATTGTTAGTTGGAGAAGATGAGATCAAATCTATTATTAGTTAGCGTGGGTTGTTGGTAAATGTGAGAGGTGTTATTTAGGTTTTCGTTTGATGCAGGGAATTGTACATAGGGGAGAGCTATAGAGTGAGTGGGGAATTTGTATGTTGGTATTAGTTTGCATGATAGTGTTTTGGGGGAATTGTTTAACAGTGCAAGCATAAGTAACGTTACTTTGTATGCAATTACTATTTAATGGACATTCTTTAGATTACTGTCAGTTGCAGTTATTAGTGGGGTGTATAATAGGTGCTGGTTGTTAGGAAGATTTACATTTTTTTATTGTTACATGTGATGATGGTTTGTGCTATATTGGGCATTGTGGAGGGGGAGATTTTAATAGAGTTTTTATTTAAAATAGTGCTGTACTTATGCGGGTGCTTGAATGAGTTATCTAACATTTTGAAAAAATCCGTAGCTATATTTGTTTTCACATTGCAGTTATAGGGTGGGTTAAACCAAATACTATTCTTTATGTTAGTTTAAAAAAAAAATTTAACTGCGTTTTTGAGGGTTAGCTGGTTTGTCAATATTAATGGTTTTAGTGGTTCTATTTATATATGTCTTGGGTTTCTTGGGTAGTGTAGTATTAGCTCGCTTTTTATCCTGTATTGCTATTTTGTGTGTAATTACATTTAAAGTTTTGTTCTTTTGGATGAAGAGATTATTTTCATATTTAATTTCATCAGTGTATCCCGAATTAAGAAGTGCGTTATTATAAAAGCTAGAATTTTGTTCGAAGATGGATCTACTAGCAGATAACCTTGAGATTCTGTTGGAGACTGAAGGGGCTATTGAATTAATGATGGAGTTTGGGTGGTTAGATAGCTTACGTACGTAATAGAAGGTTAGATTTGGTTTGTGGTAGAGGCTAAAGGATTCGGAGTTGAGGTCTAGTGTTAGGTCAAGGAAGTTAGATATTCTTTTCCCAGGTTCTATAGTTATGGTTAATCCAAAATTAAAAAAAAAATTGTGTAGGTTTTAATGGTGTTGTGGTATTGTCTCCATCTCTCCCTAGAAACAAAAAGTGAAACGCCCCTGTATAACCCACCGTGTAAATGTCCGAAGTCAAACTTCAATTCTCTCAATAAGTACAATCCTACAAGGTCAGTAACCTGGACAGAAGCCGAGGCACCCATAGTGATATCAACATTATTGGTGGTATCCTTCCTGGTCCAAAATTTGTTGTCAAATTCTAATAGCGATCTCCTGGCTAAAATTATTAGTTTGATCTCTAAGTTTCTGATATCTGAGTTATTCTTAGCGAAGATTAAAGCTTTGTTTAGTATGATAGGAGATATGGACTGATAATAACTGTTAATGTCGAAGGTGATTAAATTCAAGTTAAAGTTAGATTTATCACTGAGGTTTAGAAACCAATTGGTAACCTCACCAGAGAATTGCCATAGGGTGTATGAATTTTTTTCTTTTAAGTTAGGGAGGATGCTATCTAATTTGTTTTTGCTTATAATACCTAGGTCAAATTTTGATGGGCAAATTAGTCTAATGGATAGGTTTTCGTGAAAATTTCTTCTGTGGTCTTTTAAGGTGCATCTGGGTGTAGCTGGGGTAAAACTTTCTGTGTAATTAAGGATATTTAAAGAAGTTAGTAAGGAATTTAGCATTATTGTTTATGCTATTCAAGATGCTACTAGAAGTAGTTTTATAGTATTTGTTCAGTTCTTTACAGATTAAACTTTTGTAGTCAAAGTATTTCAATCTGTAAAAGTTTTTTACACGAACTTTTTTTCAACTCTCCATTTCTAATATTTTTCAAATGTTGAATTTTAGCTTTTCCACTGCCAACTTATCTATCTGCATAATTTCTCTGATAATAAGATTTCGATCTTTGAAAAGCCTTGGCTTAAGGAAAGAATAATAAACATAATTTTATTACAGAATATACCTTGCATTGAACAATCGATGTTTCAAATAAATCTGGACATTCGTACATGTTTATCACTCTTATTTCTTCTATCTTTATATATATATATATATATATATATATATATATATATATATATATATATATATATATGTATATATATATGTACAGAGAGAGAGAGAGAGAGAGAGAGAGAAGCTAAAGAAAGTTCATATCCACAGAGTATAATCCACTGAATTCTAACTTTGTGTATATATAAATGCTTAATCATAGATAGAGCCGTGCATTTATTATGTATAGGACGTTTTATTCATACAACCATTTCTGGCTAAAAATGTGCACACATGTACCATACTAGCCGGAACCTAGCTTGACAATTTCTAGGCACTATTTAATATGGATTCAAATATTGAAATGAGATAAATATTTTGTAAATTACTAATTCTTTTATTTCAATCTTCGCATCCATATCAAATAGTGGCCCGATGAAGTTCAACTTGCTTCCAGCTTGAACTGAAACGTTTACGTATAACCAACAATTTCCTGCTAACTCTTTAAACCTGCATTAATGAACCCCTTGCCATGTATTTATCTTAACGAACGGCGCCTCCCCTTCTCGATATCAGTTTGATATATGCTAGCCAGAACAGGAAAGAGAAAGTTAATAAAAAATAAGAAAATAAAATATATACATATAAAGAAAAGCTAAAAGATTAAACACTAATTCATATCGAAAACTATCAAATACATTTGATCAAAATATTTAAATAAAACTAAAACTAATAATGTGTAAGGTCATATTCAAATAATGTTGATCAGATGATTCAACTGTATATTTAAAAATATTAACAAATATGTTAGAAATCCTTAAAAAATAATGTTATCTATTACTAGCCATCTTGAGTGAGGTACTAGCACTTAACCAACCAATAACTATATGAGTTAGCACTATAATTTTAATGAGTGTAATACCACAAATAAACCACTGTAGCATTTATTATGTTATAAATGTGATGATTACATTACTATTACACTCACTATCAAAGCGATTATTATTTACTCACTAGGAGTTATCACACTGGTCATCGTCAGTGGTCACCCACTGCCGACAACCTGTGGTATTCCCTGGAGTCTGAGTGACAACAAGTCTCCTCAGGCCTCCAGTATGCTCCACCTCTTTTCGTTCATCACCGCTGATGACCTTGCGGTAATCGCAACAGCCACCTACCAACGATTTCCCGCTGATAAGGGCAATTGGTCTCCTCTGGGGCCCGAGTGGCAACAAGCCTTCCCAAGGTCCCAGAGCTGTCCGCGCTCTTCCAGTGGAGGTCTGGTTTTGCGCTTTCCCTCCTCGACCCTCTGTCCATAATTTTCGTGGCGTCAGCCTATGCTTGCGCCTCTCTCGTGCGGTTGTATTTTCCCCGTTTCTGTTGTTTTGTGCTTCCATGTGTTTGTTCTCCATTCGTTGCTTATGTGGGTTGGTTTCCGCATTCGAGGACATTTCTCAGGATTGTAGCTGTTTTGATCATTACTGTCCTTTGTATGGTCTCAGTTATCCCTTTGATTCCTATTTCTCCTAGTCTTTTCTCCATGTTTTTGGGGACTGTTCCTAGTGCTCCTATGATTATTGGTGTTATACTGACTTTCTTCATGTTTCATATTCCTTTCAATTCTCTGGCAAGTTCAGTATATTTGCTTCTCTTTTCCGTCTCTTTGATCTTCACTCTGTGGTCTGCTGGAACGGCAAAGTCCACGATTTTGCAGGATTTTTCTTTCTTGTTGATTATTATCATATCCGGTCTCCTTGCTGTTATGGGTTTGTCTGTTTGTACATTCATATCCCATATGATTTTGTGTTTTTCGTTTTCTAGTACAGTTTCTGGCTTGTGTTTGTACCGTTTTCTTGCATATTCGAAATTCAGTTGTTTGCACATTTCCCGGTGTACTTCTTTCCCCATGCTGTCATGTCTGTTTTTGTATTCCCTTTGTGCTAGCTTGCTGCATTCACTTATTATATGATTTATCGTTTCGTCTCTTTGTCCACACAATCTGCATTTGCTGTTTTCCTGGGTTTTATCTATCTTTGCTTTAATAAAGTTTGTCCTAATCGCATTGTTCTGTGCGGCCGTCAGCAGAGATTCCGTTTCTCTGTTTAGGTTTCCTTTTCTTAGCCATGCCCAGCTGTTTTCATTGGCTTCATCGCTTGTGAGTCTTATAAAGCGTCCATGTAGTTGTTTTTCTTCCCACTTTTCCTTTCTTGTCTTTTTGTTTCTGGGTTCAGTGCTTCCGGGGTTGTTTGTTGGGCTGGTGTCTCTTGCTGTGGTGATCAGTCTTTCCGTGTTCTGGGTTACATATTTCTCCAGCTCTTTTTTGGTGTCTTCCACACAGTCTTCTATACTTACCAGTCCTCTACCTCCTTCATTTCTTTTCACGTAGAGTCTGTCCGTGTCGTCTTTTGGGTGCAGTGCATTGTGCATAGTCATTAGTTTTCTAGTTCTTTGGTCAAGGTGCCTGAGTTCTTCTTTGGTCCAGCCTATGAATGGTCCAGAGTATCCTATTAGTGATACAGCCCATGTGTTTATCCCTTTTACTAGGTTTCTGCTATATAGTTTAGTTTCTAAGAGTTTCCTTGTTCTTCGTAGATATTCTTTTCCAATCTTCTCTTTCATTTCTGTATATTTGATTGTGTCTGCTTCCAGAACTCCCAGGTATTTGTAACTACCTTGTTCTCCTAGCGCCCTCATCTCCTCTTGGTTGGGGAGTTCTATACCTTCTGTCTTTTCCAGTTTTCCTCTTTTGATCTCTAGCAGTGCACATTTTTCTATTCCAAACTCCATTTGGATATCCTGGCTGAATATCCTGGTTGTGTTTATCAGCTTTTCTAGTTCTGTTTTGTTTTTTGCAAACAGTTTAAGGTCATCCATGTACATCAGGTGGTTTATTCTTTGTTCTGTATCCGTAAACCTGTATCCGGCATCACACTTTCTGAGTATGTAGTTGAGTGGCATCATGGCTATTATAAACAGTAGTGGTGATAGAGAGTCTCCTTGAAAAATGCCTCTCTGTATTTTTATCTCAGACAGGTATTGTCCTCCGGCTGTCAGTTTTAGTCTCCATGTTTCCATTGCTTTCTGGATGAGATTAATAATCCTGTCTGGTATCTTGTATATTTTTAAGCATTCAATTATCCATGTTTGAGGGATTCTGTCGTAGGCTTTCTTGTAGTCAATCCATGCCATGGTTATGTTCTTTTGTCTGCTCTTCACCTCCTTCAGAGTCTTTTGATCAATGTATAGTAGATCATGTGCACCTCTTTGTCCTTTCCGGCATCCTTTTTGTTCCTCGGGGAGCAGTCCACGTTTGTCCAGGGATTGGTAGATTTGTTCTCTCAGTTGTGCTGTGAGAATTTTCCACATTATTGGTAGACATGTTATCGGTCTGTAGTTGCTGGGGGTCGTTCCCTTTTTGGGGTCTTTTTGTATTAGTGTTGTTCTTCCTTCCGTCATCCATTCTGGTATGTCTGTTTTGCGGATACATCCGCTCAGTTTCTGCGCTATTCTTTCATGCAGGCTCGTGAATTTTTTAAACCAGTATGCATGTATTCCATCGTGGCCTGGTGCTCTCCAGTTTTCCATTTTTCTTAGGGTTTTCTTGATCGTTTCTTTGTTGATTTCTGTTTCGGTTCCTTCTTCGATTTCTTGCAGTTCATCTTTCATGTTTTTCAACCATTGGGTATTCTTGTTGTGCTTTTTTGGTTCTTCCCATATCTTGCTCCAGAATTGTTTTGTTTCTGTTGGGTTCGGTTGCTCTGTCGTTGTTTTTTCTCCATTTACGTTTTTGTAAAACTGGCTTTCATTGTTTTCAAAGGTCCTGTTCTGTTTGCTCTGTTCTGATTTGTACCTGTATCGTCTCAGTCTTCCTTCTATTGCTGCTATCCTTTGTTTTATTTTTTCATGTGTCTCATTTAGTTTTTCCATGCGTTTCTGATTTTTGCTTCTTAATCGTTTCATGTCCTCCTTCCTTCTGTTCACGGTTTTAGCTTCTTTCCGAAGTTTGGTGATCTGGGTTTCCAGTCTGATTTCCCATCCAGGTTTTGTCGGTCCTCTCTTTTGTCCATTCTCTTCGTTTCTTAGTTTCATACTTACCGATTTTGCCCCTGCATATATCAGGTTGTTTAGGTCTGTAATAGTTTCTGAGGGATGTGTGTGAGGAGTCTGTTTACTCTTTCTGTTTCTGCTTGTAACTTCTTCGCTACTTCATTCCTGAGAGATGGGAGTTTTGTTTTGTTTTCTAACATGTATCGTCTTATGTTCTCCACTTCACTTGCTTCTTTTTCGTTGAGTTCTCAGCAGGTTCTGTGGTTCCGCAGTCTTCTATCTCCCCTGGTTCTGTGATTCCGTAGTCTTCAATCTCTTCAGTTTCAGTGTGTATGTTTTGCCTGTCCTCTTCCTGTGGTCTCTCCTTTGGTGGTGTTTCTTGCTCCGTTTCGCCATTAGCCTTCTGTCTGATTTCCGTCAGTTCCATCTCCGAGAACCATCCTCGCTTGAGGATCTGTCTTGCTTGATCTGCTATCCTTTGTTCCGTTGTATGTGGGTCACTAGCAATGTCCCAGAGATGTTTCATTCGTTTTCGGTAGCCTCTTTCTATAGGGTAGCGGCTTTTATAGTAGCACTCCATCACCAGTCTGTTCTCTTTCATGGTCCATTTCTTTTTATATCTTTCCAGTTTGCTGTTTTCGCTCTGGTTTACTTGTCTCTGGTCTGTGTCCTTGTCATACCTGGAATCAGAGAGGTTACTTACCTGGTTCTTGTCCGTTGTCTTGTTTCTGAAATGAGAAGGGCCAACATTCGCAGGATGCGGACCGGGTCCCCCATGTTAGCCATCGAGGGAGCACCTGCCCATCATGACACTCAGATCTTTCTTCTGAGTCTCACGGCGTTTATTTGTGTTTATAGACATTTATCATGGTTTAGTGTTTGTGGCAACACCAGGCCCATGCTTAGTTTACCTGTGATCCTGTCACAGGGATAGTGTTTCTCTCATTTTCATGAGGTTCAAGGTGCACTATCACACATACATAAAGAACATTTACGAAAAAAAAAAAAAAGGGAAAAAAATAAATAAATAAATAAATAAATAAATAATAATAATGAATAATTGATAAATAAATAAAAATAAATAAATAAATAAAAAAGATAATAATTATATATATATATATACACATACACATATACATATACACACCAGGCATGTGCAAAAATGGCCGCCTCTTGTGTTTGAAAGATAAAAGCCTAAACGTAATCTTAAAAAAAAAAAAAAAAAAAAACTGCATATTTACGTGTGAAAAAAATAAATTATGTAATCACGGCGGCTGAAAACCCCAAAAATGCAGTGAATTTTGAACTTTGGGAAAATTACTTGTAAAAATCCCTTGAAAGATAAATATAAGTTTTTGGGAACTATATCAAAGATAATTATTAAATTAAAGTCATAAGATATTGAGTTAAAAAAAAAAAAATCCCACATTTTACTAAAAGTTAGGAAAATTATACCCCCAAAAGTCATAAATGAGTAAAATCCGGCGTCACATAATCGGCAAACAACTTTGTTTACCAATTGACTATCGCTATGCAAAATATATGGAAGAAAAAAAAATGTTATAATTTATCATTTTTAACTTTATATATAAAAATGGTTTTGTAATAATGTATAGAAGTTATTATTATTATCCATTAATTTCTTTATTCTTTTTAACGCTACAAACAAATTTAAGTACCCTTATTTTGTTATAATAAAAAGGGAAATGCTTATTTAATTAAAATATTTGTGAGTGTACGCAATTAACATCTTATTTTATTCTTAACAAAAGAGGTTCATATTAAACTTGGTATTAGTTTTTAATTATTGATGACATCTGTTTACCAATTTTTTTTCTTAGAATTTGAAATAAAACTTTTAAATGTTGAAAATTATTTTTACGTTACGAACTGCGTCAATTTTATCATTTTTTTTTTACATGATTTAAAACTTTAGTTACTCGATTTATTCTTAACGTGTCGTAACGATAAATTACATTGATTCTTTTTAAAATAAAGTGTATTTTTTATTTTAAGTGTGAAAAAGTAAATTAAAGTTAATGACTACACTGACAATTTATACATTGAAAAAAACAAAAAATTGCGCTGATGATACACGTTCATGTATGAAAGGGAAAATATATAATTATGTCGCATTTTTTATTTTCCCAGAAATTCTAATCATTAAAACTACATGAAATATTTTTTGCAATTATATTATTTTTTTTTTTGTGAAAATATTGATAAAACAATAATATCGCTAATTACAAAAAATAATTTTTCTTCGAGTTATAGTGATTTTGTTAACACGGTATTTGGGGGTCTTTTTCGTAATATACAAAATATATATTTTTTTTAATATGTTTTTTAATTGTTAACCTTACAATGCTTTATTTTTATTAAAAAAAAAAAATAATTGTATTTTTTATTAATATACAAAATTATAACATTAGTAAAGGTGTATTTTGTGTTAAAAAAATAATATGTTTTCACCAAGATTTAAAAGCAAAAAAAAATGGTTTCATTATATTCCGTGATTGTGGATTAATAAATATTGAAAATTTCATAAAATCTGGTTGATTTCCTGAATATTTAAGTGAAGGAAGGGTCAAAATGTTTTTACATTTTGGGAATCGGCCATTGATTTTGCACGTACCTAATACACACATACATACACACATATATATATATACATACACGCATACATGCATATATATGTTACCTAATTACATAGTATAAGTTTTCTAGGATATTCTTAAATAAAAAAATAAAAAAAGATGATAGATTCCCCTCCTATGTTTGTCTAATAAATTGACGCAAAGTTATCAAACATTCAGTCTATATTGAACAAATTACACACACACACACACACACACACACATATATATATATATATATATATATATATATATATATATATATATATATATATATACACACACATAAACATTTACAAATGTATATCTACCCAAAATACGTCTTCAATTCATACGCTCGAGACTTGAAATGTTTATCGCCAGCTGAAAAATAACGGTCAATGCTGTTCTCTATCTCTAACGTGACAAGTTTCTTTTTGGAGAGAGGGGGGGGGGGTTAATAACGTTTAACTCAAAACGCAAAAAATATTATTATTATTATTATTATTATTATTACTTCCACTATTATTATTATAATAACTATTACTACATTTACTATTATTATTACCGCTATTACTATGACTATTACTGGCATTATTATTATTATTATTATTATTATTATTATTATTATTATTATTATTATTATTATTATTATTATTATTATTATTATTATTATTATTATAACCATTCCTATTATTTGTATTACTGTTACTATTATTAATACTATTATTATAATTATTACTATTACTATTACTATTATTATTATCCTTATTATTACTATTATTATTATTTCTATAATTGTCTCAGCTTCTATTACTATCATCATTACTGTGCTTTCTATTACTATTATTATTATTATTATTACGATTATTACTATTATTGCTATTATTACCACTATTACTGTCATTATTATTAGTAGTATTGCTATTATTATTTCCATTATCTATATATTAATACGATAGCGTATGTGTTCGTGTGTCACGCTTACATCAAAAGCTCTGAGCATGCGTGCCGTACCTAGATTTGGAAAACATTCAAGTCACCTTATTTTCGTAATACTTTCAAGTATTTCACTTTGGCGTAACGGGTAGCGACGTATTATTTTGACGTCGGTGTTTGACGTCGTCCCGACCGGTTTACAGTTCGATCCCAACCAACATCGAAGAGGGAAGGAGAGGACGACCGGGAAGACACATAGCGTGTGTGTTATTTTGTGTGTCACGCTTACATCAAGAGCAACGACCTTCCGAATCCTTGTATGCTACTCATGAATTGGAGCAAACTTTAATGTAATCTAAAGCATTTACAAAGTAATGTAAAGGTTAAGAACAAGAGAAATAGTATTGAAAACATCATTTCGTGTAATTTACACGGGCCCTGCTGGTTACTATTATTATAATAACTATATACTATAATAAGTATTACTACTTTTATAGTTACTACTACTATTATTATTAATATTATCATCATTATTATTATTACTACTACTACTACTACTTCTACCACCATTACCACTTCTGTGACTACTATTATTACTACTAGTATTACTATTATGACAACAATAACAAAGGCAACTACAATAAGTACCGTATATAAATCTGTGATATAATAACTTATTCCTCTGAAAATTCACCTCATATTAAGATAGGAGGATTACAAATAATCTTAGTTGTATTATTCATTTTAATAGGTTAGTTTAATTAGGACTAAACCTCCGAATTATTAGTTTACTGAAATTCTACTACAGTACAACAACTGATACTTATACAAGGATGTATTAACTGTTATGTCAACTGATTTATGTTAAATTCTCTAGATTGTTCACAAACTTATCCAGATATAACTCTTTAAAGTATCTACAGTTAAAACCTATCTCATCTCATTGATTAAGTAGACAACTTTTATCAGAGAGCATAACAATAGCACACTTTTCAGTTGGATTAAATATACACGTGGCGTTGTGCAGTATAGGTGTCACATCCTTTATTTTCAATACTCCATTTTATTACAAGGACTATATTCTTATCTTTTACGGATATCATGTCCTTGGATAGTGAAGTGCCTATATTATTATTAGCTGGGTTATAAAATAAAACATTTTATTTACTGTGACTTGCCGTAAAGTAAGTACTTGTACTCCCTATGTAATTGTTTTTTTAAGGATTGTTTTTTGAGAGTACATTTCCTAAATGAACTATATTTTGGTTAAAAACTTTTCTTGTAACATGCATTCATTCTCCTCTCTACAACTACATACTGTCTTGTTATTATTATTTTGTAAGTTGCTAATTCTATTGTTATCATCACCTTTTAATTTATGTCTATCATTGCTTTTAACTATTTTCCCCAGTTATTTGTACAACTATAACTATATGTAATCGTGTGTTTATTGAATATTTAATGCAGTGGATTATTTATTGGGAATTTTCGATTTAAAAGATTAAGTAACAAGTGTCCAATTGTAGTTGAGCTAGTAGATTAAATGGGGGTGTATACCAAATTATGTTTCAATTTCGATGTCTAGTGCTCTTATCCCCTTCTATCTTTAGTATTCAATGTTGGTATTAATATTACCACTATTTCTTAAAGTGTTGTTATATCCATAACTATTATCTATTTTCTTCATTATAGTAATAATTACTAATCCTATGACAAATTTATATTGGGATATGCTTAATTAAGCTGTGTGAATGGTTCGAATTGAGGTTAAAATATACTGCGTCTTAGTTATCTTTCATATACGGTCGATAATTTCTCTGGTTAAGGTTAAATTTTACATCTAGAAAATTTGTTTATTAATCGGTTATTCATAATTTTGTTTCTTTATTATTATTATTATTATTATTATAATTATTATTATTATTATTATTATTATTATTATTATTATTATTATTATTATTATTATTATTATTATTATTATTATTATATATTAATTGTTAAAAACTGATAGAATATTGGTATCGGTGGTGAATACTATTTTATAAATTGTGGGTTGTAATTTTTTGGATGTGTATTGCTTTGAAGATTTTTAGTCGGTTAGTGCAGTTAATTCTATGTATGATCTTAGTATTAGTTGTTAACATTTTCTTTAGTTAGGTTAGTCTTATGTTTTGATTGTGTGTGGTAATGTGTCGCTGGATGGCAATAGTATCATTTAAGTAAGCCGTAGAGAGAGGGTTGTAGTCGCATGGCTAGTATCAGTACTGTGTTTGTATGTTTGGGTCCTGTAAAAAAAGTCTTGAGGGATATTGAACATTCCCGGTGATGTTTAGTCAAACCGAAAGAAAATCATGTGTTGTGATTAGCTCTTATATTTCTTGTTTTACTTCAAAATAAACAATTATAATAATAACAACAACAGCAACAGCAATTATAATAATAATAAGAAGAACACGAAAAAGAAGAATGAGAAAAAGAAAGAGAAGATTTAGCACAGTAAGAATGAAGAACATATTATTAAAGGACATGTTTTATTTCAGCTTACTTTAATATGTTACAAAATTAAAAAAAGCTTACTACAAATAATTCCGGTGTCTATTTAAGCCAACAAAATATTTCACGAGCGATATATGATTTAGAGGCCAATAAAACCGATTTTTTAATTATATATTATTTGCAAGTTGTACAAGAAAATAAGCAATTTATATAATTACCTGAGTGAATTTTCGTCCAGTGTTTGGAATTCCAAAATAACTAATGTTGTTATGGCGTTATTTTATTTACTCTTCGTGCGTCGTCTTGCTAATCAAATTGGCCATGTCTAAGCAGAAACGGCGTCAATTGTCTCAGTGACAAGGGACAATCAACGTTCTAATCAGTGGGATGATGGTTTCTGGGTTGACGAGAAAGACACGAACGAAAAGTTATATCTGTGTTTATGTAGATTGTTTTTCAATGTTCACACGTTGGTTTCTTTACAATAAGAAAGGAACACAAATATAGCGATTTTTACAGATCTAATGAAAATGGAACATATTAAAACAAAGTGAAATCTAATGAAAACATTATTACTTATTTAATTCATTAACGTTTTTAAAAAAAGAGAAACGTGAATGAATACAGAAAGAAAAGAGGAAAAGGAAAAGAATAGAATAAAATAACTAAAGGTTTACATACAAAGACAAAAAGAATACGTTTATGAAAATACTCGAAACATGAAATGAATAAGGATATAGGTGTGGATATAGGAAATATAAATCAGAAAGAAAGTAAATAAAAAAGAAAGAAAGGGGATATTAAGGAAATAAGAGAGGTGACAAAAAGAACAAGGAAATAATAACGATAATAATAAGAGGGGGAAGGAGCGGAAAAACTAGGAGAAACGGGAACCGAAGAAGAAGAAGAAAAAGAAGAAGAAGACGACAAAAAAGAAGTAGAAGAAACATTAATGATAAGGAGAAGACGAATAATAATACTAAAAACATTAATAGTAATAATAAAATAATATCAATATTACTACGATTGGTAATAATAAAAAGGAAAACATGTAGAGGGAGAAGAAGAGCAAGAAGGACAACAATAATAATAATAATAATAATAATAATAATAATAATAATAATAATGATAATAATAATAATAATAATAATAATAATAATAATAATAATAATAATGATGATAATAATAATAATAATAATAATAATAATAATAATAATGATAATAATAATAATAATAATAATAATAATAATAATCTTCTCCCCTGGCTCTCCCCTTCCCTTTTCCCGCTTCTTCCCCGCATGGTTATTTGCGGTGGTTATCGAAAAGAGATGGAGAATACTATAACACTTGAGTGGCTTTTTGTCATTCAGACTCCAGGGAATACCACCGGTTGTTGTCGGTGAGCATCATTACGATGACCTGTGTGAGAACTCGTTGTTTGTAAACATAATAAGAATATTAATGATAATAATAATAATAATAATAATAATAATAATAATAATAATAATAATAATAATAATAATAATAATATAAACGAGATATTGAAGTTTTACGTTGTGACTATTAAAACTTATTAAAATAGTTCTTTAAACCTGTTGTACGTTCAGTTTCACCTACGCGCTTTTTGCGTACCTTACATCTTGTATGCGTGTGTGAGTGGGTGTGTGTGCACTCATTCATTAGTCTCTCTACCTCTTTTTTTCAGCGATGAGCAACAAGCTCAAATGTCCATTATAATATCAGTGTTTAATTTACCTTTTTCTTCTCTTTCCTCGTCGCTATCGTCGATGCCTGAATGTTTCCTTCCATTTTTTTCTGTGGTCGCTGGTCGTGATCGTCTTGTGATTCATAATTCAGTGTGGTTATCTGAAATAAACTTTTCTTCGCACTGAAAAGAAGACTCGACGACTTTCATGTGGTATTCTTGCGGTTTGATTATTCTGGATATACAACATTAATTTATATGAGAGAGAGAGACTAGATTTATCTTAACTTACTCTATTTTTCATATAACTGCAAAGGGTTGGGTACGTAACCTATCTTATTAGAGGATAAGTCAGTGAGCGTAACGAGCAGATATGTAGCGGCCATATATTCGCCTTACGGATATTTTAAATGTTTCAAAGTTTTACGGCGTAATTATTTCACGTCCGCCCTGCTTAAACTACAACACGGAAATGTTCTAAAACCTTCGTTTTTGTCAACTACAAAAACGTTACGTCATCGTCATATCGCCTGGCGTCCCTTTATTTTAAACAACTATCTTTGTGATTTGATTCTCGGGCATTCTTATCTGATTATTCAGTCGTGAGAACATATAAATTTACCAAGATTTGTATCATTTAAACCTGCACTTACCTCCACCCTTGTCAAAATTCATACTATTTGATTTACTCTTATGCGGCATAGGACCCTTCATAATGTAATAGAAGACTGTAAAAATAAGTAAAATAAAACGAGAAGAATCTCAAACAGAATAATGTTATGTACCGAAACGCATTATAAAAAATAAGACAAACCATATGCGGAAGGAAAGAGCAAGATTATATTAGAGTAATACAATCGACTAATCGATTCGATATTTACTTCCCTCCCACCGCGGGAAGATTTTGCACAAAGTCGGAGTGTGAGGAGAATAAGACAACGCACAAAACTCGTGCACTCTGGCCCTTTAAGAATTGCATGGGCAGCCCCGTCGGCATTCTCTTGTGGGGCGCCCCAGAAAGATAGCAATTAACAAACTCTTTTCCTCAAGTGGGAAGGCAAGGCCTGGGAAGAGTGACCTTTTAGGGGTAAACATCACAAATACACGGCCTGAGAAATAAAAGGATTTTATAATAATAATAATTATACAATAATAATAATAATAATAATAATAATAATAATAATAATAATAATAATAATAATAATAATAATAATAATAAGAAGAAGAAGAAGAAGAAGAAGAAGAAGAAAAATAAATAGAAGAAAAAATAAGAAATGCGAAAAAGATTAATAGTAGGGTGAATATTACCAAAGATAAACATAACAATAAGAGGAAGAACAACAAAGTAAAAAAGGAAAAGGGTGCAAAGAACAAGAAAACAAAGAACAAAAATAACAATAACATGAACGAGAATAGAAAGTTTGCGAGCTTGAAACAGAATGAGACAACAAGGTTGTTTATTTTACGGCATATCAGTCCTTTTATTGTGCATAGTCCGATCACAATGTCTATTGTAAACGCCTTAGTAAACACCACTAATAGCACGTTGCTTTATTACAAAGCGGCTCATATTCCTCTTTAAAATGAACGCGAGATTATTGATATACTAAATGTCCTTACCCGGCGTAGCCTGGGAGTAATATTAATGTTGTTGTACTAATACATAATGCATAGCGACATAATTTAAAGCCAGAAAAATAAAATTTCACGACTTAATTCAAATGTCTGACATGTTTTCTAAAAAATATAAAATAATCCCAGTCGATATAATTAAATAAACCAATTACTTTTTGTAAATAACTATTTTTTTGTAAATACGATGTAATCATGCATTTTACTAATTTTACTTTTATAATTAAAGTAATTTTCGTAAATTAATTAGTGTTTTTCAAATTTTGTCAGATGAGGGATTATAATGTGTATTATTTATGATTATTCGAACTACTGGTTTCATCTTGAATATTATTTGCACAACGTTTCGGCTGATGCAACTTCCGACCTTCTCCAGCTACGTCTTGTCGAACACGGAAATTTCAATCGAAACCATTTATTTAATCCACGGCGGTTGGGGGTAGCTTGCTCTCGTTCCGTCAACCATGGCCGGATAGAAGCCTTGAATAATTTGTAATTGCATTATTAGTATCGCTCGTAGTAAGGATTGAACTTTCAACTTTCAGAAGACTGTAAGTAAGAACTGATTATTACTTAACAGATGAATTGGATTGAATTCGATTGAAACTTAGTTTCTCTTCTTCTGTTGTACGGCATATCAACAGTTTTAACGGTTGATTAATGCGTAAACACAATTTTTATTTTAAATTATTTATTGCATACAATAGTGTAAACACCAGTTCCAATTGCAGAGGGAATTTTTCGCTTCATACATTCTCCAATGTTGTTACTCGTTAATTGTAAATACATGCTTCTTAACTGATACTTTAAGTCATATAAACTCTATTTTCACATAGATTTAATCATATCATGTTATCTGAGAATTCGTCTCTTTGAATTAGTTCAGTCTTTGATTGCAGACGGTTGTCTTGGTAGTAAACACACATCTGAAAATAATAGCATTTGAAGAGATTTGTTTGATTTCCTCGTCCGCGCCGGTTTCTATTAGATCACTCGCACTTTCTAGAAAGCTGAATACCGTTTGGGTCATAACGAATAGTTGAAATAAAAGATGGAAGAACTAGAGATATGCTTGAAAAAAAAATAGGATGATTTTACAGTTTAATTTACTGTGTATGTTTAACGGTAAATTAATTGTGTTTTAATGCCATTTAACACCGCAACACAACAATTGTTTTTCTAAACAAGTTCTCATCTTATATAAAAAGTACAGTGATATTTCCCTTGTATCGTTGATCTGTATCGCCTTCTGACCAACACATAGAAATATAAGTCCAGTCGGATAGGGCAAATATTGGTTAGCGTTCTGATAAAAAAAACAACATTTTTTTCTACTAGACTGATAATGTTTAATATTTAGTCTAACCTACAGATTGTCGCTTGTTTGGTGATGTCGTGAAAGAAAGAGGAATGGCACACTCTGTTTGTGCAAAGTATTTTTCTTGTCATTGAAACTAGTGGGTACTAATTTAATAAAAAATATACGTTTACGTATTACACCGGTTGTCAATCACTTCTTCACGGTTCCCCATTGGCTCGAATGCTCGATGACGCTATCACAGAAATATACCTGTACCTAATAAACAAATATGCTGTCTATACACACTAATACCTTAGCAATTCGCCATGCAAAATAATCTGAAGAAAAAGCATGGAAGATATATTTCATTTTTATTATGTATTTTCCAAACATATATTATAAAAATGTGTTAAACCTTTCAGAACTTACAAAAAATAAATTATAACTAACCGACGCGGATAGATGGCAACAAGAAAGGGAGTTTGACGGGTCGTTATTTGTAACGTGACTTTACTTTCTGTCTCTAAATGTCGTGTCGATTTGACTGGACGCAGATTTTTTCCGTTACTGCTGCTACAGTTTCGACTCTCTTTATCTTTATCCTCTCCCCTCTCTTTCTCTCTCTCACTCTCTCTCTCTCTTTCTCTCTCTCTTTCTTTCTCTCTCTCTCTCTCTGCACATGTAATACTATTTATTTAACGTCTTCTCTGGCTCTCTTTATTTTTATAGGCAACACAACAACAAACAGATGAATTGACGTAATTTCTTAAGTTGAATATTATTTTTCTCTCGTCTGTCGATTTCACCGATCGTGTTTACTTTCGCCGCTACTACTACTACTATGCCGCTACTACTACTACTACTACTACTACTACTACTACTACTATGCTTTGTTTCTCACTCACTATCATCTTTACGCTTCATTTATCTCCATATTAAATACAATTAATTTAATGTTTACTATTAGTTTTTTTTCTTTTTACCAGGCTACATCAAAACTACAAAATGAAAGCGAAAAGTCGTCATTCATAAAACTGATGATAATTATTCTATACATAAACGTCGTGCTGGTTACGATGAGCTTAGTTGTTTTTTTGCCGCTACTGCTACTACGATTTCCTCTCTTCTCACGTTCTTGAACACTGGAAGTATCTTGCCATCTTTCTACTTACACATTAACCATTATACATATACTTTAAACTGATCATATTTTACTCATTACATTCGTTATGCCCATCAAAATATAAAAATAAAGTTGCCAGACTTGGTTTCAAAACAAATACTCTTTTTAATTTCTAACGTATTCTGTATTTCTATTACTCTCTCCGTCCTTATCTCTCAATCATTTTACCGTCCAACTCTGTTTCCGTCTATTTAACATATTCTTTTAAGTTTTCTTACACCCAGATCTGCGTATAAATTTATCTTTTTAACCGTCGTTCACCGCTACCTCCAAAAATGATTTCTATAAAATTATAATTGAAATTCAATGTATTTTCATTGAATTTGTGTTAACATTTCTCGAATAAGGTTGGGAGAACAACAAGCATGAAATGATATAAAAACAAGTTATCATGCTTCCCTAGGTAAGGGTAACTGTGGCTTTATAAATTATATTAACAGTATTAGTACGTAGATGATCACAATAGATCTGACTTGATTCGAACTCGCATAGCTAATTCTATTTTTCATGCAATAAATGCAAGAGAAATGTTATCCTTTTTTACCTTCCATTCACCGTTACCACCAAAAATGATTTCTATCAAATTATAATTTAAATCTAATGTTTTGATTGCTGTTTCGGTCAATTCGTGCTAAACTTTCCAGAGTAAGGCTAGATTAACAATTAGTATAAAATGATATGAAAACAATTTACTATACTCCCTGGGGTAAGGGAAATTGTGGCTTTATAAATTCCCCAACGTACGTAAATGACCACAGTAGATCTGACTTGATTCGAACTTGCATAGCTAACTCCATTTTTCATGAAATTAACTATCAGGCAACTCACGCACTTTTCAATCGGTTAAGACAAGATACATTCAGTAAGAGAAAGAGAGAGATGGCTACAAGAAAGAGAATACCACGAATTGAATATCTTATTACACAACTATTATTTACTTGAAAATCGAACTCAATTTCAAAATCTCATTAGAAAAGGAGGGACAATGAATCAAGAATCTTATTGAATAAAACGTCGTCATTGCACGAACTTGAAGACGATCATTTCCGTCCAAAACTACTAAAGTGAATTCGTGTCCAAAGATAAACGAACACATAATCGTCGATATTGTATTCAATCTCATATTGTTATCAAAATCAGTCTGCCTAAAAGCATTCTATGAAATTGTAATTAGACTTGCGAAATAATTGTTTTACAAAAGTTGCTTTTTTAACTAAATAATAATTGAATCATGTTTCAAAACATTTATATTTACACATATTTGTAATAGATGTTCTTTTGTCACTATATCTGGAACACATCCATTTGAAGTTCGATTAAATCCCAGGTTTTAGGAACTGTTTTGAATATCCTGGAGAAACTTATAGACTATACATGACTACAAGTGTAAGATGTCCATTCCCATTTAGTAACATTATATATATATATAATTTATATATATATATATATATATATATATATATATATATATATATATATATATATATATATTTACATATATAACTATATATACATACATACAAATATATGCATATATATGAATATATATATAAATATATGAATATACTTATATCTATGAATATAATAATCCATTATATAAACCTGCTGTTTCTGTCCCTAACTTTTTGTCTGTTTCTCTGCACAGGGATGTAATTGAAAACTAAGGTCTATGCCAAGAGCAAACACAACATTGGACGAATAAGATTTAATGACATTTTAGTTAATTAGTAAAAAATAATTAAATGCTTTCTAAATGTTTAATTCTGTTTAAAAAACATTAAATTTAATTAATCAAACCTATATTCTTATGGTTATGGTGTGGTTGTAATCTACCCTATTTTGTGACTATCTGCACTCTTCTAGACACATTGTATAGAATAGCATACGACGAAGGATGGAAGCCGTCTCTCCGCAGCTCCAGTTGCGTTGAGACTCTGGAATGCTAAATACCAGTTAAGGATTCGTTCTCGAGAATCGGTTCGGCAGGAACTTGTCCACTTCAGTGGACTTTTAACTGTCGGGCTGACGTACTGGTCCTTGGTAGTCCTAAGAAGTCCACCCTCTCATGCCTCGACTCTTCTCTTTGGGGTTGAGTAAGTTTATTGCTTACTGACTGAGGCGCACCGCCTGGTGAATACGGGCGGGGCTGCCCAGGCAATTTTTAAGGTGTTTCTACTTTAAGGGCAACAATGTAACCCTATCCACACTTTCCGACCTTGTGTCACATCGTCCTGCGGTTGGAAGAAAGTAAATACCAGCAGTCTCGGAGCAGTCTTTCTGTAACTTACTATTCTGTACTTCTGTAAATACACATTCTTGTAAATATACCACAGTGTTGTCCTATTCGTTGTTGGTCCTTCAAGCTCACAACTCTGGCGACGAGAACTTGGACTTTTTCGAACACAATATAAGCCGCAGTTATGTCGCACACAACACTGATAACGGGAACGACTGGCGATCTTGGATTTGCGAGATTGACACGTGAATCAGATGAGGAAACGATATTCAAATGCTGTCGAGGATAATATCATAGAGGTCGAACAATTGGATATCATGTTCGACACATTTGAGCTACCAATGTTACAAACAGGTTCTGAACAGTGAAGATCAAAATGAAAACGTAAAATTACGGACTTACTTGTAATAAACCTTGAAAAGAAAAAGTATTGACTCCATAAAGGGGCAAGGGTAAAAAGGTTTGCTTTATGGTGTAATGGTAATTAACACGATTTCGTTACTATATAGACACTATGTACAGAGGAGTCTACGACAAAGGATGGGGGCAGTCTCGGAGAAATCTTTGTTTGTAAATATACCACCGTTCTGTCTTATTCATTGTCGGCCCTTCCAGGTCACAACACTTATAACATCTAATAATATGATTATTAATAATTAATTTAACTCCAGAATATGTGTTTATATAATAGAATAAGTAAACTTAATTTAGCACATAAGTTTTTTTACCGAGAGATTACATTCGCGCTCCATAAATACTTTGTAGTAAGAAATAATAAGTTTCCCATCCAGATAACAATAGTGAAAACTAGTATAAATGATTCGTCGATCCCAAACCGCAACAAAACATGCCCAGCAAGCGAATTGTCTGAACTCTTTTTTCTGTTAGCACGACACAAGCTGCTCTCTAGATATTCCGTCTCTTCAAATTCGTTGTCATTTTTTAACCATGGTTGTAGTAATAATGGGAGGAGTACAAACAAAGCAAGCAATACACATTATTTTCTTGTAGGATTTAGTAAACCTTTTCACCAATTTACAGCAATATGCGTATAAAGCCCACGCAACAGCTGGGCGAAACGTTGAGTTTTAGGTCTTACGCTTTTCCATTTAAACGCATACATGATCTGCATTGCCCGACATCGATCGCGTGTACGTCGTATACCCGTTGTAGAATCGATATTTGTTACCCGACAACAGAATACTTTGCAATATAGTCTCTTCTTGTGTAACCTTAAGAAATTTTTAAAAAGAGTTAAAAGAAAGTCCAACAGATTTTAAGCGCCAGCACCAGAACCACCGCTTTTTCTCTGTTGTTTACACTGCTCTCTGAAGATAAGCCCACCGCCTAACAGTTTAAACGTTCCATTGACCTCAGTTGGTCCTCATATATGCTTATTATTTAAAACTACAAAAGTCTAAATCAGCAAAGAGAAGCCCTCTCCAACTCTAGTGGATAGACAGTCCAGACATGCGAAGCATCGCATTCCCTTCTCAGTGGATAGGGGTTCCACCTTTATCGTGACCCTCCCGAATCCTATTATCACACAAGTGACAGTGAGTGTCTGGTTGTTTTATATTAGTACTTTTCCGTAGTGGACAGTCATCTTTTCCTCTCTGACTACAGCATCAGAAGTATCAGGATATGAGTTGGTAATAGAATAAAACAGCCGAGCCAAAGTAGATCCGGACTATCCCTAACTCTCAGACGTGAAACCGATTCTACTTGTATCAGAATCTGGTTCTCTTCATACAGGACTTTCTGATGATGTGTCATCGATGTAGTACACTACCAGTCCTGAACTGAGCCGTGAGCATACGTTTCCCACGTACCGACACATACCATTGACAGCCACCGACTGTGGGTTTATCACTCCAATGATGCGACCTTGTCTGAATTTCGATGTGCAATTACGATTTCTCACCAAAACTGTCTCCCTCTTTATAATGTGTAGCGATTCTTTAGTGATCAGGTATGGACACAACCGTAACTCCCTTCACCTTGATTTGGTATGATTGCAGCAAATTGGCTAATACTTATAATACAGACACATCAACCATTGTAGTACCGCTGTACCATTACACAGCCGCCATAATTAGGCAGCTCTTTATTGTCCTATAATACCTTTCTATGATACTGTTTCCTGATAGCCTCTATGCGCAGCGTAACTCGGAAGTTCACATTCGATCCATTCATGAACTTCCGGATCACATATGCAGTTCCATTCCGTTGCAGCAGCCGCCAGATTGAAGACCGCGTGGGGCAACTATCAATCAGTGTACAAAAGGGCAATCGTTGTAGTGTGTGAAATCTATGCCCAGTTGGTTCAATGCGTCATGCAGATTGACCCCTCTCTTTTTCCATCGCACTAGGGCTGAGTTCATCATCTAACATCCTAACAATTCCGAACAGCAGCTCTCACTGCATTTTCAGAATTGAATGCGCTGATTGTATGCACAAAATATGGTGTACCCTGACTCCAGGATGCCCACTATGTCGATGAACTTCGTTCAGCTGTGTTAGATTCAGGTTACTTGTAGCAAGTAGCACACACTGGCTGTGTGGATTCAATCACTTTCTTCACATCATTGAGCCACTGTTGTGCAACTCTTGTCTGTAGGGATTCTCGGTTCTGGTCAGATCTTCCTATAAATATAAAATATATGTTAGACCAGTTGGATCTTGGTGAAATATGAACAAAGCCGAAGTCGACAATACGAAACAGACATATGTGAAGCCGATGATCTACTGGCATCAAATGATAAGCGGCGAATATTCTTGATAGAGTGACTCAGCGGAATAAACCCCAAAACCAGAAGATTCTACTATGAGACAATGTGAAATTACAAAATCAATATGAAAGCTCGAATGACATTCTTGCGATGAATCGAAACAAACAATAGTAAAACAAAAACAAGGGGAGAAGTTAAATGCAAAGTAAAAAAGATAAGTGACATTTCTTTTATTGCTAAAACATGCAAATGCTGCACACAATGTATTTACATTTTCTTTTCTTGTTCCTATTTAAGTTATGTTTACCCTATGACAAGAATGCATTGGTTATTTCAATAAATGTTATATGCATTTAGAAATTCGTTGTCCTTGTTATTCTTACATGGTTTGTCATTTTCGTGAATATTCGAACCTGAGAAAAACATTTTTATATTTGTTTTAACGAAATCATTGTGTATGCCATTCACATCGCATACTTTCCCTGTGGTGTGATAAAGCGATCGGGGGACATACTGTTCGTAACATTACTCATGAGACAATACAGGTCAAGATGTATCCTCAGAGATTTCCCCACAGCACATCATCATTGATAGATATGTCATTGATATACGCAGGCGTTTATCTAATTATCTTTTCATCCTATGTTAACACAGCCTCGAGCACAGCATGCATTAACCTTAACCTAGTTAGACAATATTTCAGCCCTTTAAATATCACTGCTTTGTAAGGCTAGAAGATCTTTCAACATAGATATGCATTTATGGCTTTCTAGGGTCCAGAATAGATTAATTTGTTCCTTACTGTTGCCATTCTCGCTTTCCTTTTTACGCATATATCTGCATCGTCAGTGAATGCATCAACATACGCGTTTAATTCACGATAGTCAATTACGGGGCGCACCTTATTGTTATTGGTCTGCAGTTCGTACATCAGTAGTATAAGTCTGTTGGGTAGGCCAAACTCTTCCTCATTATATGGCAGCAACAAACTGTTGTAAATCAAGGTTTGCAACTCGCGTTCATAATCTTCCCTTAATTCATTAGACATCGGATATTCAGAAATCTAGGTTTTCAGTTTTTCTGGTACCCGATTGTCTGAAATTTAAATTCTGAAACCCACACTCGCTACTGCTCTTCAACATTTGCTACTAGACTAGATAGATTGTCAATTAGGCATACAAGAACAACGGAAATGCATCAGTGATTTTTGAACGAACCTAGGTGTGTGAGGTCGTCGATTTAATTTCAGAGTATTACGCCGTGAAAAAAACCGACTCGGTAACTTTTAAAAAGAGTCACCTGAACGAGGTCAGAAGAAGAAGGCATCCGAAGTGCAAAGTCAGAAATTAAAACGGGGGTTTTAAACGAAGGAAGAAGGAACACTTACGTAGCAGAAATCGAGTTGGGAGGATATAGAGCAAAACTTGTCGTTGGTTAGCCGCGAAGAGAGGTACCCCAACCACAGCCGAATTTCCGTAAACAACTGGAGTGGGGATCACAAGCTTTCCCTAGATTCCAGGAGCAGACTGTTACAGAACGTATTGTCGTTTTTCCCTCTAGGTTGGAAGGTAAATCACGCTGCCTTGCTTTCTTGAAAATAACCTACGTTTGGTAGATTCGAAAATAAACCGCCGTCAAGGTAAAGAAAGAAGGTTCTTCGTAAGACAAAGGAAAGAACAATAATACCAAAGGACGTTTGCTAACAAAGAAATATTTAATTAAAATAATAATAAAATAAAAGTTATATATATATATTATATATATATATATATATATATATATATATATATATATATATATATATATATATATATATAGCTGATGGTGAAGAATGAAGAAACAGAGTTTCTCGAGCAATTCCTTTTCTCTATCGTTGTGTTTTGTTTAATGCTACTGGTTTCCCCGAAAGAACGGATATTGCAACAATAGTACTATTTTCGCAGCAGGCCTGCATGACGCCGGTCAATGTAGTTACTGCCATATTCCGTTCTAACCAAAACTGGCATAGCATTGCGCTCAAAATGGAACGTGAGCATACAGTGTTGAGCAGAGCCAAGCATCGTGCATCGTAAACATAGACTGTAATAATTGGTAGCGCCGAGTTGGCATTCTGACTGGGGAAAAGATTGATGCTGATCTCTTTTCCTGAACTACGTTTTCCGGACAATCTCTGAACAGATGACTAGTCTTGTTGCACTGGTTACAGCGTTGACGGGTGGTATGCCTACTTTGTACACACTTATATTCGAAATGATTAAGGTCATTGCATTTAAATTTAAACACACAAATTAAATTGAAGCAAACAAATTAAATTTAAACAAATTTAATTTAAACTGACAAATCAAATTTAAACAAATATATTAGTAACATAACTCCACAAACAAACAAATCAATATTACACAAATAAATATATTAATTATGAAAACAAAATATATATTTTATTTTTTGATATAGTGACTATTATTCTAATATATGTTGTTATATACGAATATATATATATGAAACTTTTAACATACTTCAGAACTGTCCACAATGCCAAACTTTTATAGCTAGTGCCTGTTGATAGAATTGCAAGTAATACATTGAGAATACTGCCAATTACAATCGATTAGAAATTATTTTTAATTATTATAACATGTATTCGTGTGGATTATTTGGTAACACTTTCAACTATTAGTACATATGCTCATGTGAACATATTGGCTTACATTCCGTACAGTATCCTGAGTTCTACAAAAAGATTATCTTGTTCAATAAGATGCATCTTAAAAAATATTTCCACTGAGAAAGCCAAAATCAGATTTTTCTCTTCCAAATAATTAAAAACAAATTCAACAGCCAACACCCTTGCACACACCAAAATTGAAGAAATAAAACAAGAAAAACTGTCAATAATTTTGAAAAAAAAAAATTTCTTCCAAAATAAAAAAGGAAGTTATTTTTTAAATTTTATTAAACGAAATGGCTTCAAGAAAATTTCTGCAAACATACCGTGCAGATATAATATGTCCTTATCGGGAAATGTAGTGAGCAATTGGCTAACATTCAAGAGGAGCTTTTAAAATTATTCTGTTGCAAGTCGACTCTCAAATAAACTCGATACTATTGCGAGTCTTGTTGTCATATTTATGAAGCGCTTCATTTTAACAATGATGCAGATAAGACAGATTAAATCAAAGTGAACACGAAATTCGAAGAAATGTTTCATTGGTAAGAGACATGATGCATATGAGTCTTATAAATTCCACATTCAGTACAGGATCACAGTGAAAGTATAGAGTCGTATATAGCTGTTCTGCGCCTACTTGCAAAGAACTGCAATTTAAGACATCTAACGGACAGACTCATTAGAGACAAAGTTGTGGTTGGGATTAACGATGATTCAATGTGACATAATTTTTTAGCCGACGAAAAGCTCAAATTCTCCACAGGGATATGTCGCACATAGTGTCCGCAATAACGGGCGTCATTTACGATATAGATAATGTTCTGATCAGTGGAAAAACTCAAATAGTGCACGACTAGAGAGTACAAATGGTACTTCAAAGAATAAATACAGCAGGGGTAACACTAAATGAAAAAAATGTTTATTCTCTGCTGGAGAAGTTTAATTTCCTGGACATCTTACCTCCAAAGAAGGAATTCGAGTTGATCCTGAGAAAGTGAAGGTCATTAAAGAATTGGCCAGACGACTAAATGTTTCTGAGCGAAAACGTTTACTTGGCATGGCAAATCACGTGGGCTAATTCGCTGTGAATTCAGCGGAAATTACAAAACAACCCCGGTCACTTCTAAAAAAAGAAACCACATGGATATGGGATCAGCCTCAGGAAACAGCGTTTCAGACTTTGAAAAAAACAACAACTGAGCTCTGCACCAATACTGATGAATTATAGTGCTGACAAACCAACAAGAGTCTCGGCAGATGAATCATCTTATGGCTTCGGTGGAGTACTACTTCAGAAGGAACGAAATGACTGGGGACCTGTATTTTATGCATCAAGATCTCTCAATGAAACAGAGACGAGATATGCACAGATCGAGAAGAAAACATTAGCAATTACATGTTTTTTTGAGAAGTTTGCGTAGTTCTTGATAGAAACAGATCACAAGCCTCTAATTCTACTGCTATGGACAAAACGCTTCGATTTACTGTCTCCCAGAATACAAGTATCCGCATGAATGAGTTCAATCAGGAAACAGAGACAAACATGTTCGTCCGTTCAATCATAGAGAACATCTCGGTGAGTGATAGACGACTGGAGGAAATTAGACAGAAGCACAACATTGATAAAATCTGAAGTAAAATTATCAACTTTTACAAGATAAACCACTGACATGAAGCAGCAACACAAGACCCTGAACTGAGAACCTACTGGTTTGTATCGCAATACCTTACAGTTAATCGGAGACTCTTATTGTATCAAAGCCGACTGATCATCCCAGAAAACTTACAAAAATACATCTTGGATAGTCTACACCTACGACACGAAGGTATAGTCAAGTGCAGAGCATTAAAACGAGAAAATGTTTGGTAGCCAGGCTATTACGGGCAAGTTGCTGAGAGGATAAGTAAATGCAGTATCTGTGAGAAAGAAAATAAAATATCCTTCAGAACGACTACAACTTAGCAAGTTACTTAACTACACATAGTACAAGATGAAAATGGACTTGTTTGAACTGTAGAGACATCGATGCTTGATAGTTGTTGACTATTATTCAAGGTAGATAGAAATATCTCATTTACAGACAAGAATTTCTGGCAGTATTGTGGATAATTGCAAGTCAATATTTGCTCGATACGGAATTCTCGGGATCGTTGTTTCAGATAATGGTCCCCAGTTTATGTCCAAAGAGTTCTTGGATTTCTCAGAGAAATCTTGCTTTATTCACCTCACGAGTGGCCGGAATCCCTCAGAAATATAACTGAAAACAAAACTCAGGACTCGCATGTGAGCATTGTCTCAACAAAGTGCAATTGGTCATCAAAATGTTGAGAAACTTAAAGATGCAGACTTCAAGCTCAAAATTAAGGAAACAGTTAATTTTGACAAGCGTCTTAGAGCTGGAGGACGTCTATTAGTAACTGAAGGACCATCAGTTGTATTAAAGACACCCAAGACGTGTCCAGCAAACGTGGAGAAGACTTAATCACCAAGATCAGTACTGGTCAAGACTGAGCCAGGTCTACGTCGACAAAACACAAGCCATCTTCGCAATAGAAGTGAGCATACCAAGTTACCCCAGGTAGCTACACCCACTTAATTGTCGACATTGCCAAACATACCTAGAGATATTCCTGAGTATAGCAACTATGACAGTTCAGCAGAACAACTCACCGTACCAGAAGAACCAGTTCACTTTGGACCGAGATGTTCCACCTGTCAACTCCGAAAGTCCAAGATCAAGAGTCGTCGGAAAGTTTGACCACCAAGGAAACTCTCTTTATAAACTGAAAGGGGGATTTGGTGTGATAAAAATTACCTCTATTTGCACTCGTTGATAGAAAAGCGACTCCTATGTTCGAAAATTACATAAGGATTTTGACACATTAGTTCTCACTCTATGTTTGCCCTTATTCTCATCAACCCTCATAATATTAGAGTGATAGATATATAAAAGCAGACAATACAAATAAGATATCGTTAAAAAATGACGAGGAAGGAGAGGAGAAGAAGAAAAACGAAGAAAAAGAAGACGAACAATAATAATAACAATAATAATAAGAAGAAGAAGAACAAGAAGAACATGAACAAGAACAAGTATGGCAGTTGTGATAGAGATAAGCAGATAGACAATACAAATAAGATATATTAAGTAAAAACAATGACGAGGAGGTAGAGGGGGAAAAGAAGAAGAAGGAGAAGAATGAGAAGAAGTAGAAGAAGAAAGTAGGGCATTTGTGATAGAGATAAGACAGACAATACAACTAAGATATCCTACAATCTGTTTCTGATTTGAAACGAAAGTTCATATTTAAAAATACCCCCTCACTTTAATTCAGAGATACTGTATTTATTCATAGTATTTGCTCTGTTCTGATTGTACTTTTTGTCAACTTTCTTTAATCTTGTATGAGATTTACTTTCAGATAAAGCCTTGTTCGTTTTTGATTAATTAAATTGTAGACATCTGAAATGTAGCGAAGACGTTGAGATTTATGGCACGGACGATTTTATGGACAGAAATGTCACCATAAATAGCGGCAAACCGGAAATCATCTGGAATTCGAGTTGCCCAACACCGCCTCAACTTCCTGTTTCAAGTGGCTCTTCGTTTCTATTTTTATGGATCATGAAAACATCGATACGTGAATAATAAAACAAATTGAAATCTTTTCTGTAGATTTTTGTTACTATTTGTGACATTCACACTAAGTTGGAAATTATTTTTCTAACTTATTTAGACGTCGTTTGATCGTGTGTTTTGTATTGCCTGATAAATAATATTTTCTGTCCGCATTCCCTTGTAATTAATCAAGTATTTTAATGCATAATAATGTTCTGATCATTATTATTATTATTATTATTATTATTATTATTATTATTATTATTATTATTATTATTATTATTATTATTATTATTATTATTATTATTTGTACTCACTAGGAGTTATCATACAAGTCATTGTCAGTGATTACGCACCGAAAACAAACTGTGGTGTTTCCTGGAGTCTGAGTGACAACAAGTCTCCCCATATTTCCAATATTCTTCACCTCTTTTCGATAGCCACCGCAAATAAACTTTCACTATCGCAACAGCCGTTTACTATTGATTTCTCGCTGGTAAGAACCATTTCTATTCTCTAAGATTTGTGTGGCAATAAGCCTCCCCAAGGTCCCAGCATTCTCTGCATTTCCAGTGGAGGTATTCTCATCCTCCTTAACCCTATGCAAATATTTTGTGCGGTGTCAGTCTAGGCTGGTACCATTTTTTTAGGGTGGAGGTGGGGGGGGGCGGTTGAGCTGATGGTATTTCTTGCTATTTCTGTTCATTGATTCCTTTTTGTGTCGTGTCAGTTGAGGCTGGTGTAATTTATTGATGAGGGAGCTTATAAAGTGATTTTTCTTGCATTTTCCGTTCCTTTGTTTGTGATGTGTTCTTTCTGTGGTGTTGTTTTCTTCCTGTAGTTGATTCTATGTGACCCTTCGTTGCTTATGCGGGTTGGTTTCCGCATTCAATGATTTTTCTTATGATTGTAGCTGTTTTTATCATTGCCGTCTTTTGTATAGTTCCAATGGTCACTTTTTATTCCAATTTCTCCCAGTCTTTTTTCCAGGTTTGTTAGGATTGTTCCTAGTGCTCATACGAGTATTGGTATTATACTGACTTTCTTCATGCTCCATATTCCTTTCAGTTTTCTTGCTTGTTCCGTGTATTTGCTTCGTTTTTCCGTTTCTTTGATCTTCACTTTGTGGGCTGCTGGAACGGCGAAGTCTAAGATTTTGCAATATTTTTTCTTCTTGTTGATTATTATAACATCCGGTCTCCTTGCTTGTATGAGTTTGTCTGTTATTATATCCATATCCCAGATGATTTTGTGTTTTTCGTTTTCCAGTACTGTTTCTGGTTTATGTTTGCACCATTTGTCTGCGTATTTGAAATTCAATTGTTTGCACAGTTCCCGGTGTACTGCTTTCCCCACACAGTCATGTTTGTTGTTGTATTCTTTTTTAGATAGTTTGCCACACTCACTTATTATATAATTTACTGTTTCGTCTCTTTGTCCACACAGTCTGCATTTACTGTTTCCCGGGTTTTATCTATTTTAGCCTTATCAGGACATATATAGGACAAACTATATGTTTGTCCTAATTGCATTGTTTTGCAGCCATCAGTAAAGATTATGTTTCTCTGTTCAAGTGTCCTATTCTTAGCCAGCTATTTTCGTTGGTTTCTTGTCAGTCTTCTGAAGCTCCATGTAGTTGTTTTCTTCTCATTTTTCTTTTCATTATGATATTGACTAGACCTCTTTTGGGAAAAGGTCGGGTAACATATAATAGAATATATCGAGAGTCGTACACAGTCCAAACGGTGACTTGGATAACATCTCGTTGTCGTGACGAGAGTTGCCTCTTTTTCATTCTCTTGGAGCATCTCATTCTCCAACCTCAGGAAGGGGTACTAGCCTACTCTACATCACCCCCTCTAGGATAATTTCTTCACAACAGAAATTAATATCTTTTACGTTGCGGGTCCGGACTTAACGGTTCTACCGATATTCTTTTTCTTTTGTTTGACCGTCTTGGAATAACTGTTTCAGCAATTGGTGGTGCTGGAATGTCAAACGTCTCATACAATATGTCCATTGGGATTTCCTGATCTTCCCTGACATCTTCCGTAAAACTTGACTTCAATTGATTTAGATAACGTTCATGTTCCTATTATGAACTTTTCACCCAGTACTTAATTCCACCATTTTTTTTTAATATTAGCCCATCATCCCAAAACGTTAAGCCATTTCTGAAATTTTTGAAAAGCACTTTGTCTCCGATTTTAAAGTACTTACAACAAAATTACTTTTCTTCGCGTATTTCTTCGTTGGACTCGGTAACAATCTGTCAAATACTGAGCGTATATTTCTAGCAAACATCAGTTCGGCTGGTGACATGCCTGAAACTGTGTTTGTTTGGCGCGATTCTATACACCGACAACAATTTCTGAATAGTCTCCTCCTCAGTGTCCATGCCGTGATTCTTCCTCAATGCCCTGTTGAAAGTGTCCACAAATCTTTCAGCCTGACCATTAGATCTGGGATGGTGAGGTGAAGTAGTTGTGTGGTCAATGGACAAACATCTGCATAAATCTTTAGATTCACTGCTGGTAAATTGTGTCGCATTGTCGCTTACAATTGTTTTTGGTACACCAAAGCTACTGAACAGTTCGTCTAGTACCTTTATAGTTGTTGTGGATGTCGGGTGTTTACATTTGAAAATCTCAGGCCACTTGGAGTAGCTATCTACAACTATTAGGTAATAATGACCGTTCATGGGTTCAGCATAATCGATATGCAGACTCGTCCATAGAACATCTGTTTTCGGCCATTGTATAATTTTCACTGGTGGTGCTTTTGCTGCAAGTTGGCATCCTATATACATGCTTTAACAATATGTTCTATATCCTTGTCAATCTTCGGATAATAAGTATAACGCCTCATAAAAGCTTTCATACGTGCGAACCCTGGATGCCCATGATGGAATTCTTTTAACATCCGCTTTTGAAGTACAACTGGTATCACCACTCTTCCAGCATATAGTAGCACTTCATCGCATATTGAATATGCTGACGAATGTCTTGAAGTTTTATATTTCTTCTTTGAAATTACTTCTTTCATTTTTTTGATGAAATCGTCTATTCCAGCCTTGATTCTTATTTCATCTAACGTGACAGGTGATTAACGTTTAGCATTGCATAATGCTTCCTTAAAATCCGTTTTATCCCTTAAGGCTGCAATAACCATGTCTGCGAGTGGTTCCGATCTCCGAGTGATTAATATGGAAAGAGCATTAGCGTGCCCTAATCTCCTCGAAGGCAAAAATCCCATTTTAAAATTATAATTTAATAATTCGGTACCCCAGCGCTGCAATCTATTTGCAGTATGTGTGGGAATACCTTTCTTTGATTCGTATATGGATAATAGGGACCTATGGTCTGTTTGTAATAAAAACGATCGACCATGGATAAATTTATGAAATTTTTGTAACGCAAAAACAATTGTAAGGCTTTTTTTCAATTTGCGAATAATTTTATTCTGTCGGAAGCAAAGTTCTGGAAACATGGGCTACTAGTTTCTTAACACCATCTTCAAATTTATGAAGAATTACAGCACCTATGCCATAATCAGTTGCGTCAGAAGCGACTATTATTTCTTTGTTCATAATGTGTTAGTGCCAAATCCGACGTCTATACACTTTTTATTTTTTCGAAAGCTTGCTGACATTTACTAGTCCAATTCTATTTTACACCTTTTTTTAATAAATTGTTCAATGGGGATCGTAAGTCATGCATATGTTTTATATATATTCCATAGTAATTTGCTAAACTCAGAAAAGCTTGAAGTGTTGTGATATTTTTAGGGATCGGCATATTTTTATGGCTTCTGCTCTTTTCGGGTCTGGTCATCTTCATTTTGCGTCAAATATTTGTCTTAAGTATTTAATTTCAGACATAAAAAATCGCATTTTGTAAAACTTAACTTGAAACCGTATTCTACTATTTTTTTAAATACCGCTCTTGTGTGCTCTAAATGCTCCTTAGTATTTTTGCTTTTAATCAGCACATCGCCTAAATATGCTACTGCAAACTATAGATCAGCCAACATTGTGTCCATGATCTGTTGAAATAAGATAGGGGCGACTTTTAATCCAAACGGAAGTCTATTGAATTTGTACAACCCCTTATGCGTGTTTATTGTTAATAATTTTGCACAAACTTCGTCAACTCTTACTTGGAGGTATGCGTCAGACAAATACATTTTACTAAAAATCTTTCCCCCATTCAATTTAACAAACACGTCTCCCGGAGAAAGAAAAGAATGAGAAGGTTCCTTTAAACAGTCATTTAGACCTGTAGTAAAATCTGCACACACACACACCTATTTTATGATTTTTCTTATTCACAAAGACCACTGGTGACGACAAATCTGATTAACCAATTTTAGAAATGACATCCATTTCTTCCAGTCTTTCTAACTCATGGTTTACGGTTTCTAATGCGGCATACGGCACCTTCCGTTTTGGTTTAAACACAGGCATTTTCTTTTACTTCAAAGTTTACTTCGGTGTTCGTGCAATTACCGAGACCATATGAAACACTCTAGGAAATTCATTTTTTAGGTCCTTCACCAATTTATCCTTAACCTTATTTTTACCAGCTGGTGAAACATCAATTCTATTACTAAATGAGTTTATAGGAATCTCGAATAGATCGAACAGGATAATTAGATAACTTCCCATTTGGTTAGAAGAATTTTGTAAAACATAAACCCTGCGATTTTTTAGTTTTTCCTAAAAACGATACTTCACACAAACATTCTCCACTGAACTTTAACCTTCTTTCCCGAAACTCCAAGCGATATTTTATCAGTCTTGGTTAACCTGGGTTTGTGAATTATTTTCACCGTTGTTTCATTTATTATGGAGATATCACTTCAAGTATCTAGCTGAAGTTGTACCTTCTATCCATTTATTTTCACTTGCACAACTTTTCTATTTTGACCTTCCTCGATGTCTTTCTTTGTCAAAACCGTTCTAGCTTTATTTGTTTCCGTTGGACATTCCTCTTTTGGTCTGCTTTATTCTATAGTGTGAACTCTTGTGGCCTATTTTATTATACAACTTTGTTATAAAAACCTTGATTGGTTTGTTCGGGATTTTTTTCTTTTTTAGAAAGTGCATTCCTTTATTAAAAGTAAACGTTTAGAGGTAAACCACGTTTACAACTTCCATCCTCTTGCTCTAAACAAGCTAAACCTATGCAGAATTACACACGAAATGATGTGAAGGAAGCATCTGCTAAATGTCTTTAGCAGATGCTTCCTTCACATCATTTCATTAATTATTTTTATTTGCCAGTTGCTGCCATATCTTAATTGCTACAACACTGGTCTTGAAAACTATTGGGTGTCGTTGCAATGTTTGCTGGATATTGGTTGCAAACAAAATTGTTTTCTTCTCAAAGTTAATTTTCGCCTGAAATTGTTTTTTCACGCAATTGTTCACATATATTTTGATGTTGAAGCCATCATACACTTCTGTCTAGCATTACCTGATTTTTACAAAGAGTGCCTACTTTAGCTGACATTCCCTCAACCTGTTTTTTTTATTTTTCTTCCTACCACTTCAATGTTAACCACATTTATTTTTACTTCTCAGAACGGTCTAATATATAACTAGCAAGTTTCGTTACCTGGCGTTTCCCGAGATAAATATAAAACACTGATTTAACTTTTGTAAAAAACCAACAGAACGCTATCCTTAATCTTCTCTCGGTACTTCTGCAGTTTACAGATCGTGAACAAATAATAACATAATTATTTACAAATACATTTTCACATAGGAATGGAAGGCTTTGTTTACTACTCTGTACTATTCTGAACTTTAGCGTAACAATTAAATGAACAGAAGATTCCGTAAAAACAGAATATAACTAGACATTCCTATATAAAAATTGCACGGCGCGGATCTGAAAACTGCATAAGTACTCTGTTGTGTTCTCGATCAGTGAAAAAAATAAATTCTTTCTAGACCGCGGCAATTTTAAGTTTTGTCTCAATCCGATGTGCTCCAAATTGTGTGTTGATGAATTTTGCCAAGACCATGTTGTTCTTATATGCATTCCCTTTTGTTTATGGTATTAATCGATAGAAGAGATGGAAAGATAGCTAGCTAGATAGATAGATAGATGCCACAGTAGATATATATATATATATATATATATATATATATATATATATATATATTTATAGATAGATAGATAGATAGATAGATAGATATAAATACATAGAATATAAGCAGATATACAGTGACTTAGGGTGATAGATATATACATATATAGATAGATAGATGTACAGGCTTAGAAATATAGCCAGCTACACATAGATGTAAATATATGGGTAGATAGATATGTAGATAAATATATAGGCATCAGAAGATGTACAGACTCATAAATATGGACAGATATACCGAGACGTAGGTAGATACCTACATGGAAATATGTTCAGACTTAGAAATATATACATATACACCGATACTTATATATATATATATATATATATATATATATATATATATATATATATATATATATATATATATAAATATACAGACTTAGAAATATAAACAAATCAAGAAAGACTTAGATAGATAGATAAATATAAAGTTATGCATACATAGATGACAGACTTAGAAATATAGACATATACACATAGACTTAGATAAATATATATATATATATATATATATATATATATATATATATATATAAATATATATATAGATACATACATATAGATAGATAGATAGATGTACAGACTAAGAAATATAGATATATACATAGATGTAAATAGATAGATAGATAGATCGATAGATAGATAAACAGATAGATAGATACTCCTAGATGTAGTCTTAGATCTATATACCGATATACAGAGACTTAACCAAATACACATATAGATAGATAGATAGATAGATAGATAGATAGATAGAAAATTTAATGTAGCTGCTTGCAATTTATATACGTTATTACCTATCGTAACTCACATGTAAACAAAGGAATAAAAAGACTCTGGATGCCGATACGGTCGAACGTTGTGTGCTAAGTTTATGCTACCCTCTCAGTATAATACGTTTTAAGGAGTGTAAGACTCGTGGGTCTGTAAATAGTTTTTAATGTATGATCATTAAATTTATTGAAAGTTTCTGTAATAATTCTCGAGTGAAGTTCATGAAAGAAAAGTGTTAGTTTCTTAGCGTAGGGTGTATTATTTATTTCTGGTTACGCTAGGATGCAATATACGGGTAACACAAGTCTACTTTATATAAAAGATCCATCGATGTTTCAAAGTGTAAAAGATGCTCGAATACTTCCACAATATTGTATATTGATAACCTAGATGATTTATTGTTTACATCAGAATTTTGCTTATATATATATATATATATATATATATATATATATATATATATATATATATATATATATTACTAATAATCAGACTTTATATATACATATACGTATATATACATACATATATATATATATAATATATATATATATATATATATATATATATATATATATATTTGTTGTGTCGTACACTTTCCAGATCTACAGATGCTAATATCTTTCTCTACAGAAATGGTAACATGATTTGTATCCAGAGGAAGCTTATCTCAACTGCTGTTAAATCTTAATAGGATATACAATTACACAGGAAGTTGAATATTATCGTCAAAACAGAATTTCAGGAAATAAGTAGAACACACACACATATATTAATCTTGTCGTTTATAGATGACGGACCTCCGAGGGTCACACGGTAGTAAGTTTTATTTTAGTCACACTACGTTGTATCATTTTTTCAAATCAATAACTTGTTATGTACTTTCTCAGGAGATTCAGGTGCACGGATCCAATATTCACATGATAATGTTGGTTAGTATATTTTAAAATTCGTAAAATGACTTACACTGAAATGTATCTGCTTTGAATATGCTTGGTAAAATGTTTTTTAAATCTTGGCTCTTGGAATATCAATGAACTTTGCTTAAGTTTCAAATATACATATATATATATATATATATGTATATATATATATATATATATATATATATCAGAAATAATTAAATAATACAACAAAAAGTGAATTACATACTTTACAAGTTTATTAAAATCATCATGTGTTTCAACAACAAATTGAATATGAGAATTACCTTACATCAACAGATTTTTGAAGAAATTACTCTCATCTTAAGAATTACTCTTAACCTCAGACACAATATACATATATATATATATATGTATATATATATATATATATATATATATATATATGTGGTTGTGTGTGTGTTAAATATGTATATTTATATTGTTCTTATATATATTCAAATATAATATTTATAAAATACATCACTTATAAAAATACAATAGTGTGAGGCCAGAGGTATGATATAGTCAATTTCTTTTTAAATTAAATGTTATACCATTTCAGTGTATTAGGCGATCATAGATTACATTACAATTAGTACTCATTATCTACATTATGTATATATATATATATCGCTTAAGGTTTCCTGTTTTTGTTTCACTCTTAGATAATTAACCCCCCTTTTTTATTTTTATTTATTTTTTTTTATTATTTTACTTATATTTTTCATTTATTAATTTTCCAACGAATGTTAAGTCTGCAATAACTTGGATTTTGTTAGTTTGTCTGGGAATTTAAACTGCATTTTACTTTTTTTACTTTTTTTTTTTTTTTTTAATGACTCAAAGCTTCTTTAGACTATATATTGGGTATTTAGATCTGTATGGCTAGGTTTCCTTCCTCTTATCTAATTACTTTTCTGGTACCAAAGGTACTTAAGCTTTATTTTTTATTTATTTTTTAATGCAACTTTGATTCCTATATAATTTTATTACTAGCTACCATATTGCAGAATGGTTCTTGGATATAGTGTTTAGATAGTATTATTATTTTTTTTTTTTTATTGTTATAATTAATGTTATTTGATATGCAAATTACTATATCATACGGTAGTCTTAAGGGTAATATATTATTATTATTATTTTATCATTATTATTATTTTTTTTATGTATATATTAGTGATATTTTAAGCTGAATTATTTCGACACTTGATTATTGGGGAAATGGTCGTATAATCAGTACCATTGAAGGGCCATGAATATTAAAACTGTCCTGTTTTTAAATCTCCGAAACAGTTACATGGTAAACAGCTGATGATCCCCGTGTTAATATTAGACGCTTAAGGTTTCCTGTTTTTGTTTCACTCTTAGATAATTAACCACCCTTTTTTATTTTTATCTTTTTTTTATTTATTTATTTTTTTTACTTATATTTTTTCATTTATTAATTTTCCAACGAATGTTAAGTCTGCAATATCTTGGATTTAGTTAGTTTGTCTGGGAATTTAAACTGCATTTTACTTTTTTTTATTTTTTATTTTTTTTTTAATGACTCAAAGCTTCTTTAGACTATATATATATATATATATATATATATATATATATATATATATATATATATATATATGTGTTCTAACGTGGAATAATACACCCGTTATATCCATGTGGTAACATATATGTATCTTATTCGTTTATCTATTATTGTTTCTAATCATTCATTATCAGCTATAATTAATAATCTAACATATTCCGTAATTAAAATACACTCATATTATATATATATATATATATATATATATATATATATATATATATATATATATATATATATATATATATATATATACATACATTCTTTTGATAATAGCATGTATACTTCATAACTTATTCTAATATTTATCATGATATTCTAGATAAAAAATGTATAATTCCTACAAAATTTAAAGTCTTAATCTACAAATTATTCTAATGAATTCATTCGTAACACTATATATACAAAATTACCTATATTAGTATCACACAGAAAGAACACAATTCATACATAAGTGAAATATTGGATTATATTGAATAGATCCAATTCTATAGCAAGATGAGATTACTACCAACAATTTTATGAACTTAAATTTAACATGCGTAATTATTCATGAGCGGACATCGAGACACGGAAGTAGAATAAATCACGTGACGTGAACGACTGAAATTAAGTGAGCGTGTTTAGTCAGTTTCCGTTTGGGTGCCTTGATTCGTATATCTGTTAAAAAGATAGTGATATATAATAAACTGTTGAAAGTCCTATTCATCTCAGTCTTTGCAATAGATTAATGAATTAATAAAGAACAAGATGTGAGAATTGAAATCGCCTGTGTTAATAAATTTAAATTAAGAATTAAATTAAGAAAAGTAGCCACATGTCGCTCATCATACTCAGCGTAAACATAGACCAATAATAAACACATATAAACATTAAAATAGAGGCATAGTGCATATTATTATAGTACAGCTAGTTGAAATAAGATGCTAATAAGAGAACACCGCTATGCTCACACGCGGACCACGTTTATAGTTCAAAACAAGCGAATCCTAATTCATCTGAAAAGCAATAAGCACCTACAGCTATATAGAAAAGTATGAAAATACTATACAATTGATAACATTTGAATCTGTTTATACTTCTATATTATTCAATGTTAGTAAATATGCTGTGCTAGTTTCCTGGTTCTCTGCTTACTCGTCGAAAGAAAACGATCAATACTCCCTTTTTGCAAGTGTGTGTAAAACCATGTTTAATAACTTAAAGGATGTTAGCTTGTGCAGCACACAGCTTAACATACATAATGACACAGGTGTCTTTTATCTAGGTAACATTATATATATATATATATATATATATATATATATATATATATATATATATATGCTTAAAACATTTTTAGTATTAAAGTGTTTTTCACCTACAGACGACATCGTTTCGGGATCTCTTACCCTAATCGGTGTAAGAGTTGCGGTTGCATGGTCTCGAACGTAGTTAGTAGATTTAGGCTAGAATCACGAGACAAGCGTTCAGGACCACCTGGCCGCGAGAAATCGACAGAGACTGTATTTGAAATCAAGATACATAATGCGGTGTTACTTTTATCAGAGCATCATTACAAAAATTAATTATGTCATACAGTTTGTATACTACGGAGTTAGAATATATGTAAATTTAGGTCTTAATCATTGATCTAAATTTCAGTTGTAGCACTTACTTATAGTCTGAATATATGGAACATATATATATATATATATATATATATATATATATATATATATATAAATCGATGTTATTTGTCTTCTTGTGATATAACTATTGTCATAGTCTTTCAACTTGACTTTTCTTCATATATATATACTAGCAAATATAGGCTCCCTCCGGTCGCATTTTGCAAGTTTGGGATGATATCATGATGAACGAACTATATACACTGAGCCCCAAAGCGGAGGCAATAACGAACATATACTACACTAATCCTCAAAGGAGGAGGTAATGTCTGGTGGGATAGTAGAATAGTATAATGTCACCAGAACAGGTACTACAATACCGCTTCCAAAATAGAGGAGGTAATATCTGTGAAAATATCACCATAAAAGCAGAAGGTAATGCCTGTGAGTATAGTGTCATGGCAACAAAAAAGATACTACATCATCATCTGCCCCCCCCCCAAGAAAAGAAGATAATCCCTGGGAAGATGGTATAATGACAAAAGAACAGCTACTACATTAAGCCTCGCTCGCAGTAGGATGTAATACCTGGGAGGATTATCTCAAGCTCATTAAAAAAAGACGAGGTAATTCCTGGGAGGATAGTCCTATGACAACAGAACCGATACTAAACTAACGTATTCCCATTAAAAGATAATATGATAACAGATTACAGTGAGGTTATTTCCCGCGTGCGACAACAGTGAGAAATCAATTCTCATTGATAAAAAATAAATTACTATTCCCCCGGGCAATACAGGGTAACCCTGCTAGTTTAAAATGATAAACTTTTCAAATGCGAAGCGTTACCATTTTGATAATTTCTGAAAGAAAAGAATAAAAGAAGAAACAAATTTGCCATTTCACTGGCAATTTAGAAAAATCGAGTCGTTCGCTTTAAAGAAAGAGCGACCGACTCGATTTTTCTAAAACATTTGAACGACGCTAGAAAACGTTTGAACACAAATATAAATATTTGTAAAGAAACAAATTTGCAATAAGAACATATGTTAAATGAAAATAAAAAAGTCATTTGATTACAAAACAATAAAAAATTAATTAACTTTAACAAAAGCAATATGCAAATTAGTTAACCTTACAAGTCTGATATCACACTTATATAAACGGTATATGAAACAAATGGGGCGTCTGTTAAATAAGTTGAATTAATTAGTATTAGACCGTTTTGACTTTTACCGTTAGTGCGAAAAATGGACCAAACTTTAGCATTTATTCATCTATATATATATATATATATATATATATATATGCAAGAATTGTGCCTTGTCCCGGCGTTGCCTCCAGAGATAATATAAAATATTCGTTTAAATTTTAAAAAAATGAATATTAGATTGTAACTTCTGAAAAAAACAGCAATAAGAAACCTGTGTTAGTTAAGTAGGTGATTAAAATAAGATTTTAATTGTTTTTAAAATACCCACCATTCCAGAAATAAGCATCATAAATTGTTTTAAATCTTTAAATTCTTAACGCAAATAGATCCCAAATTGATATGTGAAGAAATGAAAATATTGTGGCTATTTTGCTGTCGGCCAGAACATACCAGAAACCCTAAGTCTGTGTGGCAAAAAAAAACTCCAATGAAAGAGAAAATAACAATTCGCAAAAATCCTAAGTGTCCATTTGCGATCTATTTAGTTTGATTTTTTTGGGGTGGGTGAGGTGGGGGTATTTCATTAATATAACACCCGACGTTGTTTACACAAAAGTAAACACCAGCTTCTACTTTTTGGGGGTGATTACACGTAGAACGATTGAAAAAATATCCGCAAAAAATGAATTATACATTTAAATAAAGCACTTTTCTGTATAAATTCTCCGTAAATTTAGCACCCACTTCAGGGTCATGAAGAGGTAAATTTGAGACGTGGAACCTAAGTTTTCTTTTCCCGTTGTAAAGAAATATTAATTAGGTAGGTTTTGCTTAACTAAGCTTATGTTTTTGTATTATTATTATTTTTTATGAGTGGTGGGTGAGAAGTTTAAAGGGCGGAAATAATATTTAATATTCTAGCATACATTATTTTTTGCCCAACCCCTGAAATTATATGTATGTGTAATTTAGGTGTTAAGTAAGGGTTAATTTTTGGTGTGCTCTTTAGGAATAGGTATCGACAAATTTGCATTCGTGACCCAAGCAGTTCCAACTTTTTGGAGAAAGTCCAATAAAGTTTCAATGCTTCTACGCAATACGAACCGAACTGCACCTTTTTTGCAAACTAAAACTAACACTTAGCGTAGGGTAAGGTTAGGGTTATGTTAGGGTTAGGTTAGAGTTTGTTTAGGGTTAGTTTAGGGTTTAGTTAGGGTTAGGGTAAACATATTAATACAAGTAACAATTTAGTTCATACTATGTAGATTGTTCGGTTAAATTCGTTACCGTTGATTAGTGTCACTTTTATATAGACAAATACTAATATTTTCCATCATTTTATATTTTTTTTTGGGGGGGGGGGGAAGGGAGCAAGTGGTCGATCATTTAAGAATAAAAAACGCCCTCCCAAAAAGATATAACAAATTGAAAAAAAAATGTAATTAAAGTCCCCGTTTATATTTAAAACGAAAAAAAGAACTCAAGTGGATGAGTTAAAAAATGCCCTCACCCTAATTTTTCCGACACGGAATTGAGAAACTATTCGATTATATACCTCGATTTACCGCTAGCTGGCCAGTAAGTGAGTGCTCATTTTACATTAAATTTATATAGTAAAGTGACCACCAGGTTGAAATCTATCATATTTAATATTTGTTTGTAATCTTTTTTTGCTGATATTTCTTCAGACACTTTATATATATAAATATAGAATTTGAAGTTTTTGAGGTGGTAAACTACGCTGGGCGTGATAGTAAATATTTTTCGACTTTTTTTTATTTTGTTTCTTACAAAACATACTGTACCTGAAACGTAACACTAAGTCCGTGTGGCAAATAAAAAAACTCTCTATTAAAAATTAAAATTTACCCTACAGTTCTACCGCGAATATGTCACAAATGGATACGTAAAGAATAAAGAAAATATTTTTTCATGAATATGCCAAGTTTATTTTCTGTTTTGTAAAAAACAAAATAAAGAAGTAAACGCACAATAGACATTTTTAGAGTTTTGCCCATTTTAATTTTTGTTTGAAGTTGTGCTTTTAGCCACACATTTTAACGTATTATGTTATCGCGTGTGTAGAAAAAGTAAACACTATAAACCTTGAAAAGAATAGTTGTCGTTTACCTCTAAGGAATTAAATCACTGAAGAGATGAAATAGTAATTAAATGGGTGTAGGGCAGGGCGATCCATAATACAGGCCAGGCAAACATGCGACTAGGGTCCGCGACTGGGGGCGGAGATGTGAATACCAAAATTACTACTAAATAATAATTACTGAGAAAAGTTTTAGTAAGATATTTCTTAGTCATTAGTAACTAAGCAGCTTACAATAAGTAATTTATTTCCATCAAATCAAATGTAAAAAGTACAAAAATATAAAAGAACTACATTTTAAAAAATCACTTTATTCATCATGAATTTGGCAAATTGTTGATTTTTCAAAAATTATGAGTTAATTTGTTGCTAAAAAAAAAACTCAAACACAAATGAAAATAACAGATTTTTACATGTTCGCCCCCAGTCAGGGACCCTGGTCGCATGTTTATCTTATATGGATCACCTTGGTGTAGGGGCATATCGCCCGTGTTTTACCACTTCCGGTAAGAAAGAGTTCCGCAGTCGGCACCGATCGTTGATATTCTTTACCGTGTGTATTTTGCATTTGAAATCATTTAATACATAAATAGAACATAAATAAAATAAAATAAACTTCATTAAATATTTTTCTATTTCTCTAAAAATATGCATTCATTAATAAGGAATTTAGTATATTTATTTTATAAATGTCTTTGATTTTTTAAAAATACTCAAATAAACATACATATTTATTTTAAAGAAAACAATAATAATTAAATTTGGACTATAAACTTTGAGGGTTTGCCAGAAATGAAATTCAAAAGAACAGTTTATAAGACTTCAAAATCATATGTGAGCATTCTGGCGAATGATTAGAAAATATAAGGAATAGTCAGACGGCACTGTTCAAAATAGGCCATTCTGATATTCTCTAATTCTGCGAATACATTCGGGACGCCAATAGAAATCGAGGGAGCGTTTGTTGTCGATTTTAGACATATTTTGCATCATGTAGGGAATAGTTTTACTTATAAAAGGAAATAATAAACAGTGATTTAATTATAATTATACCGATTAGACCAATTACACGGTGAATGTGAGTGGAGCGAGAAGACGTAATTATGGAGAGTTAAACTCTTTGCTACAATTTTGTGGTATTACGTATTTTTGAGAAGCACTTTAATCAGAATAAATGTAATATTTGAAAACGGCGTGAAAATGTAAGCATTGTTTCATGAAATACGTTTTAAGATGTGGTGTTTGTGTTAGGTTAACATGTTTTCTCCCACTTTTCAAATTGCAGGTTGTACACATATGCCACTAAACCCCTCTTAAATACGCAAAAGAAACTGATATTTTGTGACTATTTATTAAATTATCTCTAATACCTATTGTTCAAATTTAACAAATATCGCTCCATTTTACTCCCTTGCATGATACTAAATGAAACTAAATACTTGGACACATTTTAACACATTATGCCCTAAAGCTGTGTTTACAAAAGGTATAATGGTTTGTTAATTATTTTACGAGTGACCCTTGCACATAAAAACATAAAATCATATAAACATACCTAACGTTATAACGATAGTGATACGGTGGATGAGATGAGAGTTTCGACTTATCATCAGAAAAAAAACTCTTTTCGTCAAAGTAATTTAGTTCTTTTTGTTAGCCCTATCGTAAAATGCTGTAAAAGATTAAATAATTTCATTTAAATACGACAAAATTTCTCCCACCTCTTGTAACAAGTTCCGTAGCTCATAGTGTAGGGCTTAGGAGCTAAGAACTTCTGATCGGGTATCGAACCTTTCGACCTCTCGTCACACTGACGAATTGTTAACGACGAAACAGTTTTCTGTGGATAACTATATTAAAAAATACAATAGCAGGACTTCTTGTAATTGCGCGGGGTTTATTATTAAATAATAATAATAATTATAATAATAATAATAATAATCAAAATTGATTCACTACTATGCTCATTTCCTTACCCTCCTTACCTCGTGTAAACTCTTGCTTGAAAAACAAAAAAGTGAATAAATTGTACTTAAAAAATACGGAAGTTTAATCTGACTTCAAAAAGAAGACACTGCTATTGAACTGTTATTATTTAAGTAATAAATGAGTAAAATGCATGAGTATTAGAATTTCTACTATTATAGAGATTTCGGTCGCTGAGGAATTTGACGTCTATGTTAATTTACAGTGGCTGCTGATAAAACATACTACATCAATATGTAAAAATATTCAGAGTTTAATAAAGTATATTATGAAAGGGATTGAATCGAATCGAATTACATTCTACTATAGAGACGAGCATGGTGACACTATCTACTAAATTAAATATTCAGAATTTAATAATGTTGATATTGTAAGTAGAAACGTATCGATATCATGTCTGGAATCTGACTTACTTCAGTGTATTATATATATATATATATATATATATATATATATATATATATATATATATATATATATATATGTTGTTTGTGTGCATTTAAGCAACATATTTTCATTTAATCAACCATTGTTAAAAATAACAGAATTATTTTGCTTAATTATGCCTTTTTTGTTTTTTTTAATTTTCATAATCTTTTCTTTTGATTCCTGATGCATAAGGACCACTCATTATTATTAATTATTTCATAAATAATAATGAATGTTCCTTATGCATCACGAATCTTTCCGATTGTTCGTCAGGTGACAGAAGCAAATATAAAAAAGGTCGAAGAAAGAAGATAATCTATCACAAACATTTTCTGATTCGTCTTCAGATGACAAAAGCTAATGAATAAAAAAAGCTTTAACAAGTAGAGAATTTCAAAAGATAGCAGACGAACGCGCACGTGAAGCCAGTTAGAGATCAAATAAACAGGCTCGCATTGTTCCAGGAAAGTAGTTGAAAATTTAAATTCCGAAACGTAATGCATAACGTAATACCTTTATTTCCTGTGAATTTAATTTTGACGTTGCGGAATTGTAATTAACAACGTCTTATCTGGAACAATTCGAAACCATTCTTTTGGCGTCTAACTGACTTCACGTGCGAATTTGTCTGCTATCTTTTGAAATTCTCTTATTTTTTAAGCTTCTTTTGTTCATTTGCTTTCGTCATCTTCAAAAGAATCGAAACATTTTGTGATACATTTGGAACATACATTATTTCTTTTTTATTTTAAAATGAAAAAAGATCATTAGAAAATTTGAAAATAGAAGAAGGTATGACTAAGCAGAAGAATTATGTTATTCTTAACACTGTTTTCATATATATATACATACATATATATATATATATATATACATATATATATATATATATATATATAAATATTTTCTTTGTCGTACAACACTTTAAAATAGCATTGAAGAGATAATATTTATTATTCATAATGAATTTAAGAAATTAAAATAATGAAATGGCAGCTGACCGGTTTCGTACCTCGCTCAACAGAGCCAAATATCGAGGTAATGTATAAAAAATATAAAAAGATGCTATGAGAATTATAGCGAGGGAAAGGGGTAAAAAATTTTTTTAAAAAATTAAAAAATCAAAAAAAAAAAAAAAAGAAGAAAAGTTCAATCAAATAGAAACAACATTAAGCCCGAGGAGATTTTCTCTTTGTTTGCAAAGAGAAGGTCTCAAGGTCTCGCTATAATTCTCATAGCATCGTTTTATATTTTTTATACATTACCTCGATATTTGGCTCTGTTGAGCGAGGTACGAAACCGGTCAGCTGCCCTTTCATCTTTTTAATTTCTTAAATTCATTATGAATAATAAATATTGTCTCCTCAATGCTATATATATATATATATATATATATATATATATATATGTGTGTGTGTGTGTGTGTATATATATATATATATATATATATATATATATGGAAAGTGAAATAAGTAAAACTAAAATATTAATTGAATATCTATCTACCTTATTACCTTTATTAGAAAGTTGCCTCATGATGGGAGATTAACAAAAAAGAAAAATATCAGCAACAAGTACCATAGTCTTGTTGGCAGGAACAATGTTTACAACCTATACCAAAGACCAATCGAAATATGGCATCCAGAAACTAATTAAACACCAAAAGAATATCTCATGAATCTATTTATTATTTTAGTTCAAGTTATTTTTCTAGTTCATCTACAGCGTCTGTTCTGATTTTATGTGTATATCTATTTTAACTTATAATCTCTTTGTCTGTGTCCGTATTAGTTTTCTGCAATAGCTAATGTGGCCGTTTTATATCAATAGCGTTTAGATCATTTGGATTATTCGTACTACTATTCTTATTTTGAATCTTATTTTTACAACGTTTCGGTTAGATCCAATTTTTAATATTTTTGAATCGTTATTTCGAACACAATAAGTTACACAGAATTTCAAATTGATCCTTTTATTTAAGAATATCATTCAATATGAGAATAGTAGTTAATATAATCAAAATAAAACAAATTACCAATTTTTGTTGAAAATAGTTCTCTATCTTATAGGGTGTGTACTAGTTTTATTGCTGTATGCATTTTTTTTACTCTTTCACTATTGTCTTCTGCGCACAGAAAATAATAGTAAATATTTCCTCTATATTTTCTATGTTTCCAGTAGGCGGAAATATATAATGTTTATTTTTCTATCTTTCTCATGGATTTCATCTGCGTATTTCCCCCATTGCTTTCAAAGGAATGTGGGTCGTTCATAGTTTCACATGTTTGCATGTCTAATCAATTCTGATAATTATGTAAGATATTTGGTTAAAGTTAGACTTGCGTGGTATATCTGCTAGTATGGATTTCAGCACATGTGAATGAGTACGGTCACAGTGACCTTGAAAGTGGTGAAACCATACAATTATTAGAGAGTATTCTGGAGTGATCTGCCATGGAGGTGAAAATTGACGAGGCATGTTCAGAAGGGCCAGATTCAACGCGATGTAAAACCCCATGGATGTTACGTCACGTGGAACCAAAACGACGAATAGCGGTTATTTATTAAAACAGACCGTTTTGGAAGCTCGAAGCGAATGGTTGCCCACAAAATGCCATAAAACAAACAAGTATTGAGAATCGTTCGCGGCTATGTACGCCGATCTACATGTCTATCAACCTATTCAGCTATCTGTTTATTTATCTAGCTAATAGTTATTTAGGAATATAAATATTCTCTCTACTTCATGAAGAAGTTTAATTTGTACTTGTGATGACTGAAATCACTTCTCTCAATAAACCTCCATTGCAAATCTCCCATAATGCAATGAAGAACTTCAATATACATCGACGAGCAACGCGGGTCCTTGCCTAGTGGGTTTATTTTTCGAGAAGTCTGACGATTTCCCATAGTTGAGAGCTAAAAGAGATATTTGAAACCCAACAGAGCTTTTTTGTGTGTATACAGCTGAGGGTACCCACGTTTTCCCCACATACGAAAAGGCGGGCGTGAGGCGAAATGGCAGACGGTCATAGTAATTGTTGATAGATTGGGCCTTCGAACTTCCGCAGCTATATATACGATTAGTTTGAGTAGAGTTTATGATAAAGTTGTTAATTATGACACGATCTTCGGATTTTGATGCTGATGTACGTGTGTGCTAAAAACGACTTGCTCCCCTTCCTCCGCGCAAATAGAATCATGTGAAAGGGAAAGGTTAGACATAGTTGAATCCTCTGCCTCACTTTGAAATGCAGTTTCCGCATCAACTGGTTTATGAGGTAGATTGGGTGTGGAACACTTCGGTGTGAGCGTCTGAAGGCAAATGAATTTCATAGATGGCGGTCAGAATAAAAAAAAGAAAGTTTATTAAAAAAACTCTAAATAGCATGAGAGTCATAGGTAGACATGTTTTCGCGATTTAATGCGTACCAGTGTAGGTGTTACAAATAACATTTCCCGTTTTTGACGTGTAGTTAGAGACATAAGGTTGGTCAATTATGTAGTTCGGAATTGACGTTTGCTCCAAAAAATAAGGTTCGAAGTTAGATGAAGCTGTGATGTTTTTCGGAAAGTTATGCCGGGAGTGCTTAAGTGTCTTTGACGTCCGGTCTAGATGTAGTAATTTTGTATATAAAACTCGTGGGCTGAAGGCAATATAAAAAGAAGGGTTTTTGTGTTTCCCTGTACATCTATGTAATACCTATACGTTAAATTGATTTTAACTATGTGTTTCATTTTGATGCATTGACAGAGGTGTATGTGCGTATAATAAATGACAGAGAATGGCACATAAGAACTCCGTAATACAAATGCCGTTAGAGGAGACAATAGAACCTTGAGTGTACATTATAATGTGGTTAAAGTTTCGGGAGAATGAGGGTCGATCCGGAAAATTTCCGCAGTAAAACTAGGGCAAAAGAGGCTCCGTAATTGATAGATGAAATGGAATGTCCATTATGCCGACATCGATTGTAAAAAACTTTACTTGCACCCCAAAGAAATGTCATACGATACCGATGAGAATTTCCGGCCAGGTAAAAACTTAAGATGATGATAACGAAACTGACAAGACCTATTGAGTACATTGTGATGATGAGAGCTGATTCTGGTCTTACTTTAAGGATAACAGTGAAAGAAAATATGGAGCGCTTCAGGTAATTAGAAATAAACTAACACCACCCCCCAAAAAGGAGAGAAAAGGCTTTGGAAAGTGGACCGCGAATGACAATCAAGGACAATACTGATAAAGGTCCACTGAAATGGCGTATTATCTGCCGGGCTGATTGTCGAGATCGGATACTCGACTTGTATGGGTGCCGCGACTGTTGGTACGACACTTCGTCGTAACTCTATTCACAGTTTCTGTGAGAGTTAGTTCATCTACTCCCGAAATAGGGTAGATTAACATAACGCAATAACAAACAGAAAATGTGCAAATATTATTTTCTTATTTTGTTGATCATAATTTCTCTTCACATTTTTCAATATTTCATCTCATGCAAATCAGTTCCTGTTTGTTTTTCATCCTAAGCAAATTAATCATATAATATTTTAGAATTTCTAAGCGATAAGAAGTCTGGCGAGTTTAATACAAAAAGAAGAGAAATTATTTTGCCAACCTTATCTTTACTCTCTACATCCAAAGAGAAGACATGCGGCATTCCGCTCTTTTTTCTAATGTTTGCTTACAAAACAAGTAGATAACAGAAACTATATCGTCCACACATAACGTTTAACGTTTGAGGCAATATCCTTGATTTAAATAAAATCGAATATCGTCAACTCAACTATTTTTCCTCTTCTCGCTGAATACTGTAAAATCAGTTTGGGTTGATAACCTTTTACTTTTTTGATCGGTCCTATCCAAATCTGGCCAGGGTTTGGCTTCTCGACATTTCCTATTTAACCTAACTCATTATCATGAATTATTATTTCTGTATTTCCGTAGTTTTCATTTATAATTGTTTCATTTCTCATGGCTCGCTGCAGATTTAAGCTATTTCATTCATTATTGGAGTTCGCACGTTCACATTGGTATCTCCTTACAAAATCATGTTGTTATCTCACCGTCTTCCTCAGAAACGTATTAACCCTTATCCGCGAGTGGCCTTTGGGCCTCGATTAGCAGTGAGTCGGTAGTGCACACAAAACTCACTCCCATCGTCATCTGTTGCACTACCTGTATTTACTAGTAGATACTATTACCAAACGTACCCTCAATCCACTCTTTCCAAAAATGCCCGAAGTATTCACATTAATAGCAAAGGTGTGTTTTGCGTTTGTGTATGTTTAAAAAATTGTTCTTAGTTTTATACTAAATGCATAAAGTGATCTCCTTGATTGCTTAAAACTGAATCCATATTTTACATAATTTAGTCTGTGTGGTAATTGTAATAATAAACATTATATAAGAAAGTTTGACTTTATAATGTAGCATATCATGTGTCGTTTCATGTGTCTCTCGCCAGATTGTTGATAAGCGACATGAAAGCCTTATGTTACTGCTAAAAAAGTGCTCTTATAATAGTTTTACTACGTGGCACTTTTGTCGGAGTTTAATGCATTGTCAAATCGAAGAACAACATTCCTATCATACAGCAACAGAAATTGAACGACATTTGTAGATTCGCTTGCAGTAAAACTAATGGCTTCTAGCAACTGATTTATGTACATATCCCATAAATATTTGCAATCTCCTATCTTCTTAGCGAATTTTATTTGTGTCCAACTTTCATAAATTATTATGTTCCTCTATTCCTTGATTGACGTCATCAAAAATTCTTAACACAAGTTTGTTTTAATATTACTAAAACAAACAGGATGATTATTTCGAGTCTTTTCTTCCTCGTCTAAAAAACTTATGACTAAATTATACGTTCTTACAATACTATAATATTGACTACTAATACTAATATAACAAATAGCTACAGAAATAAAAATATTTTCAATTCGATCGTATAATTATTATATTTTATTCGAATTCAGCAACTGCATTCTGAACATATGTAAGATAATGTAGAGTGGCAAAAATAAATTGTGGACGAGTCCATTGTGGGTGGGACATCGAGGAAGAAAGAAATCGACTTGATAACTGTTAAAAACCAAAAGGTTCGACAGTGCAAGCGAGAATTGAAAGGCGGCGGTTTCAGAAACGCGAGAAGACGGAGCACTTGGTGATCGGAGTATCGAAGTACCGGAATAATGGGAGTTTACCGATGTTTCTGGCACCGATGAAGCTTTTATTGGCTATGGTACCCAAGCCCTTCTTGCTGTTAGGCTTTGGTATCCGCTGACTAAAAATGCGACTGATAAGGAAGTTGGTATGTGAAGGAATCCCCTGACTTGTATTTCATCAAAGTGCTTGTGGAACAATTGCTTCAGTTCACGCACGGATACACAATGCAGAGCAAATTGCTTTCCAATCGGATGTATATATGAACGAGTTTCTAGCGGAAACCAAGTCTGTGACCTCAGCAAGAAAATACTTTAATGAGACAAAAATATGTCAAAAGATTATTTTATGTGTGTGTGCGTAGCCGGCGTAAACCATCCGGTGATGTTAAATAAAGAACACCAAAGTGTTTCCATATACGTTCTGTTCTTTGTCATTCTTGTTGGATCTTACCGAGTACCCCGAAAGAACGGGTTATGCAACACAAGTACTTTATTGTAGCCATGCGCGGTTGAGAATTATGTGTGTTCAACCCATCGCCATCCCTACTACAGGCCAGGCAATCGTGAAACTGGGGTCTTTTACTGGGGACCATGTGAATTTTCTTAAATATTCGATATAGAAGTTGCAAACAAAGGTAAAATTCCTCTGTGAGATTAGTTAGATGTTTTTATGTGTTTTACATACCAAATAATAAGAACCACAATGAGCTAATTGATAAATTATACAATTATAGACAAATTCGTATAAATGAAGAGACAGGTACTTTTGAATAAACAAAGGCACATGCATATTTCAATGAAGAATTTTTGTTTCAATGTTGGATTTGTTTTAGAGAATTTGTAACTATGTCAAAAGATCATTACTTGTATATTGTGGTTAAAAAGAAACAAGGATCCGCACCAGTTGATGATATCAAGCAGAGAAACAGTTTGTTCAAATGTGATATGTGTTTTACTCACAAAAAACTTAAACTGTCCTCATTTTGATTGTTTTCAACACAACATTTTTGCTATAGTATTCATTTCATATCATAAAATAATCCAAAAATAAAGTTCAAACTAAAATTTCAGCATCCAAATCTCTAGTGTGGTCTCGTAGTCGATTAATCTAAACAAACAAATTCACTGAAATGGAAGATGAAATGTGATAATACAATGACCATAGATTAAATAGAAGGTTTAATTAAAAATGTATAGGTTATCCTATAAAATGGACAGGGTTCAAAGCAATGAGTAACGATAACCAGAATGTTGTGGCAAAACAAGGAGGCCACTACTTACAACAATTTCTAAGGAAAGTTCTTCACCTTAAAATCTGAAAGTAGTAATTCAAACTTCTTATTTTAATGCCTCACTAATGACTTGTTTTCTATCAAGAATCCCACCCAAAGAGTGTTCTTTCTTTTTACAGTATAGAAAAGAGAAAAAGAACTCCCCGGATCCCTATGCTTCACCATAAAAGAAACACTCAAAAACTGAAAATATCATTTCATTCTTCAAATAGTTTGTACACAATGGTATTGCAGAAACATTGAGTTCTGTTTTTCTAATGATCACTTACCTTTTCATACTGATTATAAAGCACAAACAACAACCTTCTGTATTTAAAAAGAAAATGAGTTTACTTTTTACAATAAATTAGAAAAAAAGCTTTGACATATATATTCGCACCATATCACAGAATCAACGAGCCCTTTGTTTCTAATGATCGATCATTTTTCACTGATCATAAAGCAAAACAACAAACGTTTTTACTGATGAAAATTTAAAAATAAAAGCTTCAAAATCCATATTTATACCATACTGCAAAATGAACGAACATATTAATGCAATAAGAAAACTATTTTGACTTCAACATGTATTTTACACCAGGCTCTTGCAGAAATAATTAGACACCAACATGAAAATGTATGTTAAAGAATTTCTGCAGACCTTTGATTTGATAGCATTGAACATTATGAAACAGAAAATCACCCACTGAACAGTGGTATCCAGTGGAACCTTTAAATCACCACAATCTATTTCTTTCAAAAAACTTCCATACTCATGATAATAAAAAGCAGTATCATTGAATATTTCCACCCCTGTAAGACAATCTTTTCGTGTGATATATCCTGCTATATAAAAAAGCGACATTTTAATATCTTTGGGGATACCAGTTTCTATGTCTGGCAGGTGATCTACTGTTTGGCACGCCAATCCACCCAACAGATATCCGAATTTTGAGCAAGTATAGCCTGGATCATGGCTATACTCTCTAACATCAACTTTCAACCGAAGAAGTAATTTTGTTTTATGAATATGGAATTTCTGAATAACATTTTGTACGGTAATAAAATAAGTACCACCAGAACCTTATCTCAATTTACAAAATTCAGTTTCAAGATGGTCAGTGGCAATTCTCCAAGAATAACAAAATTGAACCCACTGTCAAGTAAATATCTGAAAACATCAATTAACCCATTACATGTATTCTCGATATCTATACTAGTGTCTTTTGTTAAAGAGTTTATTCTCTTTCCTCGCTTTCCCCTCATTTGGTTTGCCATACTTCCAAAATTTGCAAGAAATGTCAAATTTCCATCATTTCGATCTGATAATACTCTTTTCAGTGGATCATTTGTCTTGACACTTCCATAAATATCTTTTACACTCACTATTTTTCCAAAATTTCAAAACTTCTTCAATGAAAGTAACAGTTTATTTTGTATCATCATCCTGTAATAATGGATGAGTTTTCATTGCAGTTACAGTCTCATCACAAAACACTTTCAAACAGTGGGAAACTTTTTGTCTCTAAACTGGTTTCGGAAGACCCGCTACTTCTGTTAGTTTTGATAACTTAACAAATTGATTTTTTTATGCGCAAAAAGTTGTTTCGCTATTTCCTATTTTGCTGTCATTTCTTTACCATCAGAATATAACAGCAATTCTGAACAGGCCTCAGTTATCCAGTTATTGCGAATACTTTTGAATATATGTACATAATCGAAAAGCACGTATATACCATTTTTAGTAACCCAAGGCTTATTTTCAACAGTATCAAATTTCTTGAATAAAGCTTGATTAGTCTGATTATTGTCACAAATAACTGCAAATTCATGACCATTATAATGATCGACTAAATTAGCAACATTTCTAACATTCTGAAACAAAAATTCCGAGTTTAGTTTGGCAACTGGGATCATCTTAATCAAAAACTTTCGTCAACAATGTAAACATTTGATCATAATACCCAATACAGTTTTTGCTAATGCCTTTTAAGAATCCTTGGCACCACCAAATATGTTTCCCCCTTGGTATTGTAAACTCACTTTAACATAAACTTCATCAACTAGGATGATACATTTTTTCTGTTAATCTGACAGTTTGCTAAACACGTCACCAAGAAAATTCAGATCTCTACCTTCAAAACTTTTGAGGTCATATTCACTAGTGTTTTCATGCTAGGTAATTTGTAATGATCTCGAAGTTTGTTATAAAGAGACCGATATGTGGCCAAATATTCGAATGCTCGGACAAGTATTTCCGACTCGTAAACTTTTTTGCCAACTATTCGTGGTGACATAACTTCGATATGTTGTCGCAAAACCTTTTTCTCTTGTTCAATTTTCAAAATACTAAGGTAACGAATTGCTTTCTCAATTTGAGACCAATGTCGAAACTTAGTTATTTGTTTTTCAACAGTGAGGAAATGTGTGTGAGTATACTTGCATGGAAACATTCAAACGTTAAGTTTTTAAAGATTTTAATCAAAAACATCGGAATACTTCCAGTAAAAAAAAATGACAAGACTGGATAAACTGTTGATTGTTAGATTAGTAGCAGGTAACTGCTGGTACAAAATCATGATGGTCAATATCAGCACACAAATTTGTAAAATTATCAATTCTATCTTTATGTAAGAAATGTGCAAACTCATCATTTTGTACATTTCGCACAGATGCGGAACTTTTTTTTGTTGTCCTTGGTTTTGATAAAGGACTTGGTATCACACTTGATGGCAAATTATTAAATATTGATGGAGGATCTTTGAGTTGTGCTTTTCCCATAACAAATACAGTTTAATGATCAGGTGGAAAATGCGTTTCACAAACAACAGCGTCTGAGTGGTTAGGAGTGTTAGCTCTTGATATTACCTTTAACCATCTTTCTCTTTCATCTTGATCTTTGGGGAAACGAAACACTCGAACCTTATTTTGCTCATTATAATTGCCTTGACAGGTTGTCACAAAACACTTTTTTTACCATTTTGAGCAATATTTAACAAATTATTTTAAACTAAAAAAAAGTAAAAGTTATGTGTCGTCAATGAACAGAGTTGTTTACATGTAAATAACACGTTTAAAACATGTGTAATATATTACCTAAGAATATAGAAAAAATTTGAAATTAATAATGTAAGATTTATTGACAAATTCTCAAAGATGATACTTATTTTAAACCAAAAAAAAAGTTAAAGTTATGCGCCGTCAATGAACAGAGCTGTTTACATGTCAATAACACGTTTAAAATATGTGTAATATATTTCCTAAGAATATAGAAAAGATTTGAGATTTATAATGTAAGATTTATTTTAAAATTCTCAAAGATGATACTTTTTGAAACTTAAAAAAGTAAAGGTTATGCGTCGTCAATGAACAGAGCTGTTTACATGTAAATAAAATAAAATTAAATTCTGACTTTTAACAGTATACTCACGAACTTATAATCCAAATGTAAATAATTATGAAATAACAGAACCTCAGCTGAAATAAATATGGTGAGTTTAAAATTTATTTTGGGAATTGAATTCCCTTGGAGCAGTGAAAACGAAGTGCTACTAGCTAAAAGTTAATATGGTGCCTAACTGCTGACTGGCCCCCAGTTAAACAGTAAAATGTGCGTTTAGCCGGCCTGTAGCAGGGATGGACATTGGTAAACCATAACCAATACGTCGTCTCGTAGCACGTGTGTTGTGTTGACATGTCTGATTCCGTTGTAGTCGGCATGACCATAGTGGAGGTGATCTGTCTCTCTCCTATCCCTTGTGGTATTGATAGCGGGACCTCGTCTCACTCACTGTAATAACAACACTTGCACGTGTGTGCTGTTGTTAGTAGTACTAGTTGTAGAATAATAACACATCTTATGTTGGCTGTAATCGTTTTCTTTGTTTTATTTTCTATTTATAATTACCAATAACACGTGCGAAGTACTCCAAACAAAGTCCGCGCGTCTCGTAGATAAAAAATCAATAACAAATATTTGATGTGACACTTTGCGACGTTTTCCTGGATATGTGCCGTCACGTGATTTCTTTAGAACCTGCTGACTTTATTTCTCGTTAAATTTACTTTGCTCTATATAACTAGTATATTTTATCTCATTTCATTTATTTATTTTTTGTATTTCGTATTCCATTATTTGTATTATTAACTTTTTGATATGGAATAAATCAACATAGAAACAGTAATATATCGCAGATGTTCTTGAAACATGCCAATATTAACATACACTTAGTACCTCACATAAAACATACGTATATACAGATCGATAAAGAGGACTAAGAAATATTAGAGACAGATATATATTTATATATGTATATATATACATATATATATATATGTATATATACATATATATATGTATATATACATATATATATGTATATATATACATATATATGTATATATATACATACATATATATGTATATATATACATATATATATATATGTATATATATACATATGTATATATACATATATATATATATGTATATATATACATATATATGTATATATACATATACAGGGTGTTTCAAAAGTCTTGGGAACATAACGATTTTTAATAACTCAAAAACTATTACGAGTTGAAAAATGAAATTGGTACCGTTGGAAAGGTTAAAGTTTCAAGTTTTGTGGGGAATCTTCAAAGTAGCTCAATATGAGCACCATTCGTCACACGGCAGACATCTAGTCGATAGTCCATTTCCTGCCAAACGCGTTCCAGCATCTTGACGTCAATGGTTCCCACAACTGCCGTTACTCGAGCCTTTAGTTCGTCAATATCTCTTGGAAGGGGCGGCACATAGACTTGTTGCTTTACAAAGCCCCAAAGGAAAAAGTCACACGGGGTAAGATCTGGAGACCTAGGAGGCCAGGGCATGAGAACGTCATCACCTCGCCCAGATCTCCCAATCCATCTACCAGGCAGCCTTGTGTTAAGAAACTGCCTTACTCTAAGACTCCAGTGTGGTGGTGCACCATCTTGTTGAAAAATGAAGTCATCAGATTCTGCTTGTTCCAACTGAGCCATTAACCAGTCTTCCAGCATGTTGAGATAGGATTCACCAGTGATAGTTGCCTCTTCAAAGAAGAACGGTCCATAGACTCCTTTCTTGGAAATTGCACAAAATACGTTCACTTTTGGTGAATCTCGCTCGTGCTCAAGAAGTTCATGAGGATTCTCAGTACCCCATATGCGAGTGTTATGCTTGTTAACTTTGCCATTCAGATGGAAGGTCGCCTCATCGCTAAAAACAAGCCGGTCATCAAAGCCGTTTTCTTCCAACTTCTCTTGCATTGCAATGCAAAAGTCACGGCGAAGTGGCTTATCAGTGTCCTTCAACTTTTGCACCAACTTGAGCTTGTAAGGTACCATTTGCAGTCGTTTCCTTAAGACACGCCAGACAGTTGCTGGAGCAAGCTGAAGTTCCCTGCTGGCTCTTCTCACTGATTTACGGGGGCTCCGCTGAAAGGCTGTCCGAACTTGCTCAACTGCATCTTCTGAAGTTGAAGGGCGACCTGTTCGCTTACTTGGGCACAAACACCCATCTTTCACAAATTTAGCATGCCATCTGACAATGGATTTCCTTTCAGGGGCTTCTTTTGTAAATTTCCTGCGAAATGCACGCTGAACACATGTCCACGATTCAGTCTTTGCAAATTGGAGGACGCAAAATGCCTTGTCTTGTTTAGAGAACGACATTACTGCACCTGGAAAGATAACACGAAAATCATTAGTATGACCAAAAACTTGATTAAGCAAGCTTTAAAATGGCACCAGTTTCATTTTTCTACCTGGAATAGTTCATGAGATATACGCATTTGTAATGTTCCCAATACTTTTGAAACACCCTGTATATATGTATGTATACATATATATATATATGTATATATACGTATATATATATATATATATATATATATATATATATATATATATATATATGCGTGTATACTGAATACACCCACCTATATATATATTTATATAAATATATGATTATTTTTATTTACACAAACTCAGATCTGAGGTTAAGATCGGATTCTAACTCTGCCTGATGAGATCTCAGTTTATAATAACTGTTGATCGATAACATCCACATGCCAGTGTCGCAGATTTTGTACATATCTGTTTAAATAAAAATAATCATATATAAAGCTCTATTTGATATTGAACACTTCTTATAAACCCGGTTGAAATTATTTGGATTACTACCCTGTGGATGTTTTACATGGATTATTATCGTCATTATTATATTCATATATATAAATGTATATGTGTAACTCAGATGCCCCACATATATGTATCTATATTGACTAATACATATACATCCATACATATACATATATATATACATATATATACATACTTATATATATACACATATATATATATATATATATACTTATATATATACACACATATATATATATATATATATATATATATATATATATATATATATATATATAGGCAAACATTATTAAATAACACGGAGTGGTTTGTTTGATGCGACTTTTTTTATTTAAAAATTTTTTCGAATTGTCCATCTAATGTTTCGGTCAAATTGATATAAATATGATCCATGGGTTTCTTGTTCCATTCTTTTTTCTTTTTTGCAAGTACTTTCGATTTGAATCATCTAATCATCTTCAGGCGGTATTAGTTTTAGCTCTATATGCCAACACCTAAAAAAACATAAATTACCCCCTCTTTATATAGAAACATCCTTGTTAACAATACCAAAATAATACACCACGATACCAATATCAAAAAATTTAAAATACCAGAAGCCCTCTATATAAAAACTAAACATCCCACAATTAATAATGTCAATTATGAAACTAGTCGCAACATTTTAAAGTGTCTAGCATAATAATTAACATTACCAAATTCTTAGCCATTAAATAATTATGCGTTTGAATTGTATGCACTTTCTTTTACGTCATCAATTTCTTAACGGTTTAAACAGTCAAACTTTTAAATCTCCCATATGTGTAGAACGCTATCACGCTCTCATGTACATTTCAACTTTACGACGCTTTTTCAAGTTATAAACTACTCGCCGTTATAATTCAAAAATGAGCACAACAGTAAAGTCATAATTTGTAAAGACACTAAAACTAATACCGTCTGAAGATGATTTGATGATTCAAATCGAAAGTACTTGCAAAAAAGAAAAAAGAATGGAACAAGAAACCCATGGATCATATTTATATCAATTTGACCGAAACATTAGATGGACAATTCGGAAAATTGAAAAAAAAAAAAAGTCGCATCAAACAAAACCACTCCGTGTTATTTAATAATGTTTGCTCAAATGAAAATATGCTGCCTAAATACACACAATATATATATATATATATATATATATATATATATATATATATACAGCGTGAAAGACAAACCAAGACAGAGACAAAGTGAGACGTAGAGGCGCTAGTAGAGAGTAAACATACGGTAGAAATTAGGATTGAAAATGTATTTCAATTTCCGAAAGATATAAATGTAGGAGAAACAGAGGGAAATAGCAGGTCAACAAAAGTGTTATTCGAACTGAAATTATTTATATAGATAAGCAATGCCTGAGATTAATATTGTTTGTTCTCTCTCCTTCCTATCCTTTCTCTATCTATATCTTTCTCTCACGCTTTCCTTTCCTTTGTATTTTAATTTAAATTTGTGTTTACAAAGTTCCAGCCGCCGAATTCTCTTATAGAATCCGTGTATTTCTCGTTAATAATGATCCTAATTGTATAGAACTGAGGAAAAAAGAAATCCCACCGGGATTATTAATTCATAATCGAAGATTCACATTTGAACTCAACAGTCGTTAATTTGGCGTCTTGTAGCTAATAGACCTTATTTCGAAAACGACCTTTGCCCTATGCATTCATATATCTTAAATCGTATAATATAGACTTGTTGGATATTTGTATGTGAACGTCTATTTGGACACACACATGGACGCATCACCAATTGGGAATTCATTTGAAATTTTCTGGAACCTTACATTTTGAACATTTTAAAGGAGAATGAAACCTCCATGAACAGTTTACCTCTCATCTCAACGTTTTTTAAAACTAATAAGCATATTTGGAGCACATTTTGATCATTGTGGGACATTAACGACAGCTTAATTGGGCAAGAAAAATCTTTAGTAGTCCAAGCTCTGTTTCTCAAACAGTTTTAGCCATTACAGTATATCTTTATTAAATTGACGAATTTTATTTCTACAACTGTTATGGTGTGATGGGGATCTACCCTATTTCGGAGATAGATGGACTCTTCCAGCCACTATGTATAGAGCGGATTACAACGAAGAATCGATGCAGTCTCGGAGCAGTCTTTCTGTAACATATAATGCTGTGCTTCTGTGAATACATACTCTTGTAAATATCCCTCCGTGTTTTTATGAGTACTTCAAGGTCACATAAAAACAAAGAAAAATAAGGACATTAAGATATACATATAAATGGCCGTCTACTATTTAATTAGCATAATGTGCAGCCCAACAAATAAATGTTTATTTTTAGTTTTCACAAAATCTAAAACGTTGAAGGACGACGTCATAATGTTGCCTTGGATAATAGTTCAGAGATACGCTTGAATCTCTAAGCTGTCTTTCGGGGCTCGTTCTAGGGAAATAGATATCATCCGTCCAATGTCTCGTATGAATAGTGTAGTATTTAGACCGAGGAGATCGAACGTTTTCATTTAGATTTGGTGTAAGAAGGGCCGGTTCAGACAATATACTTCTTATTTCTTCTTACTTCGGCGAACTAAGCTGCAAAGTCGGGGTTAACAGCAAATTTCGGAATGGTCGGATCAAGTATCCTCCTATAACAATGGCTTCGACAAAAAAGGTGTATCATGCATTTAGGTCGGTTAAAATCTCTTCTGTTTAGGCCGACTGGTTCGCGATTTGGTGCGACATATTGTTTACTATTTTGAAGTATTGTGGGATTAATTTGCTGTAGTTATTCAAATGACTGTTTGGGAATTAATTCTCCTTAGCTGAAAGATGACTTAAGTTCCATAGATCAAAACAGTCTCAGCTTCATTGAAGATAGATTATTTCAATTCATTCTTTGTCCTGCAACTTCCGCAGAACATGTGACAATTCGACGAAATGACCGCAAGGGATTGGCAATTGAATGCTCCCATATTGGTCAGTCGTAAAGAGAAAAGACTCAAACCGTTTTCTGTGTCACATCGTTGATAGGCACGAACTGTTACTTACCTTGAACTATTTCTAACAGTCCCCCTCTATGAACACGTAAAAGCAATCCAGCGATTAGATATTTATTCTTTACGTATATCATATGCAGAATCTAGAAAAATGTCGTTACTAAAATTAAAAGAGTAGCTTTTATATGTATTTGCAAGAATAGTTTGGGTATCCTTTCTATAATGTCTGATATAAATTGTGGTGATTCAGGAATGCCGCTACTAATGTTAGGTGTTTCCCTTTACAAACGGTAAGTCACTGATATGGGATGCGACTTGTGTCGACAGGTTGGCGCCCTCGTCAGTGATAGAATCAGCAACAAACCCTGGACATGCAGCAACGTCAGCAGAGAGCCGCAAGCGGTCAAAATATGCCAATCCTCTTGACAGATTTGTATTGCAACCGATCGATGCGGAAACGAGTGGCGTGATTGGCTCTGCCACACGCGACTTCTTCGGCAGCCTTGGTCTATTAATCACGCGCAATACTGGAGATAATCGCGAATTGTCTTGGCTTTACGAGCGTCTCTCTATCGCCATTATTCCTGGAAAAACCTTGAGTCTGCTCTCGGCCTGTAAGCCAGCCGGACACCCGAAGAAAACTATGGACTGTGATACAATAGTATATAAGGAATAAGGATTTCTCGATATAGAACTAAATAATGCCCAAGTGACTAATAAGGGATTCATTAATTATTTATTGAATTATTAATCGTATAGATTCATTTTTCACCGAATGGATCATTGTAATATATTTTTTTCTTATTTTGTTAATTTACAATTTAACTGATTTTGTTACAGTGTATTAAAATTATTATTTTTTCAATGCTAAATAAAGATAATAAACAAAGTAAGTTATAATTTATTTTACAGATGACGAATAAACTATTCATGTAATTCAGGTTTTTGTTTGTTTTTGTGTGAAGGTGTACATCTCATTAAATGGAGAACTTTCAGTAGAAGAAAATACTATACATAAATGTATAGAAATCAGTTTTTGTAGTGATCTGATTCTCTTGCGTAATATAAACACATGACGATTCCGGATGGAAACATTTTAAAATCACGAGATTACAATATCACAGTTTATCTGAGACACCATAGCATGATATTAAGTTAGAACTTTTATTCTTCTTACATTTCTATAAATCCTTACTCTTATAAAACTTTGAGAGTAATTACTCATGCGATACGGAATATGAGTTTCCCTGTCATCCTGATAACGTTTGGTTCGTTATCTCTTTAACTGATGCTTCCATGAAAAACGCGTCTGCTTGTGTTTGATTGGTCACATTGTACTTAATAGTTGTCGTTACTGTTTACTCAATATAAAAAAAAAACTTGGCGGATGCCGCGCAGAAATGTAACCGTAGTAATTGTAATAAACAAACATTCTTTTAAATTATTACGAGTCGTTACAATAAAAAAGTAAAATCATATTATTTACTACAAACTTATGTAAACTTACATCATAAAATATGTAAATATCCAAGGACTGATTTAGATAATCTCTCTCAATCTCTAGCAATGAGTTTACGTCTGTAATTGAGTTGGCTTTGCAATCATTTCCATTCACGCTAGATCAATACTATTTAATACTTATAAAAAGCCAATCACATAGCTATTACGAAGGTACCCCATAGAACAATCGTACACGCATTACATCTACACATATGTTTTGAAGTTTGTTTTCATTGAAACCTCTTCTCTTTTACTTACATAAATTAACTTGATTCTTATTTTTATTCTACGTTTCAACTATTTATATTGCAGGCATGACGCAATCTTCTCAGTCAGCAACCACTTATTGTCGTGTTTTCTCACACCCCGAGCTGATAACTCCGGCGTTGTATAATGTGGCGTTTGCGAACATTTTGGCTGCCCACGGTGAGACTTAGCTGATAAAATCAACCTTTTGCAAGAATTTCCGTAACGTGAATCGACAAATCTTCGTCAGCCAGACAGTATCTCCTGCCACGAAACTCAGGATATACTGGTTATCCTGGATGTTCTTTCCACATGGTTCTGAAATATGTATAATAATTTTCGGGAAAAAGATACTCGGGGATATCTGCTTCCATCAGCAGAGCTGTTATCCGTATTCAGCTCTGCTCCTGGAAAATTACACACGCCGTCATATTACTTAGCACGTCGCTATACACCCAGGGTCAGTAGTAATTCCGTCTAATAAATTCGTTTGCCTTATCGATCTCAATCTGACCGATCTTATCGCGACACTGCTTCAAGATCTCGATCTCTGGCCTTAACAAATAATTTAAGGCTTCATCTCTCAATTTTTACAGAGAGATGCTAATCAGTTTCCTTCTGGAGGTACTGCCTGCATTTACCTTAGTTCGGAGATGGTAAACTCACTAACAAACTAATTATTCCGTATTATATATCTCCAAGTAGGGTCGCCTACTTTCGACCACTCATCCCCGTCCTTACTGTCTCACTTCAGACGTCGTGTCAACCGGTGAGAAAATGCTCTATAATCAAACCTCAGTTCCGATTCTAGGGATTCCAACTTTGTTTCGGAATCTGAGAACCAAATTTGCGCGGGTACTTTCTTTACCTGCGAGATATTTGATCCTGCAGTGATACTCAACTAGTTTCAAGGCCAATTGCGGTGCTTCTTGTTTATTCACTCTGTCTCTAACGGGTTCTTCAGAAGTTTGTGGTCGGTATTTTTTTAAAGGCTTCCCCGTTTAGATAGTAATCAAAATTTTGCATCACGTGTAGAATCGCGTATGCCTCCGTAATAATTATCGGCCATCTGCACTGCGTGTCGGTGTGCCGATGCGATAGAAAATACATGAACTCTACTCCGATATACCTGGAACTGGTCTATCCTTCTCGGCACATGGCTGTGTATACACCGCGCCCATACACTTGCCACTGGCGTCCGTATAGATAACCATGGGCCCACTAAAATCTCGATATGTTGAACGTAAATAACCCTTTTTATTTCTAAATGGCAGCCAGTTATTCCTAAACACTTTCGAGCTTCTTTATTATAAGTAAGATCCTCAATTCACCCAGTAAGTTCATGATTTTTTGTGGATCGCTTACACTCCACGAAATTCAATTGTAGTCTCCGAATCATGACCACTCATCGTATCACTCCGGATTTTTCCTTTCTCCTATTGCATTGCCCGCCCACAGTTAAAAACAGCAAAATACAAACTAATAGTACTACAAGTAATTTTTCAACTCCGTGCAAAAGTGAGCAAAAATACACCTTAAGACATACACTGTTAAAATAACTCTCAATCCATGCACTATGACCTTGAAAGACTTTTATCTTAAGAAGTCACGTGAGTGAGAAAAAATCACAAGAAAGCGAAGCAAAATAGTAAGCATGCATGTTTCTCGTCAACCAGCTTCTCTTCTAATTAGTCAATCGGATAAAAGTTCGATTTGTCTTACTCGACTCTGGTGTAGCAACGAAAATTATTCTCTTCATAATCTTCTGTGTTTTATTGTTTAAATTAGTGAAATAAGTATAGGATAGAGAGAGCTAGACGCTCTCTCTATCCTATACTTCTCCCTACCTCTCTCCCTCTTTTTCTCTGCCTCTCTCTGCTTTCATTTTGTGTTCAGTGTAAGTTTTTGGCATTTCTCTCCGGTTGTTTGTAGGCGCTTTACCGTACCTTTTCGTCGCAACGACACGAGTGGTTCTTCTCTGTTAAACGTTTTTGCGGTACCCCCAAGAAATTGATCGTTGGTCGCGGCCACCAAATCATTTCGGTCAGCAACTAGTTACCGTCGTGTTCACGGTCGAACTGCTCTGACGTCTTCAGCTCATACCGTAATATTATGAGAGTTGACGAGAATAAGGACAAAATTAGAAGAAAACAAACTTACTTTTTTTTGAAGAACTATTTCCTTTTTCAAAATTATTGACGGTTTTCCTTGTTTTGTTTTTTTCAAGTTGCGTGAGTACAAGGGCGTTGGCTGTTGTCCGAAGTTGTTTACGTTTTGTTTTTTTTTTAATCTGTGTTTGACTTTCTCACCGAAAATCTACTAAAAAAACCGCTTTCAATCTTTCGAAGTAATGTTCCTACTTCTGACCAAATGTAATATCATGAGGGTTGACGAAAATTAGTCCGTAATACGGAGTGAGAACGAATTGGTCTTACTCTTAAGCTAACAATATTTATATCTATTTCGCCTCTAAGTCTCTTTGTAATCTTCTAACATAGGAGAGTTACTTCGCTATCAGTAGTGTAAAGGGAGGTAATTTGGATTACATCGCACATACCTCGTGCATTCTTTGACGTAGTGTCACCGAAGTTAGTGGCTGTCCTCGGTGACGCCAAACTGATTAAATCCAACTTTTCCAAAAAGTTCCGCAACGATCGTTAGTATTGACCTAAATGATTTTTTAATCTTCCTTGCCTGAAAAGATACCAGCTTATCACTAAACTATACAATAACAGTTTGTTCGTATAATAAATTTAACATTAAAAGTCTTCGTCTTATACAAATATTTTTTTAAAAACATTAATTAAAATATGGTGATCGTTGGTTGTAATCAGTAAATTAATTGATTTATAACACACATAAAACTCCGTTACTAAAGTTTAACTTGTTTTTTTTTATATACTAATAAAGGTCTCCATCTTAGCCTAACGCCTGGGGTATTTGTAATGAACTGATTTTTTTTAAATCGCTTAGTAAGTTTCTTTTTTAACTACAAGAAAAAACAGTACAGAAACGTTAAGTAATTTTCGTTTTCAATAACCCAAAAATCATTTTTTAAGTTTTCAAGACTTTTTTATTTACTCATATACCATCGATAACGTATTTTTATATTTTTACCGACATTTCTCCGTTACTAAGTTATACCGATTTATTTTTTTACTAATAAAACTCCCATCTTAGCCTAACGCTTTGGGTCTTCATAAGTAACGATTTTTTAAAAATTGTTTATTAACTTTGTTATTTTTAATAAAACAAATTATAACCGCTAACTAATTTTACTTTTCATTAAACAAATCTGTTTTCTGGACTTGTTTTACTAATAAACAGCGTTTGGTATAATTCATTTGTTTTTGTTGTATTTATTACAATTTCCTGACTGTTAACTATTCCGCAGATTTACCGAGGTAATTAATACTTATTTTTTAAATAGGGATAGGGGCTTAGCCGCTATTTAAATCTAGAGGGTAGAGAACCTAAACCCACCCACAAAATAAATTTGAAAAATCGATTTTAGTTTCTCCTAAACAACAGAATAACATAATTATTTAAATATATCGATTTCAAAATATTGGGGGTATTTTCTGTTACGAAATTGTCATTGCTTTGTGCCATATGTCTTCCGATCAACGCCGATACACGGGCCCTGCTAGTATAACATATATCCTTGCACTCATTTCGCACATTTACTAGGTAATGTGTTCTCGTATCTATTTTACGATTTTAGAATTGACGTCATCGATTTGAGAAGTAATTAGCGTCAGATACCTCGTATATGTGTTCGCATCTAGTTTCAGGCGTTCAAAGTCATTAGCATGTTTTTGTTTTTCTATTCTTATTAATAAAAGCAACACATGTACCTAGCGTGATTCAGTATGTCTCCTGGTATATTAGTTATTTCTGTTCGTTCTTCATCTCACTTTTCTACTCTCGAAAATAGCCGATTTGGATCAGCCTAGCCTGGCAAAAGCATTTCATGTATCACAATACAGTCTTTTTTCCTACATTGACTGAATCTTACTGATGTTTTTTTAGTGTGTGTACTTCTTAATACCATAGACAATACCCTCTCAGAAAGTAGCCCCGCTATCGTTAGTTGCGCGCCCAAGAAAGGTTCAGCCCCTTTGGAGGAACCTTTTTATTTTGTAGTATTCGTTTATTATACGATTATTGTTTTCTTCTTATGCATCCTTCATTTAGGCCATATTTGTGTTGCAAGACAATTGAGGTTTAATTTATGTGCGGTCATTGAAGAATCTGTGGTAAACCAACGGTGATAGGTTGGTCAATCGTATTTAGTTGTTTTTCCGTTTTACATCAGGTTTTATTATCCAATATATCACGCGGCAGAAAAGAGTTGACACGATTTACAGATGACGGCCTCGAATTTCATAATAAACAGCACTTAATACTAAGTCGACGTGGGTATTTCTTGAGAAGTAGAAGATGAACAAGATGGGTATCCCAACTTATCTATATTTAACTAGATGGTCATAGTTGCCATTTTAGTAATGTCGCTGATTATATATATATATATATATATATATATATATATATATATATATATATATATATATATATATATATATATATACATCAATTCTAAAGGTAAACTCACACTAAAAATGAAAATGATGAACATCTAGAGTGTAATGATTCAATTTCGGGGAAATCATTACACTTAGTAAAGCTGAATAAATTTGCCTGAATATATGCCTGTCGCTTCGGAACAAAACAGAGTTTCGTGCATCAGTTTAATCTATGCTAATTATCGGGAACAAACCGGGTTCCTAACTGACTGATTCAAACTTTCAGAACTGTGTTTTTCTCTAAGTTAATGTAGCACCTAAATTTACAAATTAAACAAAACAAAAGCAAATCTAAATGACTGATATGAATATTGCCTTTAAGAAATTAGTTTCTAAGGTTTTAAACTGGTAATAGTGTCCATTACGAAATATATATATATATATATATATATATATATATATATATATATATATATATATATATACTTCCAAAGTAATTATTTTAACAATGAAAATTTAAATTTGAGTATACCATCCAAGATGAGAACAGTCGTCCGAATAATCGAAATAATATAAATCATCAATCCTTATCTGAAAAATTCCGAGACATGATGAATACATATATAGTAGTATCGTAAAAATATTTCCAAATTATTATAGACTCTATATTAGGGATATAATTTAATAAGATCTGAAATATCTTATAAAAAAATTAATTACATTTTATTTCCAAAACCAAACACCTTTAATTTATGCTGTAACCAGGTGCACAATTTATAAAAAGTATTCTAAAAGAATGCAAACAAGAGAACGCAAATAAAGTATCCTTAATTAATCATGTACAGCGCAGACAACGTTGGTTTGGGAACGTCCACACTATGCTAGTTTACCGAATTCCCAAAGATAGAGAGAGGGTCTCTTGAAAAAGATCCACCTGATGGCTACAGCTGTTCTATCGCGATGTGGAGGCTGTGGTCATCAACACAGAGTCTTCGGAGAGCCCGGCAGCCAACCGATCCAAATAGAGAGATACCCTGTCCAAACATCTCAAGTCAAAAGCAGACAATGTCACATCAGTCACCACAAAGATGCAACCCTGCTTAGCGTCGGTTCCAGAGAGCCAGAGCGTTGCCATCGTAAAGAGAAGGCTTTTCCATTGAGTTTTTTTTTCTGCTGAAGTTACAGTAGTTCGTGCTAACCATCGCCTGACAGGACCTCGAAATACCTGAAATAGAACTGTTATTTCCAGGAGATAATTAGAGATTCTATAATGTGTTTTCATGTTGACTCGTGATCAGGATCACAATATTTAAAAAAATGAATAGAAAGTATGTATGTCCGGAGTACTTTAAATTGTCTGTTAAATAATCGTTGTTGTATAAAAAAAATCATGATATTACTAAAACCAAATTAAGCAGTAAAATAAAATTTCAAACATTCAACTAAATTATCGAACAGATGTTCACAACAGAAACAATTAGTTTATTCTTACGTGTATATCCTATTATCATCTTACTAACCACCACAATGCACGAGGCAGGAATAAAGTAGTACTTACTTTAAATAATAGACCTTCCTTGAATTAAACAAATATATATATAAACAAGATGAAGAAACTTTGCATCTGAAATAACCACGTGACAAAAGGTAGTAGATAGAGATTCCGCCGTTACAATGAAGCGGGATAAAACGAAAATTCACATATACATATTCGGCGAATTCGTCGTACCGGGATATCAATACTTAGGTCCGGGAACGAAGAAATAGAAAATAGTGAGATACGGACACGGAAAGAATAAATTAGACCAGGCAGCAAACATACATGTTTAAGAATACGAAAACAAAAATATATCGACGCAAGAGGCCGATATCAGATTCATCAACAACACGAGAAGAATGGGATTATTGGGAGCCGCGAGTCGAACGATTCATCAGTGCTAAAATATATCTTGGACTCGATACACATTCCGGACAAAACAACGCCGATACTCACCGTCGTACTCTTTCTGATTGTACTGACATACAACATCAGATTGAATTTCTATAAGCAGAATTTCATTCCATGAATAATCCATCCGTGTGACACATTACCATAAGATTGCTTCTATTAATAATTCTCAATCCTTTAAACTATTATTTACCATCCATTATTCTCATTGATCACTATCCAAGGGTGGTTCTTCCCTTGATTTTATTAATCTACCTCCAAAGACGGGAATCTCGATGAAAGTAGGATTTGAAAATCCAGCGCCCTAGACAGAATAGCAGTTTGGGCAGCTCCGTCAGTATGGGCGCTTCTGACTATTAGTAATAAACTAATCCCTTCTCAAACAGCGAAAAGGTAAAGTCTTTGGGGGTGGACCTACTAAACCTACACAGGACCATCTCTCAACCCGACAGAGAACAAGGCTACAGCATCGCAACATGTCCAAGACTCTGTTAGTCTGATTTGGGGATTAAATAGCCACTCCAGAATGAGCGGTTATTCTCTTGATGAGCTGTGAATTATCAGTGAAAAAAGTTGGATTGCTTGCCTGTTTTATTTGATGGCATGTCAATCGTCGTTTGTTTATTTTATGCTGAAACGCTTTATCCGATTGGTTTGCATATTAATTTGTTCATAGGCGTATATCTTGCAACACCATATTTTGTAAACGATTGCTTTTATTTCATCCATAGACCTCTGAGTCAGAGTGGATCAGGCTGTAGTATTAGGTGAGCGGTGATTCTAGAGACTCCACTAACTCTTAGATCAGATCATGATAACGAGCTACAGGTTTCGCATATAACCATGACGGTTGGCGAAGGAGAGGCATGAGTAGTGGATACTATTGTGAAACAAAGTAAAAAGAAATACTATAGATATGACTGGAAAAGTTCTCTACCAGAATAATAGTGGTTATTCTAGTCATCAAATAAACTATGATTCTAGTCAGTAAATAAACACATTTTTAGATCACAGTGAAGTATATGTTCCGATGGATAGTACACCATATACACCGGTACCGTCTTGGACTTAGAGGCTTGATTTCCGCCGGTCTGAGGGTTTGTCCTGTGCAGTTCTAGGAGGTCCATCCTCTCAGGCTTTGCCTTGTCACCCTTTGAGAAGGGGTTAGTTTATTGCTAATCGCCTGAGGCGCCCTTACCGGGGAATGCCGACGAGGCTGTCCAAGCAATTTTAAAAAGTCATAAGTGCTTTTCCTCTAGGGTGCTGACTTAGCAAATCCAACTTTCCGACCTTGTGTCACATCTCATCCCTGTGGGAGGTAGATAACTATCATTGAAAACATTTTTGCATGAAACGTCCGTGATTTAAGACTAAAACCTAGTGTTGATGTTTCACCCAGATGTCTCATGGATTACGATCCATGAATCGCTAACAACTAACATGTGCAGACGATCAATACACATATTTTAGAAAAGGAAAAAGTCAACTGTTTTACGACAGTATCTTTTCCGATTCGATTGAAGTACTGATCTGTCGTTTAATCTCGAAGACGGGCACGTTCAATTTTTCGATAACTTTCGGTACAGTCCTAGATTCAAATGACGTCATTAGCATACAAATGTTAATACGGCTTAGAACCTTTATGAACTCTATCAAGTTCACTAATAGCAAAAGTCTTTATCAAAGAAATTGCTGAAAGATCCACTTGTTTTCGTTTCTACCCTTTTTACGGATTTATTCTTTGAAACCACGTTTTTTGTTTAATGACGACCATTTTGTTATAGTTTTTTACGTCGTCACTATTCTACTGACTCTAAATTAAAAGGAACATCTTAGCAAGACTCTCAAACACTGCCCGAATCGTCTGCCCACATTAGTTGAACACATGAGACGTGAGGCTGGAAGCAAAATACTTGTGTCACGGTAAATGTGAATTAAATTGTCACCATGTCGTTAACTAAACATATCCATATTTGCCGAGGTAACAGTATGCTTTCTACCTATGTGTTTTAAGAGCAAAGTGTCAGCTTCTCCTCTGTCACCACCCACACACTGATCCTTTTTTCTCGGTCGAAATTAGTCTCTCAGAAGTCACTTATTTTGATAAGCTCATAGAACTGACTTTCAGTGATCTTAATTCGAAGACTTATAGTTAGACGGTTATTAAGGTTGCCGGGAAAATGGTTGCATCATTCTACCGCTCCTAAATATTCCTGAATTCAGATGCCGTCATTAATCTATATAAGATCATGATCCGTCTTCAGATAGACTACTCGTGCAACATCTGGGATTGTGCTGCACACTTTCTAGTCTTGACAGAATACACAATAGACAACGAAATCTAGAGGTTATGACCTCTTCTCTTTCCCACAACCTGTACTTACAGAAGAGATGTTGCTTACTCTATCGTTATTTCGATAGGGAGGTTCTCCACTGAGCTCAAATATTTGGTTTCTCTATTTAAGTTATTCACAGCAAGAACTCGTCCTCTACAATAACAGAACGTGACTTTATTTATCTTGTAAATGCCTAGTGCCTAGCGGAATATTCGTAAACAGAGCTTTTTTCACGAGCTTTTCATCTGTGTAACACATTAACGCGAGAATGTTCCCTTGTTAATTATTACTTGATTTTCTTTAAATCCAATGACAACTAATTCTTGTAATAAGCATCGTTATAAGTAATCAACACAATCTTAACACTAACCTATAACCAACCCTAACCCTAACCTTAACCCCTAATCCTGACCCTTATCCCTAACCATAACCCTAATACCAATCCTAACCCTTACCCCTACGCTTACCCTGATCCCTAACCCCTAATCCTAACCTTGGCGCAATGTTACTACTCCCATACATTTCCCCATCATTCCGGCTTATTAACACTTATTCTCGAGTGGGACTTGACCATAATAAGATGTGACCAAGTAGTAACACACATATATAGCTTAATACTATGACATTCTCCTCAGATGTGACAGATTTAGGTTGCTAAATTTGGCTTATTTTGCCAGAGATGAGAGCGATGGAAAAATTGAGAGAGGAGATAACACGAGAGTGAAGCTAAAACAGAACAGAGACATGGAAACAAAGAGAGAGAGAGACACGGAGAGATAGATAGATAGATAGATAGAGAGAGATAGAGAGAGTGTGTGTGTCTGTGCGCACGATAACTAAAATAGAAAAATGGAGTATATGTAAACAGATATTAAAATATATATGTTAAGGTTATCTTAGCTACTTCTCCAAATACGTGCATTCTTTTACGGCTTCATGTCTTCTTGACTGACAGCATAAAAGAGTCCGCAAATCTCTAAACCTGTTTGATGTTGCTTTCCCTTCGGCTATAATGTATATACGTGTAAAGGGGTGATAATCTGGTTATTGGCTGCAATTCTATTGAATCCTCTCTTGACTTATATTGCTTGCAACTGCCGCTTTGTATAAATTTGCTGCCTCTTTCATGTGGAATATGAATCGCATTATAAGAATGGGCTGACCCTTTGTTGCACAGCGTCCTTCAGAGAGTTCTTCTCTGGTTTGGGTTCTTCTTCTCTGATTCTTTTGTAGTTTTGATTATGTTTGAAAGTCTCCAGAACGTTATTACGTAATTGCTATAGAAAAAAGAGATGGACAATGAGAGGAGAAACGCATGCTATTAAGATGGCGACGGAGAGGTGGGCGTAAAGAAGAGGAAAGAGAGAGGGTGAAAAAACTGAGAAATAATCATAGAACTACATATAAAAAGTAGTAGAAGTATTAAGAAGAACAGTAGAAGAAAGAGAAGAAAAAGAAGAAGAAGGCGCAGAAACAGTAGGAGAAAAATAAAAGCGTGTCATAGCATACGTGTATCTTATGTTAAGTTGGATGTGTTAATAGAAGAGCCTCATCTGAAATGGGTGTCATAGTAAAACTTAAAATGCGTGAGTTTATGAAAACTGTGATTTTCTCAAAGTAAAATATGCGTTGCGATAACATTTTTTCTATGAAACTAATAAGCTTTTACAGACAACACAGACAGGACGAGCGTGAAAGCGGACGTGTAATAATGTAATAGTTACAAGATGTAGCTGCGGATCGACAAGAAAAAAACTAATGGTAGTTTAAGTTCTATCATCCACACTCTCCTCTCTTTATATCAATATTTCTTCATAATGTAATATAAAATATAACAAAAAAATACTCTATTGTGTTTATATGACTGTCTACCTAATAATTAACGATTTATTAGAAAATAAAGTCTAGAATACGATGAATCGAAAAACCAAGAGACGTTGAACAGAGTAATAGTATCGCCATGAAAATGAAAAAGAGTTTATAATTAAAGCAGAAACGTACAACAGAGAAAGTAAGAAGCTAACGGAAAAAAATAGTAGAACATTACGATAATAATAATAATAATAATAATAATAATAATAATAATAATAATAATAATAATAATAATAATAATAATAATAAAGAAGTAGAATAAGTAGTAGAAGAAGTATACATAATAATGTATTTAAAAAAGAGGGAGACCCGTCAGTGAATATGATTATTGTTCCCACGCGGATTTCTGTATAAAAAAGTTATTCAACGACGTGCAACAAACGAGCGTCGATTACAATGAAAAAATAACAAAAAGATAATAATGTATTTAAAAAAACGAGATCCTTCAGTAAAGATGAGTGTTGATCCCCACGAGGATTTCTGTATAAAACAGAGTTATTAAACGACGTGTAACGAACGTGCAAAGGCAGTGAGAGGATACGAAAGTTTTATGCTTACTGTGATGTGTGTGTGTGTATTCTATGCACATATATGAGTGATACATGAGCCTTTCAATGTGTAAGGGCTGCGGGGAGGGGTTGATGTATGTTGTTTGGTAATAATGACATATTTAGAAAGGACCTTCTCAAATACACCGATAACATTTTTTTTTCTTTTCTGGCCAATTTTATTCTGTCTGATTTTTTGGAACAAGTTAATCTTTAGTTGATCTTACAGCCCGAAACGCTGGTTAACTCACGTAAGCTGTTCTAATGTTTATATGAGTTCATTTTTCTAAAGCTCTTAATTTAATTGCGCACTTTTGAAAAATTGTTCGTTCTGAGTTCAGTTTATTAATATATTTGAACTTAATAATTTCAATGGATGTTATGTATTGTAGTGTTCATGTATGTATAATTCTCGAAATTGCCGATGTTAGATTTCTCTTACCTCTGGGTATCATCTTTATTGCGATCGACACACGTGTGTGCCTGTCTGGTTGCTCGTCTCCACTCCACTTACTACCACAAACTGAAGGTCGTTTCTGAGTTTCAAATATGTTATTAATTTTAGAGTGTTGTGTTTTTATGTAAAAAGATTTCAGTATTTTAAATCTTTTTAAAATTGGTTTCAGTATGTAAAAGCAATAACGTCACATATGAAACCAGTGACAACATTTTTAAATGTTTAACGTAATGCGATTTTCTTCTGTGATGCCATTCCAACATCGCTGAATTTAAATCGTCAACGACCTTCCTGGAACAATGTGAAAAACGTTCTTTGTACGTTTCTGCGCTGTCTTTTTAAAATTATCTTTTTTCTCCAGCGTTTTTGTTCATTTGCTTTTGACACCTGAGGATGATTCGACGAAGAATCGAAAAGGTTCGTGAAACCTATGGAACAGTTATTATTTAAAACCTTAAACTGACAAATTATGTTATTATGTTATTATAATATGTTTATATATGTTCCATAAATACTTAACTGGCGTATAATAGCGCAGCACCGACTGTCAGCTGGACAGTTGAGTTTCAATAACGGCTTGAGGCATAATCTGGTCTAGCCGAAGTGAAGAGCTGTGATAAAGCGAAACAGTATGTATGTAGATGACTATATATATATATATATATATATATATATATATATATATATAATGTATTTCTATGTAATTATTTTTTATTGGTGATTACAGCGTTCGTTGTTTTTTTTGCTAAGTTAACCAGAACCACGTGTCCATGGATTACTTTTATGTACGTATAAAATAAATTAATATATATATATATATATATATATATATATATATATATATATATATATAGAGAGAGAGAGAGAGAGAGAGAGAGAGAGAGAGAGAGAGATGTATACGCTAGCTTACATAAAAGGGTTGCTGGTCGATAAATAGTGTCCCTTCTGTGGCTGTAATGTGCAGTCGTGAAAATAGCGGGTGTTATACACTATTGGTCTACGTAACTGTAATGTTTATGAATTACATCAAACACTATTATATGTTTACACATTTATTAGATGATGATTGATAAATTGTATTATTTTGATTATTCGGACTACTGTTCCCCTTCCGTCAGCCATGACAGCGTACAAGCATTAAGCAATCTGTAATTATTGAAACCGTTATAAGACTGTCACGTAGAACTGATAATGACTTCGCACTTATTATCCGTTGCGCTGCGGGTTCTTTTTGACAGAATGAAAGCAAGCTACTACCGCGGATTAAATAAATTGTTCCGTTAGAAATGCTGTATAGATTCCCGAGTTTTACTTTAAGATTCCCTAATTTGACAAGAAGCACATACAGATTCTAGGAGTTTACATCAATCGAATACAACCCAAGATAACAAGAGTAGTCCGAATATTTCAAATAATACAAATACAAAATTTGTTAGCCGACTTATTTGAGAGATGTTATGGTACCGTTAACAATTTTGACTTATTTAAGAGATTTTATGGTACCGGTAACAATTTTGACTTATTTGAGAGATTTTATGGTACCGGTAACAATCTTGACTTATTTGAGAGATTGTATGGTACCGGTAGCAATTTTTACTTATTTGAGAGATTTTATGGTACCGGTAACAATTTTGACTTTTTCCAACAGTAAATCCTTCGGTGAAAACTACAGAACTTAATAAGTAATCCTCTTCACGATTGATCAGTTTTAACAAAAAACAATGTTTATTTGTCAAATACTAAAGCTCTGAGCTACGGGTTTGGAAATTCAAATGAAAACAATCGGCCAATTTTTAGCATAAAAGGCAAGAAAACATGCTGATATTCGTCCTTCAAAAAGAAAACAGTGTAGGAATTGCTAATAAGTTTGACACTGTCGGGCACTCATCTAGGCCCAACAACTTTATTTACTATTATGCAAGTCCAAAATAGGACAATAACACCCCCGTTATGGCGTCGAATGCGATACACATTAGCGACTGGGTGTGATAACCAAACTTTTATTAGGGTCATTAAATGTATTCATGGCATCATTCGTGAGGAGATCATCTTAGAGAGTTCTGTGTCCAAGTAATACACTTATTCGTGTTGATTATTTTAATGGGTCTTGTGATAGGTTAAATACTTCTTGCTAGCTCGTTGAAATAATAATAATAATAATAATAATAATAATAATAATAATAATAATAATAATAATAATAATAATAATAATGCAGAAAAAAGAACTACTAATCTTAGATAAGTAAACGTGCACATATCGAATGTCATACAATTGTATTATAACTTTGTATCTGTTATTTCAATATATATAACATTTCTGGTTCGTTAAATTAAGTTATGATAAAAACACGTTATCTTAAATGTAATGAAATGTATTTCATTTAACCTCAGTGATGTTGTTTTCTAAGTTGTAATGTTTTGCTGATAAACGATATTAGATATTTTGATAGTGTCGTTTGTTTTGTAAGATGTGTCTTGCATTTTTCTTTTGATAATGTATATTATTTACACATCAGAAGAATGAGTTTATTTCACTTTTATCAAGATTTTATTTATGTCATTATTGTTAAGAAATCAGAATAAGAAAATAATTCTTAAATAATTAATTTAAAGCAGCTTATCTGAATAGAATGAATCTAAAAGGATCTCCATTAAACTTCGGAAAATAAAAACTGAAACCAGACATCTGACGCGTCTCATTTTTCTCGCGTGTGGTAGAAAGATATTGCGCGCATCTAAATGTGTTAGCTGCTTGTTTCGTTGTGATACAGGCGTTAATTTCTTAGCCATTTCTCCGCACCAATTCTTACTATGTAACTATGTACGAAGCTAAGATTTCATAAGTATCAGCTATGTCGCCTAATTACAGCGATCTGATATAGCAAGACTCGATTCCTGTCAATAGAATACCCTGGGCAAACCATCAATAATTCTGCCCTAACTATCTATGTTACAGCTTAATAGCATAGTGATTGTCACTTCTTTACGCATGTTGTCTTGTCTACATGCAGATGGCTCAACAGCAGATAAGGAATACGAGACCACTGACTTTAATTTGTACATCACAATGTTTTGGAAATCTTGCAGTTGGTTGCTACCATGGCTCTTCATATGCCTCAGTAGGCTGGTTACTGACAGAAAAGTCCTGCCACATAAACCACATATCTGATCAGGCTAAAATGTATTTGGGACGTTCAGCAAAGACCGCGCCCGTAAGCATATTTCAAGATGGAATACTCTTTTCGGGTTGTCTGAAATCTTCGGCAGGCGTTACATGTACACTTAAGCGAAACCAATCACTCCAAAGGCAGTCCTTCATGTCCATGCTAAGAGTTATTTAAATTGTGTTTGACTACAGCTTTAAAATGTCTTTTGAAATTGTGTCTCAAAAATTATCCGTACTGCTGTTCCTCATACAAGTTTTCAGGGACCTAATTATTTTTTACCTAAAGCAGTTGCTCTACCCATAACACGTGACTATGTATAACGATCAATTCTCTGCTCGACACACCAGATAACTGTATAGATATGGTGTTTGGTGTGAGCGATTACCAGTGAAGGTTAAGAATTCTTTTACGTTACGTTAAGTGAAACCTCTCGCGGGCCTTGATGGGTCGATAATACGTGGTCCATAGTTTCGAGAAATACAGAGGAATAGACCATATGCGCGATCTTTATACACTAAATTTGTTTTGATGGTAATGGCTCAGTCTCGCAACTTGTATTTTCAAACTTACCAGAGGATATTTCAGTCTTTTCGAACCTTAAAAGTATTTCGGAATCAAATGTCTATCTCGGGAGAGAGTGACATAAGGGGTGCAGATTCGATTATTTAATGCACCTTAAGAGGATTCGAGATCAAAAGGCTCAAACATTGGAAATATGACAAACATGATGAGAATAGACGTTCGATAATACTAAATAATATAAATTATAAACATAACCATAAACACACAAACACACACACACATATATATATATATATATATATATATATATATATATATATATATATATATTTATATGTTATATATATATATATATAATTTATTTAGATACTGTATATCACATATTTCAGCAATGTACCGCGGTTTCATCCAAAAGGGCAGATTTAGACATATGTAATATACAGTATCTAAATAAATTATATTAGCTCTCTTATATGATCGAGCACTTTATTTGATTTCTTTTCATATACAACCTGACACTATATATATATATATATATATATATATATATATATATATATATATATATATATATATATATATATATAACAGTTTCAGTTTAAGATCTAAAATAATTTACGATATCTCCAGGATATTACTTGATACAACATTGATTTGTTTTATTAGAGCTTTAATATGCGCGTATGTGTGTGAATGTGTCCTGGTAGAAGTGTTCCGTCTATTATACATCTCGATGTTTTAGTTCCTTTGAGCTCGTGTGATTTTTATACTGTATTTTTATTGGTCCCCCGATTTATAAAATCAGGGGACTTGTGTTTTGATGTCCGTCCGTCCGTCCGTCCGTCCGAATTTTTCTCCGCAATCATCCATTGAATTTCTCTGAAATTGTGCATGAAGTTGTAACTCTGGTCAGCTTAGAAAGTGAGATTCTCCGATTTTTGTAAAACAATCTGATTAGCCCCCCAGGGGGTCAAAAGCCCTGAAATGGCAAAAAATTACATTTTTTGCCCATGAATTTTCATCCATCCATTCAATTTCTATGAAACTTGGCCAAAATGTGGAGGCAATTGTTCCTAATAGAAAATAAGTATCGCTGATCTTGGAAACAATCTGGTCTGCGTCCCCATGGGGTCAAAAGCCCCCCAAATTGCAAAAAATGACCCATTTCTCCCATAACGTTTGATCCATCCATTCAATTTTTCTGAAACTTGACCAAAATGTAGAGGCAATTATTCTGGACATAAAATGAGCATCCTTGACCTCAGAAAAAATCTGGTTCGCGCCCCCAGGGGATCAAAGGGGGGGTAAAAATGACCCAAATTGCCCAAATTTATTGCATTTTACACTCGCCACATCGAGTCACATACAGAGGGGGACCACGCACGCGTGAATTGTTTTATTTCTATTTTATTTACCGGTGGTTAGTTAAAGTTTATTAGGTTATGTGTGTTTCTTCCCAAATCTGAGTATTTTTCTACAGCGCTCATATGTTGTTTGTATGATTATACTATTTTCTTTGATTCCCATTTTCTCCTAGCCTTTTTCCAAGTTTATAGATTAGACTGTTCTTACTACCCCTACAATTATTGGTAGTATGATGAATTTCTCCCAGTTCTCGTAGCAAGTTGATAAGCTTGCTTCGCTTTTCGGTCTCATGAGTCTTCTACCCTCAAACCAACTCGGGTGGCACAATATAGGATTTCACAGCTATTCTTTTTGTTGATTATTATCAAGTCGGTCTTCTTGCTTCGTTGAATTTGTTTGCTTCTACCTCGAAAACAACACATCAGCGTAGATATATATATATATATAAATATATATATATATATATATATGAAAATTGAAAAAACAGTAAACAGACGCGTGAATTTATACATATAAATAACATTTATTAATCAGTTTTTTAAAAATATATTTTATAAATCCAAATTTTCGGTTTAACAAACCTTAATCATGGAAACAGACCGTATATATATTGTTTTCTTTTTTCTTCTTCAAGGTGGAATTCAACGGCACCGCCAAGACTGGCGATTCTCTCCGATGTTATTAGAGTGTATGTATATAAGTCCGATGTAAGTAGTAGATACTCTGTTAAGCATGGGTTAATAATATGAGTGTTACTACAGCATTGAAAGCGTTATTAAGATATATATTTGAAAATGCGTTAATTTATATCAATAAATGAAATGTATTACTCATTTTTTTATTTTCTCATATATTTTATAAATTCGAATTTTCGGTTAAAAATACATTAACAAAATGATTAATAAGTTTCATTATATATATATATATATATATATATATATATATATATATATATATATATATATATATATAATGGTATTGGGAGAGTTTCTCAGCAGAGTGCTCGATTATTAAAACAAAAGTAAAATTAACTAGATGATTAATAAGAGCATAATATTTATTTATATGTGATACAGTAAGTTAGAAAAACATCCGTACCATCGGTTTCAGATCTGAGAAATCCAGACTTTCATCAGCGGAGTCGTTTGGTTTAGTGGATCAAAAAACGTCAGGAATGTTCAAACGTTTAAAATATGTTTTTTTTTTTCTTATTTAAATTATCAATCAATCAATTATGTGTGTCGGTCCGCTTAATTAATCAGAAGTGCTTGTCTTCTGTGAATATACCCTTTAAGGGGCATTCATCTCTGGTTTTACAGGAGCAGACTGGATTCTCTATTGCCGTTGGCAAGGCTGAGATAATGTTATTCATCGATGGGAAGCACGAGTAACTCATTTTGGTGAGTTTCTGTTTGGTGACTTTGTGCTGAGGAGGGGCATATATATATATATATATATATATATGAAAAATTGAGAAACAGAGATATTATCTGATATTATTTTGTGTTAGAATAAACACAATTGATCTACTGGCAGAATGGTTGATAAAACAAAATTTCACAGGACAATTATAAATCTATAATATATGTTTTCTTTTCAGATATAAAAGGGGGAGAGTAGACATAGCTACAAAAACAGCTGATCTTTCACGGTGAACCACATAGCAAATTGCCATTATCTCGACCTCGTTCAGACTACCCACACACACACACACACACATATATATATATATATATATATATATATATATATATGTGTGTGTGTGTGTGTGGTTTTTTGTGTATGTGTGTGTCTATTATATGTGTATATATACATACATATATATATATATATATATATATATATATATATATATATATATTGTATTGTATCTTTCTTGTTATTATACTATGGAAAATGTGCTCGCATTCACTTTGCATTGGAAATATAGAGCGCAAATAGGTTTTTAGAATTCAAGATGGTGTCACTTGGCGCTTCGTGTATCGAACATGATCACTTGCAGTGAACAGAGAAATCATTACTTTTGAATGTTAAAGCTTAATTATCACCTACTTTTATCATTAGATTTCTGCATATTTCCTTTTATTTGTCCATATTTTTAGATGAACGTATATATATATATATATATATATATATATATATATATATATATATATATATATATATATATATATATCATTTTGTTGTTACCATGACGCATACAGACTCGCTCATTCACCTTTTTCGACTCAGTCGTTAATGAAAAGCATATCGGATCTAATGAAATACATATGGACAGGGACAATCATTTTAATAATGGATGTGTGGATCTAATTGTCATTCCAGAGATGAATCGTATATTTGAGTCATAATTATAATCACACCGCTGTGCCAACAGGTTTTGATTAATCTAAAAATATTCCATTTTTGCTCGTAGGTATTCCGACCGTTTTAAACTCTTCCAATCTCAGTACCTTTTTATTTAGTCGGTTTACCCTGTCCCTGCCATGTGGTTCCCGCTCCTATCACAGTAAGAAAGGGTTTTACTTTGGGGTCTACTGATGTTTTGTATGTTGTATATCACATTGAAGAAAAGACAGACTTTATACGCGATTCGACTCGACAGTCTGCTCCTCGGTGCGTTGCTTAATACCCATACGTCAATCGAGACATATCTGTAGTTCCCTTCCTGAGTATACGTTGTATTTCTTATCCCGTTCTACTCCGTTTTTAAGTATATCTTTTTTTTCACATATTTTACGTCATTGCCTTATTGGATTAAACGCAACATTTAATTTTCATTCGATATCGTTTTGCGATTCGCATTTTGTATATTAATTTTATAATAGCTTTTCTGACACACTTTACCTATATTCTAATTGCACCATTGTCCGTCGACGTTGTTTATGTAATCAATATTCTAACTAGTATCGGATGTTAGTCGTTTTAAACATTATGTCGATATTTTAATAACTGTATTCGTAAATATTACTGAATTGTTCATTTTAAATAGTGCTTTTCGACATTTCGTTATTACATAGTTTCCAGAGATCGTCAGTAATGTCGCCTACATTATCCATCCAGCCGTATCTTTTTAGAATTACAAGTTTACGCCATTTGGTTTGCTTTTTCAAAAGACGACCGCCATTTAGATGCTGGTTTGTTGCACAGACTTAATTTCCACGACTCTACTCATTTGAGAAATCACGTAATATCAGATATGGGAAAATTATCGTAAAAAAGAATAAGAAAGCGCAAAATATGATATAAAAGACTATTTATATTTCACTAATTTACAGAATTTCTGATTTAAAAAAGTATAACGAGACTTGTGAAAAATCGGTTAAAATAACTAATCACATGTCAGCATGTATTTTAAGTATTAACGGGTCGCCGCTTATCAAGGCCCAAAGGCAACTCGAGTATAGCGGTTCCTGAGTTTGTCAGGAGAACAGTAACACTACACTGCCAGTCTTCTACAAAGATAGTTAAAACGTGGCAGAATTTGATTATTAAAGAAGACGGCTCAACAAGAATCTGTTAATATTGGATTAAAAATTACCATGTTGTCGTCAGTTGGGAAGAAGTCCAGCGGTATTGTGTTCAACAGACGGTTTATTTTAACTTTGCTCATGGAAGTTCCATTTAATTTTAGGTACACATAGATGAAAAGAAAATGATTTATAGTGGTTGTAGCTAACGAGTTTCTGTTGTGAATGATGTACAGGTGGGGGCCATAGATTGGAGCTCAGTCGAGCACCTATCGTGGAAATAACTATAGCAACCTCTCTACTTTGGGAATAAGGATTTAAAGAAATATGAACACTCCCCACTAGATTTCGAAGTCGGTTTTGTACTCTGCCAAGGCAGGAAACGGGTTATTATTAATCTATTTAAGTATTATATTAATAACACATTAATAAATAAGAAATTATATTCGCACGTCCATGTCAACATCAAATAACAGAAAATTATTTTTAAAACACTATAACGCCGTGAAAGGCATGAACCCATCTTTACTTGAAATTTCGTAGAAATACTATTCCTAAAACGCGTAATCAGAACACATATATTGCATGTGTTTGAAAGCTTTTTTAATAATATAGGCTAGGCTGAGTAGTGATTCCCGAGATAGTGTTGCAATTGCGTCTACATTATCTCTCTGTCTCTTTTCATCAACCTCTCTCTCTCTCTTTCTCTCGTATGCCCTCATTCCCTATTTATGAGCAGAATACAAGCAACTCCAACGCGATCGAGGTTTATCCTGTGAGTCATTTCTAATTCGAAATTCAGCTGTTAGTTTTTCTTTAAACATAACAAAAAGTTTAATCTAAAAACTATGGTCTACACATGTAATGTGTTTATTGAAAAATAGACATACATTCTCATTCTCCTGTGTGAATAATTCATTTTTAATACATTTGCTCAGCAATGTGTTTTTATGTAAGTAGGCGTAACCGCGCTACTCTCTAGCAATCGAATAAGCATGGCATGAGTAAATCTCATCCCTACCATGCAATCTGTCTGGCTCTTATCCCCCTTCCCCTCTCTCAAGCTCAATATACATCTCTATTATATTGTATATGTGCATTCCCCTCTTTCTCTCAGTCTGTACGCTTATGTGTTTATCGTGCAATGTATTCGATGATAAAATATTTCATCAAATTGTGAAAATATTATAATAGAAACCATTTTCTAATAAAACGAAACGAACTTGTAACTCTCGATTCCTTTTATTTCGTCTTTTAGTCCTCACATTTCATGAGCGAAGTTTTTGACAAATGGGAAACAATCGTTATTTTCTGTGTCGGAATCTATCTCCCTAACACTTATCGTTGGTTAGTGTTTTTTTTTTACCTTGAAGTAGTATGTTTTTAGCTCCTTACATAAAGTAGGTTCATGCATTGTCTGGAGCGATTTCTAACAAAATACAAAAAGAGAAATAATTGGTAGACGTAAACGCTTCGTCCCCTATAAATATAGTCGTAGCAGAGTTGGTATCTCATTCATTTTCTGGTCGTCTCTATGTATTTCTTTACTCGCCGCACGCTCTCTGTCTCTCTCTCTTTCTCTCTCTTATGCTATCTCTGTCTATTCTATTCATTATTCTATTCATGTATATTTATATTTGGCTATCAGTCTGTCTGTCTCTCGTTCTGTCTTCTTCTCTATTTATTTGTATGTATGTATGTATGTACGCATGTATGTATGTATGCATGCATGTATGTATGTATGTATGTATGTATGCGTGTATGTATGCGTGTATGTATGCATGTATGTATGTATGTATGTATGTATACGTTTTCCTCTAGACTGAAATTTCTTATTCCTGTATGTTTCGGTCTGTCTGCATGTCGGCCTGTCTCTCTTGTAATTTTCACATGTCTTCAACACTGTCACTGTATTCCTCTATGTTTCCGACTGTGTCTGTTGGTATTTTTTCTGTATTTTTCTCTGTGCGTGTGTGTGTGTCTCTCTCTCTCTCTCTCTCTCTCTCTCTGTTTGCCTCTATCTCTCACTCTTTTTCTGTTTTCCTTCTTTTATTTCTGTTTCTCTCTCTGTACGCATATGTATTCGCCTACAATATCACTTTGTATGTTTGTATGTTTCTGTTTGTCTATCTGTCTGCCCGTCTTTCCGCACCCCCTTCTTCCTTTATGTATGCATGTGTCTCTACCTTCACTCTGTATTCCTGTATCTTTATGCATTCCTGTCATTCCCTCTTCACCCTCTCTCTACTGCTCTGCCCCTCCTTCCCTCTTCATATATCTTCGCTCATACTGTCATACTGTATTGCAAGGTAATTAGGACGTGAGTAAAAACACGTAAAAATAAAAATATAACGTGCGAAACTCGTACACAAGTACATCATTACTTGCTTTGGTGCAGGCCGTGATTCGTGTTTTTCACAGTGTACTATATGCATACAAGAGTCCGTAAGAGTTTCCCTTTTAATTCAGACCGTCTTACTAATTAGAGAAGGACACAGACAACGACTTTGCAAATACATTTGAATACATTTGTAAAGATTTGAATTCTTTAATGCTAATTTAATTAAATATACTGTATTTCTTAACAGCATTAGACGTTCTATAGAATAATGGTTCGATCAGTTCAACGTGTCCGTAATTTAATTATGAATACATGTGTATCCATACTTTTTAATCATTCAATAGCTACTCAAAAAAGCATTGATTATTATTTTTCAATGTGGCGATGAATCTTTGCAAGTGGCTTTTCTCATCAGCTTAGTTTAGAAACAGCATTGTACATCGATAGCCGCCATTTATATTTTATATAGTACAACTAATGTTCGTCGGATGATTGGCGTTGAGTTCGAAATAAGATTTATGTTCTAACGTCACACAAAGGTGTGCAATAACATAGTTACATACGCCTACGCATCTCTATAACATTTCGTATCTCTTTCCGTCACACGTTCGAAATACCGTAGATTAAAATTCGACAGACAGATTCCCGAGTTCGACAAGATACATCTGAAGAAAGTTTGAAGTTACATCGGCCGAAACGTCGTGATAACAAACATCCACGATGAGTAATGTAGTCCGACAAATCTAATTAACACACACTATTTATCCTTATCTAAAATATTCCGAAACCTAATAATTATTTCACCTAAAACAAAAACGAATTGGGTTATTACGTGTTCCCATTACAGCATCATTATATCTTGTTAAACATGAATTAAATATATTTTCACTACATTTTGTGAAAATCGCTTCCAAACCTTTTTAGTAATTTTATATTATAATACAAGCAAATAACATCGGAGAAAAACAAATTGCATTGCCCACTTCTGTCTCATGAGACGATAAATACAATTTAGTTAGATTGTATGTATTGTCTCACAAGAAAGAAGGGGAAAATGCAATGTGTGCCAGTGCGATTAGGAGTTCATAGGGGGCAGCGTGGGGGCATAGCAACCCACACTTTTTATGACCCAACCAGATCAGTGACCTAGAGAAAACGACGAGACACCAAGTCAAAACTTGCGATACGAGAAGAAGGACATATATGTCTCTCTACTCTATCCATCGCTTTTTTCCTCTTTTGCTTCATATATATATATATATATATATATATATATATATATATATATATACATATATATACATATATATATATATATATATATATATATATATATATATATATATATATATATGCTTTTACGATTAGAACCATTTCTGAATTTTGTTTAAAATACAGAGAATATCTAATATATTATAGTTGTATACAGCTGTTTTAAGGCAGTGTTTATCTAGACTAATAGAATGAAGCATGACACACTTTTTACACCGGGTATTCATTAAGACATACTTTTTGTAGGTGCCCAATTATAATTTGTTGTAATTATAAAACAATATCAAAAATTACAAATGTATACCAAATTAAAAAACAAATCCCCCAAATAGATTAATTGTCAAATACCCCCCTCTCTATCTCCCTCTCTCTCTCTCTCTCTCTCTCTCTCTCGTTGTCTTTGTTTATATATATATATATTTGTATATAGATATAGATATATATATATGTATATATATATATACATATATATATATATATATATATATATGTATATATATATATATATATATATATATATATATATATGGGAAATGAAAAAGGAAAAACTAAAATATATTTTTTATATATTCATTAACGTTTCGTCTTTATTGTAAGACTTCCTCAGGATGATAATTTTAAGAAGAATGTCATGCAAATACATCGAAATATTGGGTTTACATGATCGTTTCATAAGAAAAAAGTAGTAGCCGTGGCTACAAAGAGCGCTAGACCAAGGTCCGGGCTGAGAAAATTCAGTCAGTGGTAGAGAGTGAAATGAATGTGGACAGCTGTGAGTGAAAGAGGGGAGGGGTTGGAGTGTTAGTGAAATTTTCTTAGGGTTAGAGAGACGGAAGGGGTTGCTGAGGTTTTTGTCGTGGTGAAGTGTAGCATGCATTTTGAGGGGTTGGGGAAAAGAGGAGGGAAGTGGGAACTCTGTGTCTTTGGTGTGTAGGTAGTATCATATTTTTTGAAAAAGATTTGAAGGAATGAAGATAATTTAGAAGTATACGAAGTGGGTGGGTAAGAGTGTGAAGGAAGTTGTCGAAAGGGTGAGATGGGTACGGGGGAGAGGGGGGGGGTTGTTGTTGTTAAGTGTGAAATTTTTGGAGAGTAGGAGTATTTACCAGCTGGCTATCACAGGAATGTATGAATATAAATGAGTTAGAAGGAATGTGTTGAATGTGCTTTGAACATTACAATAAAAGGGAGGAAAATAAAGAGAAAGAGAAAAGTGTTATAATATTTTGGCGAGAAATAGTTGAAATGTAGTTTTGTGCAGGCCGTGTTGGTGGTTTGAAATTAAATTGAGGGTAAAAGGGGTTTAAATATCTAAATATTTGTGAGGATGTCTAGATTGTGTTCATTGGTAAGGCTGTTATTTGTGTTTAAGTGGTTTAGATTTGTTGTGAATGAAAATGTATGTGAGGAGGAGTTAGTACGTCAGTGTGTATGCGGTGACTTGTATATAAGTACAATTGAGAACGAAGAGAAGTAAGGTTAGCCATGATCAAGGTTTAGTTTTTGTTCGGTCAGGATACTTTTGCTGATAAAGGGGTACAGATTGTAGAAGCCATTTCGTTGTCTGATGGTCTTCGTACCTTCTGATGGCTGTGATTAGTGCTATTTCCAGTAGCCTTCGCCGAGCTTTGTGATGAATGTGTTTGGTGATTTTGGCCAGTTCAAATTTGAAAGCATGATCGTGCTCTAATACATGGGAAAAGTGAACTTTTCATCAACCCATCATGTCAACCCAATATTTCGATGTACTTGCATGACATTTTTCTTTAAATTATCAGCCTGAGGAAGTCTTACAATAAAAACGAAACGTTGATGAATATATATAAAAAAATATCTCTTGGTTTTTCCATTTTCAGTTTCCATTACGTCGGATTACTCTCATCGTTCCTTTCTCATATATATATATATATATATATATATATATATATATATATATATATATATATATATATATATATATATATATATATATATATAGGGTGTTTCAAAAGTCTTGGGAACATAACGATTTTTAATAACTCAAAAACTATTAGGAGTTGAAAAATGAAATTGGTACCGTTGGAAAGGTTAAAGTTTCAAGTTTTGTGGGGAATCTTCAAAGTTGCTCAATATGAGCACCATTCGTCACACGGCAGACATCTAGTCGATAGTCCATTTCCTGCCAAACGCGTTCCAGCATCTTGACGTCAATGGTTCCCACAACTGCCGTCACTCGAGCCTTTAGTTCGTCAATATCTCTTGGAAGGGGCGGCGCATAGACTTGTTGCTTGACAAAGCCCCAAAGGAAAAAGTCACACGGGGTAAGATCTGAAGACCTAGGAGGCCAGGGCATGAGAACGTCATCACCTCGCCCAGATCTCCCAATCCATCTACCAGGCAGCCTTGTGTTAAGAAACTGCCTTACTCTAAGACTCCAGTGTGGTGGTGCACCATCTTGTTGAAAAATGAAGTCATCAGATTCTGCTTGTTCCAACTGAGCCATTAACCAGTCTTCCAGCATGTTGAGATAGGATTCACCAGTGATAGTTGCCTCTTCAAAGAAGAACGGTCCATAGACACCTTTCTTGGAAATTGCACAAAACACGTTCACTTTTGGTGAATCTCGCTCGTGCTCAAGAAGTTCATGAGGATTCTCAGTACCCCATATGCGAGTGTTATGCTTGTTAACTTTGCCATTCAGATGGAAGGTCGCCTCATCGCTAAAAACAAGCCGGTCATCAAAGCCGTTATCTTCCAACTTCTCTTGCATTGCAATGCAAAAGTCACGGCGAAGTGGCTTATCAGTGTCCTTCAACTTTTGGACCAACTTGAGCTTGTAAGGTACCATTTGCAGTCGTTTCCTTAAGACACGCCAGACAGTTGCTGGAGCAAGCTGAAGTTCCCTGCTGGCTCTTCTCACTGATTTACGGGGGTTCCGCTGAAAGGCTGTCCGAACTTGCTCAACTGCATCTTCTGAAGTTGAAGGGCGACCTGTTCGCTTACTTGGGCACAAACACCCATCTTTCACAAATTTAGCATGCCATCTGACAATGGATTTCCTTTCAGGGGCTTCTTTTTTAAATTTCCTGCGAAATGCACGCTGAACACATGTCCACGATTCAGTCTTTGCAAATTGGAGGACGCAAAATGCCTTGTCTTGTTTAGAGAACGCCATTACTGCACCTGGAAAGATAACACGAAAATCATTAGTATGGCTAAAAACTTGATTAAGCAAGCTTTAAAATGGAACCAGTTTCATTTTTCTACCTGGAATAGTTCATGAGATATACGCATTTGTAATGTTCCCAAGACTTTTGAAACACCCTGTATATTAGCATAAAACTTCTTGCCCTCTGGGCAGTAATTGACTTAGCTATAGCGTTATGTATAGAAATACAAAGAAACCATGTTCTTTTCCCATTTTAGTTATTTGAAGAAAGATAACAAAATGATTATTGTCATGGTGTTATTTTATTTAATTTTGTGTTAGCATTAAAATGAATTCCCCATAATGAAAAAAATAAACGAAACATCAAGGCGATTGTGAAGAATAACCAATACAAAAGAGGGCGAATAAAACTCATAATCAACAAATACCTGTTCACACGGAAAACAAATGTACCTTTCTACTTACCTTCCTATTTGCTGTGTGTTTTAAAAAATGTTAAAGTGTTTTATTGCATTTTAATAACGCGTATACATCCGATCGCGTAACAGTTCCATTTTCAAGATTACGTAAGCGAACTGACCCAAACACTTTAAAGTTTTCTTTTTACCTTATTAAAAAAAGAAAATACAAAAAAGTCATCAGGCCTCGTAGACAGTCGGTGATCGACTATCAGCTATCATTGTTTATCAGGTAAACGTAATATATTTGACCGAACTTTTTAATTGAAATTAAAACGCTTTAATATACTTTAAAACACAAAAAGTAAGGCAGCTTGGTATAAGAGTAAGTTTTATTGCATTTGGTAACAATTATGTTTACTATTACTTTCTGATGATCATTCTTGACAATCGCACAAAAGCAGAACGTCCATTGGGCAAATAAAAAGAATTATATATTTCTTAGTAATTTAAAATAGTTAACTTGTGTTTTTCGCTTTTATTATTAAAGACAAAAAAATAAAATTATACTTCATGACGATTTAAAAAAGAATAAATGTTTTTTTTTATAATTAAAAACGTTGGTAAATTTGGAACTGAACACCTTCAGCTGAATTATCAACCTACTTTAAAATGAGATTATACTTTTTAGGCTAATTCAAACTTATTAGGGTAGTTAACTTATATACTTTTTAACACTAACCCTGGCAAGGTTGTACGACCACAGGTAATCGCCTAAAACGTTGATCCTCCAGTTGCTAAAAAAGAATAACACACATAATTTATCTCTAACAATAGCAATAAAATAGTTCCAAAATAAGTAAGGATTAAGTCATAGAGTGAATGCGGTATTTTGGTGAGGATATATAGCGTAGAGTAAGTCCAAGGTATTTAGAGAAAACGTATAACTATCGAACCCCCGAAAAACAATTGGTTGTCAAAAATGTAAGAACATCGCAACTCCTTTCCCCCCAAAACGATTATGGCGTCATGCCTAAGTTTAATAAGTTTCATTCAAAAGTCATAATTTAAAGGACTTTTTATGAATTACTCTTTGTTGTACTATTTGAATATAATAAACCTGTAAAGTCTGTAACTTTAAATTTGTGCTCTCATATTCTCTGATTATATATATATATATATATATATATATATATATATATATATATATATATATATATACATATTGTCATCCAGGTAAAGTAAACATCAACAGGATAAGAATACAGAGAATTTGAACTGGGCTAATAAAAGTGCTCAATATAAAATAGAGCTTTTATATATATATGATTATTCTAATTTATTAAAACATGTACAAAATCTGCGACACTGGCATGCCGATGTTATTGATCAACAGCTGTTAGAAACTGAAATCTCATCAGGAAGAATTACCTCAGATAATATTTGCGAAGAATGAAATAGTAGACAGAAGAGCAGAAAAGTAAGGAAAACAGAAATTTAAAATTTGGAAAGTCACGTCGTATCTAAAACTGTGGTCGAGGGGGGGGGAGAATTTGTAGTAATAATAAGGTAAGTGATATTTAATTTACTGTAGAAAATGATAAGTTAATTTTTTATTTGGGTCAGAAGGAAGTAGGTTTTTTTTTAAATATGATTATTATAAAACTAGTTACGGAAGAATGATTTAATGAATGCGTTAAGTGGAGGATTGGATTTATTAATATTGTTGTAGCAATTATTTTGAAACTGTCTAATTTGTTGGTCACTAATATAGTTAGGGAAGCCATTATTTATTAAAGTTTGTTTGATATTGTTGATATTGTTGATTTAATGTTTGAATATAGTTTAGGGGGATAAAATTAATTTGTCTCGAGTTTTTGCTAAGAAAGTTAAAAGTGCATGGATTTTTATTAGTAGTCTTTCATTACGTGGATGTAGAGGAGTGTTGTTCTTATCTATAGGTAAAAGGTAAAGGTCACATAGCCTGGACGCGCACGAGTGTCGTTGTCGACATCGCACACTGCCCACGGCCGTAGCGGCGGTGATTTGTTAAGAATCACCGTGTCTAGGGCATAGCATATGGAAGGCGGAGCCCATCCCTCTCCTTCCGCTGCCTTGAACCTTTGGACAGAGGCAGTTTTCAGACCGTGAGTGGGATCGAACCCGAGTCGTCCAGCCTAAAGACAAGTGCTATAACCACTCGTCCACAGACCCTCCCTTATCTATAAGAACATTTAAAACAGGGATTTTGTTGTAAATACGTGAAATTAAATACAGAGTTACTTTGGAAGGCAGTTTGTAATTTATTAATTTCAGTTTTGTTATTAGTAAGTATTCAAATATCGTCTACGTATCGTAGATATATCGGTGGTTTCGTGATGAGATTGCATACGTTATTTTCTAAGTGAAACATGTAAAATTACTATATGTTAGACCTTGCATAAATCCATCGCGACGCCATCCTGTTCAATATAGATATTGCCGTGATGATCATGAAAGGGCATTTCAGTAGTGCAGGCCAACCGAATTTCACGCAAGGTGTTAAGGTTAATTGTGAGGGGCGGTTATTAGGGTTGTTATAAATATTATGAATGATAATGTCAGTCGTTTCTTTAACGGGTACATTAGTAACAACGGAATTCAACATCTAAAGAGGCAATTACACCATGTTCCTGTTTTTCAATTCTTAAAGGTGTTTTTTTTATTATAGGCGACTTTAACCCCATATCTATTTACGAAGCTGTTAATACACATAAGGCGAACTTTCCGCTTTGCCATATTATCTCTGAAAACCCTACATTTTCTTAACAACGGTCAAAACTAATAAACGATTTGATATCCTCATATATTACTAACCTTAATTGTATTACATCTACAAATAGACTAATTCAAGTTACCAGTTAACTATATTATAATATATTTTTCTTGGGGTCTCTTGGTCGTACCGGATTCCAGTATTATAATCCACATCGTCTGGTGGTGGTTGTTACTTGAAGTTACATTACTTTGAGAAGATGCACAATTCTTCGTATGAGCTAGTGTATGGCTATGTCTTGGCATCTTATTTAGGCTTCGAATACTATGTTACTTTTCATATTTGGTCAGGGTTAACTTGTAGGGGGATATATCGTCATGCCAGGTTGTCCTGACAAACCCTTGTACAGAGAGAGCGAAGACACTCGAAGATGGTTTCTGGTAGGAAATACAAACTCTCATGTATGTAATTCAAACTCTATGTGTGTGTGCGTATGTAAATTCGCATGACAATAATGTGACGAGGACGCTGAAAATTTAAATACTCGACGTGACAACTATTCCTGTTAGTATTTTTGTATTTGTTATCACTTATTTTTCTTGTTTTCTGAGTTGGGTTTATTTAATTATTGTCAATGGTGTTAATGCATTCAAATAAATATCGCGCCTGAAATAGATGATACAATGTTTCGTTCGGCTCTTCTGCCTTTCAGTAATTGATAACGCCCATTTGTTGCTTGCAATGCCATTTTCTTTTGCTTGTCTCTTTTTTAGCTGCGTCCTCAGTTCATTAAGACATGCTTTGTCCGTAGGTGGTGGTGGTGGTGGTGCTGGCCGGTCTGCCACGCGTCATCTTCAAATATGATTTTAAGCACGACTGATTCAGAATAAAAGTACACATCTCATTGTAAATACGACAGGGGCATTTTTATAAGATGATATGCCCGTCGCTCGATCTTCCACGCTTTAGTTTGTAAATTGATGTTCGTTGGTTACAAGTTCCAACTGATATTCTCGCTAGTCTGTAAAGCTTGAGTTTACACTAGCATGTTCATTGTTCTGTCAAGCTTCAGTTTAACTATAGTTATTTCGTTAGTCGGTTGTATTTTTAGTTTTCTGTTATACTTCCAGCTGATCTGCGACGGTTAAATATTAAATAGCAGTTCTCGCTGATTTAGCACGCTCAGATTTAGTTATTTCTTTTTTTCATTTGTATGTCGTGCTTACGGTTAAAATCGCATGTTTAACCTTAAGCATGCAGGTTGAACTTGAACGCTAACCTTTACCCAAAGCATGCAGGTTGAATAGATGCATATAAAGAACACTAATTCTTGTTTTAAATACATTTTGATTTTGATTTTAAAGAACAAACTAAAACATTCGGAAATAATTTCATGAAGAAAATTAAAATCTAAGCAAACATTTTTTCTTGTGTTTTCTTTTACGGCAATCTTTAATTAAGCATTCTTATTTGTATGGTTATTAGCATCGTACATAGGTGTTAATCTTTGAAAATTTTCCGTGTAATTATCAGAAAACGGTCTTATCGGGTTCATCCGTATCACTAAACCCAACTGGAGTATCCATCCCTGGACAAAGTCGTGGTATTAATACCGTCTTTGATCTGTAAAGGCTCGAACGCCAACATACTTGAAAGCAAATGATTTTTTGGTTACCGGCGCATGATATGAATCTGTTGGGCTACGGACGACCTAAATTAAGACTAATCCCTATTTTCACTAATTGTTAAAGGTTTAAATCTATATAGCCTATCAACAGATATGAGTTAGATAATAGGGCAGAATAGAATCCTAAACTTTGGTGAGATGATAATCTTTAAAACAAGACTAATCCCAAACTAGGTTGTCATTGCCTACCATAAATAATTATAGAATTCGAAAGAACAATTTCATAGATCTAGTTCATATGAACTGGTATCCTAAATAGCAAGTAGTTCTGTTAGAGGAAGATCTTAAAGGAAGTAATACTGTCACTGTGAATTAAAAAAAACTTACATAATTGTACATTCGGGCTTAGAAAGTATGTGTTTAAGTTAAATAAGATACTGTATGCTATAAAAATAACAATTTGCTAACATTTTATAAACCTGTCTACATGTGTACAATTTTTATGTAGTTTTGTTTTTATTAAAATTATAGATATGTATTTTCAGTTAATGGATTAAACATCTAGAAAAGCTCATTTTCAAAGAAAAATGTTTACTATATTAACATAATATATATTATTCACATCAATATATATAAAAATGTCTCTATATTGTGGTTCAACAGTTTAAGATAAAGCGGTTGTCTTAATAAAAACATGTCTAAATGAGTTCAATATCAAGCGGCCGAAAACACTAGAGCAAGTCGTAAATAATTACTACCATGGTGAAAGGTGTTTGAAAATAGATCTGCCATAATTGCAGATTCGGGTTTATATAGACAATCAGATATGAATTAACTTAATTTTGAAGCATTTTAGAAACCTGTATAATTGTATGCGGTTTGCATATAGTTTTGATTTTACTAGCAGGAACTATGTAAAATGCACAGTTATATTCTTCAACTGTTGTTTATTTCTTCTGAGCTTAAAAATATGTCATGTCTGGCAAGAATGATCGCAGATTTCACAATATTATCGCACAATTTGTGTTCAAACTAAAAGAATACTTATTTAAGTACCCCGATTACTGTAGTTTATAAATATATCTTATTATGGAGGTCTATCTCCAAAACTCTTGTCGGGCCTTGTGAAATATTCTGTTCTTTGGATGTCCGTAGCGAACACACATTTCGCGATATTATTGTACCATTTTTGAACAGAACTGCTGCTACACATTGTGTTGACGGTAAAGTTGAAAAAGAAGAAAAGAAAGAGCATGCACGAAATAAAAAACAGAAGTTCGACTCCTGAATTGTATTAAATTATTAATACAATTCGGGAACTGTCAAAGAATTCGACTCTAGAATTGTAGTTTACAATTCAACAATCCACGACTATCGTGAATCGAGTAAATCGACATAAAACGCAAATTAAATTCATTTCTCCTTTTCTCGCTTATAACTCTACGGATCGTAATGTTATCACACAACACCCAGGGATACAAGATTCTATTTTCTTTAGTTTAACGAGAATTCGCCCATGCAAAACAATGCACATTTGCATGAGTGAACTCTTGTCCTCGCACAGAAATGCCAAGAGTCTATCTTGTAATCGGAAGGCTCTGAGTTAAATCTCCGATAAACGACACACGGGACAAACCTCACTCTTTTACCTCGTTGGCCCGCACGATGGCTGCTACACTTTGTTCGTAGACCGAAAGTCAAGAAAGTGGAATTTAAATCGAGTTTCACGTTCGACATAATAGCAGTATCTTTTTTTCAATGCATCCTCTACAATCGAGCAAGTTGATATTTTAAAAAAGTACCGGGTGATGACGTATGAACGAACATGAAATTGATTTAGCGTACGATTAGATTGATATAAATTAGAGATATTTATTTTAGTTGAGAGCTTAAACATAAAGATCGGCCCCTTTTTAAATTAGGACATGTTTTAATTAGTTCACTGTATCAGACGGAGGCAGAGACGTAGTAGGCGGCGTATCGCCAACCGACTGACAGATATAATATTCTACTGGTCAGCTTTGAAACCCCAAAAATAATAAGGAATATTCTTTCAATTATGTGCTCTATTAGACTTGCGTCTATAAAAAGACGGGGTGAGTCTAGTTGTTTGAACACATATCACTTGCTATACAGTCAATGCTTTGTAGATACGAGCGAGACGACAATGGTGTGCAAGAAATATTAAATAAACGTATGTAAGATTTATTAGAAACTGGAAAAAAGAAATACGTCATAGACATTTAATTAAAACAGCGAATTGTCGATTTAATAACGTAACTCTGCAAAATGATACGCATATCATGTGGATACATATTTGATTTGATGAAGTAAAACCAGACGCATATAGACGAAAGCGTGTTTTTATCATACATAACCAAGATAGTATGAAGATGAGGGAATTCTATCTGCGCCTTATAGAAATGTGTGAACCTATCTAAAAATCTATCATGACAGACGGACGAAAATGCTATTTAAAACTGAAGTGTGACAGACCAAGTGTCGGACAGCTTCTCTTATCGAGATGTTTGCTTTTTGTTTTGTATTTATCGTTCTCGCACAACGGTAAGATGTGACACACGGTCGAAAAGTTGGATTAAAAACCCAGCGCTCTAGGGGAAGAGCACTCTGGCCTACAAAAATGCCTGGGCAGCCCCGCTAGCATTTCCCGGTAGGGCCGCCTCAGACTATTAGCTATAAACTAACCCCTTCTGCAATGGTTAGAAAGAAAAGGCTTGGCGGGTGGATCTCTACTAGAACTGCACAGAACAATACCCTCAGACCGACGGAATCAAAGCCCGGAGCCAATACGGTACCGGTCTACGAGGTGTAACATCCATCGGAACAGATACTACACTTGTATTCATTTGAAATAAGACGCTCTGATGCAATGTACCCGTTCAGCAATGGAAATCATATTTCAAACTGTACAGTGAAGATTTACTTGTAATCACTTAAAACATGGAATATGAAAAATCCTGAGTTAATAACTCGATGTTTACCATCACTTCATTCAATACATGTATTCATATCTAACACTAATCCGTGTATATTCACCATTGCGCGTATTTGTAGCTTTCTCATGATAGTGTTCAATATTCATAAATAAATACACACCGCAAAAGAATCTTCGTTATGTCGTGCTCTGAAACAATTAAAGACTTCTATTTATCGAAATACATTTAATAACGTTTTTTTGCTAAATACTTTCTCCGTAGTTAAAAATGAGTTTCCATACTATCATACAACGTACATTGTATGCAATATTTAGCTATACAAGTAGCACAAATATGCAACCGGAACTTTAGTTATTCACTAACCAGCCTTCAAGATATTTTTCATTTAACTAGAGGGTAGCTGCCAAAGTCAAATTTTGGAGGGATCACTTATCTTCTAAACAGAAATTTGGGTTGATTAAGATTGACTTTTTAATTTAAAATAGTACACAGTCTTGCCTGATAATATAGGTGGCAAATAGCCAGGGACAGTGTGAGTAATAGACATCACTTCATATAAATGTTAAGGTATGCTTAGGTTGATATTAGTTTTAAGTTGAAAGTGTGAAACTCAGGTTCACTGTATTTTGCATTTAAATATATTTTCTGTATCTTTTTAATTCTTGTAGCTTAATTAAATGTTAAGACATATCAATTATTTTAGGGTCATGTGATGGGAGATTAAACCATCATGCTAAATGTTTATGCTTCAAGTTCTTAATATATTCAGATATCTATGAATTGATTTCTTTCTTGGCGTATAATTTGTAAGTAAATAGTACGTTAACGATACAGTCTACTTAACTCGTAGATATTAGAATTTGACGGATCACTGGTCAGAGTTAACCTCGAAGTAATTGTAACTCAGGTATAATTCGACACTGTTCAAAGCTTTAAATATTGGCCTCAACACCACATATAGTTTAAAGTTATATCCAAGACCGGGTTGGGGTTTAACTAGTTGATAGTTTAGTAAATACAAGATAGCAGAAGTGTTTCTATTTCGCTATAGTGGATTGAACAGTGTTGCTGTGTGGTGTACATATTGTCGATGGATGTTCGAAACATACGTTTAGTACCCAAGATCGCTTTTTAGTTGACCAGTTTAAGTAATTATAGTGTAAACGAATTTCTAGTAGTAAAGGAATAAACTTGTTACTGTCTTCAGATGGCTTCTCGGTACATTTTGAATGCATGTAATCATTTCATGTATAAATCACGGTGTCTTCTCTTCATGACAGCTTCTGTCTCGAAAGACTTGTAATCATCTCCGCTCCTCTCGTTCTGAGAGGCAGAAAAGTCTGCGTTAAAAAGAAGAACACTGTTTCATATATATTTACGTCCCCCATCTATCATCCTATCAGAAAACAAAATAAAGAAAAAAACCTGAAGACTGGAAATGATTTAGTGAGCGTAGGGTTAGGGTTAGTGTTAGTGATTGAAAGGGGGAAGGGGACGGGTTAGGGTTATGGTTAGTGATTGAATAGGGGAAAGGGTGGTGCATTACGTGTGATTGGAAACGTTGTAAGATCAGTTCTTACTGGACACGTTTTATTTAGAAAAAAAAGAGAGAAGAGTAAAAGACGAGATTAGATGAAAGTGACAAAAGAGAGTTATGGTTGTTTTTGCCCCGGAAGTGTCAGGTTCGAATCTCTCGCGTAGACCTCTTTCAGAAGTGTATCGTTGTGTTTTTATTTTCATTTTTAAAAATTTCTTCCCACCGTCCACGCCCTAATTTTGTGTTGTTCATTTGTTTATATATGAACCACTTTGATCTCCCGTTTTTTCTTGCGGTGAAGACATCTTTACAGTGTAACAGTCACGACTGAGTGTTCAAAATTCTGTTGTTTCTTTTTTGCTGAATAAAGTTTGACGATCTCGATATTCTATTATTCAAACCATGCATATATCTAAATCTTACTGGGAAAGTGATTCGTGTAACTGAACTAAATCCAATACACTTTAAAGAAAAGGAATAAGTAAGTGGATACACCCTGAATCGAAAACTACAATTTTTACATAGATTTACCTCAATGTTTGCATTCATATAGATCGCATTACATGTTTTTATGGTTAACTTTTATTCAGTCTTATCTGGTGTTCTGAAATTTAGAATGCTTTATGAACTCATCCACAAATATTTGACTATGATTTGTTTGATGACAACGTATAAAGTATAATCTTGTTATCTTTTCCAGTTTTCAGTCTAATAATAAAGAAGCAATAAGAATATGATATACACACTGAATGCCATAGTATTTTTCACTCATTCCTTTTCGCTGGTTTTACTTTGGTTTTCTTCGACTGGTCACGTCTCATCACTCATAGTTTTTTGTTCACGTTTTTATATCTAACAACCTACCTTAGACTCACTTGTTTACATCGTTATTGTATATTCTACGCTTACACCCAAATTGTCAGTGTTCGAATTCGACAATTCCATTGTTAAGTATTAATATAGAAAATTGGAAGGTTATTTTTGTTACCTATAAAAATAAAAGTATAATTTTCATAGAAAAAGGTTACGTGGGAATTTCTTTTTCATAGACATTCAGGAGGCTAACTGAAGTATCTAAATACAAATGAAAGTATTCATAACATATTACATCGATTTAAAGAATTCGTTGTTCTTGCAATAATATGCTCTCTCTAGTTGCATATTTTCTCGGATATATATGATGAAAAAAAAAATAAAACTGTCCCCCAATGGAGGAGGTAATCACTTGGAGAATGGTGTAATGAGAATAGAACAGATAATCCACTGCATTAAAAAGAGAAGGTGCATATACTACACTAATTCCTCTCCAAAAGCAAATGTGAATCCCTGAAAGAATTTCACCATGAGCACATAACGGATACTACACTGACTACCATGATTGTACGATGAACACACAACTGATACTAACAATGGAGGAGGTAATGCTTGAGAAAATGGTACAATGAAAATATAACACAACCTATCCCTCCTGAATTGAGGATTGAAATATAGTACATTAGTCTGAACTAATGTAGTGAACTGAATTAAGCATTAAACTATCGTAATAGTATTGTTTCGGCTTCAGACAGACAGCTACTAAATCTCCATTCGTACAATATGTAACAGCATACTTTCGGTTTCAGATATAGAAGTAGTGGCATTGTTTCGGTTTTAGACGAGAAGATACGCCATCTCCATTAGTAATTGAAGTAATAGTATATTCTCGGCTTCAGATATAAAAGTAATAGAATAGACAGACATGTACCTAAGCACTATTAGTAATAAAAGTAATAGTATAAAAACAAACATAAAAGCTCGATGCGCGTTTATAAAAAGGTGATGCATTTAAACTTTTTATTCATCGGGTCAGCGAAAGGAACGAAAGTTATTCCCATTGGACGTGACATTATAAATGGAGCGATACACTACTTAAAAATAGAAAAAAAAGATTGGTATTCAATTCATCGTGTCAACCATTGAACTGACAGACAATTAGTTGTATTAATACACACCTATTTCCTGGAAGACAATATTGCCATCAATCAACATCAGTGTACGTAGAATGTTTGGTTCCCGGCGGAGTCATTTCCGGTAATGGGAAGTTCCGCGACACAACTTGAAATTGCAGTTCTTATATGAATGTTTCGTTTCATAGTAATAGGTTCTCTAAGCGCATGAATGCAGAAATTCGGTTTCTTTAACTCGATGGAATCACGGAAAATCCGTCTAAAAACAGTAATTCAGCAGATTATCTTTTATTTAATTGAAATTATGTATAAACTAGTTGGTAATAAATGTAGTTCAATGTAAATTCTTAGCATCAGAAATAAACCTTAATTGATGTTTCGTAATGTATCGCAATATGTTAATCGTTTGAAATTGTTCTAGGTAGCATTAATTGTCACTACAGTCGTTTACTACATAACTTATTATTCCGTAAAACATTCAGTTTTATAGATCATTTGACCACCTAATCAACAATACTAAGTTTTAGAACATTATTAATCACCTAATTAAAAGTCCTATTTTCAATACCTGTAATCAATTATCATTTTAGTTCGATCTAGATTTAGAAAATGAGGTAGATATGAACATCACCTGGTAAAAATGAATATTTGTAAGATATCGTATATTTCTACAAAGCAACAATTCGCCCCTGCATGAAGTATGTTTACCATATCTTGGCTGGTACAGCAACAAATAGTCTATCCCTATTGCAGAGGGTCCCAAAAAGAGTCTCTAACCATAACAAGGCCAGCACTGTCTAGCAAGCGTAAGCCGCTGTCCAATCGCCACAATGTTGCAACCACCTTAATTGTTTTACAAATACTTCAACGAAATGTGCTCCGATGAACTTGCCGAAATTTTCCCCCTTTTACATATATCCCCGACCAACTCAACAAGCAGTAAAATCCTCTCCCCGTTTCACTGTAGAGGTCCTCAGATACCGGAAAGCTTTTTACTCTGATAGTTTATATCATCAGATCGCGTGCCTTTTGAATTCTCTACCTGTTCCTTGATTTCTCGTCTGTACTAACATTTTAGAAATTGAGATATAATTTGGGCAAACATCTCGCTGCGCGACTCCCCACTTAAAGGGCTCCTATAAATCGTACTCTTAATTCACAGTAGCTTCTAACGTTTTCAGGGTAAATTGAAGTATAACAAACTTATAGATATGGAATACATAGTTTTTTTCTATAATTGACGCTAGTAAATTACATTAAAAACTAGAAGAAAATTTTTAAAATACCATTAAGAAGATGCGGTTAACTAATGTCAGATCAATTAGCGCGGTGGTGTCTTCTTCAAAATATTTGCTGTTCAGTCAAAAAATCGGATACAGTCATGTTTACAATTTTCGCTTCATACCTTGTGTACATTTCAGCAGCTTAAATTATGTTTCAAAAATACGTTATTTTATACGATTACTCGATTTTTAGTCTTAAAATTATATTGGTAGTTTAGATGTAGTAACAAGGTAAATTAAACATGTTATTTAATATCGAATCTTCCTTTTAAATAACCGTATTTCTTATTATATTTACTTATTAAGTTTAAAATTTGAATATATCGTTCTTTTCTATATATTTTTCATATTAAGGTTGGTAAAAGAAAATAGCAAGTTCTCTAAAAAAAAGAATCGATATTTAATTAAATCCTACATTTACTTTGTTACTACATCATAAATTGCAATACCATTTGTAAACTGCAACTTTAATAATCATATCAGATTTCGGGACGCTGTGAACGTTAAATATCTGTGTTGAGTTAAGGTTAAGGTTAGGGTTTGAATAAAACGACACATAAATTAAAAGAATCCGTTATTATTTAAATGTAAAAATACCGATAAAATAATTATTAATTTTTTTCATGTCTATATATGAAATAGAGTTGGTTTAGTCCCCTCCGCAATCGTTATTATTTAAATAATATAATACTAATTAAATAATTATTAAAACGTTTTTTTTTAATATATTCTTCACTGAGATTTTCCTTGTTTATTTTGTATTTTTGTTTTATAAAACGAAGACTATCTATTTAAAAAATGAATTTCGTTTCTTTACGTTCTAATATATATGAGTATTTTTCTGAAACATACTGATAATTATCCTAGTGACTCCGAATAGAAGCAAAAATAAAGCTAATTCTATCTCAAGATTCCGTGAAAAATGTAACCCTAATTTTAAACTTATTTGAATATTCTTAGCATACTGATTTTTATAACATACAAAAAACAACACAAATTGACTTTTATAGTTGATGTAGTTTGTTTTAAGCATCGTGCGTAATATGTGTATAGAGGAGTCATAGAAGGCTATCACGATGCAAAAAGTAGAAATATTTTAGTGTTAAGAAGGATGACACCGATTATTTTTTTCTTATTTTACTTTAATATAAAGAAAAAAATTATTAGTAAATTTTACTTGATTTTGTTACAACGTCTAAAGTTATATAATGTGCGTAATTGTGTTTCATAATATATTTCGAGGAAAGATCACTTTATAAAATCGTGTGGTTTTCAAATTTCCTGAAACTCATGTAAAGTTAAGCGCTAGTAATTTTAATACGCAAGTTTCAGGAGATTTTAAACACTAACTATTTGATAAAGAGGTATTTCCTCGAAATATATCAGGGAACACGGTTACACATATTGAGTTCTGTCTACTTCAACTAAAATTTACTAAATAAAGAAAATGATATTTAAAAGAAAAACGATCACTTCGTTATTGTCCTCCTTCTCAACACCGGCATATTTCCACTACTTGGATGGGGATGAGTTCCTATGGCCCCTTCTCTCTCTATATATATATATATATATATATTCACTGTTATATATAGAGAATGAGTTAGAAAATTGATGAACGTATCGGTACGTTTATCGGTATTAATGCACGTTTATATATTTAAACCCTATTTTAGGAGTTTCAAGAAAAAACTCGGTGCACGATTAGAAATACAACTTTCTATTCCAGTAGCTTCTTCCAAAGAATCGCATGCTTGTGGAACTCTTTTACCGTTTTCCTCCTACCTATAAACTTGACCTTTTTAAGACTAAAGTCAATAGGCATCTTCTGTGTTTGCGATAACCATGTGTGTTCTTGTTAGCTCCTTCCATCAAGTGGCTTCGTGCCTTGTTTGGAGCGGTTTCCATAAAATAAATTGAAAAAAATTGAAGAGCAATTCTGTTGGATATGGCATTTGAAGTGGAGCCATACGCTTCTTTGTGAAAATAGTATTGGAATTCAATATATCATGCCAATCATTAGGACTAGCAACTGATTGATTAATAAAAATCTATTCTCTTAAATACACCATCAATAAACATCAGTTTGCGAATAATGTTTTATTCCTGGTAGAGTAATTTCCGGCAAGTGCAAATGCCGCAACACGAGTGAAAAAGTGGAAAGTTCGTATATTCATGTTTGATCTACAGGGATATTTTCTCTGTGTGCATGAATAGAGAAATCTGTCGTATTCAATTAGAGTTAGCACGAAACGAACTTTTCTAAGCATTTCAGATACGTCGACGTGTATTTATAAGTCACTCAGTCCGTTTGTCACGATTATATTTAGTATTTATACGATTTAATGACATTAGTAATATTAAAGAAAACAACCTTTTGTGTTCGTCAGTTGGTCACGTAAACATTTAGCACATATTTTCTCAGTCTATACATTGGTCTAACAAACCTAAGTTTAAAAGAACATTTTGATCGTGTAATGCACAGATCAGCAAATACTTACGTTTTTAAATGCGTTAACGTAGGTCTATAATAGGCTCAGTTTTATATTAAGCAGTCGATTTATTTGTTTTTAATAGCTGTTTTCCCACATATGTCTCCGAACTTCCCACTACTGGAAATGACATCGGTAAGTCACTTCATTGGTCATCCACTTCATTGGTCAATGCACCATGCTTAACTTTGAAACCCCAATCACTCGATCAGTAAATGTGGTGTTCGCTCATTGGTCACTGCGTCAATCGTTCTGTTCAATTGCATTTCTACAGAATAATAGACAACTCGTAATCTATTGTCTCAAGGTTGGTGTATTGTACATTTGTGTATACATGCGTACCCGTACTTGATTGTAAAGGTAAAAAAGATCAAAGGCAAATTAGCGACGTATAAGCTACGAAAAAACATAAACACGCTGTGTTACTGTCTCAACTATTGATGCCGATACACGAACGAACATTTACGTCATCCAAACAAAACCCTTGTTACCATAGTGACTGACCAGGTGGACGGCCGTTGACGTTTACGTTTATTCTTTATTTTACAGTACCCGCTTTCTCATCGCGTATTATTTTGATTCGCCCTTCTTTAACCACATGACACATTCAATATGGAAGCAAACAATCAAGCAAGATTAACAGAGATTGCCAAATGAAAAGATGGAATAGACGAACTGGAAGAAAATACGTACTTGTTTATTATTGATGACAATTATTTTTACTGAAGAAAGACAATGTTGTTCTTAATTTTATTACACCTTATATACATGCAGTATTATTTCAAGAGAAATATTTTCAGTAATAGCGAACACTATATATAATTAGAATATCAAGAAATCCTGATTCCTTATGTATAATCGTATCATAGTCAATAGTCTTCTTCGAATGTCCGGCTGGTTTTGCAGGCCGAGAGCAGACTCTCGGCGTTTCCACGCATAATGGGGATAGAGAAGCGCTCGTAAAGCCAAGAAAATTAACGATTGTCTTCGGTGTTGCGCGTTATTAATAAGTCAAGGCTGCCGAGGAAGTTGCGCGTGGCAGAGCCAATCACGCCACTCGTCTCCACAGCGATTGCTTGAAATACAAATCTGTCGAGAAGATCGGCAAATTTTGACCGCTTGGGGCTCTCTGCTGACACTGCTGCGTGTCTCTAGGGTTTGTTGCCGATTCTATCACTGACGAGGGCGCAAAAGTGTATTAATTAAACTCGTTATAGACCAAGTAACAATATTTTTTTTATTTTTTCATATGAAATCAATTATTTTCTAAACATTGTAAAGACTGTAACATTCACACAAATTAAAATGTTTTAGATTACTCTTGCTTATTCTTAATAATATATTCACAGGCTGTCTATAAATAAAACAGACAAGACAAACTAGATGGAAATATTTATTCCTTATTTTATTAGATGTTTTTGAACTTTTCTAAGAGACAGTTTGCCCTATATCTTTTACAATTTATAAATCTGACGGATTTAGTTCGTGGTCGTATATAATATATCCGAGAAAGAAAGTTAATCCATTTTTCCGGTTTTCGTTTGCTGGTGTTGTTTTTTGTGTGTCGTCATATCTCGAAGCACAATCACGTCTGACGTATTACTCACACTTATACCTAACTGTTTGTCCCTCAATTCACTTGAGTTTCTCTAAAACATTTGGACTAGCCAGGTTTACGACAATGTACCTCGACAGAATATATAGGAGAAACTACATCAGTACACGCCAAGAAGGTTCCATCCTTGAGCTCTTCTGACGGAATAAAACTAAGTATTTTTTAATAATTAATTTCTGTTCTAAGGGTAATATGTGTTAAAGGTTTTTTTCACGCCTGCATAGTTCGCGTGATTGTATAGCATTAGCAAATCACGTGACTATGTTAGTAATATTTATATTAGTGATTCTTTGACGCGATGAGGTAAGTTACTGGTGCTTATGAACGGTAAATGATGCGTGTGAAAATCTGACACATTTGTTTTGTTAATTAAAATTAATTTATCATGAAATAATATATTAAATCAAATTTGCTGAAAGTTTAGGAAATATTGTTAAATATATCATTGTAAACTAACGTTTTTCGAGGTGTCAGTTTGTGTATAATGATTTGAATTATTATTTTGCTTTGATGGAGTTTACCCCTATCGAAACCTATGGAAACTCTTCAAAAAGTTATTTTTATTTACAATTTTAAATGTCACGACTGATTTGCCCTGTCTAAATTGTTCGGAAAATGTATGCTTTAATGTGTCACGGGTGAGAAAACGCAGGTTTTTATATATATATTTTGGTTAAAACTATTGAAGACAGAAATTATAAGACTCTTGCACTAGATAATATTGGGATTACAAAAAACATGCGTTTGTTTACATTTGACATTACAGATGTAGTGTGAGATATTATCACAGGGTTACCGAATGAATTGTCAAACATCAAATGATAAATTACATAGTAGAAATTAGAAAAAACATGCAAATACTCTTAGTAGACGAAACGTCTGTAATGTGGATTGTATTGATGCTCTTTCCACACGTGTGAAACGAGGGTTTTGATTGCCTAACCGATCAAATAAAAGAGTATTAGAATCGGAAAGGATCTGTGGTTGGTTGGTGAATCATAAGTGATTATCTCGAGTGTAAATTCTCTTATAAAACTAGTTTCTATGATATTTAAGTAAAAGAGAAATCAGCAATCAATCAAAGATCGAGACGTAAAATTCTTAGAACAAACATTTTTCTCCGAATTTAACCAGAAATTACACTACATAACTTTATTTTCCCATACAATACAACATAACTCGTGCTTCTACTATTGTTACATGAAAAAATATTCGTTGTTATTCAAGTTTTCTTTTTTGGGGGTTGCAAATCGATCAATTTCTAATGTCTCCGGCAAAGTTACGTCGACATTTAATAATCCCAAAATTATTGCTGTAAAATAACAAATAAAGTAGACACAACTTCTGACATTATATTCTATTCGTATATAGCTAGATATGTTGCTTTTTTTGGGGGTGGGTGACTTTGTATGCTTGATTAAAAAATAATTGTATCTTAATATAAATGCATATATATCTGAATTAACGGTAGATAAGGATGTCGATACTGAATTCATCAATATTATTTTAGTTTTGTATAAAGCCGTTAACTATGGTTACTATCGGTTGATAGCGTTCAACATTTTCCTGGGGTTATATAATAAGTATTCCCTCATCAGATTTATTATCTATTTCATTAATAGTTCTGTGTTTTAAAGGTTTTATTTTGTTTGGTGCTGTATTTACATATTTATTGGTAGTTTTGTATTTAAAAAAGATCGCTCATATAAAAAAAACGAAAATAAAAGGGAAATGGCGTCCGATTATACCGTTAATAATGGTACGTTGTTGACGCGCACCTTTTTAAAATAAGTACTGTGAAAGAATTGAAATAATATATGGGTCTTTATCGTAATTTAGCTATATAAAATTATGTTTATTATTTATGATAGATGTTGTCTATTATACTGCTTCAAAAATATGTTTATAGTAAGCGATAACTGAGTGGCATAATTTATTGATTAGGCTCTGGGTAGGATTCGTTAAAATCTTTTATTTATTTATTATTTTCTTATTTTTTGTGTGTCTTTTATTTATAGTTTAGTACACTGACACAAACAAACTATATGTGTATATATATGTAAATATATATCTGTATATATACATATATATATACATATATACATATATATAAATATATACATATATATACATATATATATACATATATATACACATATATATATATACATATATATATGCATATATATATATATATACATATATATATATAAAGGTATGAAATTAAAAGTAGAATGTACACGTTAAAAATAAGAACCTATCGTGAAGTGTTTAACGTTCAATATACAGGATAGAGCAATTATATAGATAAATGAAAATGAGAAATAGAAAATGTAAGAATGACAAATCTACTACATCTGCAGTTTTTCAAGACAAGGTGTATTCAATAAAATAAGGTTTATTTTTTTGTTTTATTATTCCTAAGAACACATGTTTTATCTAATATATTGAATACACCTTGTCTTGAATAACTGCAGATGTAATAGGTGTATCATTCTTATATTTGTTCTTTCTCTTCTTTCATAAATCTCTATCTCTCTTTCCTCTTCCCCTCTCTCGCTCTCTCTCTCTCTCTCTATATATATATATATATATATATATATATATATTCATAGGCCAAAATTATAAGCATCATGCGCGTAATGGTTTTGTCTTAGTATATTGTTTTATTTAATTTTTTCACCATTAAATTCGATCGTAAATAAAAATTAAATTTGGAAATAAAATTCACAAATTTTATATAAAAGATTCACTACCTTTTATGTAAGAAAAGATAATTGATTTTATTTTTTAGTGTACGGTTTCGGAAAATGTTCTCATTAGTGGAGATCAATCCTTATTTGCAGAAAACAAGAATTCAGTGTAGCTTGGAAGCAGCTATGTTAGATGGTGTTCCACATACGTGTATTTATTGGAAAACGCCTTTACCTATCGAAGTTGGGTTTAGTTCTAGGTACACAACGAGATAGAAACAATATTTACAGTAGTTGTAGCTGAACTTGTTATTGTTGTGGATGCTTTACAGAGGGAACCATGAATTGGGCTCACAGATTTTTAAAATATTGATATTTTTTTGTCTCTTACAAGCTGTTTGTACTGAATGTGTTGATGGGATACTGGACTCTCCTCAGTTACTAAATAACTAGTCTGGACAATTTATACGACAACGAACAGTAGGCGTATAGGGGGTTTGATTGTATTCTGTTAAATCCTATTGGATTACCTGTAGTTTCTATTGTGTGTACAAGATATATACGTTGGAATAAACCGACTAAAAGACCTTTATACTCTGAGTTATTTTGTTATTTATAACTAAATTACCAAGTTATATCACATAATTAATATATTTCCGAATAGATAATAAAGACGTTAATATACGCCACGAAACAAAGCAAACAGTCGCACCCGTACAAGTTAAATTAAACATAGAAATAAATAAGGCTTACACAGTAAAGATAAGGCGAAACAATCAAAGAATGAATAAACAAATAAAACCACGTGGTTAATCGAATTCATGATATAAAGGGACGAAATCAAATTTAAGGTCAAAAGACGAGACAGAATGATTAAGAAAATGAATGTAAACAGATAAGTAAAAACACGAAATAAACAGGAAACAAAAAAGGGAGCGGACTACGTTGCACGAAATCACTAATAGTGTTAAGTCCGGTTCGAATGTACCGAGTCACCTTTATTTGTCTATCGGTCAATCAGGTTTTGTTTTTGTAAATCCTAGCGGAAACTGGAAGAAATCGATCGGGTATTGTGATTTGATATCCGTCATGATATCCTTCAATAAGCAACGATTGGTTTCCGCCCTGTGTGACGTCAAAGGCCGACTGATTGCCATCAAGCTGTAATTCCTCAACAAATGTGTTGCTTTTAACAAATTGGATAGCAGTTTCTTTTGGCTTCTTTTCTAATGTTCATTCTTCATTGTTTTCTTATTTCTCTTTTAGTCTTTACTCCCTTTTACTTACAAGAGTTCAATCTTTCGCCATTTTTTCAGTAGTTTATTTCACTCTTCCATTCACAAGTTCATATACATTTATTGTTATTTTATTCCTTCCTTGATGTTAACATTGATCTTTCATATAAATACTAGATGACTCGTGACCCGTTGGGTCAACGTTGTGATATCGCCCATTTCTTTCTTTTCTTGTACCTCTTTTACTCCTTCTTTCCTCTTACTTTTCCTCCCTCTTCTTCCGTTTACCTATTATTTACGTCATCTATTGATTTACACCCTTTTTGATATTCTTTTATTATTCATTTTGCAAGTACTACTACTACTAATACTTCTACTACTACTACTACTACTACTACTCCCACCACTTTTCATTCAACAATTTTTAAACAACGAAGCAACAAGAAAAATAATTAATTTAGTATATATATATATATATATATATATATATATATATATATATTATTTTCATGTGAATAATCTGGGACAATAGCATGTCGATGTTATCGATCAACAGCAGTTATAAGTTGAGATCTCATCAGGGAGAATAAAAATCTGATCCTTCCCTTAAGTAATATTTAGAATATATATATATATATATATATATATATATATATATATATATATATATATATAGAGAGAGAGAGAGAGAGAGAGAGAGAGAGGGAGAGATAGATAGATAAATAGATATATAAATAAATGGATAGATAGATATATAGATATATAGATAGATATTAACTTTTACGTACATCCTTTTTTATCGCTTAGAAAGTGGAAAATACTAAGAAAAAAGCTCTATTCTTACTGCCAGTAAAAACAATGACGAAAACTACGTATAGATAGATCTGAATATATATACAATGTATAACAATTTAATAAAACATCCTCAAAGTTCATAATCGTACATTTTACATAAGCTAATATTAATTGTGTTATTCATATAGTATACATCATTATGACCGTTGGGGATTCACGGGTTTCTATTGATCTACCCGTTATGGATTTAGGAGAAAATCAGGCTTGATCCATAAAGATGCATCGGTCCTGTTAGGAACGAATGGCCAGTTAACTGCTGACTTTTGCTCCTAACGTGACCGATGGATCTTTATAGCATATAAACTAGCCAGATATTCTCCTAAATCCAGGCTAATCAGATAAATGAAACCATCGTATCCGCAATAAACAAAGTAATATACAATATTTAAATAGAATTATTAATATATATATATATATATATATATATGCATGTGTATATATATATATATATATATATATATATATATATATATATATATATAGTGTTTCATGTATTTACATAACATTTTATAAAGAGATATAGTTTTTTATGTATCAATTTTAAGTATTTACTTAAACAGTGCTCGATACGCAAGTAGAGCTAGAGAGTAAGCTATGAAAAAATATTTATGGCAATTAAGCTACACAGAGAGTCCCGGGGATGAAACGCGGGACTGTTCAGGTTGACATGCATGGAGTTATTTTTCCGGGTGTCTTTATATACACGGCTAGCTAGTTACCCAATCAGATTCTTTGTTGTTCTCTCAGCCAATCGGTAGGCTTCCCGCGAACAAAGGTCTTGTTGGTGTTACTTCCTATATCTTGTTATATTTAAGGATCTTATATATCTCTTAAATAAAATATATTAATGCCGCATATTGTTTCCAAATTCCATTACTATTCCGAAAATTCCTCAATAAATAAAATACTCAAGTACAGCTCTACAGACGGGGGGCGGATATAGGGTAGTTAGGGGGATAGAAAGAAAGCCAGTAAATTGAAAAACTTCGTCAATCCGACCAGTATTTAAAAATACTGTAGATTGTTCTCTGCATCTTATTACAGATTTGTGCATTATGAGTAAGTTGTTTAAATCTCTTATAAATCAAGAAGTGATCAATCACCTCAGCTGTTGTTTATATTCTTTGATGTCTTGTTTGCAACATTCACTTATGTTATTAACCGTTTGTTCGATCGGCAAACGAGGTCAGGAGCATTTGTTAAATTAAATAGAAGTATATTCGCGTGCATTTCCGATCAGAATAGTAGTTTGATTCTTATTACATAACTTGAGTGGTAACTCTCATACTTTATATGATTCATCTGAACACTTTGATGGGAAACTCTCCATATTTGCTTTATCAAACTTATATCTTCTGGGACAGGTTTCGTCACATCATATCCTTATTTACTACCTATTCAGTCGTGAACCATTTATTGTGTGTTAATTTTAATTGTTCCGAAGAAGGCTCTCCTTGTTTTTACATATTTCAAAATTGTACTTTCGAATTCTAAGTTAAATCCGAACTTACAAACCATGAATCTATGATCGATT
>OY744537.1:48759541-48847041 GCA_963556195.1 Sepiola atlantica | reverse complement strand
AGAACTAGGAAACAGAACCACACGATAAACATGCATCTTTATTAAGAGACTGGTATCAAACTCATTGAACAGCAGGAACAATAAATATCCTCTGACATAGAAAAAAACGATTCAATTCAACACGCCGAGATGAGAGAAAAAATTGGCATAGAATATAAACACCGTGTAAGAAAAATTTACAAAACACAGCTTACAAACGAAAACAAAGTAACTGCCATTAACCAACTGGCCATGCCAGTGATAACATATATCTTTGACATTATTGACTAGTTTCGAAGAGTAAGTAACAGACTAAGCACTAAAACGTAAATAATTGTAATACTGTACAATCTAATGTACATAAACCAGTATCTACCAAGGCTGAATGTTCCCAGTAGAGCAGGAGATATGGGAAACTCGGAAATTGACTATCAACATCGACCCACTATTGTGAGCAGATGGCAATATCTGATAAGCTCCAAGAGCCCCAAACTTATGGTAGTACAACATCAAGAAGCAAAAGCTAGTTGACCAACCTCTATCACAAAACTGGCAAACAGTTTACATAAAACTGTCTTACAAATAAGGCAGAAACACCTAATAAGTCTGCTATAAAAATATCCCTAATAAGCTGCCTGACATATACCTAGACCTTCAATTGCAGACAAATGTAAGAATATGCCAACTAACAACGTTTTCTGGGTGAACTATCTCGGGAATATATAGTTAAGTAAGGCTCTGTAGACTGGCTCAAAAGAAGATCTCTCCGTTTTCATCAGGAGTGGATGATAATAGTCGCCGCTCAACTTCAAGGTTGGATGATCAATTCTTTTAAGAAGAGGAGTGGTCTCAGTAACGATAACAAGTGCAGGCTTTCCTACACATAGTGTGAACCACCTTACACCTAGTTGTAAGGTTCTTCTGTGTGTCAGCTACTATACAATGCGACACAATGGTGTGTGTAAATATCTCCACTGGACCATCTGTAAAAAATGAGTTTCCAGTGTAGTAACACGTCCAGGGAACATATAAGAACAAGTCTTGTAGAAAATAAGTCATAAACACTCCAATATGACTATGTAATTTTACAGCTACATATCAAGCAAACAGAGCTGATTAATCTAGCATAGTGATATGATACAAGAAGGAAAAAGTAGCAACCTCTGGTTGAAGTCAGTGTCCATAATGATACTGGCTTAAACAGAGATAACGAAATACCAATGTTTTATAAAACACACGAAAAAAACATGAACTCTTAGAAATATAAACAATTGCGAAACCCCGACCGCCGAGTATTTTACAACTCAAATCACAACATCTAGAACCACTCAGTCCTCGCTGAATAGCTAAATAAACACTTTATTCGGCGGCTTGACGTCATACGAGCTTTCAACTTAATGAAAGGAACGATGCATTTAAAGCTAGCGACGTCATGCTGTGTTTATACTACACTTACAGTGCCCATCTAGAGTGTTATATATATATATATATATATATATATATATATATATATATAGTATCTACTTCACCCTCTAAATATCGGCCTACATATTCTCTAGGACGCTTTATTCTTGAGAGAACGTTAATTTTAGTCGAGACTGCCATACAATATAGCTAAATAATTGATTTTGATGAAGTTATAAAAAGCCTGTAAAAACCTTTGCTATTCAAAATCGAGTCAATTTGGTTTCTAAATCCTACTCCAAAATGTCAATAATGTTTTTTATTCATTTTCTTGTCGTCTTTCGTCCAGTGAACAAGATATAAAAATAGGCCAATATCAGAGCATTAAAGGCAGTCAGAATCAGAGATGGCGACTTTCTGGTAGACTAAATGTTGACTAATTATCACATTTTGAATAGAGGGCCATGAAAACTTATTTCAGACGTTTTAAACGATACTGAATTCATTCATCATGTTAGTATTTGTGATATGGTTCACTTTAACGTGGTATAAAGGTCAACTTTCAATCTACGTACTTTTCATATTGTTCAAAATTTGCATTTAATTACCAAAAATTGTTTGATTATATTATGTAGTTTGTACATTGAGCAGTGTATTAAAGTAGGTATATCGTATAAATATGACAATCTCGCTATTGAACAAGTTTTCTAAATATGTACGCACCACACAATTATTCTAAATTTAATAAATTAAAGTTATCCAATTTACTAATAAAAATGTTAAGTTATATATAACTTACAGTTGTGCGATCGATCTTCCAATGACAAAAATGACCATAGCTATTCTGAAATAGAGATGCACGCTACATAATCAACATTATTAATGTTTGTTATAATATTGTACAATGTTGTAACCTCTGAGAATAAGCTACACAATTCAAGCACCGATGTAAATTCAGTTAGATCGTTTTTATCTCTGATTTCTCTTGTATAAGTTTTTCCACTGTGTTGTTGGTGAGTAATCTACTTCGTTCCGCAGATATATTAGATTGCATTAATTAAAGATGAGGATACGTAGGAATATATGATGTCCAGATATGCTAATACTTTATATCAACCCTTTTTCATTTGTTCATTAACCTGGTAAGCGTCTGTTTGATTACCACGTTACAACCCACACCTGGCCCAACTTAGCCACTTCACTGAATGCATGAACTGCTCATCGTGTGTATCTTCGGAAGATACGGATAAGTATACGTGGCTGATGTAGAGAATAAAATATTGGTAAACAATCTACTATTGCATGAATACTCAGTTTAAATGTGTTCTCTGCTTATTACCAACATTCTCTGAAAGTTCAACGACATGTTGTTTGTTCTCTTTGTCAGTGTGACACAATGCGTGAGATTTTGGGGTGCTGAGGGCTCCCACTGCATTCGTGGGCCTTGTGCCAAACTTGCGCTGAAATTTCGGGAAAGCAGAAAAGTTCAACAGAGAGATTCTGTACTCAATGTGATCGTGACACTAGGGCTGACAAATGAAATATAAATGTCAAACCAATTCAATGACAAGTTTGCTGGGGTCACAGATAGGAATATTTGAGTTAAACAACTAAAAACATATTACCTGAGACGCAAAGAAGCAAATGTATCTTGACTGGTTCTGTCTCCCCCTTCCTTTCTCTCTCTCTTTCTCTCTCGCTCTGTCTTTCTCTCCTTCTCTCTCACTCCCCCTCTCTCTCTTTCTCTCTCCTTAGCTGATATAGAGATTTTAGCGAAGGAGTCGGGCTTGAACTTTAAAGTTGACGCACGCACGTTGACACGTTCCCCTTTGGTTTAACAATATCTTCAGTGGAAATAAATGTATTTTGATAAGAAAACGGAAAAATGGTTTTTTTCCTTATTACAAATAAGGTTATTTTGTAGCACAGAAGGTCCCTCCCTGCCAACCGGTTCCAGAAGAGAAGGCGACAGCGATTATCGTCTAAACGATGATTGCTCACTGGTAAGAACGGCGAGTAAATTACGTGAAATATTGCGCTTTGTATCAATCTCAGAACTAAAGTTCTCAGTGGACAAGATGCCTACGTTTCGCCTTGTCACAAACTGATTACTGGCATTAACAACACGGATGCTTGACTGGAGTGACATCGCCTAACCAGTTATCTCAATATATCCAAAACTAACACGAGAAAAGTGTTATTCACCCCATACACACTCTTACAAGGTTATGAACTGTAAAAACTGGGAACTAATCAATATTAATATGGTAGAAGCCACCACCTTGAATTAAGACGATTTCCCATGCTCGTATGTTAGCACATATCTTGTATATTGGTCAGGTGACTCGACGTTGGACATGAATGCTATCAAGTAATTTATTTCTTTTTTTTACTCCACAATTTGATTAAAATATGAACAATGATAATATATAAAACCTTCCTAGTCTTACATTTAAACACAAAACAGCACAGAAATTAATTCATTGTACTCTAAAGTCCTTACAGTTTTATTACTTGACTGTTATTGTAATCAACTTTGAATGCTGATCAATAGCATATATTACATATGATGCGTACCAGCGTCTTGGATTTTGACCATTTCCATGGATGGTCTGTTGGCCTATTTGTATATGTTGTTAACTTGGTTAAATATAACATGAAAACGCAAAAAATCCATTTCTTTAAAATGTTTTAGTGTTTAAACCAGTTATTTTATTTTGGTGTCAAAATTTCGTCGACTATGATAATCTGTATTTGTTTGTTTTTTATAAAACCTCATATAATCAATCAACATAGCAAATAACTCTTCTCTCAGCGTGGTAATATGCACACTTCCGGCTGGGGACCGTTAGTGAATTTATTACTCCTAAGATACTACATACATTTCTCCATGCTCCGTTCACAACATATGAGGGATTCTGCTATGGCGTCTACAACAACTAACACTCTCGCTGCTCTAGTGATGCTAGTAACATATCAGAAAACTAAGATAATCATAAGATAACATAGCAAGGCCTATTACTTTTCGATTGAAACGTCAGAACATTGGTTCAGGAAGACACTCAAGCACTAACAACCTAATCCCTCTCCAAGTACAACATCGATATAACATGCCTCTTAGAAGTCAGACATGTTTGATCACAGTAACTCAACATGACGCTTCATATAATCTCTTCTACATGACGCTTCATATAACCTCTTCAACATGCTTCATATAACCTCTTGAACATGACGCTTCATAAAACCTCTTCAACGTGACGCTTCATATAACCTCTTAAACATGACACTTCATATAACCTCTTGAACATGACGCTTCATATAACCTCTTCAACATGATGTTTCATATAACCTCTGCAACATGACGTTTCATATAACCTCTTCAACAATATGCTTCATATAACCTCTTGAATATGACGCTTCATAAAACCTCTTCAACATGACGCTTCATATAACCTCTTCAACATGACGCTTCATATAACCTCTTCAACATGACGATTCACATAACCTCTTCAACATGGCGCTTCATATAACCTCTTCAACATGAAACTTCATATAACCTCTTGAACATGACGTTTGACATAACCTCTTGAACATGACGTTTGATATAACCTCTTCAACATGACGCTTAATGTAACCTCTTTAACATGACACTTTATATAACCTCTTGAACATGACGCTTCATATAACCTCTTCAACATGACGCTTCATATAATCTCTTCAACATGACGCTTCATATAACCTCTACAACAGTGGACTGGTTGATAAACTTGGTTTTAATGGAAAGGTCTAGTATTTTCGAATTTTTATCTCGTCAAGTTGTGTGTAGACAAAACTGTAACACAACCTTCTAACGAGCTTACTTGTAAATAGATAAAGGACGAATATGATCAATTTCTGGTGATTAAAATTATAAGAACAACATGAAGAAATATAAAAAAAAAACTACAACAGTTCATTGCAACCGAGTTTCTGATGGAAAACATAATGACAGATTTAGAGAATCAAAATGGCGTACACGTAAAAACGCGTCTAAGTCTACGTTGAAACAGAAAGTCCATCGGTAATACATACATACATACAAATATAGAAAGATTTATACATAGTCAAGATTTATGTATGGTAATTCAACCAGGCATGTTGGGCTGGTAGTGACTTTACACGCCTCCTCATGCTTAAACCGAAACCGTGAGAGCGGTATCGCTTCGCACGTGAACTCACACGCCTATTTACCGTCAATATATAGAACAGCTTCAATGCTGGCCCACGAAAGGCAAACAAAAATATAGTATCTAATGTAGTATATGTAACACTCGACCAGTCAGATGACTTGCTATCTTTTAGCCTATCTTATTATCGAACACAATCATCTACAATTCATTTTTGTTCTATTCGATTTTGTTTACACTTCTTTCCCATAATTATTCATAGCTTTAGACACGATGCGGCTGCTGGCTTTTATTTCAGGTCGACGATTAATCAGCCCATCCATCGATTGGTTGTCGCCTTTATTCCATGCTTCCCATTTATTCGCAACCTGCATTCCCCTCTCTTTACACTAATCACGTCTTTCTAATCTACCTTGAAACAAGAATCATTCCGCCACATTAAATAGAGCTAGATGATTTGCTTTCGGTGATGAAAGTCGCTCCCGCCAAAAAAAAGAATAAAATAAATATAATAATGCAATACAAAAACGAAATCATTTTTTCTTTTTCTCTTTATCTCTATAGAATCATTTATTTGGACCACAAAAAGTATCTGTTCCAATTAGAATAAAAACAATTTTTTTTGTATTTTTCTGATTCCATTTCATTTGTTATCTGCATCCAGAATGTCGATGAAAATAGGTCATGTTTATTTAATTTTACCTTTATAACTATCTGAAACCTGGCATTGTCCGGAAATAATTCTTTCAAAGTTGAAATGTTTGGAAGTGTTTAGTTTATTTAAATAACTAGCGGAACCCGTCGCCCGGCGTTGCACGGGAGAAATTAGTACCTAATGCATGACGTCGAATAAAAAAAAACGGCCTATAGTTCTTTCTCCACCCCCACCCCCTATACCGAGTTCAACGGGATCGAACGCTGAAACCGTCGATCAGTACACGACCCTTCTTACCCAAAGCTCCACGGTTTCGAGTTAGAAATACATGTGAAAATAGGGTAATAACGCTATGGTTGTTTATTGACATGCGTGTTATGTTAACATTTAGATTCTGCCGACCAAATGGAAAGTTCAACAATGACACGGTGTAGGTCATTTTTTGATGAAGTAAATATGCGTGTTTAAGGTGTATGATTTTGAAAATGTAAATGTATCCGGGTCTACCAGTATCTTGGTGCTTATTGAATTAAATAGGAAGTCGATTCGATGAAGAAATTTTAGCCGCCATGTTGAATCATAAATGTTGCAGGAACTCTGTTCGTTAATTTCATTCACTTAATTCCGGAATGAATATAAATGTAGAAGGTAGAATTAGATAGAACGTAATCTGATATTCGCGAATAATCATCGGAGTGTAAGGGAGCGGTTGTTAAGTTTTTGCGTATTGCTTAATATTATGTAGTAAAATAATGCCAGACAAATACGATATAACAATGGGTGTTTTGTGAAAATTATACTGTGTTTATTGGTTCCCGGTGTCGATGAGTGTAGTCACAGTACAGAATTGTTAGGGAGAAAAGTTTTTACTACCACCTATATGGAGTTGGTATTGCGGAGAGTCGTGGCGGCCGGGCCGAATGTAATATTCAGTGTTAGTTTGGAAAGAAGAATAACATATATACTAAAACACGCTCGAGTGAATAAATGCAATGTAATTGTGAGTTCAGTAGCCCGTGATGCATGTGGTTATTTTCCTATTCTCCGGAAAGGTACAGGGGAAAAAACGTCTCTACTTTATATATTAGATAGATGTATTTCTTTTAAATTAATAACCTCCAAATCGGAAAATTTATTTTCGTGTTTGAATATCCCACTTAGAACTAATTTATACTTAACACATTATAAGTTGCGCCACAGATCCATATACCATTTTCTCAGTTTGACAAGATGTACATAAAGAAGTTTTAGGGTTGCGTTTACCAAACCATTGTGAGTATATTATGCAAGAATACCAATTATTAAGCCTCATCTAAAAAGTCTGAGACAATTATAACAATATTTACAAAATATGCAACATATAGAGCAATATTGATTAATTGACGTTAAATTGAAAATCTTCTAAGATAATGTAGACGGAATATGAGGTACTTTTGTTTTATCTGATTAGTGTAAAATTATAAAAGATAACGCTAATCTTCTGTATTCTATATCAATTCACTACATTAATATAATTGTGAGACAACTTCATGTGTGTGTGTTATTTTCGTATCAATGTACTTTTAATGATTAGACTTTGAATTATTTATATAATTTACTCTTAATCAAATTTCTACTTAAATCCACATTTCAACAGCGTAAGATCTCACGAAATTTTACAAATCCGATTTATTAAAAAAAAAATATTTTTTATTTACATAACAAGGCAGGCCGCCACTGTCGACGTAAGGGGTTACTGAGAATTAGGATGTAAGTTTTGGGTGTTATCCTAAGTTGGGAGCTGTGTAGCGAGATGTCTGTTTACATTAGTTTTAAACCTCTGCATGTCGGTACAGTCAGGGAAACAGTGAGTAGGGAGGGAGTTCAAGAGTCCGTCAGTACGATGAACGAAGCTATTGGAGTAGAAGACTCTCCGGCATCTAGTGACTTCAACAGTGAATGTATGGCATTTAGCTGATTATCGAGTTGGTCTAGTGTATTTACGTCGAATTTGGCACAAGAGCAGCCAGTTCATACGAGCACAAATTTGAATACACACGAAACATTTCGCAAACCAGTCAGCCATTTGAATCTTTTGTTAAAAGTATATGAACAAGGATAGATTACTTAGTACCCCCTACGAAAATTTGAATGGAAATTGAATACCTTTATACTGTCGACCAATGAAAGAAAGATGCTTTTTCTGAAGCAGACAAGACAGAAAACGATCATTGCTATACGTACGTACGTTAAGACACAGCACACACCTCTAAATGTTATTTGGTATATATTCTATTTATATCAACTTTTATTTTCGCTTTAAAAAATTTAAAGTGATATTTTCTGATTATCTGATTAAACACCGAACTTCATAAATATATATTCATTAGAAAAAATACTTAAACAACAAGTTCATTTTCTGATATACAATAGTACCTTCGTTCTTCGTTTTTTATTCGACACAATTATTTAATATTCCTTAAAAATCTAAAATAAAAAGAAGTTCCCGTTCGTTGCTGAATGGGTGCTTTTAATACTTATGGAATAATACGATGAGTTACATGTACGGTATGATACATAAGTTTAATAATGAAATAACACAATAATTTATATTTATAGATGAATATCAATTTAATTCACACTATAAACATATATATGGATTAAGGGTGAGAGCAGAAGTTTCTTGGGTACATACATTTTCTTGGTGCGACGCTATTTAGGTGTTCAATTAAATTAATCCGTAATTACGTCCAATTAAAGTAACATTTGAATTACAGTTATTTACTATTGATACAATTAAACTTGAACATATTTATGCATTATTTGTAAAAACAAGTTTTTTGCTTTGAATAAAACATATCTTATTTTAATTTTATTTTTATAGAATGTGTGTTTGTTTTTAGTGTGCCAATAGCTTTTTGAATATTAAATCATTAGTTTGCTTCTGCAGAAAAACAAATTATCAAATTATCACAAAACAAATTCTGGCAAAAAATGCACGAACAAGAGACGCCGTACAATTACTAATGTTACAGACACATAGATGTATAATTTGTATCAATAGATTGTGTAATTAAAGTGAATATTAACTCATTGTTCGTACGTAGGTTATTTGCTTTTTCAAAACAAAACAACTTATTATTAAAACTAATATGATGACCGTAATTATACTCGATTTCTAACGTAAGCGACATTCTAAGTAGAAAACTTAATTAGAAATACGATGTCTAAATATCGGTACTTTTTGTTGTTTCAATTATGCTAATAAGTAGTCTAAACCCATTTTATTTTACGTTCGTTCACCCCAACACAAGACATATTGTCACTGAAGCGCAAGAGATTCCTTTGATAGTGGTCAGATTTAGAGGGGGTAACCTGTGTGGGGAGTTTGGTAGCAAAGAGTTTGTTTCCATTAGATTAAAATTTCTGTATATTGGTACAGTTAGGAAAGGAGGAAGCAGGATTAGATGTACAAATACGAGTGGTCAGAGAATACAAGATATAAAGGTAAACGCTTCCGTCATCTAAGTGCACCTCAATTGAAAGGGTGTGAGTTTGCTGCTCGTCGTGTGTGCCGGTGTTAATTTACATTAATATCCAATCTACGGTATATACATTAACATATTATCGTAAATATATCCGCAGTAAAACGAGATCGCCTAATTCCATACTATTGGTCAGAGTAATTTAGTGCCTTCAAGCTGATGATGGATCGCTAGATTGATTAGTAATTTAAAGATGTTAGCGAATAGATAGAAAGATATTTATGAGCAATTAGTTTGACCTAAGTTCCTTCCCCTGTTAAATTACGGCTTTGCATTTAAGTAATAATTAAATATGAAGTAATAATTATAGTGTTACAGTGTTTTAATTTCGTTATTTAATCAGAACTATTTGTTATTAATATTGGTTTCTTAACCGGAGATGTTTATTTCTATTCTAAAGTAATCCCTCTCTCCCTCTCTCTCTCTCTCTCTCTCTCTCTCTCTATATATATATATATATATATATATATATATATATATATATATATATATTTATATATATATATATATTTATATATATACATATATATATACATAAATATATATACATATATATATTTTATATTATATATATATATATTGTTGTAAATATTATATATATATTATATAAATATGATATATATATATACAACATACAATATAAATATATATATATTGTATGTGTATATATTATAAATATGTATATATATATATATATATATTATATATATATATATATATATTATATATATATACATATATACAGGGTGATTCATAAGTCACTTCACTTAGCTATTTAAAATGATTACGATATGAAGCACAAACATACTATGAACTTTTGATAATTGTAATATTACTCTCTAATCACTGCTATTTGTTATTTTAATGTGTTCGTGTATATATTTGTTTCTATATATATTTATTTCATAATCAATCAAATATGCTACAAAGAGTCATACATTCCTTGCAAAAAAAAATAGAGCTATGGACATTTTGAGAATTTGCTGTAATTTAAAACTCCAATAAATGAATTTGTTGAATAAACCTTCTGTTTTGTATTACCGTATATTTTAACTTTAGAGTTTAAAAAATAAATAGCTAAGAGACTTATAAATCACCCTGTATATTATATATATTATATATTATATCTATACATAATATATATATTATATATTATATATCATATATATATACATTATATATATATATAATATATATCATATATATAATATATATATATATGTATAAATATATATAATATATATAATGTATATATTATAAATATAACATACTTTATATATATTATATGTTGTATATATATGTATATATATAAGCATTCATGCATATATGTAGATAGAATAAGTTAACTGTAAACTCATCAGAGGTAACAGAAATTGAAGATATGTTTCCCTCTCACAAGTTAGTACAGATAGAAGATAGGGTAACAGCTGAGAAAAAAACTAGTAAACTCTTTATACAATGAAGGCTACGGAGAATTATAGATTTATTGAAACTCAAAATGTATTTTAAAACCACAAGGTAAATACAAGTAAATTTGGTAACATGATTAGAAGTAGTAAAATTAAAGACACAATTAGTTCAGAAAAAGACAAGGAATTAAAACAGACAAATACAGATGTGTGAAACAGACAAAGGAAGCAACAATATGGAAAGAAGAAATTGTTTAACTAAATAGTCATCGCAACGTAAATACGTGGATTATTAAAGAACGTGACAGTCTAGGGCCAAAAAGAAAGTAAGAACTTACCTTTTTTAAATTACACCCATCAGCTACAGTTGTTTATTTACTCCTCGCGGAGTTAGGCACAAGGCCAGTTTTATCTTACTCCCACAAGTAAGATGTGACCCAAGATCGGGTCGAGCAAGTGGGGTTAAAAGCCAGCGCTCGAGAGGTGAGCACTCTGGCCATTTAAAAATTGCCTGGGCAGCCCCGTCGGCATTCCCCGGTAGGGGCGCCTCAGACAGTAAGCAATAAACTTACTCCTCCCCAAAGAGGGGAGGCGAAGCCTGGGAGGGTGGACCTCCTAGAACTGCACAGGACAGGCGTGCAGTATCCATCGGAACAGATACTACACTTTGATCTTAGCCAAAAGGCCGAGATGTTGACATTTTGGTCTTCATTCGCGGTCGGTGGCATAAATAAATATGTCTTATCTCGTGGTTCTTTAACTACGTCAGGCTAGTGTGTTCAGTTGGGACGACACCTTTTATTTTTTAACTACATTTGGAAGTGGACACAATCCCCCAACTTTTTTCTCATTGTTAGCCATGAACGCCTTGACCCATCTAAAACCTAGCAGAATATTAGCAAGAAAATAGAGCAGACGAACAGGCAAAGGCAGCAAAAACCTGCTAAAGAATTTGTAAAACCGAATAGTCATCGCTAGGTTAATACATGGATTATTTAAGAACGAGACAGTTCTGGAATGAAAGAGGATTTTAAACTTAGCTTAACATATATATATATATATTTATATATATATATATATATATATATATATATATATATATATATATATATATATATGTATATATACATATATATATATATAGATGTATATATAATATATATATATATATATACATATATACATGTATATCAATGTATATATATATATATATATATATAAATATATATATGCATGCATATATATTTATATAAATATGTATATATATCTGCATATATATACATATATATATAAATACATATAGATATTTATATGTATACATATATATTTACATATATATATACATATATATATATAAATATACTATATATATAAATACATATATATATATATTTATATATATACATATATACTTACATATATACATATATATACATATATATACACATATATATACATATATGTATACGTAGATATATACATATATATATATAAATATACATATATATATGTACATATATATACACATATATATATACATATATATATATACATATATATATATATACATTCTCTTTCGATTCTTTTATTTTTATTCTCTTGTGATATCGCACCGCCTGTGACTATTTATTCTGAGCAGAAAATCGTGTCCTTCCTTAAGATGTGTGGTACTTCTTCTCCTATGTATACTCTCCGTCCCCTTCAACTTTTATTTAAAAACGTAGTTCTCTCCGAACAAATCAAGTTGCTACTGTAGACGTACGAGACTACTGAAGAGTAAAGTGATACTTTTGAGAGACATCGTAAGATTTGAGAGTTACTCTACGTTTTGAGCTTTGCAGCGAGATGCCTATCTAAATTACTTTTAAATGTCTGTATGTCGGGACAGTAAGAGGAGCAGAAAGCGGGGAGTTCCAAAAGCTGGCAGCACAAGGACAGAAGCTATTGGAATAGAAGTCTCTCTGGTATCTGGTGACCTTAACAGTCAATGGATGGGGTTTAGCTGATTGTAGCGTTGGTCGAGTGTATTTACGTCGAGGCTCCACTATAACAGCAGTTCATCGGAGCACATTCCATTGAAGTACATGTAAAACAAGCATAATGGATTCGACACTGCGGCGATAAGGACATGGGTTGGAGCTTGGTGGATAGATAAGCGACTCGTTTTTTGACCGTGTCTATGAGGGAGACACTAGTGGATGGTACACCAGCCCAGATATCACAACATTACTCATGCATGGGCGGATGGTGGATTTCTAAGGATATTGTATAGTGTACGGTGTGAGAAGTCTACTATCACGGTAGAGGAAGCCGACTTTTCGTTGTAGCAGCCTCTAAATGTATTCTTTGTATTTGTTCACATCTATTCAAATCTGCGAATGTTAGGCCGCAGAGGTTGAATGTTGGATACTCATTAAGGTGTTATTTCCCATGGCAATCAATGGTTATGAGATTAACCACGTATGATCTGTATGGTATGTACTTCATCGGTTTTACAATTCTTTTAGACCCTCCCGTGCGATTCTTCCATCACAATAACCAATATTTGTGTCACTGTATTTTTATAGTGGTTAAGCAATAGATGGATTCTTATTTATCGTCAGATTTTAATGATATATTTAAAGCTCTCTTGGAGTATTATTCGCTTTCTAATCTGTTATGGGAATGTTGTTGAGTGGCATACGAGTACATGTAATCGATATAAATAGTCGTTCTGGAAAATACATTTCTGTATTCTTATCTTTACAAGCTTTTGTCAACGAGCTGCCACTTCAAATCTAAATTGTACTACATAATGATAACAATTATATTATTATTAATAAGAATACTTGTAATGGTATGAGTAGTAGTAATAGTAGTCCATTCAATTTCCTTCCAGTGATTTTAAGAATAACACCTGGCGGCTTTCCTGGGAGTATGAGTGACAGAAATTATCTTCTTATGTCCTCGAATTATCCTTCGATTTTTTATTTGAATTCTCTTGGTGATATCGCACCACCTGTTGCAATTTATTAGTATTTGTGGTACTTTTTCTCCTATATGTAGTAGTAGTGTTACATTACTGGTTATTGAGTTCCCAATAACTCTTTTATTTCTCGTAGAACTTCGCTGTTGTTTCAAAAGGGGCGATATGTCGTATTGACTTAGATCTGATTCTCGATCGCCGTCCCTCCATACTGACCACTCGTGCGCGCTTTTCAGTCGCTTTGGTCGCTAATATTCGTACTGTTTTTTCTCGCCTGCAACCATTGTATCGCACTGCTATGTTGTCTCCGTCACCGCCGACGCCTTCGTCCCCACGCTTTTTGCCTGTGTCGCTGTCGTCGCTTGCCGCGTATAAACATTTTCGGGTTGTTGTCTTCGCTCTCTGAAATCAATTTCTTTAAGTATAACAAGTCTTTTTTCTGTTTTAAAGAGCCGCTTTTATTTAACTACTTCAATTGAGCAACTTGAACGAGTTCGCTGCGATCGAGAGAGAGGTTTATGCTAACTGGTTCACTAGTTGATATACTTAATTACTTGAGAAGGAGGAGTATGGAAGATTTGCTAATTGGCTCTTAGATTTCCGTCATTCGGAATCTTTCTCGTAACCGCTACATATTTGGCGATGTTGACTCTCTCGCTTCCAAGTCAAATCTGATTAAAATCCCAATTAAACTTTCCCACGCAGAACTCTCGCAACGAAATCTCACGATCAACGCCCAGGTGTGATTTAACCCTTAACCCTCGGTTATCTATAGGTTACTCAACGTCCACGCGCACCGTTGGAAAACACATCGAACCGAACTCTACGGGATGATACCGCTACAACCGCGTAAGTCAAACCCGTCTGGACTAGATGCGTCCAAGCCATTATCTAACATTAGTAGTAGTAGCAATAGTAATAGTAGTAATAATTGCCTTCTTAAAAGGTTTCAGAAAAATATGTGTTTTACCCATGTTTGCAGCACGACACTGATACATAAATGTCTACAATAGAATATTACTAAATTAACCCATTAGTGCCCAATTTTTTTATGTTTTATTTATTACCAAAGACATTCCGTAAATACAACATAGTTTGATACTAAATGTGTAGCAACATTTTTTTAAAAGATTTACTTGACTTTATATGATAGATAGAACATTCATTTATACTGTATATAAATATGGGTTCTTATAACTACTACTTATCAATAAACTTTTGATTGAAAAAGAGATGTAACTCATTGTATTTTTTCTACTCTAGAATTTCGCAGTATACCCAAAACTGAGGCATCTATGTTACCAATAGACAGCAAAGAATAAGTGTAATATTTAAAAGACACTTCACTTCATTATGACTAAATATAGCTATCTCTCGAAAAGTTCAAATGTTTCTTAAATATTTTTAATTATCCTTCTGGTCTTTATAAATATCCATAGTCGCTTATGGGTTATAGAATCTAAAGAAGAAAAGCACTAATAAATTAATACAATATTGCGCCAATGTGCATTACCATGCATACAACAGGAAACTGGTGGTGTATAATAAACAAAAATAATTGTATAGACGTGCATTTCTTAATGCAATTTTACTTTTAAATACTAGTCCCAGTTTCGGTTAGAGTTACCAGACAGACACCGCATTCCAATTATAAATATTAATGTTACTGATATGCCCCTTTCCATCGTTCTGTTATGTATTTGATATTACTCCATTTACATTGATCTTTTTTTATTCGTTTGATAAAGCTGCACTCCCGTGTCTATTTGAAACTTTTAATGATTCCTATGAAAAGAATAGATATCAATCCGCTATTTCGTTCAGGCCTTGAGACCCGCTAAACAGCGAGCAATAAATAATTGCTAAAAATATTTTGACCTCCCGCTGAAAATAACCAGTCAGATCATATCTGCATCTCGAGTTATCGGAAAATGGCTATTTTGACTCTTAGCAATAAACGTAAAAATGTTTTTTCTTTGAAAATAGTCCTAAAGATAAGAAGAAAAATAAAGAACGAACGTGGATTTGTATTGTTTTGAGACCACTCTTTCGACATTCATTTCACTTTTGTTTCCATTTGTCGATTGTGTTTGCTCTATCACCGAGAGAGATCAGTTGATCTGTGTTCTGTAGAGGATTACGTTGAGTATCATGTTCGGGTTTAGTTTCCATAAAAGCGGAATCAGACAGAGCGCAGATCTTTGTGTCAAGTTTAGAAAACGATCGTTATGTTTTGTAGAGAAAAAGAGCGGCCAGTTGATCCCGGTCACTTTCCTGTCCGACACGTTCGTTTCAAATTCGGAAAGCAAAAGATCCGTCCGATTTTCGATGTCAGTTTGAGAACAACGTTTTATTTATTTTTGATTCAATCAAATAAATGTTGGCTTATTGAATTGGGCTGCAGATGAGATGGATAAAATATGAATGATTACTTACTGATGGCGGGCGAGGAAGAGACTAGCCGAAAACTTGAATCTATTACATTTGTTTAGTGTATGCTTTATGCCATACCAAGAATGGTGTGGGTTAGTTAAAGCCGAGACGCACTATAAATTGCAAGCAACTTATTATACACCTAGCAAGACCCCCATGAGAATTCCACAGTCTTTTTTACATTAATGTGTAGACTTTATTAAGAATTATATTCCTCTTTAAATAATAACTTTCTGTCATAGTCAATATTATGAAACAAGTTACCTTTTCTTCTCCCGTAAAAATAATTGGTATTGTTTGTTGAATGTTATTTAAATTAATAAAACGGATGTTTCGTCTATATTAAAAATTGTGTCAAGTTAATCGTTTTAAAGTCAATAAATATTTACTGTTTTCTTAGTGTAAAAATAATTGATTGCAAAATACTCTCCGAATAAAAATATAAATCGAATGTGACTTTTTGAAATGTACTTATTTAAAATTGGACTTGTTTAGTAAATCTGAGTACATAGTTTGATTTTTAGACAATTAACTAAAAATGGGTAAAGTCGGTATATTTATCTTAAGAACATGAGATTTTATATGTATGTGAATAGTGATAACGTATGCACGAATATGAAATTGCGTTTTAACGTATTATTATAAACTATTTGAGAAAGAGTAGTTCTATAAACATTCAGCTGTTACACGATTTATAGCCCTGTTCTAAACCTACTAGTGCTCTGTATTGTTTATATTCGGCATTATAGAATAATTTTACGATGTGCTATTTTGTGGAAGTAAAATAAAGATTCATTAATTAACTGACGAAAACAATGGAAAAATATACACTTTCAACCGTTCTTTAAAAAAAGAAAATATATAAATCCATCAATTTCTATCAGGCGCTAACAACCGAGCAATAAAAACTCTCTAAAAATATTTTGACCTCTCACCGACAATAATCTGTTATTTAATATCTGTATCTCGAATTGTGTGAAAATGAATATTCTGGCATTTTGAAATACATGTAAAAACAATTATTATAACAAAAAGAATAAACACACGCAAATTGTTGAAATTTGAAGAAGGGATAGTTTAGAAAAGTGTTTTAAATTGGATTTTAGGTGAAAACAAGTAATTTTGGCATTGGAATGTAGTTATTTATGTATGAAGATAGTTTTTAAAGCGAAAATATATAAATCCATCAATTTCTATCAGGCGCTGAGACACGCTAACAACCGAACAATAAAAACTCTCTAAAAATATTTTGACCTCTCACCGACAATAATCTGTTATTTAATATCTGTATCTCGAATTGTGTGAAAATGAATATTCTGGCATTTTGCAATTAATGTAAAAACAATTCTTATAACAAAAAGAAGAAACACACGCAAATTGTTGAAATTTGAAGAAGGGGTAGTTTAGAACAGTGTTTTAAATTGTAAATTTGGCATTGGAATGTAGTTATTTATGTATGAAGATAGTTTTAAAAGCGAAAATATGAAAAAATGAATCATATAAAAATATATCAATTAATCCTTTGATAACTCTTTAAACAAAGGTTGGCAACGAGTTCTGACGAATACCTGTAAATAGGTTTATATATAATGTTAAGTAATAGAAGAGATACCAAATCATATTCATAATTGGTGAAAACGATTCGTTCACAAGAGCAACAGAGATTTTATCCAATCATTATTGCAAAACTCAATACTTAACAACGTATAGAAATAACTAAATATTTATTATATTCTATATTATATAATAAAAAATCAATTTAATACAGATGGTAAAACGTATATTCTGATCAGAATATATATATCAATAAATGTATATAAATTATTTTTAGTTTTAACATTTAATGCAGAATAGATTTCTCTTTCGAATGATAGAAACAATTCTTATTGTTATGAAAACATATACTTTTGTCCAGAATCATGTTAACCTAGACAAGATCTACAAGAATGTGTAAACTGGTTGATTTTTAAATATAAGTTTGTGATTATCTTGTAGCTGTGTTTCTCTGCCAATAAAGACTTAGTCTTTAATCCCAATAAATAAATATATATATATATAATTGTATAACATAGTTCACCCCAAACAAGACACGACGCCACTGTAGACGTAAGGAGCTACTGAGAAAAAAAAAACCTTATTTATTAACTGCGACTCGAGATGTCTGTTTACATTAGTTTTAAATTTCTGCATGTAAGTACCGTCGGGAAAACAGCGGGCAGGGAGGGAGTTCCAGATGCCAGCGACACGAGGCAAGAGGCTATTGGAGTAGAGTAGAAAGCTCTCTGGCATCTGGGGACCTTCACAGTGAATGGATGGGATTTAGCTGATTGTCGAGTTGGTCTAGTGAATTTACGTCGAGGGGGCACCACAGCAGCAAGTTCATCGGAGCATAATCCATTGAAGTTTTTGACAAACAAGCACAAGGATGCGACATCGCGGCGATGTGGCAGAGACTGCAGCTTGGTTGACAGTAAGGGACCTATAAACTTAGCATTTGTAAATTTCAAAAGTAACTTTGTTAATTTGAAGCTATTTTTTTCTTAGTTCACGTCGATCTTTTTAATGTGAAGTTGACCTTTTATTTATTTTGAAGTTTAACGTTGTCATTTGTGTTTGCGCTGATGCACTTAATCGTGAGCGTTTGTAACTCGAACTTTATGTTTTCATTTTTAAGTTGAGCTTCGTCATAATAATTGCATCTTGAATTACATTTCTAGTTTAACTTTTATAATTTGAAGTTGAGTTTTTGTCATTAAATTAACGTTTTCAAATTATAACTTCGATGTTTTATCAGTTATGTTATATTTTTCTAATTTTATTTAGACGTTTGTAATTTGAAGTAAATATTTATTTTCAAATTGGGCTTTTTATGCGACGTTTTACGATTTAAATTTGGTCTTGAACTTTTTAATCTGACGTTCAGCGTTGTTAATTCGAAAGTAATGTATTGTTTTAAGTCTCGTTCACATTATTGTTGTCAAAGTGAATATGTTCTACAATCGGAATAGAACATCTATTTATATTTTTGTATTATTAAGCTAGTTTTACAAGACAATGTTGCATTATTATTTTTCTATTACGTATGAATGATCATTCTGTTTTGAGTAGAAATTTAATTCTTTTAAAAACTTAAACAGACAAATAAACCGTAATTGGTAAACAAATGCCGTGAGATAAGTTATTTCGTACTATGGAAGTCTTTATATATATTTACTACAAATTAACGGCATTAGTTTATATTAGAAACACACAAATGCCCTGAGCTACTTAAACTACATTAATTTAAAGAAAACTGCCATTATTATACCTTTATTACTTTTACCTTTTTCTTTACGATTTGTCCGTTATCAGCCGATCACTTTGAGTAGACGTTCGTTGTTGCAACTTAAACAGGTTACCGCATTTTCTCCCGAATTATAGTTTACATAAGACGTTCATTTTACAGAAAAGCCATTTAATTGCTGAACTAGACTCATCTACAATCAACGGAGCTAAGAAAAACATTGTTTCTCTTTTTTACCCCATAAATAATTTTAGAGTTATTTAATGCTCAAGTTGTGTCGTAACGTCTGACTGACCTTCAGTAATAGCTTTGTGCAAAGTACTAGTCCATTCATCACACGCTAACCTATTGTTAAAATGGTAGAATAGACTGGACATAAGCGTCGTTTTCATGGAAAATGAACGCATTGTATAATACCTCTAATGTAATTCTGATAGACCGACAGAACTAAATCTATCAATAATTGTCCGGGTTATTCGACCGATAGACCAGAGCAAGAACGCCTCAATATCATAACGATTAGGAAAGATTCATACGTTTTTACATTAATTTGGGAGAAATAAATTCGATACCTTTTCATATCCTATGACTGAATAAGTAAAGGCAATACATAGGAAAGGATTTATACTCGGTTTAAGTGATCCCATAAGCTGTTTTGGTATTCTTTACACGACTCGTTACCCATTACCTATCCAGAGTTTTATACATGACATTCTTGTTTGGACGCAACATGTTTATGATATATGTTTCGATTTGAAAATATTCACGTTAAAATCAGCAGTAATTGAGTTTAAAATATTTAACATATTTGTGTTTAATAATGTTGGCTTCATCTGTATTGATATTTACACAGAGTTCCCTGTGAGTACGACACATGTCGTTCTATCTTTTATGAAGCTACAATATATATATATATATATATATATATATATATATATATATATATATATATATATATATGTATATATATATATATATATAAATAGCATAATATAAAATGAAATAATAAAATAAGGTGCGAATCAAATTTTATTATAATTCAAAATTGAGGCATTCATGAGTTAAGGACTTTGAGTTACTTTGCCTGAATTTTGAATTATAATAAAATTTGATTCGAACCTTATTTTATTATTACATTTTTTATTATGCTATTAATGTTCTATCCAGTATATTTTACTAATTAAAATATATTAGTTGCCTCTTATATCTTTAGTTGGATTTACTTCATAATAATAATAATAATAATAATAATAATAATAATATATATATATATATATATATATATATATATATATATATATATATATATATATGTAAAAAACAAAATATATTTTTTATATTCCTCAACGTTACGTCTTTATTGTAAGATTTCTTCAGGATGATAATTTGAAGAAAAATGTCATGCACGTACATCGACATTTTGTGTTGACATGATGGAGTGAAAAAAGAAAATAGTAGCCGTGGCTACTGTGAGCGTTGAAGGAGAGTCCAGGTTGTGAGAAGTAAGTAATTGTGAAGAATGAAATGAATATGGAAAGTTTTTTTAGGCAACAATGAAATGGGGAGGGCTGGGAATATCAGTGAATTTGCCTAAGGGTAGGAGAGATGAAAGGCGGGCTGAGATTTTTGTCGTGGTGAGGTGTGGCATGGATTTTGAGAACAATATATAATATATATATATATATATATATATATATATATATATATATATATATATGGCATTTTCTAGTCAATCTGTTTATATGTGATCCCTTTGCATAAATAGAATCTAAATTCCCTTCTTGACGTCGTAATGTGTCGTGGCCATATGGTTATGACGCTTGCTTGCGGAGTCTAGGTTTATTCCGTAACAAAGGTTTGAACCTTGCGACCGTCTGAGATTATCATTCCTACACTGATGAGCGTAAAACATAATTTAATAGTATTTACTAAAAATTAATAGTGTTATATATATATATAGTTCCGAATACGTTCGTCGAACACTCTCGACTAGTCTTCTATCTGTGTCCGCTTCTAGGTACATATAGATCTTAATTTCCCTTAATTACGTGGCAGTTTCTGTGGGCCGAGTGGATATGGCTGACTCTGTGTACCGGGTTCGCGCCTCTCGACCGTCTGAAATTGTTACTTCCCTGCACTGATGAGAGCAATAAGCTTGAAACGCTAGCGTCTGTAGGTATAAATAATTTTAATATTTATTTATAAATATTATACTAAGCCCCTTTAAGAAATTAAAGTTGAGCACTCTCGAGGAAGTTAAAAATAGACTGTCAAAAAGCTCTAATGCAAAGTTCCGAATACGTTCGTCGAACACTCTCGACTAGTCTTCTATCTGTGTCCGCTTCTAGGTACATATAGATCTTAATTTCCCTTAATTACGTGGCAGTTTCTGTGGGCCGAGTGGATATGGCTGACTCTGTGTACCGGGTTCGCGCCTCTCGACCGTCTGAAATTGTTACTTCCCTGCACTGATGAGAGCAATAAGCTTGAAACGCTAGCGTCTGTAGGTATAAATAATTTTAATATTTATTTATAAATATTATATATATATATATATATATATATATATATATATATATATATATATATTATTGTTCATGATTAAAAAGAAAAAAAGAAAACAACAGCCAGCCGACCGGTTTCGCCTTCATTCTGCAAAGCTGAATCGAAGGATTATAAAATTAAAATAAAACTACTTTCTATATTCAAAATAAAACAGCGTTATGTTTTACATATACAATGGGAGTTCTCAGAAACTACTTACGCCTAATTCTAACAGACACTCCCTCTTTTAACAGCGAGAGTTTTTTTCAAACGAACATAGATCCTCTTTAAACTTTCCGATGGAATATCGAGTGCGTACTATTCAAGATGGTAAACGAGTTAAACGTAGGGTTTTTAATCAAATGTTTAATGATTGGTGACCTGTGTGTAGGTTGGATTATTGATCTTGGCTATGTGTTGTTGAACGTCTTTTCGAGAGGAAGTCAAAAGAGGCCTTGTATAGAACCCAGCACACGTTCAAAGCAAAATAGCAATTTTCAACTTTGAGTTAATTTGCTTGGCGAATTATACACTAAATTCACCTAACCAAGACAGACGAATGTAAATTAAACATTTAGCCACTGTATTTGATATTATTTAACTAACGATCAGATATGTTCCTTTTGATGACTGACCTAATCACATCAGACTATATCATTTATTGGAAAAGTATTATTAAAAGACAGTCAAAATTTTTGTTGCGAACAAATAATTAGGTTTGTGTGTGTTAGGGTCCAAATTAAGTTTAACTTTCATTTTTTAGAACAAAATGAATCCCAGTAAGGCTATTATCTTGCAAACGTAAGTTTACGTTAAATTGATGTAAGGTAACACTATGGAGTTTTCTTTACCAATACATCCAGGGAAGCAAAAGTGGAATTACACTCTCCTTCGTGAGTATATTTTAATGCGGGTTGCCTGTTAGTTAGTAATGAGAAGAATGTATTTGCCTCTGTTTGATTATTGAGTAGAGCAAATGTGTCTTCTACATATTGGATTAAGCTCTGTAGAGTGAGAGGAAACCGGTTGGATGGCTTATTTTCCTCTATTAATCATGAACGCTGAATTATATCTTGCTTTCATACTCGTAGTTATGAAATTATGAAATTATGAAATTATGTACTTCCAAAAAATCATGAAAAATCTTAATATTAGGTACAACCCATTTAGAGTTTTAATAGTGAAAGGACATTTTCTGTTATCAAAAGTCTACTACAAAATAAGTCTTTAGTAATAACCAGACTGGACAAATGTCCAGTGATCGTAGTATTAAAACATAACGATTATGTCGACAAAATGATGGTCATCTTAAACGACACTGGGCTATTTTCCCGTGTTATGTTATATATACAATGGGAGATGTGTCTTAGAGACTAATCTCGCTTAATCCTAACAGACACTATCTCGATTTACAGAGAGAGGTTGTTTTCAAACAAACATAGATCGTCTTTAAGACTTTCAGAACAGAATATCGCGTGAGCACGACTCAAAATGCTAAATGAGTCAATACTACAATTCATTCCACACATCAGGTTTTTAATCAAATGGTACGTGAGTGAGGACCTCTATATATTTTTAGAACGTTCGTTAATAGAACATTCCATTCCTAAGTTTGCTAGGTATGTGTTGCTGAACAATTTCTTTTCAATTTAAACGTCTCCTTACCTACGTAGTCTGTATCGAAACTACATTTACGATGATAAATCACATCATCATGGCGAGGCAGAACATATTTAAGGAAAAAACACCAAAGAGGTGTTGTATAGGAAACAACACGCACGTTCGAAACAAAATAGACATTTTTAATTATTGAGTTTATTTTCTCAGCAAATTGCTCACTTACTCAACGTTACTAATGAAAACAAATGGAAATTAGACATTTAGTCACCGTATTAACAGATGGATAGTTCTGTAGGAGAAACAGTTTATGTTCAGCAGAAACTGTTTTATGTTCAGCCGTAGAAATAAATGTTATTTTCATTCTTACTATGAAGTTTTTGCTGTGAATGACTTACACGAAGGAATATGACATCGGATCTCATTCAAGCATATTTTATATTAATAAAAATAGAGTAAATACAGACAAGCAAAGAATAGAAGAGATACTATAATGCCTCACTAGATGGGGAAGTCGATTTTATGCTTCACTGGATTGGGAAGTCGATTTTGTACTCTGTTAAGACTAGACAAAATGCTCGGAGCGGCACCTCCACAGATGTGGCAGCACCATGTATTACGTATCTGAATCGTATATTGGTAAATGATTGAATTAAGTGTCAAGTATATTCTAGTGTGGTTGAATGATCCAATAATTGGGTTATGATTAATGATCTACACAGCGGGAGTTCACTCTTTTTGCACAAAAGTCTCAGCAATTTTGCCAGTTATATATTTTCATGAATTTCCTTCACATCAATCAAAACTTAAATGAATGCAAATTTATTCAGTGCAAACATAAACATTATTGATTTATTTATAAATAATTTCCACCCTTTTAGTATAACATTTAAGGGGAGGAAAACTCGCCTTTTTTGGCCTAACGATGTCAATGTGTTATATTTCCAAAGCAGTTTTTGATGGGGTAATACTAGCTAATTTAGAATCCTTCCTAACGAGGAAGGCGAAGCTAAGTTTCGCCTTCATTAAAAACAAAATTGGTCTGCTAGATCTTGTAAAATCGACATCCGAAAACGCTACAGCATCACGCGGATCGAAGGAAGATGAAATAATAGATTTAAAATTTGAAGCTGTCGGAAAGTGATCGAAAGAAAAGCCGATGATGAGATGGGCAGACGCCCTGCACAATAATCGCTATCGCGGATTCCAGTGGCTCGCGACTAGCTAAAAATAAGAAAAAGATCATTTGGAATCTTGTTTGATATCTACATCTTGTTAAGAATTCGAATTATAAGTCTGGCATAGATTTGTTTTACTTTTCTCTGTTTGTTAACGTACACACACGTGATGTATATCTATATACCCATATATATATATATATATATATATATATATATATATATATATATATATATATATATATATATATATATATATATATGTATATATATATGTATATATCCATATATATATATATATATATATATATATATATATATATATATATATATATATATATATACATATATGTATTGACTATATCGGCGATATTTAAAAATTATTTTTTATATTTAATAAAAAATATTTATCATATAATGAGTAAAAATTGCTATTTTACTTAACCCTTACACCGTTCCGACGTATTTCACCCGTATCCAGCCATATCTTGACCAGCCATATCTGTGTACTTTTACTTCATTTTAACGCGATTTTCGCGTAAACATTAATTATTTTTTAAGCTTTTGCGCGTGCACTTAAACGCGTGTATGTGGGTGTCCATTAATAAGTTTTACGCGACTCTCGCGTACTCATCCAATTAATTATTTTGCGGTTGAACATTTACGCGGGAGGGTATTCAATTATTTGTTCTCTTACTCTTTTTTTCAATCATAACAAGCGGCAACTGCAATTGTTCATTTTAATATACCTAATTTCTTTAACCATTCCTAAAGTCACAGTTCCTAGCAAATTATTTTTTAAACATTTCAACTTCGACAAGCAGAATGTTAGTTAATAAAACTGTTGTGATTTATTTAGTTAAAATTATCCTAGTCAGTAAAGTAATCCAAACGATACAAATATATGTGTAACACTTCTATTGTAAGACATATCAGTAATAAAATGATTAGCTCTTTTTTCTGACACCACAGCAAATCAACGTTATTTCTATTCATGCATTCTCACCTTTGAACGTTGTGCGATGTATCCAGCTCATGTATATTGATTTTGTTAAACCCCAGTCTTAATTCCCATACAACCGGCGAAAGTGTTATTTCATAATAAAATAAGCTCGTGCAACACTGTGACTTATGACAACTGATAATTCATCTAAATACCGGGTTCAGTTGAACCCTTGGCCGAAGATGGCAGCGTAGATTCTATTAACGCTATTCATTTATAGCCGCATTCATAAATATAATGTAAGTAAATATAGGTGCTATTCTCCTCTTTTGAACTTTATTAGAATACCAATATCAATGATACATCAATGTTTTGGCAAAAAAGGCCAATTGAGATGAACACCACAGCTTAAATAAACTCTATAAGTACCATATATGAGCCAGATCTAGATGTACTTAAAATGAAATATAACACATAAAATACTATTTTTAAAGTACAATATTGTCTCTTTCTTTCTCTGTCTGTATGTCTCTCTCCTTAAATATAATTTATCCTATATCACGTTATAAGCTCTAATAACCTTAGGGATAGATAGAAAGCGTGCGGAGTCTTAGTTGAATCTGTGAACTGGGTTCTCGTCCAGTGACCGTCTGCATATTTTAACTTCCTACGCTGATGAGAGCGAACACTTGAAATGCCAGCGTATGCATTTAAAAATCAAGGCAAAATGTATTTAAGAAAACTTCCCAATTAATATCATAACTGCAATGGGTTATCTAGTCGAAAACATGATGTCTGATGAATATTTAGTTTATATAATTTGATATTCGACTGACATTTTCCATTCAGATTGAACCGGAAACATTGAATTTTCAAAACATATATATATATATATATATATATATATACACGTGTGTGTATTTCTATTTATATCTAAAAATGTTTATATTCAAATATACATTTCATAACATAAAGCAATTGTAATATCCCAATAGTGTAAAGCTAGAGCTATACAATACTTTTTATTTAATTTTATACCATATCTAATGTTATGAAACTTTGAAAATCCTTGGCTTAAGGAAAGAAAAATAAACATGTTTTTACCGAGTACACCTTGCATTGGACAATCGAAGTTGAAATAGATTTGTCGTTCGTACATATTTATATCTCTTCTTTCAGTTATCTTTATTATTGCTCTATCTTGTATATTGAGCTTAAACCATTTCACTATAGGTTCTATCTACTAAAAGTATACTTATAGTTTCATATTATCATCATTATTATTATTATTATTATTATTATTATTATTATTATTATTATTATTATTATATATTGTGTTATATATATATATATATATATATATATATATATTATTGTAAGTGAAGTTTTGTTCATGGAAAGACCCCGATTAATTTTATTGTGATCAATAAGAGCAATATGTTGAACAGCGACGCCACTGTAACCCTAACCCTTACTCTAACCCTAACAACTATCCTGAACTACAAGAACGCAACATCGGTTTCTATTCTGCACGGAATATACATGCGATGGGGTATGTGTGTCGGGTCGCTTGTGAATTTAATTCCACTGAAACGTCTTACTCCGGAAGAAGGATGCTTAATTCAACCAGGATGACTGACGCACCAGATACCACGAGGTATCGACAGGTCACTACACGTGTCTGCATCAATAAATACATACATATTATGTCACGTCGAGTGTTTTACTTTTTCGATAATTTTGGATTTGATAACACTTAAGTATAATCAAATCCTATAACTTTGAAATAATTTTGTGGGGTGTTCATATATTGACATAATAAAAGCATAAGACTTGACTAAACAAAGCATGTTAATCAGGTTTATGTCTGAACGTATGGTTAACTCACACTCAATATCAGCAATACAAATAAGCAGGTCAGTACTGTCGTGCATAGTCGTCGTTTGGGAATACCACGTTTCGTAAATGCTGATGTGGAACTACTACCTGAAGTGAAACGTATGCATCGTTCTCTATAGTATGTTGAATATACCGGAATATGTGTGCAAATTCACAGTTAACATATATACGACGCCTGTCTAAAACGTATCCGATCTTAGGCAAACAAATATGTCAAATACGTGACGGCGTTGGGACCCTAATCCCCTTCAAAGTAGGCCCCTTGTTCTTGCCTCCTGAAGTCTTCTTTTTCGAATGGTGTTCATCTCCGCCGTCGCGTTCCGCATCATCTCTTTTTTCGCACCCTCTCAACAACAGCTGCATTCCGAGCTGTTTGGAGCCTGTCAGAACGCTGATCACTATCCGTTGAACCTCTCTTTTATTTGTGTTACACCCATTGCATCTTCACCAAACACACTGCTGAATCTAACGCGACGGCGCAGATGAACACCATTCCAAAAGAAGACTTCCAAATGTGTTTCCGGCAGTGGATAGATCGGTGGGCTAAGTGTGTGCAAGCACAATTGGCCTATTTTGAAGGAGATAAGGTCGGATACTTTTTAGAAAGGCCTGATATTTATATTGACACGTTTTTTTAAGAAAGTCATTTCTACAAGGTGGTATTGTCCGGTTGCGGTACGCAAATTGTTAAACGGGCTTACTTTAACTTACACAATCTTTTCGACAGACATGACCTATATGACCATTCTCTTGCGTGTACTCATGTACTTTCCCTGTATCTAACTCGTGTAGTGGATTGCTGTCATGTGATTTAATGTGGCTGAGTAAACCATCATTTAACATACAATTTCTGCCAATGGCACCACATTAATGCTCCGGCTGAAATATGTCTGAGTGTTAGAATCTTACTCCTACCAGAAGATTATCTAAGTAACTGGAACATATTATTCATGCAAACGGCTTTCGTGTTGACCTTGACGAAATACATAAAACGTCTGTTTTCCTTATAGTACTGTGTTGCAGTAGCCATATAATACACACATGCGTATATTTAAATATATATATACATATATATATATATATATATATATATATATATATATAAATATATATATATATGTATTTATATAGAGATAGAAGAAAAAAGAGTGATAAATATGCGACGATTGTCCAAATTTATTTCAAATTTCAATTGTTCAATGCAAGGTTGTCAGTAATAAACTAGTGTTTATTTTTCTTTCCTTAAGCCAAGGCTTTTCAAAGATCGAAATCTTATCATCAGAGGAGAAATACAGATGGATAAGTTGGCTTTCGAAAAAACCAAAGTTCAAATATTTGAAAAATATGAGAATTATTATTAAAAATTATTAAAATAATTTTTGTTAAAAAAACGTATTGAATGAAAAGAAAAATTCCGTGAAAAAGATATGCAAATTGTCCGGGTGGTAAATTTCCGTTGAAAAAGTTCGGTGAAATTGTAGAAAGTGAAGAAAAACTCTTTGCATGGGAGCAGATTGGAGTGGGTGCTCAAAAAGTCGGTAAGTCCAGATGCACTTAAAAGAGGTTGAGAGGAGGAAAACAGGCCATTTTTTTTATTTACTTCCGGGCCTAGTAAAACAGTAGGATCTCATACAAGGTTTAACTCAGAATGAGACAAAAAAGGCAAAATTGATAAAAGTTAAGATTTGGGGTTAGGAGTGGGGGTTAGGAGGTACGGGGTAGTTTAAAAAGTCGCTTTGTGAATTTGGGGGAAAAAGGAAAAGGAGGACGGGTTGGTATGGGGATGTAGTTAAAGTGACAGGTGGGTTAAGGGTGCGGGCGAGCGGTAGGATGTAGGTTTTGGGGGTGGGATTAATCCTAAGTGGGGAGTGGGTATGGAAATAGTTGATTCTAAAAATAGAAATCAAATGAGTGAGCTTCTAAAATTTCAGGCAGCTAAAAGCAAATTAAATTGTAGTTATCAGATATGGTTTCTGGGTGTTTAAAGAATAAAGTAGAATTAGTTAAAAGCATGGTATAATAAATAGAGGAATGTGAGAGAGTGGATGATTAAAATTAAAAAAATTAAATTTAAATTTAAAAAGCTAGGGAATAGTTAATTAAAAAAATGTATTTATTTATTTTTAATTTAAAACCAAATTAAGGGTTAGATGAATAATTTGGAGGGACATTAAATGACCAAGGAGATAAGGGGGGGAATAAATTTATGGGAAAAGGGTTAGTGAAATTAAAGGTCAAGTCTGTTCTACTCAGTTTATTGAAATTTAGAAGGGGGAACAATGTAAGGGATAAGGATAGATTGTTAGAAACAATTTGTTTCGATTACTAGTAATAGGGGTGGAATTGGGTTTGTTCAATCAAAAACTTGAGTGCAGTGTCAATTTTATAATCTATGGTTTAAATGGTGAGTGAGTTGTAACAGGGTAACAATTAACAGTTACAGTTTAAATTTAATTAGATACATAAGGGAAACTTGCAAGGGGTTTCCAAGTAGTATGAAAATATGATTTGGGGGGGGGTGAAATAAGTCAAAGATAAGATAAGTTGAACAAAGAGAGAATAGGCCGATAGAAAATGGCTCGCGAGTATTTAGAGGGATTAGGATTATTCAAAAATAGGCCAAAATAAGTAGTTATGTAACTAGCTTGAATCAATCAAATAGTTAAAAAGATTACTCAAAGGGGGTTATGGAGGCTATTAAGGAGATAGGACAGAAATGCTAGTAACAGTTTATATAATATAAGTGTTATGGGCCAGGGTTGGATTGAAAAATTAAGCAGACTTGCGTTTTGAAGCTAGTGTGTTAGAGAGCTGATAAGAATTACAGGGGGGGTATTAATGGACCCAATTGGAGGGGAATTCAAATGTCGTAGTTAAAAGGAGAACAAAAGGAAGTTACAGGGGAATATGTTGCAAATAGGAAGAGTCCAAATATAAGGACGATATAGTGGAAGTGTAGGAGATAATAAGGGGGGAATAAGAGGCCAAGAAGGAGTTTGTAGGTGGGATTACGGTCAGGAGAAACAATGAGATAAATATAAGGGGTTAGGAGTGGAGCTGAAGTAAAAGGATAATAGGAGCTAAATTGTAGGTGAGGAATATAAGTCTAGATATTAGGTATGTTAATGATCGGTGGAAAGTTGGAGGAGTAATGTTAGTTCAATCTACTAAAAGTGTTCCGGGTAGATGTAGTTGTTAGGTGTAATGGGGATGAAAAATTTATTGGGAGGGTTAATTAGTGAGATTAAGGGCGTTAAGAATAGAAGTTACAAGGTTCCCCTGGGATATAGTTTAGAGATTTGTCAGATGTTAAAGAATGGGGGGAGTTATTGGTTGGGAGGAGGAGTGTCAGAGGGAGTGATGAAATTAATGTATTTAAATTTTCGTTTGTGTCTGCAATTTGAAATAAGTTCATTTTTGGAATTAATGACATTTAAGTTCTTGTGTGCAGTAGCTATCATATAAGTTTCCAAGGTACATAGTTGGCAGAATGCAGAACCAGGAGTATATGAGTTTGACTTTTTTTAATATAGACCAACTTAGGGAGTAGGGGGTATTTTTGATGTTAAAGCTTTTTATTAGGTTGGAAAGAGAGGTGCTAGTGGTACCATTACTATTGTGTTTAAAAGAGTAGATATGGTTAGAGATTCGAGTCTTTATGGGGAAAGCACTGGCACCAATATAGGTATGAATTTTGTGGGGGGTTATTGTTGTATTATTTGAGTTGTTTATATTATTGGGGGGTGCTTACGTTCAGGTCAAAGTTTAAGTTAGGGTTATTAGTTGGGGAAGGTGGGGTGTCTTGGGGGATGAGATCGGATCCATTATTAGTTGGTGGTAGTTGGTGGTCAGTGTGGAGAGTGTTATTTAGTGGAGGGGGTTGTTGATGGGGATGGTTGAGGGGAAAAGGGGGAGATTGTATGTTGGCATTATTTTGCATATTGGTATTAATCTGTGTAGTGGTGTATTGTTTAACAGTACAGGAATATATGACGTTACTTTGTATGCAATCACCGTTTAATGGGCATTCTCTAGATTTTTGGCAGTTGCAGTTATTAGTGGGGTGTATGGTAGGTGCTGTTTGTTGGGCAGATTTCATTTTTTTGTTGTAGATGTGATGATGGTTATATACATTTATATACATATATATATATATATATATATATATATGCGTGTATATGAAACGGAATTACGATGTTATGTGTTATGTCGTGAGGTCGGATATTCTACAAACTTATGTAGCTGTATGTTGTTAATTGTTAGTTTAAGTTATATCATATTAGCTCTTGTAGAACCCACGATCGAGCAGTTTATTCGTTTCTTTTTAACAACTTTGGAGATACTATATATATATATATATATATATATATATATATATATATATACATACATATATATACATATATATATATGTGTGTGTGTGTGTGTGTGTGTAGGGAGAGAGGGAATTGTAATGGTAGAAAAAAAGTTGTGCATCTATGACAATAGAACTCAGTAATAATACATTGTAATTATTTTCTTTTAAACCCCTCTCGTAAATTTTTAGCCACGTTCTTGACTCAAAATCATAATTATAACAGTTTAGCTTTATAAATCATAGATTTGAACGTGAACTCCCGACCATATGGAAACGTCTCACCTAAAATACAGACAATCACTTTATTTTTCATCTCGTCTTTCCTCGTCTTCGATTTCTGTAAAAAATGCTTAATGTGAATCTCTAGACATTTCTGAAACTCCTCTTATTACTACTCAAGGAGAAACCTTACACTAGACTTTTTGCTTACCTTCAGATGCAGAACCGTGCATTGAAGTAAGATCAAATCTGTACTTTTATAGAATACGTACGGCTACAGGTATACATGATATACACACTAAATGAATAGATGCTTAAGGCTTGTAAGTTTCTTCGTTAACGATTGTAGAAAAGAAAAGGTTAGGACTTTAATTAAGTGAAATCATAACTAACATGGAATCAGAATGTGAAAACTGGGTTTATCCATTAACTTGTAGTAAGGACCAAAGGTTAGAGATTTGTTATAAGTAAATAAATAGTTCTTAAAAATGCTCTATTGATAGAAATATTATATGAGAGTAAAAACATTTCTAAAATACTCTTCAATCCAATCACTTATAAATTTATCAATCGATCTATATATCTATCCATCTATTTCCCCTTCCCCCTTCTTTTTCTCTATGCATATATACATATGTATGTATATAGATTTATTTATATATCTATCTCTATCTATCTCTCTCTCTCTCTATATATATATATATATATATATATATCAATATATATCAATATATCTCTATATATACATAATAAATATATATATATAAACTATATATATATATCAATATATATCAATATATCTCTCTCTATATATATACATTAAAAATATATATCTATAAACTATATATATATATATATATATGTAAACAGTGTCTGATCGAAGTAAGCAAATGCAATTTATTTAAAATGTGTGATTTATATACACACTTTAGACAAAGTATGTGTCTATCAATATATTATATATATGTATATATGTATATATACATATATATATATATATATATATATATATATATATATATATAAATAAATATATATATTTATATACATACCTGACAATTATAATTTAAAACTGTAGAAGCCAAATTGAAACCAGCTGTAGGCAAAAAAACCGTCACTTTAGGATGACTCGATACATATCAAATTATATAAAAACAATAAATACATAAAAAACTAAACTTAATAAACATCTAAACAACATGAATAGAAAAGAATGTGTTCCAACTATTTGTGTGCTGAAACAAGATAACCTGTTGATTTGACACAAATCAGACCCGCACCACCAACGCACTCCAAAAAGAAAGATGTGTCAAGTAATGGTAGACTACGCCTCTGTTTGAAGGAAGCGCGCCCATTGGCTAATGAAAACTTTCACACGTAAGTTCCTTTGTTAGACTAAACACGACTTAAATATGTACAAGCAATCAATAAATAGTATCCGTACACTTAGCCCGACGATTCCATGCTGGGATGAAACATAGACGACATTTCGTGGCTTACTTGCAATATATATATATATATATTTATATTGCTACTACTAAGCTCTACTCACTTTTTGAACAGTGTAGAAGTAAACGTGGGAAGTTTATACACAATATGTTTTATAACATTCAAATATATATTCCTATATACATATGTGTGTGTACATATAATATATATATATATATATATATATGTGTGTGTGTGTGGGTGGGTGGGTGTGTGTGTGTGTATTTGCTTATGTAGATTTTAATTAGTATTTAAATCAAGTTTCATAAGTGAGATTTCATAGAGAGACTATTTTATGAACGTTTTTAGCATACTTTTATTTAGAATTAGGTATTCGGTAATACATGAAATACACAAACAATTATTTTTCTTGTCATAGATCTTTAAAGAATGATTCTATTAAAAAAATATGTACACACAGTAATCCAACTCCACAAAAAACTAAATGGATTAATAATTTTTCGAAATAGATGTAAGCAGTGCAATATTCTACCAGTATATTTACATATCGCAGTTATAATTCTCAATGATAAACTTTTTGAACAGAAATCTATTCCATTTTGTCTCAAAGTTATCTCTCAAAACATGTGATTACTTAAGTAAGTTGAAACAGTTGGTTACTACGTGCGTGCATTTAAATGTATACCACCACATATATATATATATATATATATATATATATATATATATATATATATACATATGTATATATATATACTAAGAAAGTAAACTAAACTAGAAGGGACAATAGAATGACACATTTGTGAATAAGATAATCTACTATATGTTGACGCTTAAATAATTTAACTTTATTATTTTGTATTACTCCGCGAAATTCAGACTTGATTAACTTAGCCAAAAAAAACGGGCTATAAAATGAAATTTAGAAAAATTAAAGACATATCAGCCGTTATCTTTTTAATGCTTATTTCAAATTAAAATGTATAATTAACCTCTTCTACTGTTTCTCTCTAACGAACGAATATATCGCCATCTTTATACACGCCTTAATAGTAAGAAGCTAAGTTAAGCTAGAGCTAAAATAATTAAATGAAACGTTTGTGAATAAGAAAAGATAAATAAAACTTATTAATAATTATAAAAAAAATCAAATGATAGTATATAATTTGTCCATTTAATTTATTTTGTTCTCCAACTTCCGGTTACTTAAACTTTCATGTAAACTTCAATTTTACAATCGAGGGATAATAATTAATCGTTCAACCATTAATTTATAAAAATAAATATATTTCTTCATTGTCTTTCAGTAACATATGGCCTATATTTACTCACTCCAATGTAACTGCGTATAGTATAAACATAATATTTATATACAACTTCATATTTAATCGTAAATACTGTTCATGCATACTCTGGGTTAATTTGTTTATACCTGTTAAGTAGCCGCCCTAATTTAAATATATAGAAACGTAAACCATTTTAAATATGATTTTGTTCGTTGAAAAATATATCTGGGATAATTCTTAAGAAAATTAATAAATTAAATCGTTCGAAATGAATTGGAAACATGTTTTTTCCTCTTTACAACTCGAGTGCCCTCATTTCATCTTGCCTTAAACTTTAAGTGATACGTACATAGACATTCTAGGAATTAACTTTTTACAATTGACAACCATTCTGTTCGCACAAGTAGTGAAGTTTGCAAGTTAAAAAAGTTGTATTGCAAATTATAATATAATTTTATAGCAAAATATATGTCCAGTTTTTTTCATCTGTATATAACTAGAACATCAATTATCTTTTAGAATTCTTTTTTCGAAAGAATTGTGTGCATTTAACAGAAACTCGAATACAATATTCTTAACTATTCGATCACCGTGACAGTTATATTAAATGTGATAGCAGGTATGCCCATATTTTATAGATGTATATTCACAGAGCTCACTCTTAAACAATTTAATCAATTATTTTTATTTTTTCTAATACATGTACTAAGCGTAAGAATAACTAATATGGCTATATTTAGTTTAATTATGTTCTATGCAAACGTGAATAAGAGGGGATATGAGTCCTGATTCAGAATTCACCTACCACCGATTTTTGTAGAAATTTTAACAATAAGTATTAAGCATCAATTAATAAATATTTCCGAATTTCAGTTTCTCTGGGTGTTTTAAATGATTTTAGGGCACATGATGGGTTGACAAGTCTAATGGATGTAAGAAACTGGTCAACACTACGTGTTGTGTAAAGCAGATGGTACTAACTTTTGTACAATGGCTAAGACTTCATGCTCTGTAAGAGCACTGCCTATATAGAAGGTAATTACAACCCACTATAGTTACCAACTTTGCAAAGATCATCATGGTGAAACAAAATATTCAAATATCGGAAGAATGGAGAGCCATTATCATGGATGTCTGCAAACAGACGTTATAATTGAAAGTGAACAATGTTGGCATTACTTGCCGTTGGAAAATTCAAATATTTCAGATTTCCATTAAACACTTATAAAGTTAGATTCTCTGAACGTCAATTTATTCTTAGGACTCCCTAAGCTTAAGCCTAAAACAGTAGAAGTTTCTAGAATGAACATCAGGTAACAGATTTCGATGAAAACTAGAATAAGGATTCTATACATATACATTAATACATTAAAGCATGATTTTAATCTTCGTAGGGGACATACAATTTGTGGGAAATATTCTATTTGGAGAATTGCTTTATTCTTTTATATATATATATATATATATATATATATATATATATATATATATATATATATATATATATATATATATATATATATATATATATACCGAGAGAGTGGGAAGAAGAACAAATAAAGGAGAATAAGAAATGAGAATATAGTATATATAATTAGAGAGACGAGAGAGACAGCGAATTATATTTGAAATGTATCAATTGTCAGAGATATGGAGAGAGATAATAAGGGAAAGAAACCGAATGTCTGAAATAAATGAGGGAGAGAGAAGGGTACAAATGAGTCGAAAAACTGACGGTGAAAACTAAATGAGAGAATGGAGGGAGATAGATGAAAAATAGAGATGACAGATAGAGACGAGAAATTAAAAAGAAAATGGTCATATAAGATTTAAAAGAGACCAGATAATGATAATCACAAATTGCGATTTGGGATTATCATTATCTGGTCTTTTTTAATAAATCCAAAGAATGAGATTCAAGACAGATAGACGGATAACGAAGAGAATACTAAATATTCAATTCATTTCAATAAATTCGACAAAACAAATAAAACCAGCATGCTTCAGTTGCAATGTAGAGAAAGGGGGGATAATTTCACACATAAGCTGATACAGTGACTCAGCACCTGTCCAATTTCGCCATGAATTGTCTTGCCGTTGGCGCATTTACGACACCTCCTGGAAGTTTATTCCGAGGTTCGTAGATCCTGATTCGTAAAACAGCTCTCCTCCGGTTCAATCAAAATCAGTAGTGAAGCAGTTCTCTGGTAATGCCCATGGATACCTCTTTTTGGCGAAGGCGTGAATACTAAGTCCTGGGGAGCATAATATCCATTAAATACATTTTAAGCCAAAATTAGTGCACTGCGTAAACGTCGGCGCTGAAAGGAGAACATTTAAAAAATATTTTTGTAATACAAATCGTTCCAGACAAGGCATGAAGCCACTTGATGTAAAGAGCTAAATATATATATATAGTACTTCAAGGTAAAACTAGCCAACGATAAGTGTTAGCTGATTCAATTCTTCCCCCTTTGTCAGAAAAATACTTCAAGTTCAGCTTCTTTAGTCGACTTTACTTGGGCATATCCGATAGTCATTAATTAATTCATTCCGTATAGCATCAGATGATTCACCGAACTGAATTAAGACTTGGCACATCCAGGTTGTCAGTCCGTGTCGTTAACCCCTTAGTCACCGACACATCCCCGTCCTCATAGTCTCTACACTATTCTAATAGCCGCTCGTTAACCTCTGTTTAGGTGCTGAATATCACTTATTAAATATGTTGTAGAGGCAATCTAATGAGGGAGACATAAAGTAGGAGATATATTTGCAGAAAGAGCGTCGAATGAGAAACGGGGAACTCTTTGCTTTGTTCTCAGTTTTAATGCAATGTTTAGATGACTTAAAGGACAAGTCGACCGGAAAAATATTGAAAGACTATAGAATACTTATCACGTAAAATAAGTAGTACAATACATATATAGTATCAGAAAGAGAGAGTGGAAAATTGTATATAGCTAGAGAGGTAAACGCGCACGCACGAGAGAGATAGACAGACTTAATCCAATCAAAAGCTGCAGAAAGTGAATCTATAAAGAGTGACTACAAAGAAAGACACGAAAAGAAAATAGAGATAGCAATGGAAAATATGGAGGAAAGACAGATGCGAAAAAGCGAGGCATAGTCAGAGAGAAACGAAATAGAAGCATTGAAATGAAACAGAATGAGAAGATATCGCATTAAATGAATTGTTTGTGGGTAAGAAAAGGAGAAGGGATAAGTGAGAGGGTGAGGGATTTAAGGGATTGAAAAGAAATATTCAAAATGACAGACGCAAGGAAGAAAAGAGAGGTAAGAAAGAGAACTCATTTCATTACAGAAATGCTAAATATAGAGATTAGTGTTTCATGTACGTCACCATGAAACCACAACCGACGTCTTTCTTTCTCAGGTCGTTCAAAATATGCAGGTCTGAAATAGATTGTGTTCAGGCATAATTGCATTGGACGAGTACGGTATTAGCTCATTTCTTCTGGTAAATTACACTTTCTCACTTTTAACATTGTTTATCCAAGTGAAGAATTCTAGAAATAACAGTGTACACTCTTGTATCTATCTATCTATCTATCTATCTATCTATCTATCTATCTATCTATTTACTTATTTATCTATCTATCTATCTATTCATTATTCTATCTAACTATCAATCCATTCATCTACCTATCTATCTATCTATATATATATATATATATATATATTTACTTATTTATCTATTCATCTATTTATCTATCTATTTATCTATTTATCTATGTATCTATCTATATATCTATCTATCTATCTATCTATCTATCTATCTATCTATCTATCTATCTATCTATCTATCTATCTCTCTCTCTCTCTCTCTCTCTATATATATATATATATATATATATATATATATATATATGTGTGTGTGTGTGTATATATATATATATATTTATGTATCTGTTGATTCTAGAAACTGTCTAAAATTTTAACTTTAAGGTTAAGGGATCTTAAATGGAAATTCATATCTAAGGAAATCTTGTTCAGTTTATTATATGCCTATGGGTAAAATGTAATGCCAATTGTAATGGGGTGTGTGCCTATATAAACCGTCCCAAATCCTATAAAATACGCATAATAAATCGACATTTTATGAATATGTATAATTCATATCTCCTAATTATTGTTTAAAATTTCACGAAAATCAGGGATATTTTAATTCTCACGACGGACTGCTGCCCCTGTTAAACTTAATTAAACAAAGTATGCCCATAATTACCAACATTTACGTCTACCAGTTGTGTTCCAAAATTCATCAGGATCGATTAATTAGTTCAGGGGTCAATTACGTACATAGATATGTGTATATGTTTATATCTTTTTACCCTTACATATTATAAAATACAATATTAAGTATATATAAATATTATGGGTATATGTTAGTTTAAGTATTTATGACCAGAACGTAGTAGTAGTAGTAGTAGTAGTAGTAGTAGTAGTAGTAGTAGTAGTAGTATAAAAACAAATTCATAGCGCTATTTTCTGTTGTAATAGATGATTGGACGCTGAACATAAATTCTTAATAAGTTAGACGCGAAGTAGTAAATTTAGTAGTCCCAGTCTGAAAGGCTTATATATCCCGTGCGTCTGCCAGGTCTTAGGGGGTTAAGCGGAACATAATGCTATCTTTGTGACGGGATGCTATTCTGTCGCCGGTTATACTTTTCAACATAGCTACTCCTTATTTAAAAACATAGGTACACATGATTTCCCTACGTGTTTACTAATCTAAGTACTTAACAGATTGAACGTCCTCTAATTTTTGTGATTTGATGTCAACTGGTGTGTCAGCGTGATCGAGCCGTAACTTTATTCGAATAAAAAGAAACTTATCCATTCAAACCCCTAAAAGTGCTTCAATACATAATCTTGAGATCGGATTCAAAACTAAACTTTTAAACATATTTAGAGGTAGGATTATATAAACCAACTAATAGCTTATTAAAAAAAACTAGCCACATTCATGTACCGGCGTCGACCGGGAAATTAAAGAACCAAAATACTCCTGCTCCCAACCATGAACCCTATATAATTACTTTTAACTTATTTACTTTCACACTATCTATAAGTATTAACTATAATTATTAAAATAGTAAATAATAATAAACATTTTAAGGTTAATATTATGGCATACCTTTATAGTAAAAATCATTATTATAAATAAGATTTAAATATGTATTATAACTGAAAACAATAATGAGCATTTAAACGTAACGGATCAAATTTAAGAAGAGTTCGCTTCACGACGTTTAAGCATAGAATTTGATTAGACATCTAATTTTTCGTGACTTAACTCACTATGTTGGAACCAATTATCTTTGCTTATATACATATAATGTCTCAATAATAGTAACAACTACAAAAATGAATAGGGATAAAGGTCGATGTTGATCTTTTATATTAAGTACTCTTATAATTTTCCCTATCGCCTTGACTGAATAGACAATAAATACAAAATAATTAGGATGCGTTTTAGGTACTTATTAGTAAGTGCAAAATTAGATTCTTGCGAACTCCCCGATTTTTATATTTTATCTGCACTGTCTTTTTTCTGACTTGTTTGGGTGCAACAGTAGGAGTGAATAACTCTAACCCACGATAATAACTCTTCATGCGTCGACTCAGAACACCGTAAAAGAAATACTGCCGCAATCTAATTAAGGTGACTTTTTCATATTATACCGTCTGTTAGGTAGGTTCATATGAATCACTACGTCTATCAGCAATTACGCAGCTAAGGACAATATTTTCCTCAGTTACGTTTTCCGAATAAAAATGATACAAAAATATCGACAATCTGATCTTGCATGATGTTCATAGCATACACATAAAAACACACCCCCTACAACGTATTGTTTATAACTCAACCATTGTAAAATATCGAGGACTATTTAAAACCATCGATTGATAAGCATGTGTACTTATGTATTTGTATATTTAAATGCATCGTATTAATTCCTTATATAGGGTTCTAAGGGTAGACCGTATTTTTCTTGAAATAATTCAATTTTCTCTACCCTTTCCTGTTTACGGGTCAGGCTAGTATCTGCTATAACATTAACAAGTGTCTTAACGTAACGCCCGACTTTGATAACCGATAGACATAGAACCATGTCCCGCGGAAAATACCATATCAATCGATATCAAAACAGATTATCTAGCTATTGCTAAAATATTATATATTCGATTGAATGCACACCAAGACCAAAATTTTCTGATGAAAACATATGCAATAGATTAAGTAGTAGATATTATATAACGCTACATTGTTTATATTGGAATACTGGAATAACATTTTCTAAATGTTCGAAAACATATAAAAAATAAGAAAAATATAACGAGTTTGTTTAAATTACTAAAACTAAGTTATGTAATATATTCGTGTACCTATAAATGCACATTTTTTCTCTGAGTAATCCTCTATGTGTAATATTTAATATTTTTTATAAATACGTGAAAACTGATTCATAGAAATACGGTAGCTCATATGTAATTTTAATAAGAAGCTGAATGAAAGCGATAAAAGGAGTTATACTAGAAAGAACAGAGAAATCTGATGTAGATAATAATAGAACAAACATGATAACAGTAGAAATAATAACAATATTGATAAACATAGGAACAGTAAAACTAATAACATATACAATTATAAAAAGATAATGATTGTCCTTTACAAAATAATTGCCTTAGAATATGTATTGTGGAAGAATAGATTAAATAGAACTACATGCGACTAAACGCTTCTTTGTTTATTTGTGTCTTGTCACAATGCACACAATGACGTTACAAATGTTGTAGACCTGAAGGGCCGGTAATAATAACGACACACACAGGGGTATAATTAACAAACATGTATTAACCAAAAATACGTTACAGAAAGTATGTGTCCGAATCTATGGCCATAAATAACCGCAACTGTACTTATTGTGTCTGGGTAAGCCCATTTATTCCCCAAATAAGTAGATCTGCTTACACTATGAACAGATAGATAACGTTGTAAAGCTATCATTAATCCTTTGTGATATCTTTGATTTATACATGTATCTTTTGATGAAAATATTAAAGGAGAGAATCACCTCAGTGATAGGTTCTCATGAGGGTGTTTTTTATCCGATCAGTGAACACCACAATTGTAAGCGCCTCTGTGTTGCTCACTACTGACAATAGCTGAAGACCTCTCATATCTTGCAGAAATCTCGATATTTGTAACATCCAGCTGTAAAAAAAAAGCAGTTTAATAATATTTGCAAGAGTGAGGAAGCGGGAAAGGTAAATAAGATTAAAAGAAGTGGAATTTAACGAGAAAGGAGGGTTAGTGTTAGCGTTAGATATATGAAAACTGAAAAGAAAGAAAAGGATGCCATGTCAAGAGTGGTCTGGTATAAAATAAATATTATAAGTTTTCTAGATGTTTCTTTTAATTTGAAAACCAATACAAATGTCCTACTTATTAAGGAGGAAAATAACCCGATCCCCAAATGAATCAACACGCACAAATTATTGGTCATTCTCCTTTCTCAGTATATTTATATATATATATATATATATATATATATATATATATATATATATATATATATATATATATATATATATATATGTATATGTATGTATATATATATATATATATATATATATATATATATATATATATATATATATATATATATATATATATAATCTGGTTAGTTGTGTCCGAATTTTTATTTTCTGAAAAATATTGGTACGTGGTTATATATATATATATATATATATGTATATATATATATATATATATATATATATATATATATAAATGTATGTATGTATGTATTTGAACACATGTAAACTCATGAAATTATAAGTTTTTTTAGATGTTTCTCTTAACTCTTAACTTGGAAACCTTACCAATGTTCTATTAATAAAGGAAATACTTACCCGATCTACGCATATGCATCCCAGATCCATCAACGCAAATAAATTACTGACTATTTTCTTTTCTCAGTACATATATATATATATATATATATATATATATATATATATATATATATATATATATATATATATAACCGCATACAATTACGTTTCAAAAAAAATAAAATCAGGACACAACGGGGATAAAACGCGGGAGCCTCTGTGTAGCTTAATTGCCATAAATATATTTTCATAGCTTACTACCTAACTCTACTTACGCATTGAGCACTGTTGAAGTAAATACTGAAAATCGATACATAAAAAAATTAGATCTCCTTATACAATTTCATCTCGATACATGACATATATATATATATATATATATATATATATATATATATATATATATATATATATAAGTCACCAATAATGTTTGTATAAATAAATAAAAATATACTAAATACAGCTCTACTTGTTATTGAGCACTTTTTATAAACACTGTAGTTTCTACGGATTAACATCTATAGAAACTAATATAACACATATACTATATATGTATATACACACACATATATATATATTTATATATATATATATATACATTTTGTCACATGTAACTTCATGAATTATTTATTTAATAGGGGAGTTAATGAAGAATTTATTGTTGAAACTTATTTTTACGTATCTTCAGATTTCGCCTCACGATGTATGCCTTCAGACAATTTATAATGCACAATTTCCTCAAACTCACGAACCTTTTCAATGTGTTGCCGATTAAATCTAACACTTATATACTTCGAGAAAAGCTTCCTTACCAATTTTCAACTAATGCTACAGTTTTATTTAAGTAATTTCACAAATGTTCTGTCATTAAACTAGATGTCATAATTGTATTCATCCTAAAATACAATACTTAATGTTTCCTATGTTTTAAACTACACTTATACGTCCATTAATTTAAGCATCTTACTACCATGAATATGCAATCTCACATTTTCTCACTAAGCATAAACATAACCGAACACACACAGATGTAATAGGCTAAAGTTTGAAATTGTACATTGTAATGATCATTGTGTATGGTAAAACAAAAAGGTTGTAGGGCATGTTGCGTTATGTTTATTCTAACAACGTCATAAGAGAGAAGATTGTGAATGTTTGTGTACCATTTACAATCTCAGAGCTTATCGTTGGGAAGTCTTTTTTTATTAGTTAGTCGCGGAATTCTGATTGGCGTAAGTTACGTGATGCTAGGGCGGTAGCACAAGATATCTGAAAGGAATTTTACAAACTCTGGAAAATCAAATCGTACGAATATTTAATATAATAATATTTGTTAGTTCAAATCACGATGCAGTTAATTTATGATAGCCGTACACCCAAAATACACTCCATCAATCCGGTTGTGCCCCTGTCGTCGATATTTGAACCTATATTATTTCTGATTCTCAATGACGACCTCCCTGATCCAATTACGTATGTAACGGTTTTATTTGCTAATGACATAACGCTCTATTCCTGGTAAGGGTGAAAGTCGAATACCGTACGACCACTATTGTTCTCTGTTGTATAATACTTATTCACAATACTTATTATACTTATTCACCATACTTATTATACTTATTCACAATACTTATTATACTTATTCACCATACTTATTATACTTATTCACCATACTTATTATACTTATTCACCATACTTATACTTATTCACCGAGTTTGTACTTTTACAGGCCCACAACAATTGGCGACATGGCATTTCCCACTAACATCACCACAACAACTGGTGACGAGATAAAGTAAGAGTTTTTCTTGAGAACCTTAAAAAGTACTCGACAACAACTGGTATAGTAAGGAATTCTTCAGACCCTCAAAATGGACGCCACAACAAGCGACGATATATATTAATTTAAGACTTAATAAAAGGACAAACGTGGAGAAACTAACGGCGAATTTACCCGACTACGTCATAGTTCTTAAAAATGGCTATACCGGTGGACCAACAAGAAAACAATATTACGTAAAGGACACACTTATTATTCTCCCAATTAAAGAAAATTCAATGATGTGTTTTTTTTTATTGCTATTACAACACTATGGTAATTGTTAACAAGTAAGGAATACATTATATTTTCTTTTTTCCTTCCAATAGAAAACAAATCCAGCCATCGAAAGAAAAACTTAGACCCTTTTTTTGGGACCGTTAATTCTACGATAACGTGAAAAGCGTACGAGAGATAACAACGTGATTTTTGGGCGGTCGAAGTAAAATTTGCAACAAATATTACGTTTATAAGAGTAATATAAATGAAAGAATTTCTAAAAAGACGTACTCTATAAAGCCATATTAAACCATGGAAGATTTTAACACAACCCTAGAAGAATTTATTACATTCAAAATGCAACAGCTACACATAGCTGAAGTATGATTTAAAAAGCTTCTACTAGTACAAAAAAGAAGCTGACAAAACAGAGGAAAGACTTCTGGAACAACAAAAAAGCCGACGAAAAACTACTAGAGATAAATCAATAACTACTGAAACAATACAAGATGCTGAACTGTAATAGAATTAAACAAATCGAAGGATTAGTACAAATACTGTTGAACAGGTGTCAAAGAAAAGAAAACAAAAATGCTTTTTCGCATAATGCTGTTTGTAGTGTAATTGCAAATTTCACTTATTCCCCAGACGAGTACCGTCAGGAAAACAGGGAACAGGAAGGGAGTTCCAGAGTTCAAGCAGCACGAGGAAAGAGGCATTTTGAGTAGAAAACTCTTCAACATCTGGGGGCCCTCACAGTGAATGGATAGGATTTGGCAGATTGTCAGGTTGGTCTAGTGAATGTATGTCGTGGGGTACCAGAGCAGCAGCTAATCAGAGCACAATCTATTGAAGTACTTGTGAAACAGGCATAAGGAAGCAACATTGCGGCAGTGGGAGAGGGACTGGAGCTTGGTGGATAGTGAGGGACCTATTAAGTTGGCGACTCATTTTTGGACCTTGTCTAAGATAGAGAGACTAGTGGATGATGCACCAGCCAATATGTGACAACAATACTCTATGCATGGGAGGATGGTGGGTTTGTAGAGATATAGGATAATGCCCGGTGTGAGAAGTTTACTAGTACGGTAGAGGGAGCCCACCTTCTTTGCAGCAGTCCTGGCAATGACTTTAATGTATTTGTTCTAATTCATGTTATCTGTGAAAGTTAGACCGAGGAGTTTTGATGATGAACTCTCAAGTAGGGTGTTATTTGCCAGGACAATCGGTAGTTGAAGAGTTTTCTTGTAGTTTATGAAGGAAAGTAACTTTGTCTTTGTAGCCTTAAAAATTACCACCTATTTTGACCCTATTACACTACAGACTGTGGGTCATCTTCTAAGGATTCAGCCATTGCTTAAGGTATGTGCGCGTCGATTTTACACAAGCGTCTAAATACATTAAAGAGCTGTGCATTGTGAACTTAACAAAGGTACGTTAGAAAACACATTTAAAATTCCTTTTAAAAAACAATTCAAAACAAAAAGAAGAATTATTTTCAAGTTTCTACAAAAACAAGCCATTAAAAACACGAGAAATTACTGACGAGCCTCTGTTTCTATTGTGGAACTCTTCATTGTGTTACAGATGGCGCTATACCGTTTTAAAACCTGTATTACGGACACGATAGTTCACATTGCAGAACGAACGAATAGAAGAAATATACCTCGGGTAAAATCCACAAAAATGAACGAACTTAAATAGAAGAGTATAAATATGAGAAAATATGTACAGGTAAAAATCATTAATAAAAATGTAAAATTACAATTACATTCTATTTCATACATGTTATCAACATGCATACATGGAGAAGTCTAGATACACTGACAATGTTAAGTCCCAACAAAATAGCTAGAATGCTGACTGGTGAGAACATTTAATTCAAGGATGAAATAATTACAAACATTACTTAAAACAGAACTACCAAGAAGTACACATGTTCTTGTTAAAAGAACAATTTATTTGGCACAGACTGCAGTCGTTCAACCTATGGGGATAAAGACACAAAGTTCACGCGGAAAATAGCTAACACTAAACTGAAAGGTATTAAATAACATTCTTTTAAAATAACCAATTGAAGGTTAAAGTTAGTGAACTCATAGTTCCAGAGCTGGAATCGCAAAAGTTGCAGCTCAAAGATGTCTTAGAAAAGCTAATGACTAAATGACTAAAAAGTATGGTAACTTGTCTTGAAGTTGAATGTCGAAACAAAGAAGATATGTTTTCTAAGCTAAAAATGTGCTCGAAAATCGAAAGTCGAAATTCAAAAAGGTGGAGGGTATCATATCTTATTCTCTCATAATAGACACCTAAATCAAATCAGCAAACGACTATCGGAAGACACTGGAAAAACTGCCCAGGGAGATCTATGGGTTTTCAGATACGAAACTTTCAACTTACAGCTACTCCAGACAGCCTCAAAATAACAGCAACCCAAAGAAAAACAATAATGTGACTCCTCGGCCCGTAAGGGTTTAGAGGGGGTGTTGTACCTTACCTATACGGACTACTTGAACTCTTCTACTCACAATAACTACTGGGAGCACCTACTGTTTAGAGTTGAGAATTACGCCATTCTATACTTGCAGTCAAGGCAAACTTACATCCACTCTTTTTCTCTGTTGTATTATACATTTTCAGTATACTTATTTTGCCTTAACCTCAGAGTTAGTGATTTCCTTAAATAAAGACAATATTTCCAACCACCGATTGTCATGGCTGATAACAAGCTTCCCGTAAGTGCAACGTAAAGATACCCCACCCCGACATTCTACTAGTACATGAAGTGAAATATGTACATATAAGATACTGCTAAGTATGACGCTAGGCTCTTTTTACTTGGCTAAAATACCTATCACACCTGCTAATATCCTGAAACTCAATAAACCTGCTAGTCATCGTGCATGGAGTATAGTTGCCACATCTGAGTAAGTACATAAACCACTAGCCTCCCCCTCTTGGACAGGGTACAAAAACTGTATCGAAGCTAATAGGTTCCGCACCATCTACAAAGATGCAGTTCGTGTCGCATCTCTGCAGTATTGCATCGCTGTACTTCCAAGGAATGTGCTCTAATAAACGTAATGCACCTGTACACCCAAAACGATCCCCCATTCAGTTTTAGGTCACTTAATGCCATAAGAGACCTAATTCTATAAACTTTTTTCCTCGGGGCGTTAATCTTTTTAATTTTCTTTCTATCTGCTTCTCTGAGTCTCTTTTTTATTCTTTCTCTCTCTCTCTCTCTCTCTCTCTGTCTGTCTGTCTGTCTGTCTCTCTCTCTCTCTCTATATATATATATACATATATATATGTATATATATACATATATATATGTATATATATACATATATATATGTACATATATATATATATATATATAAATAGTAAGTTATGAAAATATATGTATGGCAATTAAGCTACACAGAGGCTCCCGCGTTTCACCCCGGGGAAATCTTCAGGCTGAAGATGCATTTAGCCTGAATATCCCCCACCCCGGGAATGAAACGCAGGAGTCTCTGTGTAGCTTAATTGCCATAAATATATTTTCATAGCTTACTACCCAGCTATACTTACGTACTGAGCACTGTATAAGTAAATACTGAAAGTTGATACATAAAAAAGTATATCTGTTTATAAAATGTTATGTGGATACATAAAATAGTAATATATATATATATATATATATATATATATATATATATATATATATATGCATATATATATATTGATAAGTTTCGATTTTAATATTTCTCTCTCTTGATATATATATATATGCATATATATATATGTATATATATATATACATATATATATATATATATATTTAAATATGTAATATCAATGTTGCATTATGTTCTATTGATATGCTATGTTGTCATACTTGACAGAATATCGAATTCTCCGACTTCGCTATTTGGCAATAAACTCGTCGTTATAGTGTTAGTTTGCTTGCGATATCATGCGGTTAATGAATAATTCATATTGCCAATCCCCAGGTGAGCACAGCCAAAAGGCTTTTCTGCTCTACTCCGCCTATGAGACAATAACACGGCTTTCCAACGTGCACGCTTATTTACAATAACAATTTCGCGCCGTGTTCAACACTTTACTTACACAAATCGATGCTAAGAATAAAACAAGTAGACTCACTTAATCTCTCTCTCTCTCTCTCTCTCTCTCTCTCTATATATATATATATATATATATATATATATATATATATATATAAAAGTGTTAGCTTACGGACGATATCGTTTCGGGCTTTTTGCCCTCATCACCGCAGGAGTGGTGATTCAGGCAGTCGCACGTGATCTAACGCTTAACACTCAGTCTTGTTCCATTGCATAGCGGTGGATCATCAATATTTGGGAGTTACATAATTAAGAATCGAGCTTGCAGCTTTAATTTGCGTATTGGCATACCAGGTAATTCTGATGACTTAAAAAGAGTCTGTATGGAACAGCATTTTCATCATCGCGTGTAGAATTTATGGAACTGAAACATTGTTCCTCACCTGGAATTTCATCAAGCAGTTGTTTATTTTAGAAATCAGAAGAACTCTCTTATTTAAGATCTGCATAGTGTTTAGGTAAACTTTCTGTGAGTGCTGAAACAATGGATCAAATACCGGGAGTAGTAACAATCTTTCCACGGTTTGTGTTTGCAATATTGGCATGACCGATGTTTAGAATTATGGAGGCTAACCCAGCAGACATCGGGCCATAATTCAGACGCACACGCACATTTGCAGATAATGTCATAATCTTGATGTTATTCAATAAATATGATTATTTAATACAAACATTGAGAGCGTCGGCGGAACCTTCTACGTGGAACAATAGGAAGTGTTTGTTGTTAGAGGAATCCGATCGTTAGGTAACATCACTTGAAGAAGGTGCGCCATTCCATCGAATAAGCCAATGTGAAGTAGCTATAATGAGGGGAAGTTATTCGGCTTCGAATACTATGTAATTTTGAATATCAAGTCAATAGAGACGTATCCTCATATCAAATTGTCCTGACAAATCCTTATACCGAAAGATCTGAGACACTCTTGAATAGTGCCTAGTAGGCATTCACTTTTTGTTTCATTTTACTTCAGTCGAAGTTCTTAGAAATCAAGGGGCCCCTACCTGAGACTAACACTTGATCTCTATATCAAATACATAGATATTCGAATATTCTAGTAATGTTCTAATTTATCTTTCAAACGTTGAGTTAATAAAGAAGTTAAGAACATCAAGTTTCCTCTCCCTAATTGACCAGTTAGTTATATTATAGTATATCTTTATTTTTGGTCTTTTGGCATTACCGGATTCATCTGGTCTGGTGCGATATTCAGTTACGTGTTGTTTTTTAGGTAACATTACTTGGAGAAGATGCCCACTTTCTCGTATAAGCTAATGTATAGCCAGGTCGAGGAGATCGTATGTGGGCTTCGAATACTATGCTGTTTTGAATATTTGGCCGGGGTTTACTTGTAGGGTAAGTATTCTTATGTCAGGTTATCCTGACAAGCACTTGTACAGAGAGACAGAACACACACATTTTTAGTATGAAAATGCCGAATCACACACTTAACATGAATTCGGTTTTTCACTTTTTGGTTCGCAGTGGAAGTTCGCAGAAATGAAGGGCCGAAGTGGAAGTTCACAGAAATGAAGGGGCCGATTCCTGTGGCGTACACTTGATCTCTATATGAAATTCATAGATATTCGAACATTCTATTAAAGGTCTCCTTTATTTTACAAACGTTGAGTTAGTAAAGAAATTAAGAACATTATTTTCCTTGCACCAATTGACCAGTTAACTCTGTTGTATAGGGTATCATTCTTGTAAGCTCTTGGTTTTACCGGATTCCAGGACAAGAATTCATTTAGTCTGATGGAGTATCCAGCTAAGTGCTGTTACTTGAGGTAACATTACTAGGAGAAGGTGCACTATTCCTCATATGAGCTAGTTCATGGCGCTGTCTAAGTGATCTTATTTGGGCTTCGAATACTATGTTACTTTATTAGTTTGAATATTTGGCCAAAGTTTACTTGTAGGAGTAAGTATCCTTATGTCAGGTTGTCCTGATAAACTCGTGTACAGAGAGACCGAAGACACTCGAGGATGGTGTCTAGTAGGTAATTCAAACTCAAAATGCGTCTCTGTGTGCATCATAAAGACGTGTTTTATGAGACATGGCACTTGTAGTCAACATGATGACACGCAAATGTCTAAAATTATCTGCCGATTCAGATATAGATTTTCCTGTAATGCAGCATACAAGTGGCTATCACCTGCAAGTAGTTCATGTGCACTACGTAAATCCGTGAATGTACTCTTAACTTGACCAGTGATAGTTTTGAGGTAATTAAATCTGCGTGGATCTCTAACGTGGAGAAAAAGAAGTCTCTGATAGAAGAATTCAAATTCATGTATACCCTGCCTAAACGCTATGTTTTTTAAAACAGATTACCTTGAACCGCCCTACTCTGCAATCGTCGTTTGAAGACATTATTTTGCGTTACTCATGGGTATAATAAACGGGAACGTCAGCGTACAAAAGTATACGTACAAAAAAGTCTATTTTATACTAATTAAAGAAAGTCGTCATGGTGATTGCAGGGTGTGTTTTGACCTCGAGCAAAATCTACCCGCCCTCCGGGCAGTAATTAATATAGATGTAGCCTTATCTACGGAAAAAAAACAGAGAAACAATGTTCTTTTCACATTATTATATTAATTGTTTGTAATTTAGAAAGATCACACGCCGGGAGATTTGTTCTTTATTGTTTTTTGTATGACAATTGTGATAGTTAACTTTATAATCATAATCAGCAGCAGCAGCATCGTCGTCGTCGTCGTCGTCGTCGTCGTCGTCGTAAAAAACAGCAAAAACCGGAAGTTATATTTCGAATTTGAAAATAACCATTTTGAATGTTAAACGTTTAAATTGTTGTTATTAATATTACTACTAGTAATACTATAAATATTCATATAAAAAAAAAGTATTACATTTATGTAAGGAAAGTGGTGTACAAAAAAATGAATTGTGCAAAATATTAATTTATTTTAGAGTGTTTATAAAATTATTTATCAAATAAAGCACCTTGGTCAGTGTTTTGGCAGTATTCTGTTGGATATGTATATATATATATATATATATTGTTGCATATGGCAGAACTAGTCCTAGAAATTAGTTATATTTTATTTGCCAGTGGACGAGCAGAGAAAAACACATTTCATCATTCCTATTTTCGAGAGACGGTTCTGAAAGAGACATATGTCATCATTTTTGTTTTGGGACCGGCAGCCTGCCGGGTAGGTGGGTGAGGTGGGAGGCTCACACCCGCTTTGCGATTTCGTAAAAGCTAAATTTAGCCCATCAGGGGAGAAGGGAGATCGCCCTACCCGAACCCATTAGCTTCGGACTGGAAGTGGAAGCTGAGACAGGGCAGTTCGTCGTTGATCGTCGTTGTTGCTGGACGTCGTTATTGCCTGTGCTCATGAGAGCGAAAAAGAAGAAGAAAAGAAAGAACCTGATTTTCTGCTGAAGGGAATCCATCGGACCCAAGGCCGACGAAGCCGTGACTGATAAGGAAGAAGCGAACGCCTGCTTCGACCCACCGTATATTCGAGGACGCTGTGAAACGACATATTCGCCGCATAGCGCTAATCCAAGCCCTCAAAGAACTCATTCGTTTCCTTCTGCCAGACTTGAATCGACCTCATCTTTCCCTTCACCCAACATTGTTCGTTGTTTCGTGGACTGTCATCTTTCTGTATTACCGACGTCGTGTAAGTTAAACTGTTTACCTCTCTCTGTTGTTATTTCATGATTGAATGTCATTTCTTTGCTCGTCAATAGATACGTTAAATACCCCCCCCCCCTTTTACTGCTAGTATTTTGTTTTTATGTTATCTAGTTTTATACCTATATCCTCTTTTCGTTATCCTGTAAATAAACATTGTTTGTATACCTTACCTGGGCGTTTGTGTTGTTCTCTTGCCGAGCTTCGGCCCCTCTCTCTATCTGGTCTGAAATTGGAGAATTTCCCCTTCCCACGCACGGTTCACTTGTAACATTGCCCCTGGAAGAAAACGAGCCGTTCCTGGACAAAACTTTTTAACTTTTTTTATAATTTGTTGCGCAATCCCCTCTTGTGATCCCGACTCGGGGGCGGCCGTAACAAAATTGGGGGCTCGTCCGGGAATTATATTTTCTCCAAGTTCAATTAGGACTCCTTGGAGAGACGGAGCAGGTGCGAGGCAACGAGACACATAAATCCAAGATGTCGATAGTAGAGGCCTTTCTAAATTCTCCCACGTTCGAGGACCTCAAGAGATTAAAAAAAGACAGTATAATTGAGGTAGGGATAGCATTAGAGTTAGATACGAGACGGTCGATGAGGAAGTCCCAATTAGTGAGAGTTGTTGCGGAGCACATGGTCGACAATGAGATCTTCGACGAAGGTGTGCTGGACGACCTTGTGTCAGACTCGCCCGGACTCTCAATGGCCCAAATGGAGCTGGAAAAGGCTAAGATTGAAGCCAGCTCGCGCGAAAGGATCGCTAAGATGGAGCAGGAAACCAGACTCCGAGAATTGGAGGATGGAAGAACACTGCGCGACGAGAGGCGAAACGACTTCGACCTTGCTAAACAGGTTAGACTCGTGCCAGCATTCTACGAAGCTGATGTGGACAAATATTTCCATCACTTCGAGAAAATCGCCTCAAGCCTGAACTGGCCGCTCGATAACTGGACCCTACTTCTACAAACAGTGTTAAAGGGTAAGGCCCAGGAGATATACGCCTCCCTATCGGCGGCGGATTGCGCCGACTATAACATTGTAAAGTTCGCAATCCTACGGAGCTACGAGATGGTGCCAGAAGCGTATAGGCAGAGGTTTAGAAACCACAAAAAGCAGGACGGGCAAACGTATGTAGAGTTCTTTCGGCAGAAAGAGACCTACTTTGACAGGTGGTGCGCAGCCAAAAGCGTTGGGACGGACCATGATAGGCTGAGACAGCTAGTGCTCACAGAAGAGTTCAAGAGGTGTGTCCATGACGATCTCAAAGTGTATCTTAACGAGAGACAAGTGGATATAGCGTATGACATGGCCACACTTGCAGACGAGTATGTGTTAACGCATAAGCGGGGCAAGAGCAGGACGAACGACCCGTTTGCTGACGGAAGCTGCACTAACCCCAGAATGGTGGCTAGCGCTGGTCCTAGCATAAGGGCAAGCCCAACAGGCAACAGCAACCGACTGGACAGCCCGCGGAACAAAAAAAAACCCTGACTAGTCCACAGGCGGAGAGATGGAGAACGATGCGGTGTCACTACTGTAGCAGGGTGGGACACATAGCAGCGAATTGTTTGATGAGGAAGAGGGACGCAGAAAACAGAGGTGCGCCCTCAAATAAACCACAAGGGTTTATCGCATCACGGAGAGGCGTCGCAAATACGAACGTGGGTGAGATTAGGGAGGAGTATATACCTTTCATCTCAGACGGTTCGATATGTCCTGTGGATGATCCCACGAGGAAGTCGAATATTAAAATATTAAGGGATACTGGAGCAACCCAGTCCCTGATACTGAAAAGACACATGCCGCGTGGAGCAAACACGGCAACAGGCGAAGTTGTCATTATAGAGGGAGTCGGAAAGGGCTTTGTTAGCGTTCCACTTCATAGAGTGACACTTGAGTCCGATATAGTATGTGATACTATAGAGATCGGAGTGGTCGACGATTTGCCTATGAGAGGCATTGCGATGCTACTCGGCAACGATTTGGCCAGGGAGAAAGTAGCACCCCCACCATTAAAAGTAGCGAAACAGCCAAACCTCTCAGGGGACGCTGATAAGCCAGAGAATAGTGACACCGGAGTGTACCCAGCATGTGTGGTGACCCGGGCAAGGGCCCAAAAGAAGGCCAGAGAAGTACGCGCTGAGGAAAGCGGCGAAGAGATGGGAAGTGAAGTCGTGGACCTTTCCCAAACCTGTATCGGTCACGAGGTAGAATCGATGTCTACGCTCGAAGAGACCCCAAGACCTGACCCCCCCAGTGAGGGAGACTTAGTTAAGGCAACCCCGACCTCATGGACGTCAATCGCCCATGAGCAAAGAAAAGACCAAGATATCGCCCCGCTTTTCAGAGAAGCGGTAGACGAGGGAGAGATGGATGAAGAACCGTGTGGGTACTTCATCAAAGAAGGTACCTTGATGAGAAAGTGGAGACCACCACATACACCCGCCCTCGAGGACTGGTCAACAGTACACCAGGTAGTCTTACCAAACGGGTATAGGAATGAAGTGTTGAGGACAGCCCATGGGAGGCCATATGGGTATCCGAAAGACGCACGACCGGATTACCAAACACTTCTATTGGCCGGGGATCCGTAGAGACGTGGCGAAATACTGTAAAACTTGCCACACATGCCAGATGGTGGGCAAGCCGAATCAGAGAATCCCCGATGCTCCCCTCCATCCGATACCCGCATTTGAGGAGCCCTTCTGCCGAATCCTTATCGATTGTGTTGGTCCACTCCCAAGGTCCAAACGTGGGAACGAGCACCTGTTAACAATTATGTGTGCTTCGACCCGGTTCCCCGAAGCGATACCCCTCAGGAATGTATCAGCTGGAACGATCGCGAAAGCTTTGATCACCTTCTTCTCCATGGTCGGACTGCCGAAGGTGGTGCAGTCAGACCAGGGATCAAATTTTATGTCGAGGCTGTTCCAGCAGGCCATGAGCAGCCTGGGCATCACGACGGTGAAATCCAGTGCATATCACCCCCAATCCCAGGGAGCCCTGGAGCGCTTTCATTCCACCCTGAAAAACATGGTGCGAACATATTGCTTCGACCATCACAGCGACTGGGATGAGGGCATCCCGTTCTTAATGTTCGCGGCGCGGGATGCTACCCAGGAGTCGCTGGGATTCAGCCCATTTGAACTTGTTTTCGGTCATTCCGTGCGCGGTCCTCTATCCCTGCTTAAGGATACGTGGCTGCAGGAGAGTCAAGAGAATAAATCTTTACTTGACTACGTGTCACGATTCCGGACACGTTTGCAGGAGACGAGTGAGATAGCTCAGCAGAATCTAAAATCAGCTCAAGGCAAGATGAAGAGACGGTATGATCGGAACACCGTCCCTCGAACATTTGACGTTGGGGACAAGGTCCTAGTCCTACTGCCTATGCCCGGTCAACCCCTAAAAGCTAGATTTCATGGCCCATACGAAATCGCACGGAAAGCCAGCGACCTCAATTATGTCGTGAACACACCAGACCGTCGCAGGGCCACGCAGATGTGCCACATAAATATGATAAAACCTTATCACGAGAGGGACCAGTCGAATCCTGTCCTAGTTGTCACTAGATCTGACCGTGTGCATCGTCAGACAGATATCCTTGAGGAATCTATAGGGAAAACTGACCACCCTATACGATTGCAGAACTCAGAAATCCTTGCTGATCTCACGTCTGTGGTCGTTCATTTGACCCACAACGAGAAAGAAGAGATGGCAAGCCTCATTTGGGATTCCCGCAAGTTGTTTCCGGATACGCCCAAGCAGACAGTCCTCACCCAACACGACGTGGACGTTGGGAACGCCACTCCCGTCAAACAACACCCCTATCGCGTCAACCCGCAGAAAGCGGAAATAATACGCCAGGAGGTAGAATACATGCTTGAACATGGAATCATCGAACCCAGTCAGAGTAGCTGGTCTTCGCCATGCGTCTTGGTCAAGAAACCCGATGGCTCAATCCGGTTTTGTACAGATTACCGCAGGGTGAATTCCGTTACCCGAACAGACTCCCACCCCATTCCTAGGATGGATGACTGCATCGACAGAGTGGGTAGGGTAACTTACATCACTAAGTTGGACTTATTAAAGGGATACTGGTGTGTCCCACTCACCGAGCGTGCCAAGGAGATTTCGGCGTTTGTCACCCCGCAAGGGTTATACCAATACCGGGTCATGCCGTTCGGTATGAAAAATTCCCAGGCCACATTCCAAAGGATGATGAACCATTGCCTGAGGGATTTACCCAACGTTGAAATCTACATTGACGACATTGTCATGTACAACTACAATTGGCCCGACCATATCGCGTCCTTAAGGAAAGTGTTTGACCGGCTCTTGCGGGCCAATCTCACTGTCCACCTATCGAAAAGTGAGTTCGGGAAAGCCGAAGTTACGTATCTGGGGCATACTATTGGGTATGGGAAGATATCCCCCATCAACGCCAAGATCCAAAGCATCCTGGATGTCCCTGCCCCGACCAATGTTAGAAGCCTGAGACGATTCCTTGGCATGGCAGGCTACTATCGAAAGTTTTGCCGGAACTTCTCTGATGTTGCGTCACCCCTCACCCAGCTGTTGTCTAAAAAGTCCAAATTCATTTGGACCCATTCTTGCCAAAACTCCTTCGAACAGATCAGATCGCTGCTGTGCTCTGATCCTGTGCTGAGAGCTCCGGACTTTCAGCGTCCCTTTCGGTTAGCTGTCGACGCCAGTGACCATGGCATCGGCTCGGTCCTACTTGAAACCGACCCAAATCGTATTGAGCACCCTGTCAGTTACTTCTCTCGTAAATTCAACGCCTGTCAGAGGAACTACTCCACTGTAGAGAAGGAAACCTTAGCCTTAGTCCTCAGTCTACAACACTTCGACGTATATGTTTCGTCGTCGAGCCAACCCACGATTGTTTATACAGACCATAACCCTCTTACCTTTCTACACCGAATGAAGAGTAAAAATAGGCGATTATTAAGTTGGAGTCTCTTCCTACAAGAATATAATCTCGACATCCAACATATCCGAGGCACTGACAATGTGTGTGCCGACGCCCTATCACGCGTTTGATACACCCAAATAAGTTACCCATTGTAGTAAGAACCTAGATAAGACATACTAGAGTCTTTTCCTGTATTCCGAAAAAGGAATTCCAAGCAATCCATTTTTCGTTTTTTTTGGTGAGGAGGTGTTGCATATGGCAGAACTAGTCCTAGAAATTAGTTATATTTTATTTGCCAGTGGACGAGAAGAGAAAAACACATTTCATCATTCCTATTTTCGAGAGACGGTTCTGAAAGAGACATATGTCATCATTTTTGTTTTGGGACCGGCAGCCTGCCGGGTAGGTGGGTGAGGTGGGAGACTCACACCCGCTTTGCGATTTCGTAAAAGCTAAATTTAGCCCATCAGGGGAGAAGGGAGATCGCCCTACCCGAACCCATTAGCTTCGGACTGGAAGTGGAAGCTGAGACAGGGCAGTTCGTCGTTGATCGTCGTTGTTGCTGGACGTCGTTATTGCCTGTGCTCATGAGAGCGAAAAAGAAGAAGAAAAGAAAGAACCTGATTTTCTGCTGAAGGGAATCCATCGGACCCAAGGCCGACGAAGCCGTGACTGATAAGGAAGAAGCGAACGCCTGCTTCGACCCACCGTATATTCGAGGACGCTGTGAAACGACATATTCGCCGCATAGCGCTAATCCAAGCCCTCAAAGAACTCATTCGTTTCCTTCTGCCAGACTTGAATCGACCTCATCTTTCCCTTCACCCAACATTGTTCGTTGTTTCGTGGACTGTCATCTTTCTGTATTACCGACGTCGTGTAAGTTAAACTGTTTACCTCTCTCTGTTGTTATTTCATGATTGAATGTCATTTCTTTGCTCGTCAATAGATACGTTAAATACCCCCCCCCTTTTACTGCTAGTATTTTGTTTTTATGTTATCTAGTTTTATACCTATATCCTCATTTCGTTATCCTGTAAATAAACATTGTTTGTATACCTTACCTGGGCGTTTGTGTTGTTCTCTTGCCGAGCTTCGGCCCCTCTCTCTATCTGGTCTGAAATTGGAGAATTTCCCCTTCCCACGCACGGTTCACTTGTAACATTGCCCCTGGAAGAAAACGAGCCGTTCCTGGACAAAACTTTTTTACTTTTTTTATAATTTGTTGCGCAATCCCCTCTTGTGATCCCGACTCGGGGGCGGCCGTAACAATATATATATGTGTGAGTATAATGTGTTTGAGAACATTTAAATGTAAAATTGAATAAACTAAGCTTAACGTGGGTGATATTAATATAGTTGTGGTGAATGAAAAAAATCATTAATATATGATATATATATATATATATATATATATATATATATATATATCATATATAGTAGGATATCATATGAAAGAAAAGAACTTAAGAGAATTATGATGTATGTAATGACGGAGTTGCGATTAACGACAGACGGTCACATGGTCTCATATATCTTTATATATAATTAATTGAGTAATATTTGAGAAAGTTATCTGATACATTTAGCCAGAAAACTTATCTAATAAACTAGACGCGCCATTGATTTTCCAATAAAATTTATAGCTATATTTATTAACAATGCAGCAAGGCCTGTGATGCAGATAAATATTATATACATGGTGTCTATGTCACCCTGTGTCTATTTCTCTTGTCCGGGATGTAATTCAAAACAAACACCGATATAAAGATGAAATAACTTTTCACGGGTAAATTTATACAATATCAATGGAGCTATTCCTCTTGTATTAATGTGTGTTTGCAATATTATGTTGTGGTCTGCTTTCGGGCTGGACATGCCTCAAAAGCAAAGACGACGTTTTACGTTATTTTATAAATGATAAAGTTCTGTAACAAGATAAAGAAATACTTTTAGTGTAAAGTTGTACGTTTAATTTCTTTAAAATCTGTTTAAATATTTGCATTTGCAACTATTAAATAAATGCTTTTCTATTTTATATGTTTTCTTGAAAAATACAATTCTCATTCCAGTGCAGAACAAGGAAAAAGTGATCGTATGTATCTATAAGGAATCACAAGTATATCAGAATATAAATCAGAAAAAATGCACACACACTAACACATACCCCGATATATATATATATATATATATATATATATATATATATATATATATATGACGGTGAAATGCACGGTATACTATAAAAATGAAATTCCGTGAATTAAAAGATGCGTGAAAGAAGTTAAACGAAACAAATTAAATACAGGATAAGTCATCAAAGAAAACAAGACATTTTACCGGTTTAAACAAACGCCTTTAAAAAATGCATCGTAAGATGCACCCATCAAATGGACGAGTCTTAAGAATATCAGGTCTGATTTTATCGTGTGCACGAAGAAAGAAGAGCAGGGAAGTGATTAGGGAGGGAGAGAAGGGGGAAATAAAGACAGAGAGAGAGGAGAGCAAGACAGAGAGATATAGAGAGAGGCTAAGGAAGAGGGAGGGTAAGACAGAGAGAAAGAGGGTATATGGAGAGAAAAAGAGAATTAGATACTATAAATATGTAGAATGGATTGAAAGTGTCTAAACAGAAACATGTTGCAATTTCGAAGATAATTTTTTTCCCAGTGTAAATATTTCCATGGAAGTTAATGATTTATGACTGGCAAAAATAGTTTGTTTTAGAGTATTTTATAACTTCAATGTTTAGTCTACATCATTAATATCTGATATTTATTCTCTAGTAGATATTGTTTGGTTATATTCTTTATTTCTTTAAGTGATACATATTGTTTGGTGGTATTCTTTCTTTCTCTAAGTGATACATATTTTATTGGAATTCTTCCAATCAAATTTGTTCTGAGAAACTTTTATTTTAACTTTATTTTTGTGTATCACTTTTCTTCAATTTTTATGTTCCTTTTCATCACTGAAGCATTTTTTATAACGCCCATCTTACTTTCTTTTCAATTTCCCATACGTTAAAATAGTATTTGATTCATGAATTGTTTGCTTTTTTTCATTCATACCTTTTTATTTTTTTGACCTAGCTATTGTGCAGTACCTTTTTTATTTTTCTCTTTGTACAATTTTATCCACGCTTTAAAAGTTCTTTTGGAATGACCGTTATTTTATTTGCAGTAATAGTTACTTGAAACGGAACGAAATAATAGTTATATATATATATATATATATATATATATATATATATATATATATATATATATATATAGTTATTCATATACATAGTGTTTCGCTGTAAAACAGCTCTTCAGTTCCTCAAGCCGGGATTAGAACTAAAACGTCTTGCTGTCAGTCGGCGCCTCTACTCCTACGCTATTATACGACACTGAACGAATGTAAGCGATATCTCAATGTAAGCATTGGCAAGTGCCGAATTAGTTTTACCCGTTATCGATCATTTTATTGGCTTCGATAGTTTTTTGAAATGTAAAACGAAACTAAATAATACTTTATATATATATATATATATATATATATATATATACAGAAAATCAGTACAACATCATTACCATTGGTTTCAAGCTCAGTATATGTTTACCTTCTGGTTATCTTCAGCTTTGCTGTCATCTGGTAAATGAAATGGTTTGTCTCGTATCACCTTCGTTTGGATACGCTATTTGCTAAATTTGAATCGTCTAACTTCAGTGTTATGTAAAGATATGGTAAAGTAAAAGCTTTTTAAAGTTAAATTTTAAATTTAAATTCTGTTGTTTTTAATTTCGTAAATTAATTCTTAACCACATATTTCGTCCTAAACACATGATTTAGAGGAATCAAAACACATAACGGCCCAGATAAAAACGCTGTTAACAAATACCGAAAATATATTTTTTTTAATTTAATTAAAAATTTTTACCATCCTTCATTTATTTAATTCTTCACTTTTATATTTAACCTCCCTTTTTAGATGTTATTAATCTTTTGAATCTCACATATCTTTCACTAACAAATAATTTAGACGATTCTAATTTAACACTTCAAAGAGAATAACTTTTCCTTACTAGATGACAACAACGTTGAAGATAGCCGGAATGTAAATAATTTAAATCATAAATAGAAATTACGCTCTTCATTTTGATTTTCTTAATTCATCGAGCACTCTGCTAGGCATTTTCCTAACATCTTGGAATAGATAATATTTTGTTTTTTATGTATATATATATATATATATATATATATATATATATATATATATATATATATATATGGTTATTATTAATAACAATATATGTATTAGCATACACTATCAGTGCCCTTTTTACTTTGCAGTCTCCTTAAAAGATTCAGCTCGATGATAGTCAATTAGTTACAACAGAGCAAATATAAAGCGGGTTCATATTATATTCCAATAACCATGTTTTTATTTTATTATTTTTATTTTTATTTTTTCACATTTCCAAAAAACATAACATTCTATGAGATATCTGTTTACGGTTCGTTTCATTTGTCTTGTACCGAACAACATTTTTATGTAAATACGTTCCCTGCAACATTACAAAATCATCAGAAAAATTATCCAAGAAATATTCACTATTTGCGAATATATATATATATATATATATATATATATATATATATATATATATATATATATATATATATATATATATATATATATAATCTGTGTTTTGGACACATATCATTATGAATATTTATTTTCCTGGACAATTAATTAGAATACCAAACGTTCAATCATGATAGTAACCAATACCTATTTGAGGTACACAATTATTCGTGAGTGTTAAACAAATGCACCTATACAGTCGAGGCGAGGCGTAATATTTTCCAGTTCATCGATAATAATGCCTGGATGAAAAATCACGCATAAGATGGTTTACCAAATTCAGAAATTAGAATTTCAATATTGAAAACGAAGAATCATCAGGACGTCAAATTGAGTTTATGAAGACCTTGTGACATCACTTACAGAAAACTCGTATCAGTTTAGGATTTGACAGTGAAACGTTCTCTCAAACCATACAACTATGAATTATCTATTTTAACAACTTAGCGAGCTTCCTAAGTTTGAGAAATAGTGTTCTCAATTGTTTCAAAGCCCCCTGAATCGCGGGTTAAAATGTCCAAACGAATGAGAGGATAGGGATAAATACTTGTAATTAATACTCACGGCATTAGTTTATGCTCGAAAGGTATAATTTCAATTTCAAGTAGTTTTACATTTATGTACTAAAAATTTATTTCATATTTTAGACTATGGGTTTATTTGCCCTTACATTCTTTTTTCATTTAAAATATAACACATTCCAACACAATACATATTAAATAGAATATTACACGAAAATGTGCAAAACTGCAACTTATTTCACACCTGCAACGAGCCTGTTTGCAAATGTGAGTAGTTATTAGCATAAGTTTGCATCAGCACATCCGCTAAATAGGTAATATGTATCTTAGATGTCACGCACGATTGTTATCGGTGTGTCTCCTGCCTAATAAAAGAGACTAAACTTTTGAATCTGGTTATTAAAATCGTAAGTAACAATTATTTTATGATTCTCTAGTGTATTATAATTATTTAGATGCATATATAGTAGTTTTCTGTTATACAAGTAAAATTTGATCCGTTTGTTCCACATTTGTAACATTATTTTTGTTGAGTAAATAAATCATTTCCAGAAATAATGAATACTACTTTTTTACCCCAATTAAGCGTTTTTACACTTTTTCAAACACTATCAAAAATAAAACATTTCAGGGTTATATATGATAGTTCTTATTTATAAACCTAACATTATTTGTAGAACTATTTTCTCATGTGTGTTTGTTATAATTGAACCGGACACATTTAAATTTGTTTTGATACAAACATTTTTTTTAGTTTACTTAGATCTCAGAAGAACTACGCTATTTTTACAAACCACGTTACAAAGAATACCGATTATTGTAAAATCTTCCAGGAATCTTGGATACTGACGCTGCGGTATATTAAATATCAAATACAATCAACTTCTGCTTTGTATTTCTTTTTTAGTCTTTGTTATCAATTCTCATGACACTGTCCTGCCATTGAATGTGTATTCAAATTTAATTAACATATATTTATGTGAATGATTCGATAGTAATATATTTGAACTATACGAAACAGAGCAATTTATCATTTAAACACGCCTGGATATTTAACACATTGACGGGTATAGTTTAAGTCCGAAACTTACATATGCAAATCTGCTTCAGTATCGATTTGGGGCAAGTTTAGATGCGTGTTTTCGTAAAAAATATTCGTTTGTTTCATTCGTTTTCAAGTTTTTTTTAAAATTTCATATGAAATATTATTTTAGAGTTTTTTAGATAGACTACTACTTAGCTCTCTAAGGAAACATCTGTATTAAAACATTATTTATTAATTTTACTCTTTCAATGGATACATTTTTAGGTTTGCTTTGTCCCCATTGAGTGATAGGTTTTGTAATAACACAATCAATAAAGTAGTTGAATTAAGTGAACCACAAATATTACCGTGCTGACCTTGGTTTGTATGAAGATTTAATTGAATTGGGAGTATCAGGCTTTTCTTTTCGTTTTATTAATTAAAAACACTTTCTTTCTTTTTTTAACATATAATCAATGTTATAATCTATAATATAATGTTGTGTTACACGCTTTGTTTGTATTCAAATAACTTGAATACATGGATCTTTTTAAGATACAGATTCATGTTTAGATGTTATTAATATGAACATATTTTAGTAATCTGAGCCAAATGTGTGAACTGAGAGCCAGCTCGACTCGTCAATATTTGTTTCTGTATTTTGCTAGTAGTGTTCACAGTAACAACAATCGTTTTTTTATCAACGTGAACACTGAACATAAACAGTTATTGTTTCCTATATCACTTGACATACGTATGAAACACAAAAAGTAAATGGATTGAAAAAGAACTTCGCGTATTCTTGCCTAGTTGAAAGATTTCCGTCTCAAATTTGGCTATTAATGTCAATTATAATATTCGTTCTAATAATGTAACCATCTTAATAAATGCAGTATAACTAGGGTGCACTTCTTTAAAATAAGTGCCTGCAAACGAAACAAGTGAATATTTTTGTCAACTTGTAAAAAGCGGTAACCATACATGCTATCGCTTCAATAGCAAATTCAATAAATAAGATGAATATTAGTATTTTTAATATCAAGCCTCATTTAATATTGCAATAAAAGTTTACTATATTCAAATTTTAAGCCGATGCAAATTCATTTGTGTGTTAGTATACCACAACAATTGTATTTAAACAAATAAAAATATAAAATTATTGCCTATTTTATAGTATTTACAATATATTATGTTTATACATTTCATAGAAAATATTAAAATTAACATCTACTATATATTGCAATAATATCTCGAGTGCAGCAGTGTTGTACCACATTAATTTCAACTTACTCAGATTGTTATCACGATACAATACTACATACCCTTTTGCCCAGAATCTTTATTCTAATTAAAATTATAATACCTTAAATTATATCAATTCTAAAAGTTAAGGCGAAACGATATACGGTTTTAAGCAAAAATTGAAATTCGGGGAATCTCACTAAATTTGTGACTAATTAATATGGATCAAATTTAATGCAAATCTGACATATTTGAATTTTCAAATAGAATGTTATGCGCATATTATCCTCCTGAAACTCTTTGAAATACTCCAAAGAAAATGTAATTCGGGGAATATTAGATTTTTGGGTTTCGAGTCCTGCGACCGGTAGGAATAATAATTTCTACATAGACGATTCCCGAAAGTGTGAAACGTATCCGTATAAAGATAAACAAATATTAATAATTATATATATATATATATATATATATATAAAATTATATTTTTAACATTTTATCTACGTACGACGTCGTTTCAAGCTTACGGCTCTCATTTCGGACCGTCACAGAACACCAACCCGGTTCACAGACACCGTGAATCTGTAAGCGTTCGCTTTAATCCCATATACGACGGGATATTGTCACATGATAAGGCTGAAATTTAGTTACCTTTATACTGAAAGCAGCGAGTATAAGTATCAAGCAATTCGATAGGATTCAACGGCATATACAAGGTCAAGCCAAATGATATGACACATGTGTAGGGTTAATAAAAGGCAAATAAAGTTTTTTAAAATCAAAAAAATGTTTTCATTTTTGAAAAGTACATATAATGCGATTTTGTTTTGGTTCTTTTTTCAGTTGCTGAAATATTGGTAACCATGATCCCGTACCAGCATTATTTACCGTTTATTACACCTACGAATGTATTAGATCATTTTGTCTGCCCCATATATATATATATATATATATATATATATATATATATATATATATATATGAGAGAGAGAGAAAGAGGAAGAGAGAGAGCGAGAGAGAGAGAGATCACCGAAGTTAAGCTTGGCCAGTACGGGTGACCATTTGGGAATACCAGGTGCTGTATGTGCTCTCTGCTTATCTCGGCATTGTTTCCAGTCGTCTTGAATTGATTGTCATTCGAAGCAAGCAATGCCGACTCAGAAGAGGTGTTGCTAGTAAGTGCGCAACCCTTGCTTTATGATTACACGCGCAGACAGCCCTTTACAGGGCTGTCCATAGTCTCTCTAGACTGACCGGAGGGTTTGACATATATATATATATATATATATATATATATATATATATATATATATATATATATATGTATATATATATATATATGTATATATATATATATATATATATATATATATATATATATATTTATATATTGTTGTTAAGTTGTTCCACAGTAAATAATAAATAAAAGAAGTCAAGTCGAGGGTTGGTTTAACAAGTGTATTAACAAAGTAAGAAACTGACTAGCTTTTGGCTAGACAGTTACAAGACTGTGCTTTGTCTTCAGTGTCTCTGGTGACTCGCACTATTTATAGTGACAACCGGTGTAGTTTCTCCTGTGTAAGAACGGCCGGTGTAACATATATATAAATAAATAAATATTAATTATTTATGAAAATAAATCAATGGGAATTAAGCTATACAGAGGCTTCCGCGTTTCACCCCCGTAGGGTATCGTCAGGCTAACATACGTGGAGGTTGTGTTGCCGGGTGTATTTATATATATACACACGTGGATTTTAGTTAAGCTAATTAACCAATCATATTTTTTGTTGTTCTCTCTCATGGGTGAATGATTCTATCATTCAATTGTTAGGTTTCTCACAAACAAAGTTTCGGCTGATTTTACTTCCTATTGTTGTATTGCTTGTTTAACAACCGTTGTAATATAGGAATCTCTTGCGTCGTAGAACTGTTCCCTGTTGATCCAGAACGAACGGTATCGCTGCTAACGTGACGATATGTCTTTTCTCGATCTGGCGACGTCGAGTTGTCTTGCTATTCGGTCCCGATTTTCAATCTCCCCCTTTCGGCCGACGCAGCAGTAGACGCAATTCGGGAATGATATTTCCCTTTCTTTTTCTGTCTCTTCTCTGTTGTCTGAAACCTAGCTGCCATTGTTAGTCGCTCTGTCGCCGCCACCATTCTCTGCAGACGCTTTGTCGTTGTTACAGTTTCGGGCCGGCGGTTTCTTTCTGTAACTGAAACCAAATCTCCCCGTACACGATAAAATATAACAAGGCTACTTCTTTTTAATTTAGAGCCATTTATTACTATACTGCTTGTCGATACTGGGCAAGTTCGTTGTAGCAGAGAGATAGAGAGGTTTACTCTAGTTATTTTTTTTAACTACTTAGCTACTTGTAAAGGAAGGAAGATGGGGCTCTCAATTTCGGGGGATCTGAAATCCCCTTGCTTGTAATCGCTACATGGCTAAAGCGTGTTGACTCGTTGTCTTCCAGTCAAGAACTCTAATCTCAATTTAGTTTTCCCACCGGGAAAACTGTGACGTCACGACACTTCGTGATCGACGCACAGGTGTGACCTAACCCCCGACCCTGAGGTCTCGTCAACTGTCCCCGCAAATCGTGAGAACACATCGCACCAACTTGCACGAGGTGACTCCGCTACAAATCGCGTAAGTCAAACCCGATCTCCAACAGACAGGTCTATCCCCATAGGTCCATTATCTAACACTATGTTATTGTTCTCTTCTTCTATAGGGTGGTTAACCCCTGTTTCTTTGTTGTGTCGAACTATTGTGTGATCTTATTTCAACATATGCTGGCTTGTATTACTATTTTAGATGGTGTATGTGAGAAAACATGAAACTGCAATTTTTTTAATGACTTTTACTTTCACTCCTAAATGTTCTAGGATTGTGAATGAACCACTTCTCAATCAACAACCACATGATCGTCATAAACATATAGCAAAACGTCTTCATCTAAAGCTAGGTATTCTATCTAACTGCGGAAACATTTTCGGAGTCACAGTTGCGTACATATATGTCGAGCAGAAGAAAAGAGTATTACCGCATGGTAATTGCCTGTTTGTTTATTGAACAAAAGTTGAGATCCTCTGAAATAAACTCTGTTATCAATGCTAAAACACCCGATCAAGTTGGAGATCCTTATTTACATGATATCAGTGTACACTACATGATTCATGGGTCATGCGGACACACAAAAAGGTGTTCACCATATCTTAAAGAAGTGCACTGCTGTGAGATATACTGCAGACATTTTTTGAATGAAACCCAGTCGGATAGAAATAACTACTCACAATATCGCCGACTATTAACTGGAGCTGAAGGATATATTACCCTACTTGACAACGGAACAGTTTCTGTGAACAACCGATGGGATGTACAAAATGATACACTACGATTTTTAATAGGCATGGCAATGATGAGTATTGTAACAGTGTATAATCAATAAATACATTTTGAATATGTAAATAAATAGAAGTGAAAAAGCTATTATTCTAATTGAAAGTAATGTTCATGAGATATGAAACGGTCCGTTACATATCTACAAATGAAGAATTTTTGTGGATATCTAACTTCTATATATGTGTACATCATACACTAGTAATTGACTTGTTAGTATATATTTAAAAGACATAGCAGATATACACTACTGAAATTACTGCAGCAGACAGAGTTCTATATCGACCGGCAATTATTCTGATTGATTAAAATTGTGTACAATGGACATTTTTACATGTTCACTTTTGTACGCTGAAGTGGACGTTTATTATACCTTAAAGTGGCGATTACAAGGTAAACAACATGCATTTTAGTCAGGGTATACATGGTGCATCAAAATCAATTTGAATGCTTCTGTTTGAGATTTATTCTACCCCATGTTTAATGTCTACAGATATTTAATGACTTCAGAACTATCAATAGTCAAGTTACGAATACATTCAGGGATTATGTAGTGCACAAGCATTACTTAATTATGATAATCACTGAGGTGATACATTACAGGGACGAATGTGTATCTGAATTGGAATGTAATTTGAGACATTTGTTTACTACCTTGTGTAATGTATCATCCAAAACGACTTTGGGATGCACACAAAGAAGGCATTAGTGAATATTTACAATCAACATCCTGAGGTTTGTATAGAACTTTCAGACGAAATCTTCAATATGGCTCTGCTTCATATCGAAGATGGAAACGTGCTATTTGTTATCAACCGTATTAACTAGTATCAATTGTTAGGGATTGTATTGCACCACTAAATAATGAGCAAATACATGTGTTTCGTACTGTGGTTTATGTTGTGGAAAATAATGAAGATGGCCGTATATTCTTGGATGCACAGGAACAACATGTGCTACTAAGTTAATTCTTGCAAACGTTTGGTTAGAAAGCAAAATAGCTGTGGTTGGGGCTGTAGCGCCATCGGGTGTGGAAACGATTCTTTCTACCTGGTGATTGAACAGCTCACTCGATATTGAAATTATCATTGTACTAAACAAAAGATGCTCATCCGAGTTGGCAAATAGAAAGACGGTCGGATTTATCTAAAGTTGTACATGATTGTACCGTTAGTGTATAACATTAATGCACACATGCGCATGAGATGAAATCTTGCGTGATCTCAAACTCAAAATACGTGATGTTGTGATCGGGTGACATCACACCTTTATTATAAGCTGACTTCTGACAAAATCCTCACATTGTTAAGTGGTTGCATTACATTATCATATATGTGGAAGTATATCAAGACTGTACGATCACTTACAAACATACGTGTGAATCTCAATTGTGGCCCAATTACTTGGTAGTTTGACTCCCTACTTCTCAAAAGAGGTGATGGAAAGATTACAACAACCTACCATGACTAGATTGCTATAGATCCAGTCATTGGATTGATTGTTTCACTACTCACAGAACTTAGTAGCAAAGTTTACCCAAATATAGCCGAAAACTATGTTAATCCTGTATGCTTACAAGAGAGTAATTATATTTCCTACACATTACATGGTAAATGTCATCAATACACAACTGTTTGATAGAATTCCAGTTGGATAACAATCTTTCCGTTTTATCTAGGGATTCTACAGTGCAATGGTGCGATTTTGCTGCTTGTCGGTGTAGTTGGTTGCAGTTACGAGTTCGTGTGAGCACATTATATTAAATTACTTTTAAAACAAGCGTAAGGATGTAACATTGCGGAGATGGGACATGGTTTGGAGCTTGGTTGACAATGCGGGATTTATTAGATTGGATATTTATTTTGACTCTGTCTACGAGAGAGAGAGAGAGAGACTAGATGCACCATTACAGATGTGGTAACAATACTCTATGCATGGGCGAATAGTGGCTTTGTAGACATATAGGATACTGACTGGTGTGAGTAGTTTTCTAGCGCGGCAGTGTTTGCCGTGTATGTGTGTACATTCCTTTTCCCCACCTGTATGTTATACCTATTTCGGACACAATTTTACAAGGGGATCGTTTTTAGATATAAAGAATAATAAAGGTCCAAAGATCGACCCCTGGGACACATCCGCATTAACATCCTGTTATTTTAGATGAACGGCCATCGAAGACAATATGGATTTTTCTCTAGTCTAAGAAAGTTCTGATAATATAAAGTATTCATCTAGAATTCCCGTATAATTAAATTTTCATAACACCTTTATGCCAAACCTTGCCAAAGGTTTTGGATATATCAATGCCTACCACCCTTGCTTCCCCTGCCTTGCCCAGTGAATGGTATATACTTTCAGAAATGATCGTTAGGATATCCGCAGTAGAACGAGCTTGTCTACATCCATTATCTAAGGCAGAAATCAGTTTTGCTTTTACGAGGTTGTGGACTAGCGCTTGATTGATTAATGACTCAAAGATTGTAGTGAAGAAAAGGTGGTGACTGATGGAACAATAATTGAGCGGGTCAGTTTTTTCACAAGAATTCTTGAATACTGGTACGACAGAGGCACTTAACCAGCAATCAGAGTAGCGAGATTCGACAATGTATTTGTTGCAGAGCTTGTAGGGAATAGGGGCTAGCTCGGCGGAGCATTTCCGTATTAGTATAGCTGAGATAAGATTGGGAATACACGTCTGTAACGTATATAGTTTGTTATGTATCATGGACATGAGAAAGGTATTATTTTCTGATTACCTGTTAATAAACTAATAACAATGAACGACGTATTTTATTATCAATAGTATTTCATTAAATTATCAAACTATCTTTCAGATCGTTAGTCATATTTGCCAAGGCATTTTGTCATAGTCCTCTAACCCACGTGGTTATGTGAACGTGCATACTCTAAAACATTACGTAGTTTTGCAACGCGACGACTGTTTAGCCAATCACAGACTGTATTGAAAACAACTCATGTTTGATGTGGCTAATCTATGCTTGATACTTTACAGTGATACATTTAAACGGAGTGTTTCAATTGCTAATTCCGTTTTTCTTGGCATATTTCCTATGACTTAATTATATTTTCTTATTTTTAGATGATATGAGACATTTGACTCACTAAGTTATATGTTCATGAAATGCAATATACGCGATAATAAAATAACGAATATATGAACAATAAATATGCAAATACAGTTTATATATATAAGCATACTGACTGATATTGCTATGCTGATCTACCCTATTGTGTTACTAAATGGACTCTTTCTAACATATGAAGAATGGTGGTAACAGAGTGTCGCCATGGCCGATCTAGTACCAATGTATAGCAACACGTTACTAAAGTACTCTCTGTAAATATATACTCGTGTTGACTACCTCCTTGTTGATTCTTTCGGCCTTTTTTTATTCTACACCGCATAAGAAGCAACATAATACGGTTTACGAGTGTAATAGTTTCATTCTCAGGATGGGCACTAGATTTGGGAACGTTCAAGAACAAAACATTAGTCCACGAAATATCCAAATGAAATTCAGTCTGGAAAAAAGAAATACAAGTACAAATAACAGAAATAACACGAAATATTTAACGAAATAACCAATGTCATGTAAAGTGGAAAGATAATTAATTCTGATGGATTAAATATTTCAGATTTGCAGTTAATTGTATCTATCGTTCTTAAGACACCAATTGAGCGATAATCCCTTATTTTTTTCTTAAGCCCCTTATCGTTAAGCATCGCTCTAATTCTCCATAATTTACAGTAGCATACGGTAAATAACACATACATTATGGGTATTCTATACGACAAAGTATTGTTAAAGGGCTATACGTTATTTAGCGACTTTGGCAATTATTTATGTGTCTCTGTCCTATGGTTACAGTCGCACTCACAATACTGACCTTATGTTTTTTCCTTGCTTGCATGTCACCCGATGCTTTACTTATTCGGGGTTTTTACATCTACATTCACATCTCGATTGTTGTTTGGTAAATAAGACAGTCTACTTCCGCTTACACTTCTCCTTACAGTGTAATTTGACATTTTAATAAAAATTGGAATAGTATACTAGACATAATGTTTAGAAGCATTATATCCAGATTTTAATCTCCATAAGAGGTACTTAAAGTATAAAAACAGATAGCTGTGAAAGGCACCAACATCCTTTTTAATTTCTTTGTCGTGTCACATTCTACAAAAAGTGATAAATTAATAACATTTAATTTTTTCAAAATAATTTTACAGTCATTAAATAATAAATCGTTAAGATCTCTGAAAACGAAGATGCGTGAGGGATTAAAGTTGAGTAACGATTTAGTTGTATTATTCTTTTAGCAATTATGCAAATTTAACCATAACCTCATCAGAGAATCTCTACAGCAGCAAGAATATTATGTTTCAATAACCTTTCTGATACGGACATAATACACCCATTTTACAAACAGTATTCTTTCTCCCAATTGAAATAGCCAACTATTCAAACACATTACTTGTCAGGTTGTTCCGTATGAACTCTTGCAACCACTTATATACCACATCCAATTAGTTAGACATTGTCTTTATAAGCTTCGGGCATCCCATCCAATATATATTATGTTTTGCATCGTAATGAAAAGTGCTAACAAAACTGAAGATTACAATAGCTATTGCCAGACAGAGTTCTGTTATTTTTTGTAAACAAGCAATATGGCGGAGACAGTGTCTCAAAAAATAAACCAAAACAACAACAAAATAAGTTTGCAAAGTTGTATTTACGAAATATATTTGATTTTATTATTGTCATATATATATAAGTGAAATGTAAATGTGTTTGTACCTAGTATTACAATTATTAACGTATATAAGTAAATACTATTTTTAAGTTAGTGATGTGCAAATTCAAAACAAACGTAAGTAAAACTTCTTTATGATACGCAAAAAATATTACAAAATACGCAAGATTGTTTGACAAACTACGGGAAAACTGTTATAAAATACGTAAAAAATTGTTACAAAATACGTAAAAAACTGTTACAAAATACGTAAAACACTGTTACAAAATACGTAAAAAACTGTTACAAAATACGTAAAAAACTGTTACAAAATACGTAAAACACTGTTACAAAATACGTCAAATATTTTTACAAACTACGCGAAAATATTACAAAGTATCAAAAATATTTCTATAGAGTATGCATACTATCTTACAAAGTACGCTGAATATTTTCATCGCAATATGTAAAATAAATTAAAAGAACGCAAAAGAAGTCTTCAGAGTACGCAAACTATATTACAAAGTACGCATGCTATTTCTACAGTGTGCAATATCATATATTACAAATTATGTAAACTATTTCTAAAAACTATGCAAACGATATTACATATTACGTAACATATTTCTACAGAGAACACAAAACAAATTACAAATTACAAAAAGTATTTTACAAATTATGCAAAAGGTGTCTACAGAGTACGAGAATATATTACAATATATGAAAAATATTTCTACAGATTACGAAAAATGTATTCAAAGTTCGCAAAAATTATAATTACGAAAAATATATCAAGACTGTACGCAAACTGTATTACAATGCACGTAATATATTCCTACAAAGTACTCTAAATGTATTAAAAATTACGTAAAATAGTGCATGCAACAAAAAACGTTACAAAGTAGTCAAAATATTTTTACAGAGTACGCAAAATATATAAAAAAATATTTCTACAATACGCAAACAATGTCTACAGACTACGCACAACATATTACAAAAGAGAAGAACTATTGGGTCAACGCACGTAACAAATATTAATTATAAGAAATTACTGCTAAGATAACAAGCATTCTTGAAATGAATTGAGAGTAAATTCACTGAGCTATGCAGAAATGAGCTGAACTATCATTTACTAAAGTTAAATTCGTTATATTTTGTTTTTTGTTTATCTATATTAAGTCAAGCTATTCCAGTCAATACTTAATCAATTTAGCGATAGTCCGGCACCTCGTTAAGTCTAACCTTCTTTCTGACCGTATATATGGATTGAGGTAAGCACGATCTACTGCGGATATCATAACGGTAATCTCTGAACACATATACTATACACTGGGCAATGCGTTTGGTATATGTAAATCCTTTGACAAAGTCTGGCATGAAGGTCTTCTCATGAAAATTCACTCATAGAATACTTAACGAATATTCAATATAATTAGATCCTTCCTAACCAAAAGAAAACTCTAGGTTTTCTACGATGGCCGTTCATCAAAGCAACATAACATAAATGCTGGTGTACCCCAGGGATCAACCTCTTGATGTCTAATGTTCCTGATTTTCATAACTAACCTCACTGATGACACTGAGTCCGTGATGGGTATATTTGCTGACGACACCACGCTCTAATAGCGTCATCTGTGCAAAACGGACGCACACGTATCCAAGATGAGGGCTGAATCTTTAGAAAGTGACATCCAGTCTGTAGTGTAATACTGTTATAAAGGGATGGCAACATTTAATGTCGCAAAGACAAAGCTCATTCCCTTCAATAACTACAGGAAACGTCTTCAACCGTCGATTTCTATAGCAAATAACAGCCTATGTGAGAGTCTAACGTTTAAGCTCCTTGGCCTAACATTCACAGGTAACATAAATTGGAACAAATACATTGAATACATTGCCAAAGATTATGCAAAGAAGGTGGTATCTCTCTACTATGCTGATAATTGTCTCACACCGGACATTATCCTATATCTCGACGTAGCCACCATCCGCCCATGCATGGCGTGTTGTTGCAACATCTGAGCTGGGGCTGAAACAATGTCAAAAAAAAGAGTCGCCAACTTAATAGGTCGCTCACTACTCATCAAGCTCCAACCCATGTCTTATGGCCGCAATATTACACCATTGTGCTTTTTTAGAAGTATTTCAACTGCTCTAGTGCCCCTATCGACGTAAACATACTCGACAAACACGACAACCAGCTAATCCCATTCATTCACTGTAAAGGCCCCCAGATGCCGGAGAGTATTCTACTCCAATGACTATTTTCTTTGTTTGGCCGGTCTCAAGAACTCCCTATCTGATCCCTGTTTCTCCGAATGTACGGACATGCAGAAATTTTAAACTAATGTAAACAGAGATATCGCTCCACAGCGCTCAACTTAGGAGGAGTCCCAAAACTTTCACCCTAATTCTCAGTAGCCCTTATGTCTACTGTAGCGGCCGGCCTTATTTGAGGTGAACTATGATGAAGAAAAAATTAAATACATTTAGGTAATTTTTGTCATGCCAGTCTCATGCCTATTTGAGAAAATCTTTTATCATGTATTGTCATGATGTCATTTTCAGGTGTGAGACTTATTTTCTATGAGTGTACAATCACATGTTTATCTTGTATATACAGTTTATCATTTCACTAAGTGAAACATCTACAGATTAGAATAATTTTTACCACAGAATAATGCGCTGCAAAACCAAAGTTATTGCCTCTAATTCTTTCACTCACAGAGTATGATAAAAAGCTTACACATTTCATGTTCATACGTACGTTATCGCCTTTCACACGCATTTGGGATCGTTCAAGAGATGAAATGCAAAAAACAACCAGAAAATAGCTAATGTGGCTGCTTGCCAAAAATTACAATTTTAACCGTTTCAATGTAACTTGTTCTAAAATCGAATAAACCGTCATGAATAGAATTCCGTCATTATATCGACCTAAACAGTTTTACAACGTAATATTTGCATTATTTTAATTTTAATATATCTTATAGTAACCATTAACATAAAGTGAATCATTTATTTAAAAAATAATTTAAACTGTTGCAATATATAAACACAATAAAAGGTTACAACGTTCGTTTAATTCATTTAATAAAATATTGCTCACAAGTTTTTGTACGGATATAAGTGAAAGAAGACAGTAGGTAAACTACCGTGAAATGTACACGAGGTTGTGATTGTTCCAAATAATATAGCTATTACATATAGGTAACACCTACTACATAGCGAATAATGTGTTTTGCTCAATTGGGTTAACAATCGTGGTAAAATATCGGAGTACTTGCGAGACTAGCAGTATGTTAGTAAATCTATCGAGCTACGATGAGATCTCATATGTTGGTCAATAAACATCTGGAGCAGTTACGTGACATATGTGTGTCTAGTTGGATTCCTAGATTCAATTGTAGAAACAACAATTAATACCGCCTATCCATACAAAGGGCGAATCCATCATGTGTTTTTAATATATACAAGCCCCCAGGAGTATAGACGTTCGTCTACTCGTCATCAACGGATCGTCTAAATAAAACGTAATAAATAATCTGTTCCGAACTCTGTCTCTGATTGATCGATTACGTCATCTACTGTGCATGGTCATCTTACATCTGTATTAATGGGTTACGTTAATGATGTTATATTTAGGAGAATGCTAACTTGGCGAAATGTAGTAATATTGTTTGCCGGCGGCGATCTTTGAAACGATCTTTGGAACGATCTTTGGAACGAAACGAAATGTGCTCGTTTTTATCGCCATTAACAATCATCATATGAACGAAAGTCCATGCCGGGGAGTGTGCCTTTGTGGTCCTGGAACAGTACTAAGCTCCCTGAGTGGCAACGATAGGCACTTCCCCTTTTAACATAAAAGGGTTTATACCCGGCTGAGTATTTGGTCGATGTCAGTAATTCTCTGCAGAGAATTAACTATCTGCTGGCTGGTTGGTCGACTAGCATGCTAACCGGCTGAGGTCGCCGTACTGCATAGAGCGTGATCAGTAATAATGGAGCAAACCATTTCACTTATTAAATAAAAAATATATTTATTTTTGTTAAACACCCGAATTTGAGTTGATTTCGGCGAGGATATTGAAACATGCGTTTCGTTCATATTTAAAACTGTTTTTCGCTTGTCGTGGAGAAGCGAGGGGAAAGAGAGAGGAAGGGGGTAGAAACAGAGGAGGAAATGCACAATATACATCACATATATTGTGATGAGTTTCGTTGTTTTGTTATGATTTAAGAACCTGATATGACAGGTGATTTGATCTCTTAGACCCATCATATGCATATATCATTGAAATGGCTTGGCACTGACCTTCGATTGTCGAAAACATGGCCTTACTAGCGTACTGACTCATTTTAATTGCACAGAATTGTGGCATTGGTCTCCAAGTTTGGCACAATAATTGCTAAAATGTATTGGGGAGCACAAGCGAAATATCGGAGTGCTTGCGAGACTAGATGTATGTGAGTAAATCTATCCAACTGCAATGAAATCTCATATGTTTGTCAATAAATATCTGTAGCAGTCACGTGACGTATGTGTGTCTACTGTGAAAGCAACAATAAATACCACCTATTCATACATGAGCGAATACATCATGTCTTTAATATATACCCAACCCCAGAGTCTAAACGTTCGTCTAGTCGTCGGTTCAGAGGTCGTCTACATAAAACGTAATAAATGATATATTTCAACTTCTGTCTCTGATTCGATTGATTACATCATCTACTGTGCATTGTTATCTTTATCTGTATTAATGGGTTACGTCACACGTTAATGATGTCATATTAAGAATAATGTTAACTTGTATACTAAAAGGCTTGATTTACTGTGCAGCAATCTCTAACTGTGCTTGTTTGTTATATTGTTGATGATAGTCGGTATTTCATAGTGGAATATAATTAAATCTTTTTGTCGAAGTTTCAGTGAGCGTCATGGTCGTGTAACAGCCATATGATCTATCTAGTGTTATTTTGTGAATCGATGCAATCAGATGTTGCATATGCATTTCACTTTCTTACAATCAATCGACTCGTATGACGCTGATTTAAAAAAAATCATGCATGCATTCATATATAAATCAGTGCAAGTAGTTCGTTTAGCATCGGAGCTATTGGAGCAGTTCCCCTAATTACAAGCCCTTTTTTACATATTTCACCCCAAACGAGGCAGGCCGCTACTGTAGACGTAAATGGTTACTGAGAATTTGGATGTGGGTTTTAAGGTGTCACCCCAAGTTGAGAGCAGTGTAGCGAGGTGTCTGTTTGTATTAGTCTTGAACCTCTGCATGTCGGTACTGTCCGAGAAACAGGGAGCAAGGAGGGAGTTACAGAGGCTAGCAGCACGGGGAAAGAAGCTATTTGAGTAGAGGATTTTCCGGTTTCTGCGGAATTCCACAGTGAATGGGTGGGACTTAGCTGATTGTCGAGTTGGTCTAGTGAATTAACGTCGAGGGGGCACCAGAGTAACCAGTTCATCGGAGCACAATCCATTGAAGTAGTTGTAAAACAAGCACAATGATGCAACATAACGGCGATGGGACAGCGGCCGGAGCTTCGTTGACAGTGAGGGACCTATTAAGTTGGCTTTTTAACCTTGTCTATTCGCCTGAGTAAGAATTAATGTGTAATTATTTGACAAACCTTGAGAAATTTTTATTTCCAATGATTTGTACCATGTCAAAGTGACTTTAACTTTCCTTGTCACCAACGGACATAAATTGGAAGAAATAAAAAGTTCGGCAATGCTAACTCTTATTCAAATGAGTTATGTTGTTATTAGGTTAAAAAAAGAAATTATTGAAATTATAATTTATGTGAGTTGAAAATATTTTTTGAAGTGAGCATCTGTAAAAGAAATTGTTCGTGGCAGGTTTTGGAAATAACTCATCTTCAGATTTAAAAGACATGTCGAATGCTAAGGTGTGACTGGTTACGACAAATGGATCATGTTGGAAATTAATTTATTTGAATAGAATACATATGTATAAATGCATATATATATATATATATATATATATATATATTCATACACGGGTCTTATATATTTTAATTCGGTACAATATACAATTTATGACATACATATTCTGTAATCATGCTTAAAAATGTAAACACTAAACAATATTTTACATGTGTACACGCGTTTAAGTAATCCAATTTTGTCCAAATTAGATTCGATGAAAAGTTATTAATTTTTCTGGGTGAACATTGATTTAAAATTTATACGTATGTACACGTGGAACATATTGTAGAGTGTTGAAATCTCGTGAGCATGAATAAAAACTGTTAATGATGTCATAAATGTTGTATTCATATGAATTTATATATATATATATATATATATATATATATATATATATATATATACATTTAAATGTCAGTGACTTTATCTGTATTTATCAGTAAAGAGGTTCGTAGCTTAAAATTTGAAAGTTTGACTACAAATAATAAATAAAAATATATATAAATATATATATATATATATATATATATATATATATATATATATATATATGCACACCAACGAATGATAGAGACAACGAAACATGTGTTGGTTGTTAACTATATATATATATATATATATATATATATATATATATAACGATAAATCAAAGAAGACGGGTAAATATGTACGAATGACAAATTAAACTATTTCACTATAGGTTCTATCCTCTAAAAGAATACTTTTAGTTTCATATTTTATTTTTAAAATTACTATATATATATATATATATATATATATATATATATATATATATATATATATATAGTCATCCACGTGCTGACTGTTTCGCTGCCTCACAGCTCTTCAGTGCGGCTAGATCAGTTAGTGCCTCAAGCTGGGATTGAAATTTAAACCGTCAATCTGACAGCTAGCGTCGCTACATCTGCACTATGATATGCCACGGGGTGTAAGTGATATCTCAATGTAAACATCGTCATGTGCTGGGAGCTCTGATTAGTTTTACCCAATGAGCTATGCCTTAACGCTAATGGCAGTTTGCGGTTTTCTTACACATAAGCCTTACCCAAGATGCTTCCCTATCTGCTCATCAATCTGGTGAAGACAGTTATGATTACTACCTCGTATTAAGACAATATTTTATCGTACACAATCATCCAATCTTCTTACAGTGTTGTAATTTAAATTATAGATATAACTAAATGCCGTCATTAACCGCACAGTAAAACTATGTACAGTCGACACATAACAACTTTGTTTTATTCTGTTCAACTAAAGGCAATATTGACGGCCGTAACTGCAGTCCGCCTACACTTGACAGCGCGAAGCAGTAGTAGGGTAGGCGCCAGGCAGAACGTGCAAGTATTAAATCCAAGTTCTACTTGTTATTTTTCTGTTGTCTGGAGGAAGAAAGGTTAGAGAATGTTTATTTACTCCTCGCGGAGTTAGGCACAAGGCCAGTTTTATCTTACTCCAACAATTAAGATGTGACCCAAGATCGGGTCGAGCAAGTGGGGTTAAAAGCCAGCGCTCGAGAGGTGAGCACTCTGGCCATTTAAAAATTGCCTCGGCAGCCCCGTCGGCATTCCCCGGTAGGGGCGCCTCAGACAGTAAGCAATAAACTTACTCCTCCCCAAAGAGGGGAGGCGAAGCCTGGGAGGGTGGACCTCCTAGAACTGCACAGGACAGGCGTGCAGTATCCATCGGAACAGATACTACACTTTGATGTAAAAGTTACGGTGGAAGACTATCGAAGTTTTCCTGAACTAATACGTGCACCGCTTGAGGGACTATGATATCATAACTCGTATCAAACTTCAAATATATTTCGATTATCATGAAATTTACATCCTAAGTATAACATTTCTTAGGGAAAACGATGGAAGTGATCCCAAATTAGTAAGCGCTCTCATTACCTACGGGGCTTACCCTCTATGCGCCGAAATCTTACGTACCCTTACTTCAATGTTACCAAAAGAGACATAAGCTCTTTAAAACTCTAAATGCGTATTATCAGTTGTTTTCTTTATTTTAATTTATGTTGCATAGTGTGCTATCCACACTCTAACCCGACCAACGCCAGGTAACCTTGCTAGTATGCATATATACACTATCCATGTATATATAAGACTACTTAACCTTTTTAGTGTCATGAGTTACATTTAAAATATATCAATTCGTCAAGTAAGGAATTGATTTACTATGTAGAAAAAGTTGAGTGGCATCATAAAGGATCAATTTTTAGTTGGATAAAGAAAAAAAACAATAAGGCTTGAAACAATTGTCAGAGAAAGAAAGAGAGTCAACAGATGACGATTAGAACGGAAGTGACGCCGTCGTTACTGACCTAGCGTTGCCACGAACGATAGCCAGGGAAATACGTTGGAACAACCAGGCTGACTCACGGGGCTCGTGCCTAGACGTTGAAATCCTCCGTCCAATATCCTGAAAAAAATTAATTTACTATTAGCAAAACTTTTCACAAAACTTTGCCGCAATTATTATTTTTATAAATATTCCATTTTGTCTCACTATGTTGTTTCTTTGTTTTAGAATTTAAGTTTAGCGTGTAATCATGTTGCCATATTGGAATATTTTATCTAAAATGAATTGCATCAGAATAACATTCTTTTATAAAAATTTACCCCTCTCGTTCTTCTATTAATCCTGATTTTAAGTCCAAATAAACGTAGGTTTTTCATGTAGAAATCATAACCCTTTCCAATCGTAACATATCATAGATATATAATAGAACAAGATTATCTAGTTCTATTATATATTTGCCACTATATGAATAATATTTAAAGAATAAACAAAATATATTGTAATGCTATTCTATGTGTACTTAAAATACAAATATAAGTTAAAGAACTCGAACTATTGCCATATTTCTAGAGGATTACATAACATACATTTTATTAATAAATAAGGTATTATTGTTGTAGTTGTGTTCCCAAAACGTCCCTGGCGAGTCAGACAGATACTCTATCGGTCCTAACTTTTCTGTGGGCATGATAGAACCTGGTAGTGCCCATGTGCTCACCAGGCCAGATACATCACCTTGTGTTCCCAAATGGTCACCCATCTGGTACTGACCAAGTTAAACGTTGCTTAACCTCGGTGATCTAACGGGAACCGGGGTATCAACATGAGTATTACTCTCTATTATATATTAAATGCTGCAGATAAAAGAAACCACAATGGTCCACACATCATGGCAAACAGATCTTACATTCTTTGATTTAGTAAAATGTTACGATATATTTAATATTAAATTGGGAGCGTTCATGTTTTTTAATCATCTTTTTAAGAATTTAATGATAACAAATGAGGCTAACATCACTGAAAGCATGTTTTGAAGCGATATTTAGTAATAAAAATAAAATATGAAGAGATTTATTTTCATTTTTTTTACTTTGATCCTTTGACTAATCATTTCGCTAGTATACCAAGCTTGATTAGTCAATGGACCAAATTAAAAGTGAAATAAAAGTATGTTCTGATTTTATTTCATTAATAAATATCGCATCTAAACATGCTTTCAAGGTTCATTTATTATTATATAATTAATATTTTATAATCATGCTTAATAACTCAATGCTCAACAATATTTCTCCATATTACACGAAGTTCAGAATTCTTTTATTTTTTCTATTACATACAAGAGTAAACTTTGCGAATTTATGATTTTCTTCTTGCATATAAGTTGTATCAATAGGTGCATTTATGTTGCATAGTCTTTAATTTCTCGTACCTTTTCTTCTTCGTCGCGGAGGAGATGCCGTCTCGATGTTGTCTAGTGGTTAAGTTCTTTCTTCGTTTCTATACTGCCGTGAACATCGCCGTCCGCTCTGTATTAAACAAAAACCTTCCTAACACGATTCACGAGGCAAACAATCTTTCACATTTTGATTAGTTTTATTCAGGCGTCAGTCTACCATCGCCCTTGGGGATGTTTCACCAACGTTAAGGGAGAGATCAAATTACTACTCTATCGTAGTTAATTCCTTGCTTAAGTCCTTAGCAATTCGAGGAGGGGGAAGAAGGGATATCATGCATGTGTTCTCTTAGGGAAATAAATTCCTCTTTTTTCCTTTGCAGCCTACATGAAAAAATACGTCTGTTCAGCTTGCTTCCAAAAACCAGACGCACAAAACTCCGTTTCCCACACAAAAGCCCGTGACGTCACAGAACCCCTATGCGCAGGTGCACATTGACCCTTGACCTGATGTCTCGTCAATGTGGCGACCCTATCAGCGCCTGTAAGCTCCGACTCTGAGAACAGCCATATTTTGCACTCGGTTGTACGGGTTCACCCGCACTAACTCGCGCAAGCCAAACAAAACGAACCCCACACATACGTCCACTTCAACATGCGTCCGGCCTCACAGGGCCATTATCCAACATTTAAGCTGAACTCAAATACACATTTGCGGATATTATCTACCTAAATAGCAACGTTGTTTTATAAAGATACTATTTTGTCTCACTGAGTTATTTCATGTTGACATATTGGTATATGTTATCTCTAATAAATTGCGTTAGAGTCAAAGTCTTATTAGGAATTTACCCCTCTCGTTTTTCTTCTTTCAATCTCTACTGTTATGTTCAAATAAACTAAGACCTTACATGTAGAAATTATAACCCAATGTAAGACCTGCAATCGGATCGGAATATATAATATATGTTTATAGAACAGAAAGTATCATAATTATTTTGCTCTATCATATATTTGCTATTATAAATATAATATTTAAAGATGTGATAAAATACATTGTAATGCTATCATATGTATATTTAAACGAATTAAAATAACTCACATCATTGCTATAAATTTAATTGATGAATAAGATATTATTGACTCCAGTATATATTAAATACTGCAGATAAAATTAAGCACAAATCTACACATTATGTCAAAAGGAACTTATATATGTTCATTCAGTAGGATTTACAATATTTATCCATATGTACACGGGTTCCAGAAAATTGTGAGTATCACTATTATACCACAGTACACGTGAAGAATGATTGATATCCCTCTTCAGCATATAGGCTTCATCAATTCAGACAATGTCCAGTAGAAATATTCGCAATCAGTTCAAAAACAAAACAAAGTCTACATGGATGGACCTTTTAGTACGTATTGCTATTATGATGACCGACAAAAAAGATAAACTGATCCTAAACTCAAAAACACATTATCGGATGGTAACTATCTAAAGAACAATGACTAGTGCAATTATTAAAAAAAAAACGAAGGCTAATGTTTTATGAAAAAGAATCTAAATAAGAAAAAATATTTTTTTAAAATGTGTAGTAAAAGTGATAAATATAACAACAATATCATTAACAAAAAAAAAATATAATTACAATAAATAATGATAATTCAAACAATAATAGCGATCGCTCAAATAGAAATAAGAAAGTTTAAAATGAAGTGAAAACTGTAACTGTGAAACTCATGCACTTTGTCCATTACAAATTAACTGCTTAATCTAAGATATAGTTTAGCAAGTTAAAATACATGCACTTGAAAACCAGAATCACAAAAATACCACATCAGAAAAACCTCGCTGAATTTAAAACTAGGAATAATAAACACAAAAGCATAATCAATAGCAAGAAACACGAATTAACAACATCATTAGCGAGCCATTACTGAGAGCTCAACGGAGAGAAAAGCTAAAATTGTAGAAGTCGGGCACTTTGTGCATCATAAAATAACTGCATAACTAAATACATCGACGAAGAAAATAGGGGATTTGAAAAAGAAGAACAAGTACTTCAATGGATTGTGTTGATGAACTTGCTGCTCTGGTGCTCCAACGACGTAAATTTACTAGACCAACCCGACTGTCTGCCAAATCCCATCCATTCACTGTGCTCCTCAGATGCTGAAGAGCTTTCTACTCCAACAGCTTCTTTCCTCGTGCTGCTGAACTCTGGAACTCTCTCCCTGCTCCCTGTTTTCCTGACGGTACTGACATGCAGAAATGTAAAACTAATGTAAACAGACATCTCGCTGCACAGCTCTCAATTTAGGTTGTACCCCCCCCTCATAAAAAACTTTCACCCTTTTTCTCAGTAGCCCCTTACGTCTACAGTAGCGATCTGCCTTGTTTGGGGTGAACTATCTTTTTAAAAAAAGAGAAAAAAGAGATGAAATAATGATTTGTTCGATCGTCACAAGTTTTTCATTGAAGTTTATTTTCCGTTCCCAAACCGTTCTCAAAACGCGTGACACGTCATATATTTTGTATTGCTGTTGCTAAACTCGAATAAGTTCGCTTAAAAACTCCTCGCCCTGATGATTCATCAATAGATAATCGGTCAAACGAGTGGCCATTACACAACGACATTGGCTGGCACGTCCTATAATTGTCTCACGCCACATTACGATCGCCATTGTCTCTAGTCTAGCACTGCTGAACATGCAGATTTATAGGAGATAGAAAGTTAATGCTTATTCTACAAGTTTAAAAGAAAAATTTCAATTCCTCCAAATTGAAATAAAAAAGAATAAACTGTATTTAAAAAAAATAAAACTTTGTATTATTCATGTATTGATGGATAAAAAGAAGTATTTTTTTTAATACAACTATACATGTAATACAATGTACACACGACAGCGTCTTTCCCGAAGGTTGTTTTAAAACATCAGGACACAATAACAAATTGCTTGGTTTTAGTACACTGTTATCATACATATAATCAACATATTTCTGAATAAGTTTCACGTGAAAATCATTTATAACAGAAAAAACATAAGTAGACTGTTTATGTGTATTCGCAACATTTAGAAATCTGTGTCAGTAGGACGCATGAAATTGTCAGTTGTTTAGCTTCTGTTATATATTGTGGGATTTAGTTGATGACATTCTTCATTTTTCCTATGAACTCACCATGATAGAAAATAGATAATGATGAATCATTTCGATATAGTTAAATGTGGCAGGCCACAGTAAATATTTTAAGCATATTTTTGGTTCGCCTCTATTTGTTACATTATCGTTATAATGTTATTTTTACCTATCACAAATTGATTAATAGATTAATAATGATATTGTTTGTTTTGTTTTTACTGTATTAAATCCGTTTCCGGGATATTGAATTCCGGAAATGAGTATACCCCTAATCGATGTTCCCGCTTCAATTACTTATAGATACCTTGAACGTTAAGCTTTAATTGTTTTCAAGGCGGATTAAGCCTATTGTAAGCAGCTTTTTTATGATTGTCGATAACTATATGTCGTAGATTGCCATTATGAACGATGCGTTCTCGATGTAAAAGGCAGCTATTGCAAATGAAGCTTTGTGGACGTACTATCTACACGATGCATCGTAGACGAGCTTTGTAAACGCTAAATTAAATATGATCATTGTTGGTCCCCCGATTTATAACATCGGGGTTACCTATGTTTTGAGGCATGTCCGTCCGTCCGGATTTTTCTCCGCAACAATCCATTGAATTTCTCTGTAATTTTGCATGAAGTTGTAACTTTGGTCAGGTTAGAAAGTGACATTCTCCGATTTTTGAAAAAAACATCTGGTTAGCCCTCCAGGGGGTCAAAATGCCCCGAAATGGCAAAAAAATGACATTTTTTGCCCCATAACTTTTCATCCATCCATTCAATTTCTTTGAAACTTGGCCAAAATGTGGTGGCAATTGTTCCTAATAGGAAATAAGTATCGCTGACTTTGGAAAAATCTGGTTCGCGTCCCCAGGGGGTCAAAAGCCCCCAAAATTGCAAAAAATGACCCTTTTCTCCCATAACGTTTGATCAATCCATTTAATTTTTCTGAAACTTGGCCAACATTTAGAGCCAATTGTTCTGGATATAAAATGAGCATCTTGGACCTCAGAAAAATTCTGGTTAGCGCCCCCAGGGAGTCAAAGGGCGGTCAAAATGTCCCAACTTGCCCAAATGTATTG
>OY744537.1:48637041-48754541 GCA_963556195.1 Sepiola atlantica | reverse complement strand
ACAATAGTTAATTACTACGTTTTATATTATTTCTTTTAAATTAAGTACATAATAACGTTTAATTTTTAACAAACTAAAAAAATAGGTTTTGTGAGACGACTAGGATCGAAACATAAACCTCTCGGTATTTTATGCTAAGGTGTCGGCCACGAAAGCAAGTATAAAATATCAAGAAAAATAATTCATTTAAACGAAGCCAGTCCGTAGCTGGCATGCGTTTTATCGTACGATTTCCATAAAGCGAATGAATGTAGGATCCACCAGTACCACGTTTTTAATCATTTCTATGCCAAGAAATGGATGTTTTTATTTAATATTTGGATATCATGCCTGTGACATATATGGGAATAAGAAAATGTCCACTTTATAGTTTGTCGAGTATCTTTGCGTATATAGACTTAATTTGCATGTCGAGTCGCTGAAGAAATTGTAGCCGCCATGTTGAAAGATAAAATACTGCAAATAACTATGTTCGTTAATACCATTCTCTTAAAACCGGAATGAGTATAAATGTACGCGTAAAAGGTAGAAATCACGTAATAATATATTCTCGAAAATCAGCGGAATTAGCGTGAGCGTCCATTAAATGTGTGTGTATTGTCTTGTATTATGTAGTAAATCAGTAGCAGACGAATATGAAGTAATAGCGGACAAGTTTTTTTGAAAGGTAGACGGTGTTTATTACTTTCCTGTGTCGATCAGGAAGGGGGTCATTACTGAAGTATTAGAGGGAACAAATTTCACATATGTAGATAAGATTGTACAATAAGATAAGAAATAAATAGCATCAAATTAATTAATTATGAAGCGCTAAAAATAGAATATATAATAAATAACATTCGATCTGTTGTCTCTACTATATATGTAGTATTTCAAATTTCTATGTTGTATTATTGATTTAAATAACAGTAACAGTTTTGATTGCAATATAGGGGTGATAAATGAAAAACAATTCGCATATACATATATATATATATATTTATATATATATATATATATATATATATATATATATATATATATGCAGGTATAGTAAACATCCACAGGATAGGAATCCAATTAATTTCCACCGAGCTCATTAAAAGTGCTTAATATCGAATATAGCTTTTATATATTTGATTATTTTTTATTAATACGAACATGTACAAAATCAGCCACAGTGGCATGTCGATGTTATCGATCAACGGTTGTTAAAAGCTGAGATCTTATCAGGCAAAATTAAATTCCGATCAACATGTTAGGATCGGATTAGAATCAACTAAGATTGAAGAAAATCACTATCGGAGAGATTAAAAAAAAACATTTACTTGAGGCCTCAGTGCAATACTCGGAATCAGTCGTTGAGTTCTATCGCATGTCTACATATTAATACTCGCCGCTTACAGTGTATATATTACTTAATTTCTCCGTAATCAAGTGACAACCTCTCGTGTCCCCAAGGACTAAGTAAACGCTAACATATTCAAGGTGTATCAGTGAAGCGAATTCGCATCCTTCCAATGTCTGCGATTGTTATTTCTCCTGCACTGGTTAGAACCGTACGCTCAAAACACGTCGTAAGTAGGTAAAATATTAAAAAAATATAATTTAATATTATTATATTTTATATTTTATATATATATATCTATATCTATATCTATATATATATATATATATATATATATATATATATATATATATATATATATATATATATATCAATACACACACATATATGTGTGTGTATTTATATATAAAAACAGACTAGCTCCGTTGTTGGCTTCGTATCTAAATGAAATAAATAGACATCTGAAGGCTAATTGATGTAACTTTAGAAACTAAAAAAAATACCCTGAAGTGAATTAGAATTTTTATGAAAAAATTATAGAACTTATTAAATATTTTAAGAAATATTACTGGATTAAAATTTATAAATTACAAAATAACTTTTAGGATGTACTAGCTCTGAACGGAAAAATTCAAAATCGCGTATTAGTGGGTTCCCCCACGTGTGAGTTTGCTCGTTTCTTTGATTTTTGTTTGGTTCTACCCAAAAATGAACCACAGTGTAGTGTGGTTTTTTTAGACACTTCAATCAAATAACTTTTTACTCTTTGTGAACTTTTCTGATGAGTTAGTATTGTTGCAGAGACGATATTGACATAAAATGTTGTTTGTCACAAGACAAATGAAACGGACCGTAAAAAATATATTTCGCAAAAATGTTATTTTTTAGAAATGTGAAAAAATTAATATAAAATAATAAAATAACAACATTGTTATTGGAATATAGTATGACCTTACTCATATATATATATATATATATATATATATATATATATATATATATATATATATATATATATATATATATATATATATATATATGTATGAAGTTTACATTTGGCTATTTTTATCTCTGAAAACAGGTGTGTTCACATTGTGACTTGGGGTTTTCTACAGTTGTGCTGTGGATTTTTTTCCAAACACGTGTAAGACTTTTTTGGATCAGACACATACATTAAAGCATAGTAGTAAATTACTCTGGTCTCTCATGTAATAATTTATAGCTCTATTGCGATTTTAAAATGACTCTTTCAGGGTATAAATATTGAATATTGAGCTTATTTTGTTTTAGAAATTAATTCATATTTAAATCGCTCGGAACTATATAAACGACTTGTTTTTTTATTCTGTCGTACTATATATATATATATATATATATATATATATATATATATAGTTAAATTATAAAATTATTATTTTTTAATTAAAAATTATAATTCGATTATTCGTATTTTTAAATGTACAAAATTGATATTAATTTAGACACCAGAATGTTACACTATTGACAGCGTACAAAAAAAACGAGAATAAAAGTGCTTTGCAATTGTTTCGAATTACTGCTTTATCAGTTTTCTTACTCAATATTCATAACTTTTTCGATGGATACTGCAACCCAAACTGGTGTTGTCTTGGCCTTCCTGTCTTGATTTACGCCGGTCAATGGGTCTGTCCTGTGCAGTTCTGGGGGGTCCACCTTCCCAGGCTTTGCTTCCCCTCTTTGGGGAGGAGTAAGTTTATTGCTTACTGCCTAAGGCGCCCCTACCGCAGACTGCAGACGAGGCTGCCCATGCTATTTTTAAACCCAACTTTCCCGACCCAATGGGTCACATCTTACTTGTAGGAGTAAGAAAACTGGCCTAGTGCCTAACTCCTGGAGACGAGTAAATCAATACTCAATATTCATAAACAATCATAGATTTACCTCAGTAAGTTCATTTTCCATGTTTAAATTATCATTATCATGTCTAATGACATCAGAAAACATTAACCGTTGCATTAAAAAAATTTTTTTTTTAACATAATTCACCCTAAACAAAGCAGACCGCCACTGTAGATGTAAGGAGCTACACTGAGAAAAAGGGTGAGAGTTATTATTATTTTTTAGAGGTGGGGTCAACCTAAATTAGGAGCTGCGCAGCGGGATGTCTGTTTACATTAGTTTTAAATTTCTGCATATCAGTACTGTCAGAAAAAAACAGGGAGCAGTGAGGGAATTCCAGAGTCCAGCAGCACGAGAAAAAAAGCTGTTGGAGTAGAAAGCTCTTCGGCATCTGGGAATCTCCACAATAAATGGATAGGATTTGCCAAATTGTACGGTTGGTCTAGTGAATTTACGTCGTTGGGGCATCAGAGCAGCAAATTCATCAGAGCACAATCCATTGAAGTACTTGTAAATCATGCACAAAAAAGCAACCTTGCGGCGGTGGGACAGGGGCTGGAGCTTGGTGGATAGTGAAGGACCTATTAAGTTTGCGACTCTTTCTTGGACCTTGTCTAAGAGGGAGAGACTAGTGGATGATGCACCACCCAATATGTGGCAACAATACTCCATGCATTGGCGGATGGTGGCTTTGTAGAGATATAGGATACTCTCAGGTGTGAGAAGTTTACTAGCAGGGTAGAGGGACCCCACCTTCTTTGCAGCAGTCCTGGCAATGTCTTCAGTGTATTTGTTCCAATTGATTTTATCTGTTAAAGTTAGGTGAGGGTTTTTAATGATGACCTCTCAGGTAAGTTGCTATTTGCCATGGCAATCAGTGGTTGAAGAGGTTTATTGTAGTTATTGAAGCAAAGTAGCTTTGTTTTTTGCGGCATTAAAAGTTACCATTCATTTTTTACCCAAATCCACTACAGACTGGAGATCATTTTCTAAGGATTCAGTCATTGCCTCAGATATGTTCGCGTCGGCTTTGCCTACATGACTATAGAGTAGATGATTATTATAGAGTAGAGCATTTCATTCCGAGTTATTTACAGCCGCGGAGTTGGCTTACTCTATACTTTCTTTTTCGCTTTATCTGAATACTTAGAATGGTATCGTCCGAAGGATTGAAAAATACATGTGCTTTATTCGCCAACTTTTAACTCTTCCAAGCGATTGCAGTATGCTGCCACTTTAACTATTCAGAAACACTGATTAGGGCCAGTAATTATCTCTTCAAGTTTATTACCTAAGAATGTGACTCATCAACTGTGTTTTGTAGGCCAGTAATTTTGATCGCTCTCATCTTTTATATAGACTCAGCAATTTGTTTAACCGTCATCTCCGTCGTCCTTGTATCTTTAGTGAACAGAACACAACTCCTCTACATGTGCTCTGGCAGTTTCAAGACCGCTTTCTAATTATTTCCGTACATAAGGCAATTCAGTGAAGGTTACAATGGATTCACTTATTTTATACAAGATAACTTGCAAATATTCTTCCGCTAGTCACAGACCGTGAGTCTTAGAGTTACGACAAATCTAAGGATTTCTTCATTTGTGAAGGTTCCCTAAGCAATTGTCTATCTGTATGTGCATAATGGCCGAACACGTCTGCAATATATTGCAAGCTGCCTTTAGTGTTTTCCTTGATGATAACATACTGTTCGTCATCGCTAAGATCTTTTCAACGTCTAATTATACGTGAAAGAAAGCGGCTATTAGTATGGTTTATCTATAACACATAGAATCTGAAACAAAATATAGAATGGCATTCCACAGCATAATACAACTATTATAATGGTGCTGCCGTATTATGTAAACCCGTTTGGAAATTTGTCATCGAGATCGAATAACAGAAGAAACTCGAAATCCTATAGTTCTCCATCAAACAAATAACGTGGTTCTGGTTTTATATGTGAAATCTCTCGTACAATCGTTCTTGCAAAATAATAATATTTATATTTCAAAACAATAGCACTGATTTCGGTATTAAAACAGAATAAACATTTGATAGATTTATAGGAATGTTATTCGTGGACCCTTATCATATGAAAGATTGTTCAGTTTAAATCCGGAAAATTTAGATAAAATATATAGAGATATAATCTATATCTATATCTCTCTCTCTCTCTCTCTCTCTCTATATATATATATATATATATATATATATATATATATATATATATATATGCATATATATATGAGGAATTGAAATGTGATAAAACGGCAATAAAAACGAAATAAATATACACTGCTGTATGCGATAGACGAGTACAGACAAGAAGAAATGAGAAATTATTGAATCTAGGAAAACTGGAGAAAATGGATTACACATTAAAGAAGAAATAAATAAATATATCTTCACTCGTTGAATCAGTAATGTTGAAAGACACCAAGCACATTATTATATTAACTTAATTACGACGATCCACAGCGTGAACACAAACACTAAAAAGGCACGAATGCGCATTATTACGGCAAGAGTGGGTAGACGTGATGAATCCATTGCCTAACCAACAGATCATTGACGTCAGCAGATGTTAAATAAGACAATCGTTGGGGAACCGATAACCATTGACGCAGAAAAATAATCCGCATGCACATTCCACCCACTGGCTACTATTTTCTAATTACATCCGCATCATTTCCTTTCCTTAGATTATTGACTGCAGAAGACCCTATACTAATACACAGTTGAGAATAATATACGTATAAGCAATTGTACAGATATTAGTCGGCTTGAGAAAAACATAAAGGAAATCACTGAATTACTTCGAACGTGCGTATCATAAAAAATATAAACGTATGTGCTAATCTAATTGTTATAAAAATACAAAGTCAAATAGTATGTAGTAACATTCTCGCTATAAAATGATGAAAAGTATATCGTCTGTAGTAAACTCATTCTCATAAAAACAAAACAATAATCACATATGTAATAACCTGAAAAAAATAAGCTAATAACGTATATGACAAGTTGTTCGTTATCAAAGCTAAAACTGAATATGTGACAAATTATTGTTATGAAAATATTACAATCGGATATAGTAATCTGATCGTTCTAAACACAATGGCTAAGAACATGTGTCGTAACTTGAACAGCATTAACACATAATGATAATTATGAAAACAATAAATAAAAAACGTATATGATAACGTTATCGTTAGGAAAATAGTCAAAGTGTGTTAGGTAACCTCACCGTAAGGAAAAAAGCAGTAAAACTTTATGTGTCAATTTGATCGTTATAAAAATATATGATCATTCGTAAAACAACACCTAAATATTATGTTTTAACTTGATCGTTATAAAAAAACGTAAAAAATATGTTATACCTTGATTGTTATAAAGAAACCTAAAAATGTGTAGTACCATGATCGTTATAAAAAAACTGTAAAAAATATGTAGTACCTTGTTCGTTATAAAAAAACGCAAAAAATATGTAGTACTTTTATCGTTATGAAAAAACTGTAAAAAATCTGTAGTACCTTGATCCTTATAAAAAAACTGTAAAATATATGTAGTACCTTGATCCTTATAAGTAACGTAAAAAATATGTAGTACTTTTATTGTTATGAAAAAACTGTAAAAAATATGTAGTACCTTGATCCTTATAAAAAAAACTGTAAAAAATATGTAGTACCTTGATCGTTATAAAAAACGTAAAAAATATGTAGTACTTTTATCGTTATGAAAAAACTGTAAAAAAATATGTAGTACCTTGATCCTTATAAGAAAAACTGTAAAAAATATGTAGTACCTTGATCGTTATGAAAAAGCGTAAAAAATATGTAGTACCTTCATCGTTATAAAAAACGTAAAAATATGTAGCATTTTTATCGTTCTAAAAAACTGTAAAAATATGTAGTACCTTTATCGTTATAAAAAACTGTAAAAAATAGTTAGTACCTTTATCGTTATAAAAACTTGTGCCGTTATGAAAACCAAAAATCGAAATGTATACGATAATTTTATCGTTATAAATACTAAAACTAAATACGTATTTTATAAATTTATCGTTATAAAACACACTAAACTATATGTTGTAACCTAGTAGTTACAAACAAAGACGGAAACAATACACGGTAACTTATTGTTATAAAATGAAAATTAAAACCGTATGTGGTAACAAAATCTAGGTACATGTGTGGTTACTAGATCGTTATATCTAAACAAAAACATTCAAAATACATGGGAGATATCTTTGTCAACATAGTGTGAAATGAACTGACAAAAAAGATTCCAAAATTCTTTTAGCATTTTTTTTTACGATACTGGCTTACTGATCCTCGGATTACACGAAAAGAAGGCGTAGCCTCTCCTCTTCATGGGATCCACATGTCTTCACAATCAAGTATGTGATTCGTTTACTATAATGTCTTGATTTCTCTTCTTTTATTCTGGTTTCGTTTATTATTGTAGATATCTCGTCTAGAAGTGGATGAACATCTTTATTTATTTATTCTTTGTCAATTTCGCTTTCATTCTTTCTATTTTCATTGTTCATTTTAGTATGCTTCAAACAAGTTTCTTCGGACTGCACGTTCTAAAGTGTTATCGGCGCCAAATACGAGCTTAGCAAACCGTGTTCAATTTCGTCAAAGCAGTTAAATTGACTTGCGCTAATTCACAAGCGAAACGTAAAGCTGAACGTGATGTACTATCAGTTTCGTATTTACGGTTTTATCTAACTTTATTACGAAGTTGTACCAGTCTCTTTTCTTTTTGACATGGGCGTTTCAGAACAATAAACTGCATGTTGAACCCCATTACATTAGTTCACTTCATTTTCTGAATGGTTCGTACCGGTTGTTTATGAAATGTAGGATATGTTGCATCGATTCGAAATGGAACAGGCTCTGTAAAATGTTGTGACAACCACGTTAAACTCTCGTGGGCAGACATCCTGTCTCGAAAGAAAATATTAAACGTCTCTTTTCTTCACGAAAATTAAATCATGTCTGCGACACATTAAACATTGTCTTGTTCTTTTGTTGCTGCTTACGAAATGAGGAAAACAGATAGAAAGTGTAATTATGGCTATAAGTTACAAAGTTACATCCATTTAAAATAATAGCTTTCCTCGCCGGGTGATGATGCGAAGTAACACGTCGGCTTAAAATGACGGTTTATTTAGAATTTACATGCGATGCAAATTATTTATAGACCGTCTCAACATATCATACGAAAGCCAGTATTGCAAATGAAGAAGTGAGGAACAACAGTTAACACGCAGCCGGGTTATATGAAGATCTGCTGACCACTCTGAAGTAGATGAAAATTAAGACAATTCTACAGGAACTGTTCAGGGAGGAGGAAAGATGAGCAGATACAGAGAGAAGTGGCGCGATAACATCCGTGAGTGGACAGGTCCTGTGTTGCGTAACACGGCCAGGATAGAAATGTCTTAGGGCTGAGGAAGATTAGTGAACAGTAAATATATAGCACTCCAACGGTCATCAAAAAAATGGTCCAGGTGATGACAGATCTTTATTCATAATGAAGGGATTAAAAAAAATGTTTTTAACATAGTTCACCCCAAACACTGCAGGCCGCCACTGTAGACGTAAGGGGCTACTGAGAAAAAGGGTGAGAGTTTTTATGGTGGGGTCAACTTAAATTGGAAGCTGTGCAGCGAGATATCTGTTTACGTTAGTTTTTCATTTGTGCGCGTCAGTACCATCAGGAAAACAGGGATCAGGGAGGGAGTTCCAGAGTCCAGCAGCACGAGGAAAGATGCTTTTAGAGTAGAAAGCTTGTCGGCATCTGGGGACGTCCACAGTGATTGTGCATGTATAAAGAATAAAATAGTCCCATGAGACAAAACATGTACGTGTTTTATTGTGTCTGCGTAATTGAATTAAAGATAGCAGCAAAAATCTGTCGGAGAACATAATTTTGCCTTATTATTAATTAAATTATGTTCCAAACGAAGGTCTGACAGAATGTCTGTCTCGACCATCCACAAATATTCTTTCTATAGACAGGGGGAAAGCGTTTAACCCGCGCTTCATCATCCTACACGGTACATGTTGCTGTTTGTCAGTATCCGATATATGGTGCCTCTGTGAATCGTCGCATCATTTTAAATGTTATATTTTCCATTTATTTTAAAGAAGATGAGTTCAAACTTAACCAAGTTCAACTTTCGCAGTTTCTAATTAAGCTAAATTATTTATTTGCATTAATTAAGATTTTTCAATTATCTTGACAGCAAAGAATTTCCGGGAAATAATTAATGAAATCGATTGATCAACTCTTCTATCTAACATTCAACAATTTTGGATTATTTAATTCTCACAATAAAAGCTTATTTATTATACTGGCTGAAATACACGTCTCAGACATATTCATAATATTTTAAGAAATCCAAGGGTTTTACCCCCAAAAGATCAAATCTAAAGATAACATCCATTTGAGTATAGACGAAAGTTATGGACATGGAAAAGTGGTAGTTTTGTAAAAGGTAAACACTCATTATAGGTTTTAAAATAATTAAGTTTAATCAAATGTTGTGTAATGGCATCAGAAAATGGTAAAACAATCCGTAAACAAAGGATGGTCAATCTAAATTCGTAACCAATAAAGATCCTTGTTTACTATTTTAAGAGTTAAGACATCAACATATTTCAAATCACTGAAAAAATTAAAGATCTATGAGAATAGCGACTACATAAGCGGAGCGATATGCTTATAAATGGAGGAATTCTATGGAATAAAACCTTTATAAAACAGTAATAATGTACCTTTATATTAAGAATGGTATCAGTCTATGAAATTCTGCTATAGTTTATATCTGTTGTGACCTTGAAGAGTCAATAATAAATGAGACAACCCAGTGGTATATTTACAAGAGTATTTATTAACAGAAGTACAAGATTATATAGTTTACAGAAACACTGTTCCGAGACTGCTTTGAAACTTCGTTGTAATCTCCTCTATACATAGAGTTTCACTGAGTCCACCTAGTCACTTATATTGTAGATCACCATCACAACATTACACCCCATTTTTAGCCTTGCTCTGTTTGGCGTCAATACTTTTTCCTTTTAGGGTTTATTTATTTTCGTCCGTTTTGATCTTTGCTCTTTAGAATCTGTTTGAGGGATTTGTATCTCAAATCTGTCTAACACAACCTCCATTAGTCCGTCCTCTGTAGTATTATTCTGAACAGCATCTAAATAATCTTTTCTTCATATTGTGTATATGTCTGTCGGTATATTCCGGTCACTTTACAATGTATATCATGTTTCCAATCCATTTATCCACTATCTCTGTTTCCAAGTAGTATCTATCGCTTTTGAACAACCGATAGAAAACTTTTCCCCCAAGGTTGAAGCGTCATTTTGTGACATTTTTTCTGCGTCTTGGTTTCGTATAGTATGGTAATAGTATGGCAATGGTCAATCAAACACTGTTTTAATCTTCATAGCAAACATTACTGCTGCTGATGTCATGGAAGATAAACCGGATTAGATAGGGTTATCCTATATACTTGTAAAACTTCATGGATGGAGTTTTCGATAGGTGTAATTCTTGCTTTATTGAGCGCTCTTTTAAACGTATTTTGGAACCGTTCCGCCTGCCCATTATTTCTTACATAGTACCGCGCAATCGTTATATGCTCGACTACAAAAGTTTGACATTATATTTTAAATTCAATAGGCGTGAATTGAATTCTATTGTCTGATACAATACATTCAACGACCCCGAATTGGTCGAATTATTCATGTAATAAACTAATGGTTACTTCAGTTGTTGGTTTCTTACATTTTAATATTTCTGACCATTTTGCGAAAATTTCCACCATTAATATAGAATAGCTAATATCAAGTGGTCCAGCATATCTATATCCATAGCCAAGGTCTGTCAGTTTTCGGCCAGGGTCTGAACATTATAGATCGTGTATTCGCTTCCAAAGCACACTCTTCGCATATTTTACGCATTTTCAATGTGTTCGTCTGTGCTCGTCCAATACACATAAATTCTCATTAGACTTTCAATTCCCGAAATGACCGGATAACCAACATACAATTATTTTAGTATTCTTATCTGTAATTCTGCGAGAATAACCACTCGATCGCCATACATATTTACTACATCACAGATTAAATACACTTCCGAGATTTTACGGTGTTTTATTTATTTTTATGTTCATTAAGTAATCGTCGTTTAGCGCTTTTTCTGTTATTTCTTCAAGTGTAACCGGCAGTTCTCGAATGGCGTTACACAATGCATTTTCTTATTTTTACCTCAGTTTGTAGGGTGGCACTCACTGCGTTTCGAACATGTTAAACGTATTTTTGAGATAAGACAATATAATCTGAGAGATACTCCATTTTATCATCTTAATGGTCTCCAGCTCTGTAGTATGTTTGCAGCATGCGTCAGTAAACCTTTTGTTGACATTACATTGTTAACAGTGGTTCGTAGTCGGTCTGTAACAATAAATACCTACCGTTAACGAAACAATGAAATTTAGTGATTGCAAAAATAATATCTTAGTTTTCTTTCTCTATTTGTGATGAACCCTTTTCTGTACATAGTAATGCACGAGACGCGTGACAATACGTTTAAGCGATTCGTCGTTTATTTTGCGTGCTATACAAGCTTCAATGCCGTACGAACAAGAAACAATTACTACAATTTTTTAACATAGTTCCCCCCAAACAAGGCCAGGCAGACCGCCACTGTAGACGTAAGGGGTAACTGAGAAAAAAGGGTGTAGGTTTGGGAGTGTCAACCTAAATTGGGGGCTGTTTACATTAGTTTTAAATTTATGCATGTCATGCCAATAACGTCAGGAAAACAGGGAGCAGGGAGGAAGTTTCAGAGTCCAGCAGCATGAGGAAAGAAGGTTTTGGAGTAGAAGGCTCTTCGGCATCTGGGGACCTCCACAAGAAATAGATAGGATTTGGCAGATTGTAGGGTTGGTCTAGTGAATTTACGTCGTTAGAGTACAAGAGCAGCAAGCTCATCAGAGCACAATCCATTGAAGTTATTGTAAAAAAAGACACAAGGAAGAAACATTGCGGCGATGGGGCAGGGGCTGGAGTTTAGGGGATAGTGAGGGACCTATTAAGTTGGTGACTCTTTTTTGGACCTTTCTAACGGGGAGAGACTAGTAGATGATTTCCCAGCCCTGATGTGGCAACAATACTCCATGCATTGGCGGATGGTGGCTTTTTAGAAATATAGGATAATGTCAGGTGTGAGAAGTTTACTGACACTTCTTTGCTGCAGTCCTGGCAATGTTTTCAATGTATTTATTCCAATTCATGTTATCTTCGAAAGTTAGACCGAGGGGTATTAATGATGAACTCTCAGGTAAAGTGTTATTTGCCATGACAATCGGTGGTTGAAAAGGTTTCTTATTGTCATTGAAGACAAGTAGCCTTGAAGCATTAAAAGTTACCATCCATTTTTTACCCCTATCCGCTACAGACTGGAAGTCATTATCTAAGGATTCAGCCATTGCCTCAGATATGTGCGCGTCGGTTTCGCCCAGGTGTCTAGAGTAGAGCGTGGTGTCATCAGAAAATATTCCTATACCAGTCTCAATGACATCAGAGAGGTAATTTATGAAAATCAGGAACAGTAGATGTCCAATGATTGATCCCTGGTGTATAGCAGCATTTATGCCATGTTGCTTAGAAGTACGGCCATCGAGGACAACTTGGATCTTTCTTTTTTTGTTAGGAAGGATTTAATTATCTTAAATAGTTGTCCAGTAATACCATATTAGTGCAGTTTTAGGAGAAGCCTTTCATGCCAGACCTTGTCAAAGGCCTTGGATATATCGAGTCCTATCGCCCTAGCTTCATCTGCCTTGTCCAGTGTATGGTATATGCGTTCATAGATGACCGTTAGGATATCTGCAGGAGATCGTGCTTGTCTTAATCTGTATTGATGATCAGAAATAAGTTTAGCATTAACTAAATGTTAAACTATCGCTAGATTGATTAATGATTCAAAGATTTTAGAAAAGATCGGCAGTAGACTGATTGGGCGGTAGTTTAGAGGATCAGTACTATCGCCAGAATTATTGAATACTGGTACATCAGCGACAATTTTCCAATCACTAGGGAATCAAGATTCAGTAAGGCATTTGTTGTATAGTTTTGAAAAGACAGGGGCCAGCTCAGCAGAGCATTTTTTTATTACTATTACTGGTATACGATCAGGCTTACAGGCTTTGGAGGTGTCAAGGTTTTTATGATGTCTATGATTTGAGAGGGGGTGAATACCAGGTTCCTAAGTGTGGCTTCAGTCCGCAATGGGAATTGAGGGTGGGCGTGGTTTTCTGAGTCCAAAGTAGAGTTTAAGGCGAAACGCTGTTACAGTAGTTCAACTTTATCAGTGGCCGTGCAATCAACATCGTTGTGAATTGATAGCAGGGGTATTATCGATTGTCTATTGTTCAGCACACTATTGTAGATTTTTGAGAAATCACGAGTACCTAGTTTCTGTGACTGAAGGCGTTTTGTGGTTAGCTCTGTATACCTCTTCTTTGCTTCATCTATAACTACTTTGCATTCATTTCTTGCCTCGATAAAGTTTTGTCTGTTCGCAGTTGACTTATGGCGGCTGAATTTTTGAAAAACTTTCTGCCTCTCAGCAATAGCAGCTGCACATTATAAGGTTTAACCATTGAGGAGAGTGGGGGTTGCTTAAGAATTTTCGCGTTAAGAGATAAGCATCAATACCTGCTTTGACCAATATGGTTTACTCATTTACACACTGATCAGCAGAGAGTGAGAAGGTTTCACCCCATGGGCGTCGCTGATGTGATCTCTGAGAGATTCAAAATCAGCCTGCTCATAGTTTCTCGTCGTTTTAAGCAACGGCTCTTCAGCTTTTGGACGAGTGTTTAAGGTAATAAGTATCATTACCACAACGTGATCAGAGTATTCGAAGCGGGCTATGGGCATTAGCCATACAAGCCTCAAGAACAGGTGGGGAAGTGAGGTTTGCTGGTCCACACGATCAGGAAAGCGGGTCGGAAAAGTGACAGCCTGTGATAGGTCGTGAGGTGAGGAGAAATTAAAAGTAGAGTTCACAGCTGCATAGGTTACGCTGGAGAATCCCAATCAGTCACCGTGGTGTGCGTTAAAATCGCCAAATACATGTGTTTAGGCATTCGAGTCGAGTGTGAGTACTCTATCTAAGCTTTCCTAGACAAAATCAAGCAGTGTACAGTCCTGGGTCGGAGGAGAACGAAACAAGAAATATAAGTAATTAACTTTGTGATGTAAGGTCAATCTAAAGCACATGTAGGCTTGGTCATCTGATTCTAATCTATGTTATCTAGTTAAGGGGAGGGTGTTCCGAACATAAACGTCCAGCTCATGCATATGTTTGTCAGAGTCCTTACGGTAAAGTGGAAAGAAATCAGTCATGTCAAAGTAGTGAGAGGAGATTGAGGATTGAAGGTTCGTTTCACTTAGTGCTAGGAGTTCCGGGGAGTTTGTCATGAGAAAAGTGTCTACGTCGTTAATGTTGGTTCTAGGTCCCCGGATATTTGTGAATGCGAGGCTCAATGGTGAAGGCGAATACGTTTTTTATTGGGTCTCTGGTTTAGATTTGGCTTTCTTACTTTTTAAATTCATGTTTGTTTTCAGATAGAGTTGGGAGGGCAAAGTAGGTGCTTGTAGGGTAGCTCACACAACCAGTCTATTAGTCGGAAAAACCCACCGGGGATAACTGTAGGGTTTTCATCCATGCGCGACATTGCACGTACAGTTACCCACGATATTATGCAACTGCTGACGGAGCAGCCGTTCTAAGCGCTCCCTAAGAGTTTTGGCTCCAAACTACTAGTCGGTAACAGAAGCCAGACCAGCTGTCTTACCTGTACCCTCAACCTGTCGAAGAAAGAGAGACCCAGACTAATCATGTAGGACGTAGTGCTGAAAAAAAAATTCCTAAGTTGCTGAGATAAAGAGAACGAGAGACGGCATTCATTGCCCTAGTCAGGAAAGAAGGCCAAGTACTAGGCGTCTTTAGGGGCGTCACAGTGTCTGTACTTCTACGCCTGGCTAATAGACAAAGAACGAGTGCAATATCCGGGCGATAGGCACAGACCATCTACTCCTTCAGCAATTATAGGTTTGCAAAGTTGTTAGTAGCAAATTTTATTGTCAGTATGTTCCTTTCCTTAGATGGATGACCTGAACGGGTCTAACACTCTGCGAGAGTATAGCCTGTGCCCGTGATCAAGTCGGGTATTTCGGAAACCCCGCAGGAAAAAATATTTTTTCTATCCACATATGCACACGCACGCACATGCATATATATATATATATATATATATATATATATATATATATATATATATATATATATATAAGGAATAAACGAAACAATGTTTAAGACAAAATGTAAAAATAAAAATGGAATAAAGGATAAGCAAATCAACAACTAGCAAAAGTAAACTCAAAACACATATTGAAAAGTTCTACCGAAATATTTCGATTGTAAAATACAATCATCATTAATCGGTAGCAGAACTTCAATTGAATTCCATTTTTATTTTCCACACACACACACACACACACACACACATATATATATATATATATATATATATATATATATATATATATATATATATATATATATGTATGTAGATAGAATAAGTCTAGTCACCGCCTTCTAGCGATTATGAAGGACTAAATATAAGTTTCTTTCTCACTCTATTATAAGCAAAGTTTATTGTGGGGACATTTCACCGCCCATTACAGAGTGTGAGAGGGTTTAATATACTATTTAGTAGGTCCAACGGGTAGGCACTGTAGCTATGACGTTACAGTATAAAAATAAAATGTTGTTGTGCTACGTGGAATAAATATCGTTTAACTAACTCGTCATAGCAACGTAAATACATGCATTATTTAAGAAATATGAAAGTAAGGACTTAGCGTGTTTCATTTTCTACAATTATGCCTATTAGTTTTAGTTGAATTTGAGGTTTCCATTTCTTTGTCGGTGGTCAATACAATTGTATCAACACGTGGCTCTTTACTAACGTCAGGCTAGTGGGTTTCAGTGGGACTTCCTCTTTTTAAAACTACATTTGATAGTCGATTCCATCTCCATGTTAATCCCGAACGCGTTGACCCCTAAAAAATTAACATAATTAAAAAATAAAATTCAATATCTGGATTGTAGTTTGTCAAAAATAATTATTATATGAGAATATTGTTTATTGTTTCAAATACCTCATATCAATCTGTCGTACAGGTCCACTTTTTTCTTTTTTAATATCTCATAAAAAGTGCTCGAAAATTGTACATGTAAATCAAGGCCGAATTTTAAAGGAGCAATACATTTTTCTGGCGCTGGCATATTTTTATCGCATTCGCTCGCTATATGTCTGGTCTACTACTATTTTAGTATATAAATTTGACCAAGATATTTTATTGCATTTCCATTAAAAGTCGCAGTCACCTAATTCAATTTAAAGCAATAGTCCTAAATTCTTTTAATACCTCGTGTATTCGCGATTTGCATTGCTGAGTAATTTTACTGATCACTAGAATGGCATCTAGGTAGGCTGCCTTGAATTCCAAGCAATGTGTTCATTACTTGTTGAAAAATGGCTGGTGCAAAGTTAACCCTAAAATATAATTTTTCCTATTTATACACACCCCTATAGGCATTTATACAGAGTAGCTTTGAGCACTCCTCGTCCAAATGTATCTGTTGATACGCATCACTTTAATCAACCTTTGAATATTTCTCCTTCGTTGAATTTAGCGAATAAGTCTCCTGGACTAGGCAGAGAATAATGGTAAGCCTATAGTAGCTGATCCAATGCTGTGGAGAAATCTGCACAAACTCTGATCTCATACTTTTTTACGTACACATTAGGCGAAATCAACTATACTACTTTCGAAAATACTCCCATTCTTTCGAGTCTATTTAATTCTTTGTCAATTTAATGACGCTAATGAAACTCTTATTTTCTTAAAAAAAAACTGATTGATATTTGGTTTTAGTTTATACTTGGCAGTCATTTATGTACATCTTCTTAGTCCACCAGATAAAAAAAATTCCGGAAAGCTTTCTTTTAATTCGTTTATAAGTCTCTCTCCTTACGTATTTACAGTTTCTATATGTTGACAGAAAAAATGATGAGCATATTCTATAATTGAAACTTTTCATCAGAGGATAGAGAAACACCGACAATGTGATTGTAAATATTACCGGCAGCATTTAACTTTGAGAATTTGTTTACATAAAATAAAAACCAAAAGATAAATAGTCTTTTGTTGAGATCGTAGCGTAGAGTTAGGGTGGACGCCATCGAAAAACACCTAAATAATAAAACAGTTGTTATATTTAAAATGAATGTTTTAAAAATAATAATAATTAAATTGTTTAAATGCTGCCGATAATATTTACAATTACATTATCGTTTTTTTTTCTATCGTCTGATGAAAATTGTTTATCTTTGAAAATCGATCGATTAAGGATGCGAAGCTCCTTGCTTTGAACTTAAGATGTTCTGATAAATATTTTATCTTTACAATTTTGTATTTTTATCTTTAGAATATATATATATATATATATATATATATATATATATATATATATATATATTCTAAGGATTGAATATGAATATTCGTGTCGTAAAATCTAATTAAACTATGGAATCACGACTCGTTCGTTAAATATCAATTTTAATTTAGTTATGTTAGATGATATATGTCGAGCACATTTGATGGTCATCGGCGATATGCAAATCATAAACCTACTCAATATAATATCTACCCTTGTTGAGGCTTCGCTTGTCAGAATCTTTGCTGAATACACAAACACACGCACATAGATTCGTTTCGTTTTATAGAGATACAAAGCTGATTAGTATCAGTCTGAATGTAGTCTAATAAATTTCCATACACACTGTTTTCAGAAAATATATTTGCATTGTTGTATTTTATCAGAATATTAGTCTCATTTGATATGTTCGTATATATATTATCATATCTATTATTATACTAATGCTGTGTTAAATTAAGGTTTGTTTTCTACAACTTTTTCTTATATATGTTAATCACAGAATACATGTCGAAATCTCGTCAACTTTGGGATTGAGTTATGTTTTGGAATTTTCCATTTCACTTGTTCTAATAAGTCGTAATTTGCAAATAATTTATTACGGGACCTATTCTTTTCTTACTTAATATATTTTCACTGTATATGTTCTGTGATCCGGATTCTTCTTTTATATGTCTTCTATTACTCTCAATTCTTCAAATATTTCTCTTACTGTCTCTGTTTAACAAAATTCGAATGCAATAAAGAACGGAAACAATAAACGGATTGATGTAGTTTATTCTATACAAACGGAATATCACCACACGCAGTAATGCTATTCATCTATTTTGAGGGAGAAAAGAGAGACATATCTAAACGTAGCAACCTGAAAAAAGCTGATTTTTAAATTATATCTTCTTATAGCAGCTTATTAGAAGCGTTGCTGGGAATAATAATAATAATAATAATAATAATAATAATAATAATAATAATAATAATAATAATAATAATAATAATAAAAGGTACTAGGAAATTTTAAAGCTATGCAGAGAGCCGGGTTCATGAGAAATAAGAAACACAAAAATAAACAATCGAAAGTGAGATCTTACAATTATCTATGTATTCTTCCTTTCAATCTTACATCATTAACAGCAAGTATGTTATTAACTGTGTATAGTGTCTGAATGACTTGAAATCATCTGATATTTCGGGAGAGACCACCCCCTTGTCAAACGATAAACACAAAAGAACAGTTCAACTATGGAAAATCCAGCAAGATAGATGCCGATAAAGAAAACGATGACAACAGAATCAGTCTCGCAGATCGAGATGGGGCGCTGCAGAAAATAAACAAATCAATAAACATTTTTAACATTCTTTCCTACACATAGATAAGGTGCTTGAAAATAAGTATTCAATGTTAAATTACTTAACTGGGTATTGTATAGTCAGTAATTCATTGGTCGCTTGTAATAATTTAATAGTTAAATTTTTAATTATTTTGTTAACTTTATTGTTTTATTATCGTATATTTATGTTCATAAATGTATTGTGTGTAGATTTTCTTAAATTTAATAATTGAATTAATGAATTTTGTAACATTCGTGATATAAACAGGTCTCACAAATAAAAAGAGTCTATATTTATTTTCATCGAAGAAGATAAAACATAAATCATAAATCATATCTATTTAAAATTAAAACCGTAAAAAATGGCGACAGAATGAATAAATTGATAAGAGAGCACTCTGAGTGAGACTTAATTTTAAATCTAATATAATGCAATACTATGTCAGACTTTGAAAAAGAAATCTGCGGCCCAGGGGAAACAAATGCTTGAAAAATGCTTGTCTTTTTGTCGTTCATTTCTTAAGTTATACATATTAATTCAGAATATTGCATTATGTGTCGCCCTTAACTTTATTGTTTTACCACTGGACTACGACGCCTTGAACTCTACAATCACTAATAAAAACAACTACATAAAAATACATTGACATATTTAGGTTATAAACATCGTACATATTTCTAAGCAAGGCGTCGTGGTCCAGTGGTAAAACGCCAGACTATTGACATCAATATCGAAGATTCGACCATTGTCCAAGTTAGCCATGCTGAGGATCGCTGTGAGCTAGAAACACGTGTCCATGGATTACTTTTATGCACGTATAAAATTAATATATATATATATATATATATATATATATATATATATATATATACTGGCTTCTTGACAAAAAATCACCAAACATTGATTTTATTGTTTTTTTCTTTTCTATTTGCAGAACTCAATCATATCTTGCAAAGCCAAACACAAAAACACTAATTTTCTTTAAAGAACAACAAAACCGAAGATAATGAATACATATTTGTAGATATTAAGAACAAAAAGCATTAAACTTTTACCAAAATGACCGGATTCGGCATTAAATAACCCGTAAAATGGTTGATATGCCGTAAAAAAACAACCACACAAAACCAAACGGAACTTCACAGTTACTCTGGACAAATAGTTAGAGTATTTTCTAATGGGCCACGAGTCAAAGTTCAATCTTCAGTTGAGTCATACCAAATACTTTAGAAATAAGTCTTGATCACAGTAATTGGAGTATTCCTGCAAAAGAGTTCATACCCTTTTTTTCACTTCGTTGTAGTAGCTAATGAAAAAGGAATTTTCGGGTCCCCCTCGACTACGGTCAGCAACTATACTTTTTTTTACTCTACATGTAGGTCATATTGATTGCAGCAATTTCCTCATTTTTTAATTACCCTGGAAACTGGAGACTTTTAATCACAGAGAACAACGTAAATTATTTACATTATTCATTTACTAATTCTGCAAAACATCTCGACCGAGTTATTGATTTATTCATGTAATTATATGGCAATAAATTGTTCATTTATGTATCCTTGAATCTATGGCCGTTTCATTTCTTCAAATCATTGAAAATTTCCAGTTCCTAATAGTTCAGAAGTGAACGACGCATATATGACATTCTTTATGCGAACAAGCAAAATTTCAATACCACTTGAAACCACACGTATCAATAGCTAACTGAAGTAATACTTTATATTACATGTCTAATAAATATATTATGTTCTTATAAATTTAATTGAACATTCTGCTTCTATTTCACCATAGTTCACCCCAAACAAGGCGCCACTGTAGACGTAAAGGGTTACTGAGAATTAGGGAGTCAGTTTTGGGGGTCATCCTAAGTTGTAAGCTGTTCACCGATATGTCTTTTTACATCAGTTTTACATTTCTGCATGTCAGTAAAGTCAGAGATACAGGGAGCAAAGAGGGAGTTCCAGAGGCTTGAAGCACGAGGAAAAAAAACTATTGGAGTAGAAAGCTCTCTGGCATCTGGGACCCTCCACAGTGAATATATGGGATTTAGTTGATTGCCAAGTTGTTCGAGTGTATTTACTTCAAGGCGGCAGCAGAGAAGCAATTTCATCGGAGCACATTCCATCGAATTACTTGGAAAACAGGCACAAGGATGCAACATTGCTGCGATGGGAAAGAGGCTGAAGCTTGGGGGATAGTGACGGACTTATAAGATTAGAGACTTTTTTTTACCTTGTCTAAGAGGGAGATACTATTTAATGATACATCAGCCCAAATCGGACAAAAATACTCCATGCATGGGCGGATGGTCGCTTTGTAAGGATATATGATATTGTCAGTTGTGAGAAGTTTTCTAGCACGGTAGAGAGAGCCCATCCTCTTTGCAGCAGCTTTAGCAGTGTCTTCTATGTAATTTTTCTAATTCATGTTACCTGTGAATGTTAGGCCGAGGGGTTTGAACGTTGGACTCTTAGGTAAGGTGTGATTTGACATGGAAGTCGGTGGTTGAAGAGCTTTCTTGTAGCTGTTGAAGTAAAGGAACTTTGTCTTAGCAGTATCAAATGTTACCATCCTTTTAGGACCACATTCCACTACAGACTGAAGGTATTTTTTAAGGATTCAGTCATGGCTTCGGATTTGTGCGCGCCCTTTTTTACCCACATGACGAGAGTAGATCGTGGTGTCGTCAGCAACTATACTCATCTCAGTCACAATTTCATCAAAGAGGTCGTTTATGAAAATGAAGTACAATAAAAATCAAGAATCGATCGCTGATGTACATCTGTGTTTATGTCATTGTCTTTGAATAAAAGCTCATCGAGGACAATCTGGATATTTCTGTTGGATATGAAGGATCGAATTTTGTTAAACATTCGTCCAGTAATACAATATTAATTAATTTTTATGAAGTAGACCTTTATGCCTGACCTTGTCAAAGGTTTTGGATATATTTAACGCTACCGCCTTAGTTTTACCTGACTTTTCCAGTGTATGGTATATGCGTTCATAGATGACCGTAAGGATATCTGCAGTTGCCTAAATCAGTAGTGATGGTCAGAAAGAGGTGTTTCATTAACGAGGTAACGGAGTATTGCTAGATTGATTACTCATTCAAAGATGTTAGCAAATTGTAGGAGTAAACTGATGAGGCATTGATTCTGATGGTCACTTATATCTCTAGAATTCTTGAAGACTGGTACGACAGAGGCAATTCTCCAGCTATCAGAGAAGCCACATTCGCCAGGGCATTTATTGTTTGGAGAGTAACAGGACCAGTTTTGCAGAGAATTTCTTTATTACTATTCTTGGTATACGATCAGACACATTTCTTATGATATCACTGACATATAATAGGAAGGCTATCAAGTGTGGCTTCAGACCGCAATTGGCAAATTTGGAAAAGAGTAATTTGTGGAGTTCAAAATTAAGTTTAAGGCGAAACACTAGGTAAGTAGTGCAGCCTTGTCAGTCGCCGTACAGACGACACTATTGTGGTTGGATAGAGAGGGAATTGTTGATTTCCCATTATTCCCCACACTATTGAAGATTTTTCAGAAATCTCGAGTATATAGTTTCTGTGACTCCATGTATTGTCTGGTTATCTCTGTATACTTCCTCTTTGCTTTACCTATTACAGTATTACAGTGATTTACTGACGCTATATGTTTCTGTCAATTAGTAGTTCTTTAGCGTATTAAAATGTTATCAAAGTATATATATATATATATATATATATATATATATATATATATATATATATATATATATATACTAACTGGTTTAAAATCTAGATCTAAAAGTTAAGAGGAAATTTTAAAATAAGATTTAAAAACATTAAAAAATCTACACCAAACGGGAAATATATATATACTAGCAGGGGTACCCGGCGTTGCCCGGAGTTCTCCCTCCTCCACCTCTAGGACATTTAGCACTTTTCTCCCGGACAACGCCGAAGCCTCTGGGTCCTAAATTGACGAAGCCCCCCCCCCCGGTGCTGGGTCCTATACTGTATAAGCTGGCCCGGTGGCTATACTGCAGAAGCACCCCCCGTCCCTGTACTGCAGAAGCCTTTGGATCCTATACTGTAGAAGGCCAGTTATCTGTATGTCTGTCTGTCTGTCTGTTTGTTTGTATGTCCAGCTACTCCTCAAAAACTACTCGCCAAACTGTCAACAAGTTGACATCTTTAGGACCGGACAACACCTGGGAGCATAATATCTCAAAATTACGAAAAAAAAAAATGTCCCCGGGGGTCAACGGGGCCAGTTTTCGGGGGCGGGTCTGGTTTTTTGAAACTTTTTCAATGTTATTTACTGGTGATTTTGAAATCAGCCAATGTATTCATGTAACAACTTGATGAAAATGCACTGTCCGGTTGTATCAAGTCATCCCATAACTTCTGTCCGGATGTATCAATAACAGTGAAACAAGGGTTGCTCAATCACATCCGCACCTAGAAACCTAAACTTATATTTTTTAAATAAAAATAGTTCTTTGGGGGAGCGGGGAGAATTTTTTTTGGGGGGCAGGTAGTTGGGTGGGGCGGAATTATCAACATCTTCATCCTGCGGGGGTTCTTATACAATATAGGACCCGGAGGCTTCTGAAGTATATGGACCTGGGCGGGGGGTTCTTCTGCAGTATAGGCACCAGGGAGGGGAGGCGCTTCTACAGTATAGGACCCAGGTGCTTCTGCAGTATAGGAACCAGGGGTGCTTCTACAATATAAGACCCGAATGCTTCTGCAGAATAGGGGCCATGGGTGCTTATGCAGAATAGGGACCAGGGCTGCTTCTACAGTATAGGTACCAGGGGTGCGTCTACAGTATAGGACCCAGCACCGGGGGTGCTTCTACAATATAGGACCCGAATGCTTCTACAAAATAAGGACCATGGGTGCTTATGCAGTATAGGCACCGGGGTGCTTCTACAGTATAGGATCCAGAGGCTTCTGCAGTACAGGGACGGGGGGTGCTTCTGCAGTATAGCCACCGGGCCAGCTTCTACAGTATAGGACCCAGCACCGGGGGGGGGGGGTGGCTTCGTCAATTTAGGACCCAGAGGCTTCGGCGTTGTCCGGGAGAAAAGTGCTAAATGTCCTAGATAGAACTACTGTAGTGTTTCTCTTCGGACTATTGTGCAGATGAAAAGGAGGGGGGATCAGTAAGAGTGATTTTAGTAGTGCTCTGGAGGCCATCTTGATTTTCTAAATACTCGGCGTTGTCCGGTAGAAAAGTACTCAATATCCTATTTTGCTTGCGGGGAGGAGGAGGGAGAGCCCCGGGCAACGCCGGGTACCCCTGCTAGTATATATATATATTTCCCGTTTGGTGTAGATTTTAATGTTTTTATAGATGATGATGATGATGATGATGATGATGATGATGATGATGATGATGATGATGATGATGATAACAATAACAACAACAGCAACAGCAACAGCAACAGCAACAGCAACAGCAACAGCAACAACAACAACAACAACAACAACAACAACAACAACAACAACAACAACAACAACAACAACAACAACAACAACAACAACAACAACAACAACAACAACAACAACAACAACAACAACAATAATAATAATAATAATAATAATAATAATAATAATAATAATAATAATAATAATAATAATAATAATAATAATAATAATAATAATAATAATAATAATAATAATAATAATAATAATAATAATAATAATAATAATAATAATAATAATAATAATAATAATAATAATAATAATAATAATAATAATAATAATAATAATAATAATAATAATAATAATAATAATAATAATAATAATAATAATAATAATAATAATAATAATAATAATAATAATAATAATAATAATAATAATAATAATAATAATAATAATAATAATAATAATAATAATAATAATAATAATAATAATAATAATAATAATAATAATAATAATAATAATAATAATAATAATAATAATAATAATAATAATAATAATAATAATAATAATAATAATAATAATAATAATAATAATAATAATAATAATAATAATAATAATAATAATAATAATAATAATAATAATAATAATAATAATAATAATAATAATAATAATAATAATAATAATAATAATAATAATAATAATAATAATAATAATAATAATAATAATAATAATAATAATAATAATAATAATAATAATAATAATAATAATAATAATAATAATAATAATAATAATAATAATAATAATAATAATAATAATAATAATAATAATAATAATAATAATAATAATAATAATAATAATAATAATAATAATAATAATAATAATAATAATAATAATAATAATAATAATAATAATAATAATAATAATAATAATAATAATAATAATAATAATAATAATAATAATAATAATAATAATAATAATAATAATAATAATAATAATAATAATAATAATAATAATAATAATAATAATAATAATAATAATAATAATAATAATAATAATAATAATAATAATAATAATAATAATAATAATAATAATAATAATAATAATAATAATAATAATAATAATAATAATAATAATAATAATAATAATAATAATAATAATAATAATAATAATAATAATAATAATAATAATAATAATAATAATAATAATAATAATAATAATAATAATAATAATAATAATAATAATAATAATAATAATAATAATAATAATAATAATAATAATAATAATAATAATAATAATAATAATAATAATAATAATAATAATAATAATAATAATAATAATAATAATAATAATAATAATAATAATAATAATAATAATAATAATAATAATAATAATAATAATAATAATAATAATAATAATAATAATAATAATAATAATAATAATAATAATAATAATAATAATAATAATAATAATAATAATAATAATAATAATAATAATAATAATAATAATAATAATAATAATAATAATAATAATAATAATAATAATAATAATAATAATAATAATAATAATAATAATAATAATAATAATAATAATAATAATAATAATAATAATAATAATAATAATAATAATAATAATAATAATAATAATAATAATAATAATAATAATAATAATAATAATAATAATAATAATAATAATAATAATAATAATAATAATAATAATAATAATAATAATAATAATAATAATAATAATAATAATAATAATAATAATAATAATAATAATAATAATAATAATAATAATAATAATAATAATAATAATAATAATAATAATAATAATAATAATAATAATAATAATAATAATAATAATAATAATAATAATAATAATAATAATAATAATAATAATAATAATAATAATAATAATAATAATAATAATAATAATAATAATAATAATAATAATAATAATAATAATAATAATAATAATAATAATAATAATAATAATAATAATAATAATAATAATAATAATAATAATAATAATAATAATAATAATAATAATCCGCTACCTTACAGAAAGAGGCTACCGAAAACAAATGAAACATCTCTGGAACATTGCTAGTGACTACCATACAACGGAACAAAGGATAGCAGATCAAGCAAGACAGATCCTCAAGCGAGGATGGTTCTCGGAGATGGAACTGACGGAAATCAGACAGAAGGTTAATGGCGAAACGGAGCAAGAAACACCACCGAATGAGAAACCACAGGAAGAGGACGGGCAAAACATACACACTGAAACTGAAGAGATTGAAGACTACGGAATCACAGAACCAGATGAGATAGAAGACTGCGGAACCACAGAACCTGCTGAGATAGAACTCAACGAAAAAGAAGCAAGTGAAGTGGAGAACATTAGACGATACATGTTAGAAAACAAAACAAAACTCCCATCTCTCAGGAATGAAGTAGCGAAGAAGTTAAAAGCAGAAACAGAAAGAGTAAACAGACTCCTCACACATATCCCAACAAAAACTTTTACAGACCTAAACAACCTGATATATGCAGGGGCAAAATCGGTAAGTATGAAACTAAGAAACGAAGAGAATGGACAAAAGAGTGGACCGACAAAACCTGGATGGGAAATCAGACTGGAATCCCAGATCACCAAACTTCGGAAAGAAGCTTAAACCGTGAACAGAAGGAAGGGGGACATGAAACGATTAAGAAGCAAAAATCGGAAACACAAGGAAAAACTAAATGAGAAACATAAACAAATAAAACAAAAGACAGCAGCAATAGAAGGAAGACTGAGACGATACAGGTATAAATCAGAACAAAGCAAACAGAACAGGACCTTTGAAAACAATGAAAGCCAGTTTTACAAAAACGTAAATGGAGAAAAAACAACAACAGAGCAACCGAACCCAACAGAAACAAAACAATTCTGGACCAAGATATGGGAAGGACCAAAAAAGCACAACAAGAATGCCCAATGGGTGAAAAACATGAAAGATGAACTGCAGGAAATCGAATAAGGAACCGAAACAGAAATTAACAAAGAAACGATCAAGAAAACCCTAAGAAAAATGGAAAACTGGAGAGCACCAGACCACGATGGAATACATGCATACTGGTTTAAAAATTCACGACCCTGCACGAAAGACTAGCGCAGAAACTGAGTGGATGTATCCGCAAAACAGACGTACCAGAATGGATGACGGAAGGAAGAACAACATTAATACAAAAAGACCCTAAAAAGGGAACACCCCCAGAATCTACAGACCGATAACATGTCTACCAATGATGCGGAAAATTATCACAGCACAACTGAGAGAACAAATCTATCAATCCCTGGACAAACGTGGACTGCTCCCGGAGGAACAAAAAGGATGCCGGAAAGGACAAAGAGGAGCACATGATCTACTATACATTGATCAAAAGATCTTGAAGGAGGTGAAGAGCAGACAACATAACCATGGCATGGATTGACTACAAGAAAGCCTACAACAGAATCCCCCAAATATGGATAATTGAATGCTTAAAAATATACAAAATACCAGACAGGATTATTAATCTCATCCAGAAAGCAATGGAAACATGGAGACTAAAACTGACAGCCGGACAACAACGCCTGTCTGAGATAAAAATACAGAGAGGCATTTTTCAAGGAGACTCTCTATCACCACTATTGTTTATAATAGCCATGATGCCACTCAACTACATACTCAGAAAGTGTGATGCCGGATACAGGTTTACGAATACAGAACAAAGAATAAACCACCTGATGTACATGGATGACCTTAAACTGTTTGCAAAAAACAAAAAAGAACTGGAAAAGCTGATAAATACAACCAGGATATTCAGCCAGGATATCCAAATGGAGTTTGGAATAGAAAAATGTGCACTGCTAGAGATAAAAAGAGGAAAACTGGAGACGACAGAAGGTATAGAACTCCCCAACCAAGAGGAGATGAGAGCGCTAGGAGAACAAAATAGTTATAAATACCTGGGAGTTCTGGAAGCAGACACAATCAAATATACATAAATGAAAGAGAAGATTGGAAAAGAATATCTACGAAGAACAAGGAAACTCTTAGAAACTAAACTATATAGCAGAAACCTAGTAAAAGGGATAAACACATGGGCTGTATCACTAATAAGATACTCTGGACCATTCATAGGCTGGACCAAAGAAGAACTCAGGCACCTTGAGCAGAGGACTAGAAAACTAATGACTATGCACAATGCATTGCACCCAAAAGACGATACGGACAGACTCTACATGAAAAGAAATGAAGGAGGTAGAGGACTGGTAAGTATAGAAGATTGTGTGGAAGACACCAAAAAAGAGCTGGAGAAATATGTAACCCAGAACACGGAAAGACTGATCACCACAGCAAGAGACACCAGCCCAACAAACAACCCCGGAAGCACTGAAACCAGAAACAAAAAGACAAGAAAGGAAAAGTGGGAAGTAAAACAACTACATGGACGCTTTATAAGACTCACAAGCGATGAAGCCAATGAAAACAGCTGGGCATGGCTAAGAAAATGACACTTGAACAGAGAAACGGAATCTCTGCTGACGGCCGCACAGAACAATGCGATTAGGACAAACTTTATTAAAGCAAAGATAGATAAAACCCAGGAAAACAGTAAATGCCGATTGTGTGGACAAAGAGACGAAGCGATAAATCATATAATAAGTGAATGCAGCAAGCTAGCCCAAAAGTAATACAAGAACAGACATGACAGCGTGTGGAAAGAAGTACACCGGGAAATGTGCAAACAACTGAATTTCGAATATGCAAAAAACGGTACAAACACAAACCAGAAACTGTACTAGAAAACGAAAAACACAAAATCCCATGGGATATGAATGTACAAACAGACAACCCCATAACAGCAAGGAGACCGGATATGATAATAATTAACAAGAAAGAAAAATCCTGCAAAATCGTAGACTTTTCCTTTCTAGCGGACCACAGAGTGAAGATCAAAAAGACGGAAAAAAGAAGCAAATATATTGAACTTGCCAGAGAACTGAAAGGAATATGGAACATGAAGAAAGTCAGTATAACACCAATAATCATAGGAGCACTAGGAACAGTCCCCAAAAACATGGAGAAAAGACTAGGAGAAATAGGAATCAAAAGGATTACTGAGACCATACAAAGGACAGTAATGATCAAAACAGCTACAATCCTGAGAAATGTCCTCGAATGCGGAAACCAACCCACATAAGCTACGAATGGAGAACAAACACATGGAAGCACAAGAAAACAGAACCGAGGAAAATACAACCACACGAGAGAGGCGCAAGCATACGCTGACACCACGAAACTTATGGACAGAAGGTCGAGGATGGAAAGCGCAAACCAGACCTCCACTGGAAGAGCGCGGACAGCTCTGGGACCTTGGGGAGGCTTGTTGCCACTCGGGCCCCAGAGGGGACCAATGGCCCTTATCAGCGGGAAATCGGTGGTAGGTGGCTGTTGCGATACCGCAAGGTCATCAGCGGTGATGAACGAAAAGAGGTGGAGCATACTGGAAGTCTGAGGAGACTTATTGTCACTCAGACTCCAGGGAATACCACAGGTTGTTGGCAGTGGGCGATCACTGACGATGAATAGTGTGATAACTCCTAGTGAGAAAATAATAAATATATACATATATATAAATAAATGTGTGTGTACATATATCTATATCTATATATATATACATATATATATATATATATATATATATATATATATATATATATATATATATATATGTACACACATACACGAACATACACATAACACACATATCAAGGGAGGCGCGCAAGCGCTCTATCCCTAAATTGACCCTACGAATGGCCTATGCTGGAAATCTCATTTCTTTGATGAATCATAACTCAAAAAGCAATAAACCAAATTAGTTAAAACTTTGCACACATTTTCTTTATAGGTTCTTTAAGTCTGTAGAATTTCAGCATCATTAGTCAAGGCAACCCAGAGATCCAGAAAGGTCAATTATTAAATCATGTTATATATGTGTACGTACGTACGTATATGCCACCCTGTATCTCATCAACAATTTGATGAATTCAGCTGATGTCTGGCAGAGATAGAGGTTCTAGGGTCTAGTTGATGGCATTTTAATTTCAGTTTACCATATACCTTAGTTTTCCAGAAAATTCAAAAAAAACTTTAAAAATGACAAGGTATTAATGAACTTTATTCTATATCTTATCGACCATTTGATGGATTCAGCTGATTTTTGGCAAAGATAGAGGTTTTAGTGTCTAGTTGATGGCATTTTAATTTCAGCTTACCATATACCTTGATTAGTCAAACTACCAACTATATCATTTATGAGAAGGTATTGTATTGAGGCATAGCCTTTACAAATGTAGTGACATTCCATTAAAAATGCCAGTTTACTGAAATCATATGCCCTTAATAGGGTTAAGATGAAAATTCATATACACTAAATGTACAAAAGCAAGGAAATCCCCAATTTTTTACAATCAATTGAGGCCCCCTTAGTTAGTGCTATATCTAGGGGTTCCCCACAGCCACCACCCGGGTTAACATGTTATTGAATCGCTTTTTCTAGAGCAATGTTTTGGCTGTATTCGACGGAAAAGCGCCTAACCTTAGCTTTAGTACTAACCCACCACTTACTATTGATCACCGCCCCCACTAGAGCCCGCTGGCAGAATTAATATCAATTTCTCTTCGAAGTCCCGCATCTCTAGTAAGATGGTATTCAGCTTCCAGTATCCAGCTAATTTAGGCGAATTACATGAAATCAAACGGGCTATAATAGTTTATGGTTTCAATGGCCTAATGGGTGGAACGTGGGGCAATGTAGAAAATCTATGTCATCCCTTTCTAATTAACATCCGATCCATGTATGTACTTTTAAACAGAAAGCACACGACTAGATCACGTCCACACTTCCTGCCCCGGATAATTCAGACAAAATCTGTCTACAAGATCGTATGAAGCCATCAGATCAGACACAATGCTGTCATACCTACATGGCTTGCCAATCCCACGACCTTATCTATCTTGGGATCAACACTGGTATTCTAATCCACTATTAATGCTTCCCGCTCCGGAACCTTGAGGAACACATTTAACCACTGAAAAAAGGAAACACTATCGCCAGTATAATTAGGAGCGTGAACCGCAATGATCCAAAACTTACTATTTTCGACGGAAACATCGACTACGACCAGCCGTCCTCTCGCATCCATATGTACAACGTTAACATCGCAGGAATGGTGCGACTTACTATCAAAGATACCACGACTATGGATATCGCCATATGCTGAGAAGACATGAAGTCATTACACAGTACGTGATAATCCCCATACGAACCGAAGTGGGTCTCCTGAATTGTAATAATATCAACCTTAAACGCCATCAGTTTTCTCAGCAAGCGAACAGCTCTGCTTCGGGTTCTCATACCCATCACATTCAATCTAGCTAGGTACAACGTCATGATAACTGTATCTAGTCAGTGTCACACACAGGACTGATGTCCTCGAGAATGAAGATGCCGCATGCAAGGTCGGTACTGCCTGTCAGCAGTTCGGACGTAAACTTTTCGTTTCGCACCGCGACTCCAACATCCAAATGAAAGGTTTATTTAATTGCCAGATAAAAAAAGGATTACAATAAGAGGGACCCTTTTTTCACACTTGAATGTTAACTGCATTAGCCTAAGATTTTTTTCCTCCAGCAGTTTTATTTTTGGGATCGCTGTCTTGGCTGCTTCTATCATTCTCCATAATGTCTGGTTTTCGGATGAAAGTTGGGATCATGGAAGAATCTTTGAACGTTTGGAGAGTATTCACTGGCTTGCCATGAGAATGCGTAAATAGATACAGCGATTCGAGAAGCTGTATCTGTTTTACTGACACGTCAGTTGCTACATTCACTGGATCTACTTCGCAGATTCGAACCCCAGAAAAAAGGGGAGCTTCTTGTCTTTTGCGTTCTTATGTGAAGAGGGGGGCGCAGGCATTGTACTTGTGTCCTTTTGTTCTTATTTTTCTTCTTCCGAACCCATTCTACGGGATCGACTTCTGAATGTTGGGGGTTTCTGCTCAACCGAAGAGGAGGTGGTTGTGGTTAAGGAGGCGGTGCGTAAGGCGTGATATCAATTATCACTTTATGTTATTTTTCAGTGGGATTGGCGTGGGGTCAGCCTCATTTTACCTTTTTTAGCGTTTTGTTTAGAGTCATTGCGTTTGTCTTCGTCTCTTTTGAGATCTTTGCATTGACTGATTTTCTTCCCCCCTCCCCACATACCTCCCCCGACTTCCCCTTCAGACAGGTGGATCGAGGTCTTTATTTTTATGTCTACTTTCTTGATAGTTATCTCCATTGCGAAGTCGAGTGCTGCTGCTGCTGCTGTGACTTTTGATTGCACTTGGACCGTTTATCTTTTGGGGCGTCTGACTTGCTGGAATTGGGTGTAGTATTCGATAGTTTACTCCCCTTTTTCAATATTATTGAATAATAGATGAAAAAGGAAATGAGTAAAAGCCTGAAAATATTAATAAAAATATTCTATATTTTACTCACTTACTATTTCTCGTTAAATTTTAGATGACGCAATGTATCGAAATTAGGGGATGAGTGACTAGTATTATAGATACTGTCAAATATTATAGAATCAGTTGTCAGGTGTATGTGATCACCGATGATTCCTGACGATTCTACGTCATATGCTCGAGTCCTGCCGGACCAATGTAATCAATTGAAATAGTGATATGCACTTGCCCTGATCACTTTTGTATGAATACCTAGAGTCAACAAATATAATAAAGCAAGTAACGTATTCAGAATCTGCTGATTCACAAGAACCGAGTTGCTTTTATGTACGATTATGTACGTTAATTATTTGTGTTAGGTTACTGGTATACACTGTATTGATGCTAATATGTATTATGGTTCCATATTAAATGACTGAAAATAATTTTATATGCCGTAAAATAAATATATCAAATCGGCATTTGAATAAACCGATGGGTCGAAATCACCTATGTTCATTGAATTTATTTCTGGAAATTCCGGAACTATCTCTCTCGAGGCATCAAATCGATCAAGCAATGCCTGGAATTTCAGATGACCGGCTACAAAAAGAGAAAAGAGAAGTAGATACGGAAGGTCAATTCAAGTTTTATTCTCTTTCCAGTCGACGTTTTCCTGCGGTTTGTTTTGCCTTTCGAAATTATTCATAAGATCAATCGAACGATGCTTTGTCTTAAGTAAGGAATCTTGTTCACATATAGAAAATGACAACGCATCAGAACTAACTTTCGATCATGTTTCTTCATACACTTTCTCAGAAATAATTGCATTGCGTTTTATTGTGTATGTTTCATAGCATATATATGTATATATATATATATATATATATATATATATATATATATAGATATAGATATAGATATTCATTTCTTGAACTATAGTGTGTTAATCAATTCGTAAACTAATGATCCGTAATAAATGTTCTATCTACTATATTGAGCTACACCGTATCTCGATGGGATCTTATATCCGTTTTTATTTATACACACACACACACACACCCACACACACGCACACACACATATATATATATATATATATATATATATATATGTGTGTGTGTGTGTGCGTGTATTAATTTACGTGCATAAAGAAATCAATGGACATTAACATCGAGGGTTTGATCATTGCCTAGGGTAAGGTATGCTGATGACGGCTGATAGCCAGAAACATGTGCTCATGGATTTTTTTATGTACATTAATCATTATTCTTATTATACATATATATATATATATATATATATATATATATATATATATAATAAAATAAGGACATATATATATATAATAAAATAAGGACATATATATTTATAATAAAATAAGGACACACACGCACACGCACACACACACTATATATATATATATATATATATATATATATATATATATATATATATATATATATATATATATATATATAATAAAGATACTGACAAGTCCGATTAAAGCCGACTGAGTGCAATATTCTGCATTTTTTAACCGCTTGAGAAGTAAAAGATTACTAAAAAGCAGCAGCGGTGGATCGCCAGTAAAAACAATAATAAAACTACGTATTCCGACAAAACGTTAAACACACTGCTAACCCTAAGCCTGTATGACAAAAACATCCCCCGAAAGCAACAAGGGGAAAAAGGGAGTAGATTCGATGAGATAAGGTTAAGAGAATTTTATTTGGCCCGAAACACACTAATTTTTACTCTTAATTCTGGATATTTTCAGAATAAATATAGAAAGACAAAATGTAAATGAAAACATAGTTATTAGCTAAATAATCGGCATTAATACTGTTTATCAATAAATTTAATAAAAGCAATTTGTGTTACCGACATGAACAGAAAATAACGAAATCAGAATGTCTGCGCTCAATAGATTAGAAAAAAATAACAATTGCCTCACTCTAAAAAGATTTCAGTGTCTAAAGATAATTGCCCTAGTCTAAAAAGATTTCTCATTCACTGACCGCTGACATATTCACGAAGATTTCTTACTCACATTTACTTTTTTTATTTTTGTGTGCAGTTATTTATCTTATGAGGAATTGTATTCAAATAAGTTCCATCCGCAATTTTTGACATGAGGATTGCTATTTGCTTATTTGTGCTACTTGATATCAGAACCCATTTAACTGTAATTCAGCTGATTGAAATACAATTACATCATCTAAGCTTCTACGTAAAACTATAGTGAAAGTGCAAGTCACCTAAAACGTACAGAATTCTATTTTGTTTTGTTAAAAGCAAATACTTATTTTTTAAATCCTATTTTACTCACATAAATTACTTACAGTAAAAACTTTTTTATGAGCTTTTTTTAATTGATGCTCTAATATTTATTTTTATTAAATTGAATAATTATTGTACATTTTCCGCGGTCAACGCCAACACATGGGTAAATTCTTATTTTAATCACCTGGATTACTTACAGTTGCATGGGTTCTTTTCCTGTTCTCTTTTTCTGGGTGAATGCTCTAATAGTCATACATACAGAATTCAGTATTAGCATAAGGTCCAAAGATATTATGAATCATATTATTTTATATTTTCCCCAGGCAACGCTGGCACACACGTCCTGCTAGTTCTTTATATGAACTTCGGCAGTCCATACACATAAAGTGCGACGGATAAACAGAATGATTGCCAGATGTTGTTTTTCGAATATAATTCATTCTTGAAGCTACAGAATACTTCAGCATGTGTTTAGTGTGATTAAAATATATTAGAAATAATAAGGCTTATTTCTAATATATTTTAATCACAACTTTGATTAAGAAAGTTTGTTAAGTACAATATATATATATAGTTATATATATATATATATATATATATATATATATATATATATATATATATATATATATAGTTATATATGTATATAAATTACTGTTGTCCATCCATTATGTCATGGTTTCGATCTAATATATCTTTTTATTCGGAATTTATATTATAGCTTTTACTTTTCCAAAGGGGTTGCATTAGTTATCGTTAGTTAATCATACACAAAAGGAGAGTTTAGTTCGGCCTGTTATATGGACTATCGACACTTTTGGCGATGGTTAATTTAAAGTCATGATGCTTATTGTAAACGAGCATATGCGCACAACCTATTGAACACACATGTGTATTTAATCCATTACTATGAAACAAGTTGTGTTATGAGAGCTAACATGGGTACAATAATTCCGATAAGACTCGAAATCAACATGTTCGATTACATAGTCTGCAAGTATATCCATTTGGTTAACCATTCACTTCTAGCTAAGAACGAATAGTATACTTTGGGCAATTGTAGAAATTATGAGAAACAAACGTTATATTCTAACCAAGAGAAAAATGAAGGAATTCCTGATTCTCAGCACGATTAATTACTTGATGATGCGTGGTTTCCTTGTATAGCAATCTTGAATTAGTCAATACATTCTTTCCCTTTTGGAAAATGCTATTTGTATTGATTTGATCAGAATTACTCCTCAGTTTCTGTCAATCTCTCTTTTATGCATGATGAGGCGTCTCTTCAAATGTATATACCTATGACCAGAGTGCCATGTTTTAAAATGAGAAAATGTCCATACAAACACACGACTTTTAGCTACGAGCTAAGTATAGTCTTTGTTATATGATATAATACGTTATCATTTCCCTCCCTACTCATTAAAGGAATACTCCTTCTAGACTTATGCATTAAAAAAGATGTTGGGCCAAATATAGAGTACCCCTTTTAGGGAGCTAAATTCTATCATTTAAAGTCGACTTTGTGTCTAAATGTGTATTTGCAGAGAGGCAAGAAAATAAGAATACACTGCTATATCGTATATGCTAGTTCGAGAAGACAGCACTTTATGACATGTAATATATTTACATCGTCTGCTAATTGTCTGAAAAATTAGAATATTTTTCCAGACAAGGGTCATCGAAACGAATTTATGTCCGTCAGCGTTATTCATTTTTTCAAAAATCGTAATCTATTTCTGATAATTACGTTCCTCGTATTATAATTTTAAATTAGTTATCATATTCTTCCCCAAAAGACAGATGCTTGAAATGAATACACTTATCGTTGGATCGATACGACATAGACGTGTATGCATAATATTTAAGACTTTGGACAGAGATATCGATCGTTCCTGAGAGTTACTTCGATTACGTGATGTGGAACTTATTTTCGTCAATAAAGAATTGCTGTGGAAAAGAACACTTGGGGATTGAGTTTTGATGACTCCAGGGATAAGTAAATGGGTTCACTGAAAAGTTCATTTTTTCATTTGACGTTGATGTCGAGGTCGAGACTTGCTTCTCTGATCGATTCAATCATTTTGATAGACTTAAAGATTACTTAGTCTAATTGTGGTTGCAGTTGTACTTCTGCCTCAGATAGTAGACGGCCTGAAGAGGAATCATTACACGTGCCATATACTGATAACCACACCGCGTATCATCGATTCGTGATAATGAAGGCGTATTTTATTGTATGTGACCTGATGTAATTGATAATACAACTTTTTGATTCAAAGAAAAACTACGCAAGCATCTTCCTACAGCTAAAAATTATAATTTCTGAACTCCAATATAATATACAATTATAGAAAAAAATGTTCTCATCAAATAAAAATTGCTATATATATATATATATATATATATATATATATATATATATATATATATATATATATATATGCAAACATTGTTAAATATAATAAAATTCGTTTGTTTAATTATACCTTTTTTAATTTTACAATTTTTCTGATGGCCTTTGTGTGTGTTTTTTTGTTGTATAAAAATCAGAATAAAATGATAAATGTCCCAAAGTTTCACAGGTTTCTACGAACGTTTTCGATTTTTCGTCGATTCATTCTTAGGTGTCAAAAGCTACGGAACAAAAACGCTTGAGAAAAAAGAGAATTTAACAACGACTTTGGAGAAATTGTTGACGATTTAAATTCAGCAACTCTCGATGGCATTAAAAGAACAACCAATAAAAACACAACAACCTAAAATTAACCACATGAGATATAAAACCAGTGGCAACATTTTGAAATGCTTAACGTAATGCGATTTTGTTCTGTGATGCCATCCAGCTTTGTTGAATTTAAATCGTCAACGACTTCCTATAACAATGCGAAAAAACGTTCTATGCGCGTTTTTCTGCCGTTATTTTTAAATTCTTCTCTTTCTCCGACTGTTTTGTTCATTTGATTTTGACACCTGAGGATGATTCGACGAAAAATCGGAAACGTTCGTGAAACCATTTGAAATCTATGGAACATTTATTATGTGTTCGGATTTTAATACATAGAAGAAAACATGATATTTAAAAAGTGATATTATATAAGCTCTAATGATAATATTTAGTAAAATAAATTATTGCTTATTCAAAAACTACCATTTGCAGTTAAATAGCGATTTTACTCTCCTAAAACCATAATTATTTCAACCCAATATGAATTTAAATAACCCATTTTCTCACTGATTTATTACCCTATTGCAGGCTGTAAGCGCATAAGTTTTTTTTTCTTTAGTTTAAATGAAATTTACATTAGACATTTTTTATTTTAAGTAAATATTTTTTATAATAGGCTTGCAATAATATGTCGCATACGTTTGCTAGTATATGTAATGTAAGTATTGAATATAGCAATGAACAGCCGATTGTGACAATTTTTTGTTAATATACTTGACATAGGCTAGCCCTCAAGTAGGAGATATGGCCAGGGAGGATTGTCTAATTATAACAGAAAAAATTGCTATACTATCATCGTCACGAAGAGGAGTCAGTAATCTGTCTGACAATGCTATGACAACAACAGAACAGATACTACACTACCTCATTCAAAAAAAAGATGCAATGTCCTGAGAGATAGTATCAGGGCGAACGAATATGTATCACTAGCCCCTCGAAAGGGCGAGTTATTTCATGACGTCCCATTACAGCAGAACTGATACTCTACTACGCTCCAAATTAGGAGGTAATGCCTAGGAAGATGGTTACACGACGAACAGAAATACATTACCCTACTCTTACCCCTTTATTGAGCATTGAAATATTGTACAATAGTACATTAATACACGTAATTATTGGTTTGTCACAGACAGACGAATACTACAATTAATTATTAATAGAAGTAAAATAGTAAGTTAACAAAACTAATAGTATAGTTTTGACTTTAGGTAGCCAGATACTAAATCTCTATTAGTAATAGTGTGTTTTATTTTATTCATTTTATTTTTTTAATTTTAATTCTTTTAAGTGCATATCCTCAATTGTATTGTTGCGCTGTGGCGGGGGTATATGCTTTATGGAGTGGCATTGGATTTTCTCTTAATATTCGTATCAAAAGTAAAATTGAATCACATTAAACTCTTAATAAATAGAACTAGAAAGAGATGAGGAGAAAAAGAGTTTGTGACGCAGACGCTTTTTGTTTCAGTATGACTGGCGGGGGGAGAGAGGGGTATGCATACCGACGTTGAGCCAGCAAGTGATGCTATACGTTAGGGCTTTTTATTGTCGACTTGTTGTGCTCTCTTTGCATAACACTTCATTTTCATTATGAACTTCTCCATCCACATCAACATTATAGGTATTTTATTTCAGATTTTTCCGCCTAGGAATTTTATCTTACATCATATGATACTTTACCGGACGAGGTCCTCGCGTTTTCTGCGCATCAATCTACAACATATTGGATACAATTAAATGTGAGACCAATTTCATTAACTTGGGGCTTTACATATCTGATAGCTGTTTCACGCAGAGTTCTCATATATACGGGTACCCGACTTGATTATAAGTGCACTCAAGTCGGTGTCGCAATTCGTCTTGTACGCTAATAATGTGATGTTACTGATGCAAATGTTAAGTGCCCATTTGCGAGTGTGGTCAGCATCAACTTTCCTGCTATCGTAATATCAGCTTATTCCCATTATATGCAGCGTTAAACTTGATTTAATACTGCATATCTTGGGAATCACATTTATTAATAATTTTTTTTTTTAAATAGCTAACATAAAAAATGTGTGATTCATCTAATGGGCATAGTATGAAATCAGTTATTCCGAGTTCAAATCGTAGTCGAACTCATTGTGGATATTTACGGACTAATATTGTTAAAAAATGTAATCAATAGCGCTGCCGATGGTTAAAATAGCAACTTATCTTCAATTAATCGTACGTATTTCAATCTAAGTTAAACTTTATTAAACACAAATTGAAATATATCACAAATGAAAAGGATTAATTTAAAAAAGGGAAAATGTCCAACATCAATAACATTTCAGGAATGTAAGAAGAAATAATAGTTTACTAATTCAATCGTATTTATAATAAGTCGTGCGCTTTGCTATTAAAACATTCAAATGGGAACATTTGACGTTACAAGGATTAACGAAACATAATAATAAATATATTATGATTGGATTTCATGGAGACCGTACCACAACAAATGTTCGATACTATATACTGTCTGAATAGCGCGGGGCAGATTTTGCGGATCAGGCTTAACGGACAATATAAAAAATAATTAAGAAAACATCAAGATTAAAGAACCATCAAATTAAAAAATATTTATTTTAAATAAACCTCGTGAATGTCTACGTCAATTTTAGTCATTTGCCGCTTTTATGAAAATAAACAACATGCGTGTGTCAGCGCTCATTATTTCGCCTGTAACGGAAGCATTTCCCCCTGAGAAAACCGTCGTCCATCATCTTAACACCACAGTTCGCAAACCAATTTTCTTTGTTGTGAGTGTCATTAATTTTCCTACTCAACTACATCAGAATTTTCTTATGGAAAGATACTCTTAACACATACTAGTTGATATACCCATTGCATGACAGCGCCATATTATTTCTGATTTCTCACAATGATATAAGATGACGTAATGCTTTAAGTGAGTATGGATAATTAGGATTATTAGGATAATACTGACTAATGTTCTAATCCTAATTGCTATAGCCCCAACGTTTCGGTCGATGTAACCTCCAATATTCTTCAGATGCATGTTTTCGAGCTTGGGGAACCTTTATGTCGAATTTTAATGTAATTCTGAACTCAACCATTTATTCCGTATAGGTTTTTGCTTTCGACTTAAAAACGTCGACATATAAAATGTCCAAGTCCGCAAAGATAAACCCGGATAAGGTTGGAGGTTACATCGACCGAAACGTTGTGAACCAAACAACCATGGATGAGAGCAGGACTTCAAATAATCAAAATACTAATACAGAGATGATATAGCAACTCCGAAGGAAATAAAATCCCCCTTAAATCTCTATTAATTTGAAATTATAACAACTCTTATAAATATCCTTGCCGTATCTGCCCGGCATTTCCCAGGGGTTCAACTCTCAATTTTGTTTAGCTTATTTTACTAAAATATTTCTTTATATAAATAAAATGTTTAAAGTTAAATGCAATCATTCTAATATAGTTTGGGCAAATGATGCTTTCAGTTTGACATTCTGTCTACGTTCCTGAGTTTGACAAAAACTATCAAAAGTGTAACCATAATGTTCTTAAGTACAGTATACAGATTAATCCGACGTAAATCAAAGTTTACATCGGCGGAAACCTGGTGACAGTACAAGTAAGTAGTATTCCGAATAATGTAATACAAATTAAAGGCAGTCAATCGGATGATTGATGTTGTGGTCCTGATTTTAGTAGCATGATGTATAATACCAAGGTACTTCAATACTAGTATTAGATTTCACGTAAACCTTTACTTCAGAAACGTTGTTCGACCATGGTATATAGTTTTTCTCAATTATGTTTCTTTGGAGAAATACAAGGACACAACATAAACCTTAAAAGAACTAAATCAATAATGAAGATAGTGAAATTATGCTGATTTTAATTGATTTGTTTGACGGCATATAAATACTTTTAGAGGTCATTTAATGTCGGATCATGTTGGTGAAGATTTTAGGCTTCAAGCGCCTGATGTCTTCAACCATTTATAGAGTAATTTCTTTTGCAGAAATATATTTTGTAAATAGTCACTCATAGATGCGACCCTAAAATGTACTACCCTTCTCAGAATGAATATTGGTGTCATAGCAGCTAAAGTGTAAATCTCCACTTCTCAAGACACCAGAATTAAGGTCCCAGCGCCAAATCTAGTCATATCCAGGATGGGAAACGTATAGGATTGGAAAATATGAGATATGATTTATGGATGAAGCAAGAATGAAAAATATTTTTTTATAACACTACAAAACCAAGCACAGCCGAATGTTCTACTTTAGAGTAGTTTACAGATCAATCATACTAAATCATGACTGTGTAAATACGTAAAATGCAAAGATTACTGCAAATAGCATTGATTGGTCGGGTATCAGGACACCCGCATTGTAAAAAAAAAAAGAAATGTATACTGGACTTCGTTTTTTACTCGATATTTGGAATTAGGACTGGCAAAGGGAACAGATAATACACTATTCTACTTACTTTAATTTCTGGGATGTCCAATGTTCTATGGTTCCTGTAAGAAACCGCTGCCTAATAAGAAAGAGCATTTTCTTAAAGAAAACATACATTTCCATGAATCATATGAGGTTTTTGATGAACATATTTCTGCTTTATGTATTGCACAAAAGGCAATAAAACTTTCGGTTTTTAATTAACACGCGGTGATGATTGACGAGAATGTTAAGTTATCTTATACTCTAATATATTATCCAACCATAATCTCTGGTAAATCACGAAACATTGGTAAGAAGTATTATGAAAAGAAATAACGCCATTATAAGCCTCATAGCGCGTCTGTTTAAATTCTATAGGCTCATTTCAAGTGTCCACTTCCTGAAGACAGATATTAACATAGACACGGTTTCAAGATCGCGACAAAGTTATTATTGTTAATCACCTAGAATTTTAAAACGGGTAGTTCCTAGTGATTACTCGTCGATAACAATCATGGGCTTTCTCTGGACTCTGAGTGTCATACAAATATAAAAAAACGTACCCTTAATGCGGTTGCCTTTCCCTGCACTCCGAGCGACAATAAGTGCCCCAGTATGTTATTACATATTCTCTCCTTTTAAATCAAGCTGTGAAGAGCCCCGTGCCTTTCCGGTCAATCAATCCTCCCAGAACCACGCCGATCACGTTTCGTGGTACAAACCGATCATAATTCAACCGCATGGTATGGCGTGGAGAGCGGACAATTAGAATTATTTCTTACATATCGAGGAAATTCACCGAGATTGAGCCCTCACTTTTTTACCTTAATAGATAATAATTGGGGTTGTGTTTGGGTTGGAGTGTAGTTGTTATTTTCTTGCTTACGTAAGTGTCGTTAGTAAGCGGTATTTAGAAAGATTTGTTGGGATATTTGTTTCATTGTTTTTCCTAATATGTCAGCTGTTTTAACAATATCAGTGTTTTTAATTTCCTATAGTTTTTAATTCGTGTTTTTAGACTTTTTGTAGAAGTTTAAAGTTGAAAAACAAAACAAAGAAACGTGTAATGAGAACACCACCCAGTGCCTTACTAGCGTCATATCCGAGAAGTAGACCGAATCCTTGTATGTCTTTCTGCGTGAACTGGACATTGATCTTAACGAATACACCAAAGTCCGTGTAAATGCTTATGAATGCTACTCAACAACACGTCTATGTCTCATCATTTATGGTCGTTATTTTTATGCTCCTCCTGATCCCGGTACAGCAAAACCTTGCGGTAACTATTGTACGGGAGCAACCTGAATCAAGAAGCGCTGAGCAAAGCATTTGGTAGAAATGTACTCGGAAGATTGATTGCGTCTTGTCCACTTAGTCGTTTTTAGGAATGCTGGTAGCCATATGTCCGATCCCGCCATACTAAACGCACCGTATGTGTCCCCGTTTTCTGCTCATACAATCCTTTGCATTATGACAATTCCGCCCATGGCGAAAGCAATCCATATTAAAATGTGAGTCTGGCCTCTGCGGATTTCTAAGGTCACTCTGGGCCGACTGCGCGGCTATTACAACGTGTTCCCCAAGTTTTGCATAATCCCTGATGATGGTTCGGGCGCGCTCTAGCAATTTTTCAATCGTCCTTACTTCTATGCTTATGGATGCCCTCAGTAGTTTCACTCGAGCTGGTAGTCCGGTCACAAATGCGGATACGAAGTCTGTTTTGGCAAACCTCAAAACAGAACGGCCAGCTTTTTCAATTCTGCAAAGAAGACATCCACTGTCTCGCTTGCCATAATTTCCAGGTGGAAAACCGTTCGTTTGCTGTGAAATGATCCATCATAAAAGTTCTGTACAGCGCAGGTTTCGTCAACTAAACATTTTCCATATAATTTTCGTTTAGTTGGCGATGGCATCCAGTGCGCCTCCTGTTAGTTGCAGGGAATGACCTGTTCAACCTGCTTGACTTGGCGACAGGTTATCTCCACTCTCTCAATCCAGTACACCAGAGACGTTGGTCCGCCAAACTCAGGAATACGTTTCAAGTCGAAATTTGCATCTGCCATTATTCCACAAAACAGCACGGAAAAATGCCGAAAATAGTTTGTAGAAGTGAAAGTTGAAAGAAAACAAATAAACAAAACATAACGCGAACACGGGAAAAATAATCAAATGTCCGACTCCAGAATTATGTTAACAATTCCCCACCAACTCTGAGAAATAATCTGACTCTCGTCAATCGGGTAATCTCGACACAAAATGCCAATTCAATTTCTTTCTCCTTTACTCGTTTAACACTCGAAGAATCGTGATGTTATCGTAACACGCGTGGGAGGAAAGTTTCTACTCTTTTTATTTCAATGTGAATTGGCTCACGCAAAAAATGGTCATTTGCATAGGTGAACCCTTGTCGTAGTTTGTATGTTCCTCATGCACTCAGTTTTTTTTTGCTAGCTCCACTTATTTACTTAATGTTTCAGGTTCTTTCAGTTTAAGATTGATGATTGATGGAAATGCGCGATCTACTATTCGGCAGGGTTTTTTCTTCTTTGTGATTATTGTAAGGTTTTGCTTTTAAGGTTGCGACGCATTGTCGGTTCGTTAATATTATTTACGTCCTAAGATTTTTCACACAAGTAAATATCAGTTATCAATGAATGCTCTTCCCTGGAGTCTGAGTGGCAAGATGTCTCCCTAAATATCCAGCATTCCCCACCTCTCTCGATAACCATTACAAATCATTCTTGTGTTATCATCCGTTTCGCTTTGATTTTTCTCTGATTAGCCTCCCCAGTGGGAGTGTACATTTGTGTTCTCTCTCCTCGACCTTTCAATGAGGTGGAATGAGATTTACAGTTTTCACTTTTATTAATATATTTTTAAGGTTTCTATTACAATTTTGGAAATTGCAAACCCCATTCTACTATTATATGCTCTTATTTATTTTCAGTTTGTGTTTATCGTTAAACCACTGTGTTACATTGCCTTCTATAAATTACCTTTATATACACAATAAACAAGGCTTCAAGCAATTCACATTAACCTTATATATATATATATATATATGTATATATATATATATGTATATATATATATATATATATATATATATATATATATATATATATATATATATATATATATATATATATATATATATAATGAAGTAGAGAACTAAAAGCGAACTTTTAGGAAAAGTAAAACCTATTGTGAAAAATATACAGCTCAAGATACCGGATAGAGCAGATAAATATTCGAGCAGCTTTTTGCATTGTTTTTTTACCCCACAATCTTTGTTTTACTTTTTCAGATTTTAAATCTTGGCTCTTCGCCAACTTATCTATCCCAGCAATTTCCTCTGATGATAAGATTCTGATCTTTGAAAAGCCTGACTTAAGGGAAAAAAATTAATAAATTGCTTTTTTGCGGAATATACCTTGCATTGAGCAACTGAATTGAAAAAATATCTGCTTCCGTTGCTTTTCTAATTCCTGTTGATCCTTCTATCTATCTATCTATCTATATAATATAAAACTACATCAAAGTTGATAAAAGTTTGCGCCCTTCAGGCTTTGTTCTGTACAATTTCGTCATACAAAATACATGCTAAACTATTCCTTATTCGTGTTGATTTAAAAAACCATGTCAGTCATTGAAATTAGCATTAATTGTCAATTAACTCGCAAAGAGACTCATCTTTTATCAAGTTGTTGTCTATAATTATCTTTCTCTCCCAACTTATGATGCTTAGTCACTATAAATTTAATTTATTTGGTGTAAATTACTCTCATTTTTTGTGTTTATTAACAGTCGAAATAAATCCAAAAATAATAAAAGATAAGAAGAATCTATTATATACGAAAGGGAATAGCAAAACACGTATAAAAACTACTTAACCCCTAGCTCAGAAGAAAAAGAGATAGAAGGAAAAGGGATTGAGTGGGGGCATACAGCGAACAAGAAACGATTATGTGTGTGTGTTAATAGGCTTTGCAAACTCAGTTTGGCAATTATGTACTAATGTGAACATGTAATGAAAGTATGAGATTGAAAATTTAATAAGGTTTCGATTTTGCGTTTTATTCGATTGACCTAAGGCTATTGACTTATCATCACAAGCATTTCCACCGCCATTTTCTAGAAACAGTCATCATGTTGAATAGAGTCGCTCTGTTCAGAAAATCATTGCCCCTCTCGGCATTTCAAGTAACTAATTTCACTTATGGCACGTAATACGGAAGACAGCGAGATACAAAAGCAGTAGAAAGATAATAAAGAAAACCGGAAAACGTAGCCTGGGGAAGTTCACTCAACTTAGACTAAGCTGACAGGAACGAAAATACCTAAATTACTTCTTTAACTTTCATCGGCAACGTAGTGCTCTCGGCATAGATTTTTATGTCACTTTGATTTACATAGAGAAAAATGGTGACAAGACAAAGTTACCAATTTTATACCAACCGATTAAGCTACTTCCGGTTCCGTTTTATCCTTATTGTTATCGTCCATTTTCGTCTTCCTCTTACTCTCCTTTGTTCCGCATTCTTTTGTTCTTTTTCGTTTTCATTCATTTTTGAATTCATGAGAAGTAAATCTTCTAGCATCATTTCTTACTAGTTTCAACAGCCTTCTATTTCGTGCAATATTTCGTGCATAATTTGTTGTACTCGTTTTGTCTAGTATAAAAACGGATTGATGAATATTGTAGAGTGTATTGTGAAGCACAAGGTCGCCATATCCCCAACTGCACATCTGCTGATTCGTCATTACTTCAGTCCAATTGCAAGAATCAATCCAAATCGATTAAAAGTAATGCTGGAATATGCGTAGGATGACAGATATTATTTCGAGCTTTTTCTTTCTCCTAGATTATTACACCTATTAGAATATTAGCTAATTAAAATCAAAGAATGAGATTTTACCAATATATATGATAGATAGTTCAATTGATATATTTTCTTATGGTATAGAGAAAGTAACATTTACATCTAAACTTACAGCACTTGTATTGTGAAGCGGTCACTCATTTAATTGTCGAGTAGAATAAATATTGCTTACCCGACACGAACCGGAACTTCAACGTAATATCTGTGTCTAGCAATAATCAGACAAATTATATCAGCTTATATAACTTTCTGAATAGGACAGTAAGGTGTGTTATTAAAAGTGTAGATGTTGGCTAATTATGACAAGGTTACGTTGAAATCCGGGTTTTTGTTAGGTTAACAAATTTAAAAACGTTAAGCTAAATCAATAGTTGTATGTGTTGACGTTTGCGAAAATCATATGTCCTTAGCATGGAAATGGAATCAGTTGTAATTATACATTATCGAATAGCCTTAGAAAAGATATAAACCGTCTTTCAGCTCCTAATAATCTGTGAAACAATAGTGTGAAATAGACTGTCATGGTTTAGTCGGGCAATTAGATAAGAATCATTTTTTAAACTCCATTTATCTCAGCGTTACCTTCGGTAGTCTTTGTTTTCTTCAAACTACGGGATTTACTAAAGGCTTTTACACAATAATCGCAGTCATGATTGTTTTACCTTGTTCGTTATTACATAGGTATATTTTCAAAGTGTATCCATTAATACGGACGAAGACCATTTATCTGAGAAATTAGAGATAATGGAAACTGAAATGTGTATCACTTTACATTTGCATTTATGCATATCAAATTCGTTTTTCCTTAATTTGTAAAACGAATATTTGAATCTTTAATCCCTCTTGTGTATTTCTAATTAAAATATGAACTTTCCATTGATCTTAAAATTATAAAGTTTGATGTAATTTCAGATTCATCAAAAGATAAACTTCCTTAATCCTCAATTTTGAAAGGACAATTCTCTATTCTTGTGTTTCTTGTAGATGCCTCTAACTAACGACAGGCAGACACTTTCGGGCCCGATGCTTTTAAGTGAGTCTAGTTTATTGCTGAACCCCAATGTACATAATGCCCTAAACCCTATATATATATATATATATATATATATATATATATATATATATATGTATGTGTGTGTATTTATATGTTCTTACAATGAATATATAAAATATATATATATATATATATATTTAAACATATAGTCTTTATAACATCAGAAATGCTTCCAATTGTAAGCTCAATGAATTTTTATTTAGAGATTCAGAGCATATAAATATGAATGTTGAGTTCCACTGACCATGAGGAACTAATCCCAAATCATAATTCACATAAGTTTTTACAATTTCTTTATTTCTGCATTTCAATGAGCGTTTATTTTACTTCTCTTATTATACACTCATAAGTGATTTTTTTAACAAAAGTTAATCCCTTACACGTGTTTCATGGCAGACATAAGATTAGTGTATTGTAGTCTTACCTAGTCAATCCCCAGCTGGTAGCATTATATTTCATTGAATTGAGAAAAGAACATGTTACATCAAAAACACAGGAGAGAAAATAGATATGGTGTAGTTACAGATTGAGTCATGTATATATATATATATATATATATATATATATATATATAGTTTGATAGATATAATCGCCAACTGGAACTTCCGAATAAAGCAATGGCTTTTGTGCTAAAAAATGGAGCTTTCGGCATTTGACAATGCTTATCATTGTAATTTCGCTTACTCTCAGCAGTTGCCAAATGATGGCCAAGTAGTTAGAATCACTAGACAATCGAGGTTCAATCCTGCCTTGGAGCAATTCCTTGTCAAACCGCACTGAAGAGCTGTGACATAGTAAACAAATCTGTCCATATCTTTCTCTCACTCTCTTTCTCTCTCTCTCTCTCTCTCTCTCTCTCTATATATATATATATATATATATATATATATATATAAAGAGTAAAGAAATAGATTTATAAAACGAAGCATGTAAGCTCTAAATTACACTAGTTCTCTCTACTCTACTTTTAATCAATGACGAATAAGCACAAGTGAAGTTTGTGAAATGTCGACCGTTGCTTCGCATTAATCATTTTAGATCATATACTTTGTCTATCGAGATATATATATATATATATATATATATAGTCTCGGAAGTTCTTTTAACCTTCAAAACTGGGAAGAAAAAAAAAAAAAAAAAAAAAAAAAAAAAATTGTTGAAAGATTTTAGTCTAGTAAGTCAATCAATTTACTGCAATCACTATTTTAGTTTACTTCCAAGAATATACTCTAATATAAATATATTTTTATATATGTTTTTATATATAAGGGATCGTCAGTTGTTTACCATGAAAACTGTTTCGGGATTTTAAAAACAAAACAGTATTTCTTTATCATGGCATCCCAGCAGTGTTGATCAGACACCACCTCCCTAGTTAATAATTATTTTTTAATTTAAAAAGTTTACAAATATTTAATTTAGTTTTGCCTCCAGATTTGTTTTTCTAAAGTATTAAAATATAGTTTCCTTACCTGTGTTGTTCCTTTCGAAGTGGGTATTTACTATTTTACAGAACATCTATTTTATAGAGTTAGATGATTCCATTATAATAACCCCCCTTTTTTTCCTTTGGTTATTTTCTTTGTCTACAAATGTTTTAAAATTAAAAATATATATTTATAAAAATATTTCATATATACATATATATATATATACATTTATTTATTTATTTTATCATGGACTATTTACATATGTTATACATTTTTATAGTAGAGTTTTGGATTTCTTTTATCAATTTCTTTTGATTTATTTCATATAATTTAAAAGCGTCAGGATAGCGTGTTATTGCCTTATTTAACTGTCTAAATATTTTATTTTTATCTCCACCTTGTTTAAGCATTCTTATTACTAATGAAGTGACTGGAGGTATAAAATCCATTAACCTTAAAGTAACGCAGGCTATTCTTAGAAATTCGGACATTATACTCCCATAAAATATATACATAGGACAGGTACTACTTTTATGCGACATACGAACGATATGAAAGGGAAAAGAATTTCTTTTATCAAACATTTTATAAATAAATCTACCATCCTCAATTTTTATATCTAAATCTAGAAAGGTAGCATGTATTCCTGTATGTTCACAATTTAATTTTAATTCCCTAGGATATATTAAATGTTTAGTATTTTCAAACTCCTCTCTATCATTTATACAGACCAGGTCATCAATAAACCTCCTGCAGCCGTGGTAACTATACGTTCTAGATATATCATTTTTTATTAATGCTGACATATATATGTATTCATATCTATGTAAATAGAGATTTGCCCAAAAGGGGGCAGGGTCCAAACCCATAGGAATACCTATTGTTTGTATTAGTGTATTATTTCCTATTTTAAAATAACTTTCTTTAATCAGGTGACTTATAAGTATTTTAAGGCCATTTTTTGAAGTACTAGTTTTACTGTTTTTAGTCTTACACCAAAAGGCTTTAGATTTTGAAAATTCTATGTATTTACCTTTACCTCCGGCAAAAGCTAAATCTATAATGTTACCTAATTCTTTAATTAGTTCATTATGTGGTATTTTAGTATATAAGGTACTAAAATCATATGTAGAAATTGACTTAGCCTTTTTACGGGTATTTATATGATCTAGTTTTTCTTTTATTGGATATGAATTATTTACTACCCAAAATAGGTTTATATTACTATAGAACTTTCTTTTATTATGAAAATTATTTATCTGATTAATTATTAATTTAAACACATTTGATATAGCCTTACTAATATATATATATATATATATATATATATATATATATATATATATATATATATATATATATATGTAAGGTAAGTGGGAGTGCATCCTAGAGTACCGATTATAGCGATGGTGTTTGAATCTTTTTTAATATATATATATATAAATATATATATATATCACTATTTTATGTATCTACATACAATTTTAAAAGGAGATATCAATTTGTATGTACTAATTTTCAGTATTTACTTCAACAGTGCTCGATACGTAAGTAGAGCTTAATAGTAAGTTATGAAAATATATCTATGGAATCTTGTTCGGTGCGCTTGACTCTGCGAGAGCATCAGATCTAGAGGGGTTATTTATTTTATATACACTCACAAATATATTTGATAATACAGATATCAACCTATATAAAGATGATGGATTAGCGATAATAAGAGATTCCAACATAGTCAAGGTAGAAAATTAAATGAAATTATGCATATAGAAATGGAAAAAATTAGGCCTAAAAGTAGAAGTATTGGCTAACATAAAAACAACTCACTTTCTAGATGTCACGTTTAACTTAAATAAAAATACTTACGAACCATACCTAAAAGGCAACGCCAATCCCATATACATAAACCCAAAGTCTAATCACCTCCATCACTCGTAAAACATATTCCGAATACTATCGAACGTAGGCTTATCAATAAGTCTAGCCACTAAATGTTTTTTAAAAATCAAGCAACATTTACAATAGAGCTCTAAAAATAGTGTTCACCATAATACTGAAATTAAATTCGAGAAACATGCCACCAATAGTTATAATAAAATTAAAAAGAAAAGAAAGAATAATACAATCAATCATACACCAGCCTATTACCAGATGCTAAAAACTAAACTGGGCAAATGATTCCTAAATCTGATTAAAAACACTTCCCCGTAACCAATTCCCTGCATAAATATAATATAAAAATAAACTAAAACTGTCCTATAGCGTCTGTGAAAACCTATAAATGATAATTACAGCAGAAATTTTTTAAAATACTATATAAAAACACTAGATGAGAGAAAAAATTAAGAAATTCCATAAAAAAGTGACAAATATAGCAAAGATAACACTAAGAAAAACAAAAAGATAAACACTACAAATAGAAAAAAAACAAAACCCTAATAGTAATAACCCGAATAGAAATGAAAAGCTTTACAATGAACAAAAAAAGATGTAACTGCATAAATTGTACACTTGCTGACTACAAAATAAATTCATAACCAAAAGTATTGTTTACAAAGCCACAATATATTAAAAGGAAATACCGAATAACAAGAAGTACTATGGGGGTATGACTTGACTCGGCCTTTTGGCTGGGATCAAAGTGTAGTATCTGTTCCGATAGATACTGCACCCTCTAGATCGGTATTGTCTTGGCCTTCGGGCTTGATTTACGGATTTACGCCGTTCTATGGGTTTGTCCTGTGCAGGTCAAGGAGGTCCACCTTCCCAGGCTTTGCCTCCTCTCTTTGGGAAGGAGCAAGTTTATTACTTACTGCCTGAGGCGCTCCTACCGGGGATGCCGACAGGGCTGCCCAGGTAATTTTTAATGGCCAGAGGGCTCACCTTCTCGGGCGCTGACTTTTCACGCCCTACTTTCCCGACCCGATCTTAGGTCACATCTTACCTTGTGGGAGTAAGATAAAAACTGGCTTTGTGCCTAACCTCCTGAAGAGGAAGTAAATAATACTATGGGGGTATGACGTCCTTAGATTTTAAAACCAGATATTATGACCACAAAAGCACATTTGAAACAGAGTACGTCGAATAAAAGCAGCACTAGCAAACCACTATTGGGAGCTCAAAGAAAATGAACACTCACTAATAACTGAAGTGAAAATAATACTAAAGGCCAGTACATGTAGAAATTTAGACGACCCGTGTAAATTATGTCTGAATGAGAAATTTAAAATCCTAAACTTTACCGACCCCAAAACTAATTTAACAGTAGAAGTGAGATAGCAAACAGCTGCCTGCACAGAATAAAATTAACCGTATGCTAACAATACATGAATAAATAAATGAATAAACAAAACCATAACCTAGCAACTTAAAAACTAAAATCTTAAATAGAAATAAAAGTAACCACGTGTAAAAATAAGTTAACCTATTTTATTGAAACTACAAAAGAACAGGATATAGGCGACTCTACAGAAAATTAAACAATAGAACAGGAAATAGGAAGTAAAACTAACCGGACCTTTGTTTGAGAGAAACCCAAGGATTAGCTAAGAGAACAACAAAGAATCTGATTGGCTAACTAGCTAGCCATGTAGATAAAAACACCCGGCAAAACAAAGTCCATGCATTTTAGCCTGAAGTATCTCCGATAGATGAAACGCGAGAGCCTCTGGGTAGCTCAATTGTGATAACTATATTTTCATAACTTACTATATATATATATATATATATATATATATATATATATATATATATATATATATATATTTTAATATATATATATATGTATGTATATATACGTCTGTATATGTATATATATATGTATATATGCATGTGCATATATATATATATATATGTATATATACGTACATATATCTATATCTATCTATCTATCTATCTATATATATATATATATATATATATATATATATATATATATATATATATATATATATATATATCATTTTTTCCTGTATCCCCATAAAATGTTATAAAGAGATATACTATTTTATGCATAAATCTTTAGTATTAACTTCATCGATGCTCAATACGTGGGTAGAGCTAGGTAGTAAGTTATGAAAATATATTTATGGCAATTAAGCGACACAGAGGCTTCCGCGTCTAATCCCTGTAGGGAATCGTCAGACTAAAAATGATGAAACGCGAAACCCTTTGTGTAGCTTAATTGCCATAAATATATTTTCGCAAATTACTATATATATATATATATATATATATATATATATATATATGTGTATGGGTATATGTATGTATATATATATATATATATATATATATCATTATGTATATATATATGTATATAATATGTATACATATGTATATATATGTATTATGTGTGTATATGTATATATATATATATATATGTATATAATATATTTATATATATGTAAATATATGTATATATGTATATATGTATATATATGTGTGTGTATTTATATGTATATGTATGTATATCTATATGTATAATTATGTGTATGTATATGTATGTGGATGTATATTTATGTGTATATATACACTAGAAAAATATATCTACCAGGACAAGTAAAAATTATTCTCTTAACAGAAGAGTGTTGCACTATTTTTTATCTATTAGGATTCAACACTACGTAACATTCTTATTCTATTTGTGATTAAAGACTATTATATTATTATGTATTCTATAAAAAAATATTGATGGCTAGGGCGTTTATAAGAAAAAAAAAAAATTCAGGGAATTTTTCAAAATAAACGTTTACTGACTTTGTTTCGTCGTTTTCATTTTATTAATCATTTAGTCACGTTTTTGCACATCCTTTTTAATCGTAACTTTCCGTGGAATCAATTTATCACTGACGCAGCCGATCACAGAAATGAAAAGTTATCAAAGGTGGAGTATATCAGATGTAGGTGACGATCGACGTAATAGAGAACATAACACTAAATGTAGAATTTGGTATATTCGGACTACTGTTCTCATCTTGGGTGTTTTTATCACAATGTTTCGGCCGATGTAACGTCCGACCTTCTTCAGGCGTACTTTGTTGAACTTGAGAAATTTCTCTGTCGAACTCGGGAATCTAAACGGAATCTGGAACGGAACCCTTTATTAAATCCACGGAGTAGCATGCACTCGTTCCATCTGCCATGACTGGGAAGGAGTTTTCAGTAATTCGCAGTTCTTCGTATCGCCCACACTGAGGATTGAATATCTAACATTCAGATTATTATCACTTAGAACTGAATTGTACTTAGTACTATGTCCACTGTGCCACGGGTCCTTGCGGACAATTCTAGTATGAATTCTTGGGAGCCTTAAACTTATTCTTGTTTTAGATCGAACTACTTATCACTATAGATCACTACTTATCCATTATTTATAATTATGGGTTCCCATATTGTATTGCATTCTATGCTAGGTCTGCTTAATAAGTCACTGTCGCCTAACATATGTGCTGCTATTTTGAGTCGTCTTACTCTCCACTATTTTCTCTATCTATAATTTTTACTTCATCCCATAAGGGTTCTTTGTACAATTCAGTTCTAAGTGACAGTCATCTGAAGGTTGAGGGTTTAATCCTCAGTGTGGGCGATACGAAGAATTGCGAATTAATGAAGACTTCTTCCCAGTCATGGAAGGTGGATGCATGCTACCCCCGTGGATTTAATAAAGAGTTTCGTTCGAAATTCCGACAAAATTCCCGAGTTCGACAGAAATATTCCCAAATTCGAAAAAGTACACCTGAAGAAGGTCGGAGGTTACATCGGCCGAAACGTTGTGATAAAAACACCGAAGAGGAATGCAATAGTCCGAATATACCAACTTCTACAAATTGTCAACCCACATCCAAAAGTTTCTGAAACATAACAACAAATAACAACAAATGTTTAAGTTATTTGATAATGTATAAAGAACGATTCACCTATTTAGAATTATTAAAAAATCACTAGAGGTCAGGCTCCTGACCGATTGATTATAGTCTCTTTCATGAATTGTTTATCGTAAGGATTTGTTGCTGTCTGCTATTTATATTTGATGGAGATAATGATTACTGTCAATATACCGTTTAGTTAATAAATATGCGGTCATAACAAAATGCATTTGATTGTTTATGACAGTGACGTCATCAAAGATTAACCAATGAGAACGTATTATTTAATTTACTCAGTGATAATCAAAGGTAAACACAAATGACATTTTACAAAATTAATTATTCTTGTAATAATTCAATTTGAAATAACATGTTTTCATTTTTTATTTCTGCTGTATTTTCTAGTTTTTGGATATAAATTAATAAATAATATTTTTTTAAATGTTAATCTTAAAGGATCCACGTTTTAGATTTGATAGATTTAATAATATTTTTTTATTCCGTTATGAAATAAAAAGAATGAAATTGTTTGGTTGTCATAACAACGGTTTCTTAAGCAGAAACAGAGAGACGAAGAGAGAGAGAGAGAGAGAGAGAGAGAGAGAGAGAGAGAGAGAGAGGCGGAGTTAGAATCATCAACAATATAGAGAACGTGTTAAACAGGCTACGTAATGTATAATGAAGGAGGAGTAAGGAAAATGCGGGAATCAACAGTCAACGTATCGCACGGCATTAATCTCTTTCTGGCTGTATGTATCTTTTTTCTTCTTTGGTACAATAATTTGATATCGGTCTGTGAATCAAATAGTTAATATACGAGTGTGATAAAGGACAGATATATGATTGATTGTTGTATTATTTATGACTTTTTTCATCACTTGTTTATTGCTTTTTTATTTTAATTATTTATTCATATTTTCGATTAATAAAAGCAACATGATATATATATATATATATATATATATATATATATATATATATATATATATATTATAAACTTTAAAATAATATTGATCGAATTATCGATGGTTTTTGTTTTTAGGTTGAGTTTATTTTAATTCATATTATAAACGAAGAAGAACAGAATCACTTCATTTTTTCCTATAGATGTATTTAAAAACAGAGAATAGAGAAATAGATAAAAGCTTTACTAACATATTCTCAAGGCAGCCGTCGAGAATGAGATTAAGAACGTGGTCAAAAGACCATAAACAATTATCGAGAGTAAAAATGAAGGAATCTTTAAGGTACACACATAAGCTTGAAATTGTGGGTGTATTACTTTGTTGGTTGCACACAGACGTTTTTCGTAAGCTGATAGCAAACTCCTCGAGAATCTTTACATGATTATTCGAACGAGCTGTGTGCAAAATTGTGAATGTTTTGTTTGTGCACCATCCAGTGCGAATTTGACATTGCAATAAATGTTCACCAATGGGCGGCTCATGGGCTTGTGAACGCCCTGATATCGACCACTGTCTGTGTTTACGTATCGAAAGGGAAATAGATTGGCAAAGTCTATCATTTAAGCGCTAGATGGTACGTCCACAGTAGTCAGCCTCGCACTAGCTAATAACACGATGAAAAAAACATGTTATATTGATTGCAGGGCATACTATCTCAGTGAAAAGAAGAGAAAGCGCTTTTTGTCTTGGACAGCGTTCTAACTTGATTGCACAGAAACCACATGGAACTGCTGAATAAATTTTGTGTGAAAACTTCTGACTTTTAATATCGATCCATGGGAGCTTCATTTGAACAGGACATTTTGTAGAGGTGCGAAAAATTGTTCACCTGCATAGGTAGCGATATTGTCCTTTATAAATCTGTCAATGGTTTTTAAGGGATAACCCTCTGATGAGAAGATTTCTGTTCTACTTTGAAGCTCTGCATCTAATTTCGTACTAGAGCAAATCAGCAAAGTCCTATGTACTAAAGTTTAAATCTGATGTGTCTTTCTAGTGTTAGGGGAGAACGAAACCAGCTAATATATAGACCTGTGAAAGAAGGTTTTCTGTAGATGCTAGTAAAAGAACACTCAGCTGATTATCTGAAAACAACGTCTAAGATCGGTAATGAGCTATTTACCTCACCTCCATAGTAAACATCAATGCTGGATGTAGTAAATTTAAATACCGTAAAAGACGTACAAATGAAGAAAAATAGTATCCACATAACGGAAATAGAACACCTGTTTCCGCAATCGGTCTAACAACCGTTGCTTCTGAAATCTAGCAAAAGTATTGGGCAAAGCTAGGGCCAAAATACTTCTAATTGATACCCCATAAATGTGACGATAAATATTCCCAACAAAGCCTTATTCAGCAGACTTCGAATTCAAGCCCATTTATTCAAAGAATATATTTTCAGGAAATAGGGGGGGCTTAGTGAGTGAACTACGATAAAGACTATCGGCACAAATCCCGATAGTCTCATCAAGAAGCACATTAATGAACAAACTCAATATATCATAGGACAATTAGTGCCCAGTGTTTGAAGAGCACTTAAGTTCACGAATAAATTCTACGAACTGCAACGAGTCAAGAATGCAGAATCCAGAGTATATTTCCAGAACATCTATAAACTACTCGGCTAACCATTTTCTAATTTATCTTGGACTGAACCCATTACAGAAAGAATTGGTCTCATAGGAAAATCGTTCTTATTAAATTTGGTAACCCATGCATCTTAGGACGTTGGGAACTCACAGGACGGATTTGATCATAAGTTTCTTTCGAAAACCATCCCCTTTGTGCAGCTGAAGAAAGCGACATTGCGAGTTTATTTCTGTTATTAACATGGGCATTGCATTAATGTTCGAATTTCGTATCATCAGAAGTGGCTTCATCATTTTCTCGATATAATTACTGTTTGAGAATGAAAAATCTGAGGCCGTTCTCTGATTTGCTTAAATTATTGTCCTTATTGGACTCAAGAATATGAATGCCCTTGAAATTGTTGACTTGTAACACAACAGATGCCGAACCAACAATACTACAACTACTACAAAAAATATGGCAAGCTCGACAAGACGTGTTATTAACGCTAACCCTAACCCTAACGATGCTGTATCCTCTGACAAAGAGCGCACGGGTCTCTTAAGTCCTTAATACAGTATTTCCAATTCGGCAAATACCTGCTCCTCATTAATAACCGAAGTAGGTATTCCAAAGTCAATGTCACGTGAGATGACAACTCTATCGGTGTCTGACAAAGAATAATTTGTAAAATTGAATTTTCATATGTACATAATCTTTATAAACATTATAAAAAATGTAACCTCAACCATAGATAATAATAGCAATTCGACCAATATTATTTACATTTTTATTTAAATTCTTTGCTTATAATATATATATATATATATATATATATATATATATATATATATATATATATATATATATATATATACTCGAATAGTATACAAAATAGTATGCAATATTTCGCCTTCGTTAAAACAACCGTCTAGGGGAAGATAACTCAATATAACACCCATGGTTAAAGTGAATTCTTGTAATCGGGCATTTTGTGTGTAACCGGGTTAATACTTACCGATACTTAGAGAATAGTCGTTGTATCGCATAGGCGTTGGCCACGATAACCTTGTTACTGTACTAGTACATTTTGCTTATGTAATCCTTATTTAGATACCAACTATGATATAAACTACGTGAGTGCTACGACGGTGGGTGCGTGGTAACAACATTTACCATGCAAAGCTCGCAATTTGATAACTATGACACATTCCGATTTGGTAAATAACCAACGAGTGCATGTGAAGTAGAATCAAACACAGACCAAAATTGGCTTCAATAACAGGCATCAAATCCAATCATCATAACACTTGATAAATTTTGGATTTGTCTCTAAACGTCAGGCAGGCTAAAAGGGTTATGTCTGCGTCTCTCACCAGAAGTTCATCTACTAGTATCACATTGATACTCAAAAAAATGATTATACTCCAAATCTAGTAGATAGCCACTATATATATATATATATATATATATATATATATATATATATATATATATATATATATATATATATATATATTATGTATCACAAGTTAGGTGAAAACAGTAATGAAGTGCCAGATCGTAGGTTCTACAAGATCTAATATAAATTAGTTTATGTAAGAACAATACATTACAGTATGTGTTGTGTTTATCCGGGTTGTATCGATATAGCCATGCAGGATTTAGGAAAATATTCGGCTTGTCAAAACAGAGCGATTTGTCACCACTTTTATGTTGTCGGAGTCACCGAAAAAAAAAGAAAACGGGACAAGTACAAATCACCGGAGCAGGTTTAGCTGGTTTCTATTTGTTGTCTTCCCCCATAAAAATATCCGTTCTTGTAAAAAAGCTGTCCGTAGTTATTTGCTTTATTTTAATGTTTTTTTTTAAATTTGATAATGCTCATTAATACACTTTATTGTCTTTATTGTGATGTTGTCTTTCAGGCAGATATGCGTAGAAAGCATATTTATATCCTGCGGTGTGCGTGGAAAGACATTCACATCTGTGAGTGGGTAGACTATGTATTTGATTGCATGGACATCTCACAGTTCAGCGTCGCTCAGTACGCCTAATGTAGATGACCAATCTTCAGGGGCAACAGTTTTTTTAGCTAGTGTGCGGCGATAGCATTCCCATTTCTCTCACAACTTCTGGCACCTGTTGTTCAGCTCGAGCGCGTATTGCTAAAGAAGCGATGATTTCTGACAATCGTTACATTCTTAAATTATCAAGGGTTTCACATTGGGGACATCGTTCAAATAATGATCATTAGGTTTGGTATATAAAAATGGGTAATACGGAAATTGTATATCTTATATAATAGAAAACAGAAATAATACTGTGTTTAAATAGCTGTTTTCGCCGCGATGGTGGAATTGTTCATTTCCGAGTAGGGGCTGTTGGGGGAGTATAAGTTAGTCTATGGAGGTCTTTCATGTAAGCGTTTGTTCTCGTTTACGTAGAAAAATGTTGAGTGGGCAATTTAGGGTTATACTAATGTAGTGCGTTCTTTACTCTATGAAATGTTTGTATTCTGCTAAGTTTAAATGTTTTGGACGAGGTGCGTGTTTGGTTGCACAGCCACTAAATAGTACAGTTAAAATATCATGTGCCTACGTTATACACCGTGTTACCTAGAATATGTTATATAATTCATAATGATTATTTCATGACTCTGAACAGCGATAAGTGACGTTTATAAAAAAATAATAATAACAACAACAACAACAACAACGGTGGGGGATGTTTTTGAAATGTTCGCTCCACTTTGAAAACAAAGAAAGTAAATATCTACCGGAAACTTCTCCACTTACAATCTTCTTTATAAATATTAGTGAGTTGGCTTCAGAGTAAACACCTGCCTCTGTAAAATCGTCTTGCTTTGAAAACAGTCAAAAGTATGTTAAATTCATTTTTTATAAATGCGAGGGACCACTTTGTCTTCCTCATGTGTCTCAGGACATGAGAATACCGAAGTCTAAGTCTAAGATCGGTCTATTAGTTTAAGAATATATATTATAAATATATATTAGATAAAATATCCCATACACCCACGCCTTACTTAATGAATAAAAGATAACACTTAAAATATAGATAAAAAGAAGCGTTAGTTTTTAATTTCATACAAAGCAATAGTAAGTTATCGCTCAAGTATATTTTGTTAAAAATTGCAATGGTTTTAAAAAACGTAAAGAATTAGTGTCGTGACTCATATACATACATATATATATATATATATATATATATATATATATATATATATATATATATATATATATATATATATACATATTTATATATATACATATGTATATATATAAATATATATACATATTTATATATATACATATGTATATATATATACATATGTATATATATATATGTATATATATATATATATATGTATATATATATATATGTATATATATATATATATATATATATATATATATATATATATATATATAATCAAATTTAAACCAAAAGTAAACTTTTAGTAGATGGAACCTATAGTGAAAAGGTTAAGCTCAATATAAGAGATAAAGCAATTGTAGAGATAAAAGAAATAAGAGTGATAAACATGTAACGAATTTGGACATTCGTTAAATGTTTATCACTCTTATTTCCTCTCTCTCTCTCTCTCTCTCTCTCTATATATATATATATATATATATATATGTTTTATATATATATTATATATATATGTATATGTATATATGTATATATATAAAATATGAAACTAAAAGTATACTTTTAGTAGATAGAACTTATAGTGAAATGGTTTAAGCTCAATATACTAGATAGATAAATTATAAAGATAAATGAAAAAGACGGATAAACATGTACGAATGACACATTTATTTCAACTTTGATTGTTTAATGCAAAGTGTCCTACACGCACATTCTCCATTACTTAATATTTTTCAAATTTTGAATTTTGGCTTTTCCACTGCCAACTTATCTATCTATGTAATTCCTCTGATGATAAGAGTTTAATCTTTGAAAAAACTTAGCTTAAGGAAAGAATAATAAACATGTTTTTACTGAGTACACCTTGCATTGAACAATCGAAGTTGAAATAAATGTGTCATTCGTACATGTTTATCCGTCTTTTTCATTTATCTGTATATATATATGTATATATATGTTTTATATATGTTTTATATACATATGCATATATATGTGTGTTTATATATGTTATGTATATATGTATATATATATTTTATATATATATATTAGTCTTATATATATATATGTCTTATAAATATATATATATATATATATATATATATATATATATATATATATATATATATGTATATATGGTTTTCGTATGCTGGTAAATAGAGAGAGAAAGAAGAAAAGAGAAATAGAGTGGAACACTGTATCGCAGGTGGCAGATATGTTGTAATCTATGTTAACGTAAGCGAAGTCTAATCCACATTCCTTTCTAGCTTGTAAGACTTTAATGATTCATTTCATATCACAGTCGATAAATCACAATAACCTTATTTAATGGTCGTGTTCGTTTCTGATTAGGTATCGCATCACTCATTTGCAAAGGCCCGGATCGACGATGAGTCGCCGCCAATAAAAGAGAGAAAAGGCATTAATAAAACCAATAGCTTTATGAGATTCAAACATCACAGACGGCAACGCCACCGTCAACTGGATCATGTAGAGTAACCCCACATTGTGTTTAATGATTTATAGAAGTAGGAAAGGAAGAAGAAATGCATATGAAGCGTAAATAGATATATAAAGAAAAATGCTGAAAACTCAGAAGAAAAAAGTACAAAGATCGCGATACATAGAAAGATAGATCGACTGATAGACATATATTGAGAAAAGACAAAGAGAGAGGGAATCTGGGAGGGAGAGATTTGGGTATTATTTTAGTTCAACAATTGGGAAGTAATTTATGTTTAGAAGCAAGTGAATATGCGCGATTTAATATCATTCTACAATTATTTGTTTTATATATTAGTTTGGTATGGTTTGGTAGTTTTGTTTTACGGCATATCAACCCTTTTTGGGTTATTTAATGCCGAATCTGGTCATTATAGTAAAAGTTTTTATGCTTCAAGTTCTTTATATCTTCAAATGTTTAATCATCGTTTTTGGTTTGGTAGTTTTGTTTTACGGCATATCAACCCTTTTTGGGTTATTTAATGCCGAATCTGGTCATTATAGTAAAAGTTTTTATGCTTCAAGTTCTTTATATCTTCAAATGTTTAATCATCGTTTTTGGTTTGGTAGTTTTGTTTTACGGCACATCAACCCCTCCTGGGTTATTCAATGCCGAATCCGGTCATCATAGTAAAAGATTTATGCTTCAAGTTCTAAAAATAAAATAAAAAAGGGGAGGGAGAAAGGGAGAGGGGCTGTTGTTTTTGTTTTTGGTTTAGTAGAACATAATTAAGTTTTACAAAAAAAAAAAAAAAAAAAAAAAACGTCAATGTAGGTGAATTTCGTCTCAGGGAGCCACAGGGCAGCCTGATCTGGTATCACCAGTATATATTAGTGATATGCAGTGCTTAAATTTCATCAAGCTGATTAATAAGCAAAACACAATTAATAATAAAGATTACTCCAAAAGAAATAAAATAATTCTTTCAACAGCACTATGTTTTCTAGGCAGAGAATATTAATTATGTAGAGGCATCAACGTGAAATTGTCAAAATAGTTAGTTAATTAGCCAACTCAAAACTTACATTATATATATATATATATGCAAGCAAATCGAGGAAATCATATCATTACTAGTATTATTAATAACATTTATAATTTGTATCATAAAACTCAAGATGTTCTCTTTATTTGAAAATATGAATACAAGTTTTACTAGATTAAACCTTTATTTTTAGGGTTACAAAATACTGCATATTTTGGACACAACTAATAAAAGTATGAATTTTCTAAAAAATATATACGTTATTTTGCTGCTCGGTTCACTAAAATAGCATTTAAATGCTGTCTTATTTCATCACAATTTTTGAATCAGTTATTTTACAACTTTTGCAGATCGTTATATGATATTATATGAAATCTAATGATAAGACTGAGCTATGTTTATTCAAAGAAACAAATCCAGTTGTGCATCTTTCTTGTCCATAATTAGACTAATATATTTTTACATTCATATTTTTTTTAACTTTCAAGGAGGTTACATACAAGGTCAAGTGTTAAGTTGAAAAGGCAGTGCACTAAGATAAGCGCACTCTGACCTACAGAAAATGTCTGATCCGCCTCGTCGGCATTCTCTGGTAGAAGCGCCTAAAGCGATTAGCGATAAACTAACCGCTTCGTAAAGGGAACCTAAAGCCTGGTATAATGGACCTCCTGAGACTAAACATGACCCTATTTTAGCCTGAAAGCAACACATTCACTATCGGACTGATTGTCGAGGACGAATCTCCGACTTGTACGAACAGAAATAAGTTGGCCAACTTTAAATGAATTCATATGACTGAACGTAGATATCTAAACAAGTTAACATCTGTTTCGTGCTTTTCTGCTTTTAACAGTCTTTATTGTTATTTACTAACAGGCAAGAAACATGCAAATGAGTTGCTGAAACAATAGAGATATTTTTCTTGCAGTTGATATGATTATTGATGATATTTCTGCTAATTATTTCGATCAATGAAATTTAAGCATTACAGATAACATATATATATATATATAACACTAATGATCGTTGAAGTACTTAAAACGTATTTCTTTTCATACGTGATGCTCATAAAGCAAGTAATTGTTACTGCGTAAATACATGGACTCCACACCCTTTCGTGCAGAAGGAGCGCCGGCAGATTTCCTAGGCACAGCGCTGTCGATGATGTCGTCGACGAGCACTAGATATCGCTGACTTCCTGTCAATCTTCGAACCGGTTAGTCTTGCCAGAGCGGATGACAACCGACCTGATGGCCTGAAGGTGTTTCTCTTTGCAAACCGTAAGTCACTGATATGGGATGCGACTTGTGTCGATATTTTTGTGCCTTCCTCAGCGATAGAACTGGCAACAAACCCTGGACATGCAGTAGCGTCAGCAGAGAACCGCAAACGGTCAAAATAGTCCGATCGACATGCTTGTATTTCTACTAATCGCTGTGGAGACGAGTGGAGTGATAGGCTCTTCCACGTGCGATTTCCTCGGCAGCTTTGGTCTACTAATGACGCGCACTACCGGAGACACTCACGGATTGTATTGACTTTACGAGCGCCTCACTATCGCCATTGTACGTGGAAACGTCTTGTGTCTGCTCTCGGCCTGCCAAGCCAGCCGGACATTCGAAGAAAACTATTGACTGTGATACAATATATATATATAAGGAGTCGGAATTTCGTTCTACTGAACTAACCAATGTCCAAGTGACGAATAAGGAATTTATTAATTAATATGTTGGAAAAATCTGTTAATTAGAACATATTCTATAATGACAACATTAATTTGATTTTTACATTTATTCGCCGCAAACCAAGCATATTCCCACCGATATGTGATTATGGGTCAAGTAGCTAGTTGTGCAGCAAGATGTTTGTTTACATTGCATTTAATATTTGTATGTTGTTAAAGCCGGATAAAACAGAGAGCATGAAGGGAATTCCACAGACAAATAGTCTGAGGAAAAAAGCTGTTAAGGTAGAAGGTTGTCCGACACTGGAGATCAATACAGTGAAAGGGCGGGAGTTTGTTGCTAGTCGGATTTGTCAACGGTATTTAGTTTGAGGTGGTACGAGTACATTAAGTTTATAAGAGCGCATGCCGTATACTTGTTAAACAAGCGCATAGATGCAAGATGTCGGCGATAGGAAAGGGATTAGAGTCTGGTAGATAGTGCGGGACCTATAATATATTAGACTATTTTTGGACACTATCCAAGATAGAGAGACGAGTGGTTGTTGCAGCAACTATTATGTAGCAAAAATACCCTAGTCATGGGACAATGAGGGCTTTATATAGATATAGGATACTGACAGGTGTAAGAAGTTTACTAGCCCTGTAGAAGGAGTCAACCTTTTTGCAGAACACTTGCCACTATCATCTAAGTAATTTTTACTGCTTTTCTCTTCATGTTTTTAACATTTGGAATTAATATTTTCTGCCAAGAAAAAATAGCGCAATATGCTGTTGAAAGAATTATTTTATTTCTTTTGGAGTAAGCTTTATTATTAACTGTGGTTTGCTTATTAATCAGGTTGATGAAATTTAAGCACTGCACATCACTAATATATAAAACAAATAATTGTATCAGTACTTCCTTCTGGTCATGGTCATAAATACAATTGTTAATTGAAAATAATAATGTCAAAGTAAGTCTTTAAATGGAATCTGATAAAAAAAAACAATGGTGATGAGGTTAAAGCATGTTTAACGATGACTGGACTTATTTGTATGTGTACATTTTGCAAGTTCCGTGATTGTTTCACTGTAAATTTTATTTAGATTCTCTACGATTTTGATCAGGCAATTACTCTCCGGATCTATGCAGAATACAGGGAAGACAGAGGATAGTGTTTCCGGGACATTTTATTTCAACAAACAAATAAAATCGTTGCATTAATAAAATACGTTCAATCTCAGATAAAATGTCAATTTTAGAATTAGTTAAAAACAAGAAGCCTGGTCAACGCCGAGTATATCTGATAATACGCAAACGCACAAAGAATATATATATATATATATATATATATATATATATATATATATATATATATATATAGAGAGAGAGAGAGAGAGAGAGAGAGAGAGAGAGAGCGAGAGAGAGAGAAAAAGAGAGAGTAGAGCGCCAAAAAAGACGAGAAGAAAGATTGTAAAAATACAAAAACTATTACGTCGTCAGTTGTTTAAAACAAAGTGTATTCAAATAAAAAACATGTAGTTTTCTTTCCTTTAGCCATGCCTCTGCAGAGAATGGATCTTTATCAACATAGGAATACAAAGATAATAAGTTGGTAAATGGATTTGAAATAATGTAAACATAAGAATGAACATTTTTTTAGAAAAATTGTAGAATAATATATATATATATATATATATATATAGTTCTACATTTAAATCCCTCCTAATATCCATGCTAGTTTACGCCGGCTGAGTGGTAAAGAGCCTCGACTGCGAAACAGTGGCGAGTTGTAAGCCGGGTTCGAGCCCTCCGACCGACGGGGATAAACATCCCCTACGTTGAAGATTTTGTAAGCATAAACATCGATGTCTGTAAGTAATATTTACTTTAAATTTATATATAAATTTTTATTGCCTCTCGTTTTTATACTTGTTTAATTTCATTCTACCCCCCCCCCCAAAAAAAAATGTCCCAAACGTCTTCATTCCTCGCCGTTATTAAATTTTGTACCACGAAAAATTTGTTTATATATATATATATATATATATATATATATATACATTCTTATAGCATACTCGTTCTAGGACTGGTATAATCAATAAATATAACATTAGTTTACAATTTTAATGTTAGTTTATTCGTTCGCACGCTCTTAAATAGTGAAGTTTACAAAAATATGGTTTTGATCTTACAAATTTTGTTGCTCGGAATACATATTTTATAATCATGTTCAATAGTTCAGGATTCTATAAGGCACATGCAGATAATTTACGCTCAGGCTGGCGCTCCAATCCTATTAACATCGTATTACTTGATATTACTCAAGATTTTTTTTACTAATATTTTTTTTGTATTTTAATTATTGAAAACGTTCATTTAAGGCAGGTTAGAGTTCGGGTTGGCGCACGCTCGAACTGGTAAAGTTTACCAAAAATTATGTACTTATATTATTCAATGTGTTGCCAATCATATTTCAAAATTCATAATTATCAGTTAATTAATGTAAGAGTGTAGCCTGTACAACGAAATATATTACATAACTATATACATATGCAACCCCTAATTGTAAAAATTATAAACATATAGTATGCTCATATTTATGTGTTGCCTTAAATATATATTCCAAAATACATAATGTTCAATTATTTAGTTTAGGATATTATATTGCACACACACACACACACACACACACACACACACACACACACACACACACATATATATATATATATATATATATATATATATATATATTGTAAGTAACCTATGAAAATATATTTATGGCAATCAAGCTACACAGAAAAGCTCCCACGTTAAATACTGAAAATTGATACATAAAAAATGATATCCCATTATAAAATGTTCTGTAGATACATGAAATACTAAAATAATGACATCATGTATATATATATATCTAATATATAAAGTAGAGACGATTTTTCCCTTGTGCCTTCTCGGAGTATAGAAAATAACCACATGCATCACAGGCTACTAAACTAACCACGATACTACACCTATTCACTCGAGCGTGTTTTAATAAATTTTTTATTATTTTTTTCTACCTAACACTAAATATTACATTTGGCCCACCATCAACCTCTCTCCGAAAAACCAACTCCATATAGGTGGTAGCAAAACCTTTTCTCCCTAACAATTCTGTCCTGTCACTCCACTCATCGACACCGGGAACTAATACACACAGTTTAATTTACACAAAACACTGGTCAAGCTTAGCTTAATTGACCTATTTTCACATGTATTTTTACCTCGAAACCGTGGCGCTGTGGGTAGGAAGGCAGCTTTCATTATTGCCAGTTTTAGCGTTCGATCCCATTCTACTCTACCACTTTTTTTTTTTTTTTTTACAATTTATAACATTCGCCAACATGGTAGAGGGGGTGAGAAAGAACAATAGGCCGTTTTTTTTTATTCAACGTCATGCAATAGGTAGTACTTTCTCCCGTGCAGCGCCGGGCGACGGGTTCTGCTAATATATATATATATATATATATATATATATATATATATATATATATATATATATATATCTACTAGTTGACTCGTGTCCCAGCGGTTCCCGGAATATAAGGTTAACTCTAGAAATTGCATGCCCGACTTTGAACGATCCAGCACGAACACAGCCCCCACAATGATAAAAGCAGATAACCAGAATTTCCCTATGTATGTACGAAAAAAAAGAGGCTATTTGTACTTGTATAAGCGTTTCGTAGTTTCTATTCTCTTTGGTTCCCCCTAAATTTTTAGGGTGGTGTGGGGCATAATAGCTTAGTGTGGCATAATAGATCAAGTCGAAGATTTATGTTCTTCCTACTCAAATGTCTTCCTTGGTTTACCAGCTTCAGAAAGTTCTGCATTTAGACATTTCTGACTGAGTTACAAACAATCACTTATTTCTGAAGATTATGCATAATAGTTACCTTAGATTTGTATTGAAAAAGACATTGATTCAGCTCCGTGTTGGTAAAAATATGAAGTAATTTGAATATATTTGTACTAATAAGATTGCGTTTATGACATTTTTGTGCTATATTCAGAGGATATGGAATGATAGGAAGGATTGTCATGGAAAAAAAACATGTTGTTTTCATCGGAATGATTACACATTCTAAAAAATTTCAATATAAAAACGAAGTATATATTTTATTGGAATTATTTCCATTTTGATTAGAACATTGGATGTTAAAACTTAATAACAGCTATTTTGTATGTTTACTTTCCTCTAGACAAATGGACTCTTGTAGAGAAAGTCGTCAATGTAAGGGAAATAAGTGTAGGTGACTAAAGGATTGATACCATTATAAAAAATGTAAATGTCTTTTACATTACAAAAAAAGAAAAATATGCGACTATAGTTGTAGAGTAATTGTAATTGGTATCAAAGTAGTCGCAAAGACAATACTCAGAATATTGATGTTCAAGCTTATTATCTGCGTTTTTCTTTTTTGAGGTTATTTGTTGTTATTTTTATAAATGTAATGAAAAATCAAAATAAAACCATGTGCATTATTTTTGTATTATTGTTTTTGTTCTTTTTTTAATTTTGGATGCAGTAACGTATACCATATAACCTTAACCAACAAAAAAATCAAACTTCTCCATCCATTAATTTTGATTGATTATTCAAGATCAAAGGAATATAGGAGTATAGGTAGGTGTTCCAGAATGTAATGGGAGAAGCAGTGTATAGGCGATGAATATGGTGTTATGTTGTTGCTTTTGTAACTAATATTTAATGAGGAACTATTTTGAGCAAAAATCTACTAATTATCTCAAATGTAATCGAAAAAAAAACACGTTTAAATATATAAATATGCCACATGACTGGAGTCTGACCAGCTATACACTGACCGCCATAGTTTGTATTTGACAATATATGTTTTTAACCGTTTTTTCCCTTATTATTACGTAATAATACATTGATTTTACTTCAAAACGTTTCTTATGTAATAATATTTTTTAAAAAAATCAACAACATAAAACCAATTTAATCGCTTATACTCAATGTTTGGCATTATATTGTGGGACGTCTTCTTATATAATTGCCCGACAAGTGTTTTTATCTAAGGAAAGATGAACAAATAATACCGTAATTACTTGCTGAGTGAGCGAAAAACTATACGATAAAACAATTGATCCGTACAAAAATGATTGATATCGAATTTCTTTTATAGTATAACAGAATATGATGAAAATCTATCGACATCGATGGATGGAAAAGATTGCATTTTGCTTTGCGTACAAAAACAAAATGCAATTTTTTATTTCTATTGTTCATTAAATTTACAATAACCAACAACAACTGAACAAACAAAATCGATATTCTGATTATTGTCTGTTTGGATATCGATACCTTCCAAAGTTAATAGTAAAGATAATCGTTTTGGAAAGCTGCCCTGTTTTGTTGTTTTACTTTTTTTAGTCAAGTAAACCTCGACGTAAATGTAACACAGATTATCACATATATAAGGAAAAGGTTCAGGTGTTTAATAGTCAAAAATAAAATAATCAGAAGGCGTCGCCGAAAGTGTGTTACAATATTCCGTCGATTATTTAGGACGCTAAACTCGACGACACTTAGATAAAATTTGTATTTCATTAAATAAAAATCGAATAAAGCTGCACATTAATTTTACTAGATATTAAAGATAACTGGAACTTTTTTGTTAATATTAACAATGTTTATAACATATTTAAACAATTTTCAAGTGCTTTAACACTAAAAAATAAAATATAAGTAAAGCGTCAACGTATGGTGTTAACAGAAATAAACAGGCTTTATGATGTCAGTGTATTTACGAAACCAATCGATAATCGCTTGAGCATTAATCTCAAGCCGTAAGTCCGTGTGCTTTCTTATATGTTTATTTTTTCTTCTAATAATATGTTTGTTAACTAACCCCATCTTCCATTTGGCTGATTTTATAAGCTAATAAGTTCGTCTATTTCTGAGATTTGGTTTGGGAGTTTCAGGATTATAAATGCTTTTCGGGGTGCCAAATGGTCAGCTGTATAATTAACGTTAAGGTTAGTCGCAGAGTTATTTCCTTCAGTATTAATATTATTATATGTTTTGTTTTATTTATTTTTTATGGAAACGACTCCAAACAAAACATGAATCCATTTGATGTAAGGCGCTAAATAAATTACCACTTCAACGTCAAAAACTAGCGAAAGATAAATGTTAGATTTCGACCCAGAAAACAGCAAGTGTTCCCCTTTTCCAGAAACATCGTTCATAAAATGCCAGGATAAAAATACAAAATAAGGGAAGCGAGAGTTACGAAGCTGCGGGAAGTAAACCCAAGGTCTACTGAAGTTTGTTGCTAAATTGTATTCGTTAATAATGGTATGCATTGTTACGCGTTTCTGTCTGTTTTTTTTCTTAAGTTTTTATTAGTTTCTGATTGTATCTGCAAGGAATTATATATTGCCATCTGATTTATGCTTTTATGTTAGGGAATAGGGCTTTTTGGAAGTGTTTTTTATCGGGTGAAACAGATTTGGGCAATTATATCGATCAGATCTCTTTCGAAACCGTATTTTTACAGTACTGCTGGATTTAATCCTTAGTGTTTTGCGTAGGTCGTGTCTTCTGTGTTCTGTGTCGGTGACACATTTCCATCTCATACGTAAGACATAATCCTCCATCTTGCTGCTTATCCTTTTTAGATAGAAGGTATTATTTTGTATCGCAATATCCTAATTAAAATAGTTAAGTTTATTCATATATTCGGTAAGTCCTCTTACTTGAATTTATAGTCAAAGGTTCTACAATGAGCTAATATTCAGAGAGTGGTGTCTAGCTTTTGAATAATATACTGTATATTAACTCTTGTATAATCTACATTGAGCACGTTATAGGGTTTTTCTCAACTAATGTATGACACATGCTATATATGTACTTATATGTATGTGTGTTCAATAACATTAAAATAAACTGCTTAATGGTGATGATCTATATATCATTTTTGACAATGACTGAAACCGATTCTAGGCAGCAGAATGTTGTACATATACATGCGCATGTTATAATTTCAAATAAAGCTTTATAAGAAATAACTATCTAGTGTAGGCCTTATAAATACTGTATTATTATCATATATATACAGAGAGGGAAAAGTAGAGATGTAGCGAGATAGGTGTATGTCTTTTTGTCGGGTAGTATACATTCTGGTAGTAGTTTATTGAAGGAGTAGTAAATATGATGCTCATGTTACAACGAGCTACTCGCAAGTAATATTGTTGCTGACCTTGTCACTAGGATATTACCAGGCTCTCTTTCAGCAAAGTATACATTTCGAATTTAATCTCTGAGAGCACAAGACAAAGGTTTCTGCTGCAAACATTCAAACTAACATTACAGATATATTCGATCTCTCAGAACCATGGTCAATACCATAGACAGTAGCCGATGGTGTAAATAACCCGTGCAAATACTAAAATATGAGAATCGATAAAAATAATTCAATTCTATCTAGCAGAACTAATAGTACATTTAGTGCATATACGACAGTAAAAATGATATCTGATATGAAATGTGATAGGACATAATTGGTGGAGGTACTGCTTAGGAGTGACAAACATTCACTGTAATACGCTATCTCCAAGATTTTAGTATTTACATTTTCGGATAACTCATATGAATGTATGATTCCCCCTTTGCATATCAGTCTATATATCTACATCTCTATCTATCTATCCCTATCACTCTCTCTTACTCTCTCTTTATCTCTCTCTGTCTCTCTAGGAAATTAAATAAACACGATTATAGTCTACGTCAATCAACCAGCGTTTCGATGTCCTCACATCTCTTGTTAGACTGAAGAAAAATAAAATAGTTAATATATTTCCACTTGATTTATTAAGTTTATATATATATATATATATATAAACATACATATAAATATATATATATACATATATATAAATTTATATACATATCTGAATATATATATATAAATAAATTTATATGTTTATAAATTTATTTATATATATATGCATATATATATACATTTATTTATATATACATACATATATGTATATATATACATTTTTATATATATATATATATATATATATGTATATATAATTATACATTTCGAAACACATCCGCACACACCCGCAAACTCATACAGGCACAAAAACGCTAAAGAATAATACATTTCCTCAAATGAAACAACACTATTTCAAATCGAAAGACATTTCGTCAAATAGATTTACACATCTGATGAGAGCGGACCACCGCTTGAAAGGCGTTATATAGAATTATAAAATGTTAAAATAACATAATAATAAATAAATGTGTAAAAATTTGGTAGCCTTACTCTATTACATATATATATATATATACATATATATATATATATATATATATATATATATATATATATATATATATATATATATATATATATATATATATATATATATATATATATATATATATATATATTATTGTATTAATGTTTCATATATAAGTGTATATTATACGATAAATATAAGAATATACCTTACAGGACGGGTAAAAATAATTTTCAAATCAGATCAGTCGTGCACTATTTACGTCCCTTTGCACATAATAAAATCAAGAAAAAAATGAGACTAAACATCAAGACTAAAATGTCTATTCCAATTTTAATCATTACTTAATTTTTATTCTAGACAATGTCTGAAGCTCAAGACTCAAGCTTAAGGGGGCTTTAAAAACATTGAAATTCAGTGTTTTTTTTTTAAATCCGGGGCTAATGATTAAAAATCTAATTCAATGCAACACTGAACTATTTTAAATCATCAAATAGGAGTATTTTCACATATTATGCCCCCCCTAAAACATTTAAAATATTTCGAAGTTGTTAACATTTGGGATATATTTATTAATTGATATCCAATATTAATTGTTCAAATTTTAAAGAAGTACAGATATTTGAATTTTACCGAAGGACTGTCACCCCTTGTTACCCCATGTCGTAAAAAGTAAATTAAACCAAATATGGCTCACATTACGAATCCTTATGTTCAGTAGCTATGTTACAAATATAATACTGATCGATTAATGATTTTACGACTGAATCATGTACATAGAAATATACAAACATATACATATACCTAACATTTTATAAATAAACATTAACTATTAAATAGTGTAATCTTACCGGATTGTTCGATGTTAGACTCTTTCCTGAATATCAATATTTCATTTTAAATAGACACTTTTCTTTTTCTTCATCGTTTTCACATGTTTTTTTTAGAGAAGTAAACTAATACTGCGACTTATTTACTCGCTAAAATAAGTTCTCCTGTTTGGATACAAAACCAATTTACATTAACCGTCGGTAGCAAATGACAAAATCAATAGTAATTACTAATAATTGGGCATAATTGTATTTTGTGTTTAAATAATAAATAATAAATAATTACTATTTACATAACATATTATTTTCGCTACAGAAACACGCTTGCAAAATTATGTGAATCTATGGAATACCTCCAAATTGACGACATTAAAATGTTACGTCACGTGCTGTCATCAAAAATGTACATGTTATGTTAGCATACTTAATTTACAAATAGCGTTCCTTGTTTGAAACATTATTTACTTCGTGAGCATTCATAATTAACACCAGGGTTTCTTGTCATTTGATTAGAGCTTTATTTCAGACACTTTTTATTTTACTTTTAAGGTAATGCGTGCTTTGTGGCGTTATAGACGATTCATACATAACTATTTCACGCGGGATTTTCGTTCGACCACACCGAAACACCTTATCTCAATTCATATAAAATTTCCCGGAAGATTTGACGTAACTGTTTCTATTGACTATGACTTACTCTCCTGCCTACTAAATTCGCTACGCACACCACTTTATATACATAGGCACGGTAACTCGGTGTCGCCCGGGTGACTTGTGGTCATTACGCGTTTCGGTTGGTTGCGAGCTAACTTAGCTCACCCCTCAGCCAGTGGCAACCCACGTCAATCACCCTAGCCTCGGTTTTGTTTTAACTAATATTATCCCATGCATCTAATTCGTATCGGTCGATATTTATGTAACTCATGATATCTCTAACCCAAACTGACATTATTTCGGGTCACACTTGGCATTCCGTTCTCGGCGTTTTTTTGTCCAACCCGTAAACAAAACAATACAATTATTTGGTTTGATTCTTTTTCAACTTGTCTGGACTAATAAGTTTCTATTCTTTCGGTACACTCTTCCAAATGTATACTAGCACCTTTAATCACGCTAAATCTTGTATTGGACCCCTGCAATTTATCAGATAACAGCAATACTTATACAGCTCTTTATCTTAAAAAATTGATCATTATCTAGATACCATGGAAGTGTACATGCTTTTGTATATAATATAGTGTACATGCTATTGTATATAATAAAGTTAATTTGAATGCATCAGCATGTTTTTTTGAAACGGCTTGATTTAGTTGTTGGCATTGGTTGTATCGACCAAATAAATGGCAATTAAGTCCGAGATTAAGGAATTCCTTTTGCTGTTCGGTGAGTTCTAGGTCGGATAGGTTAATGTAGTTCTATGTTTTATTCGGAAGTAAGATGGCGCCTTTGTAGAGAGAGTTAAGTTTTTTTATAGTTATTTTGTGTATATATTAAGAGTTATTATTTCTTTCAGTGAGACGTTGCTGGATTACATCTCTCCGGAACAAGCTCTATTTGCCAACACAAAAAAGACATGACTGCTCCCTTCTCAATATAGACACGCATTAGTTAACAATACTAAAATAATACACCACGATACCAACACCAAAGGATTAAAAATTACTGAAGCCCTCTTCATAAAAACTGAATATCCAACAATCAATAACGTGGTTGTTAGGTTGAGACAAGACTAACACCGCGTGAAGATGATTTGACGAATCACATCGAAAGTACTCCCGAAAAAGGAAAGAAAATGGTACAAGAAACCCACGGAACTTACAGACAGCAATTTGACTGAAACACTAAAGTGACCATTCGAAAAATTCTTAAAGATAAGTCTTATCAAGCAAAAACACATCGTGTCTCTTAATAATGTCTGCATATATATATATATATATATATATATATATATATATATATATGATAAGTCAATGAAAATAATTAGACCTGCAAAGGGAAGCAAATCATAATCTTCGGTTGTTCAAAACAAGGACGTTTAGTGAATAACAATATATATTTTTCTTCTGTTTCATTCCTTAAGTCAGGCTTTTCAAAGATTAAAATCTTATCATCAGAGGAAGTTAATGATGGATAAGTTGACAGATAAAGACAGTCAATATGTGAAATTTTTAAAAGTGTTAAAGTTCAAACGGGTATTTTCCAGTGTATAGGAGTGTCACAAAAATGGAAATCCAAGTAGTAAGGGGTTCAGATGTATTATAAATCCAAAAGAATCCGTGTACAGATCCAGCGACGATGATTCCACCCAAGTCTGTAGTCTTTTTTTGTTTTCGTATTCGAAATGAATGATTACCTCAGTTTACCACATCTTCTAATATTTCTTTCCTTAAGGAAGGAAATATTAGAAGGTGTGGTAAACATATATATATATATATATATATATATATATATATATATATATATATATATATATATATAGAAGTCACGTAGGGATTATGAACTTCCATAATGGAAGTTGTTCTATAGAATCGACCGCATTCGAATTTCGCATACCTAGGTCGGTAGGCTGCGTCGTTATATTGTTTGCGTCTGCTATTTCTCGGTAGTGTATAAATGTTTGATTTAAAACTATCACAAATTACTTTAAAATGCAACATAAAAAATGGTTTTCTGAAAAACTAACAGAAACATTTGCATAGACGTTCTGCAGTTATTGTCAGTTATAACAGATTTCTAGTTTGGCGTGAGAATTGTGCGTGCATACGTAGTGGTCAATAACACGTTAAAATTAGTGTGAATAAAAATGATAGAAAGTGTCTAGCATCATTGGTAAAATAATGAGTTGATCATTATAGTAACAATATATAGCCCTCTTCAGAAATTGTGTGTATAAACACACGATTTCTGAAGTATTTAGTGACATCGAATGGACGTTTTTCATTTTCCTCCATTCTACTGCTTCCGGCTCTACACGCGTGTTCTGCTCAGCTGTCTGCCACCATTTCGTCTGATGATTCTTTTCACTGGTATTTCATTGTATACATCAATTGTAATAAACCGCAATTAGGCAAATGTTGTGTTTTACGATTTATATTTTCTACGTGTGTTACTTGAACGTATTAGAATTTAAATAACTTGATTATTATATCTGTTACAAAGATAAACTTTTGAAAACATGCTATATAGTTTAAATAGTGTCAATTGTTATGTCAATTTGAATTGAACACAATTTAAAGTGGTATTAATTTTCATTCGTTCTTCTAATTTAAAACATTGTATGTCCTTACTGATATTGAATATAACTATTTAAATGGTGTTCCTGTTACAATGTAACACATCTTGTTATTTTATTCAATCTTCCGAACGTCACGTAGACAGGGAGAGCGAGCGATACATAGTGTTACATGTACTGCTACAATCTAAATAGATTTTCCTTCATTTGTTACTAACGGGTTCTATGTGAAAAATACACTTGCTAATCTCAGTTGATAACACAATCATATCGCCCGTTCCCTTGCGGCCCGCCTTTACAAATATCCGAGGACTGTAAGACTAACCGTGTTGACGTGGAATCTTTCCTATGTAATCTCCCCAGATATCTGACTTGCAGCAAAATCACATCACTTAACTAGATTAGTCCCTAAATGTAGGAAGGTTTTCTACTCTGATAGCTTATTTTCTCGGGCCGTTTGCTTTCAAATTCTCTTACAACCCCGTGTTTCCCTGACAATACAAAGATGTAGTAATTTAAATGTAATGTGAACAAACATATCGTTGGGGTTTTTCCCGTTTAATAGAGAGACGAAATCTCAGTTCTCTATGTAGGAACAACTAATGTGTAAAATGTGATTGACACGAAACGTTTTAGTTGATATTTGCTGACTTAACTTTTGATGTTTGTTTTTGGTAAGTGGTTCCCTTGGTGGTGGTCTTTGTTGAAAAGGTATTTTAAATACCTCAGAATAAACAAGCTATATTTCGCTCAAATGCGCTGAATTACGCGCCAAGCACATACATGCTTGTCAAATCAAGCATGGTAAGTTTTAGACACAGAAACGTGTCTTAACGGCAAAAATGCCGCAGCCAAGGAAGAACGATGTGGCTGGGCTGACGATTGCTGGAAAAGAAAGCCTTACTTTCAAAATGGTGGCTAAGGGCAATCCTGCAATGGTAGAGAAAGGGGACCTGTGATTGGTTAGTTTTCATCCAATCACAGGGCACAGAGAAAACTACTGCTAGATAGTAATTTCCTATAATAATCCTGCAGAATTCATCAATCAAGTTGCTTCCTATAAATATGGCGTTTATTGCAGTAGACACTTACGCTTTAGTTGCAATATTCCTTGTTTGGAGTTAGCAAAAGTTTTTAAAAAGACATAATATGTTTATAAAACTTTAATTTAATTGTCTAAATATTACACAATAAATTAATATTTATAAATACAACATATTAGAAATTCTACAATGCTAAAATTTTGGGTGATTTAGGCGAAAAATGGAATGAGAAATATGCTTTTCCGAGATGTTATTAAAAATAAAGTATTACATTACGCCATGGAGTGAACAGATAAGATGCAACGGTCTTAATGAAATAACCAGGGCAAACGAACCTCCGTACCGGAACATAAAATAGGTATGTTAAAAAGTATACTCTGAAAGGTTCCCACCCACAAATCAAAAATAGCATATTAAACAATTTTCAACTTTCAAGTACAAAAATAATCATCATCTTTGAATTTTTTTACAACTATATTTAAGTTTATTTTCGTAACAAACAAGCTGTATTGTTTACAAAAAAAAAGAAAATAATTGGTTCATAGTTTTCCCATGATGGTTCTGTTTCCTAATACGAGACCTTGACAAATGTAAGTAACAGAAGCACCTCTTCTCCCGGGGTTCATTTTCAAGAAGCGTTGTTCTCTAGCTCAATCTACGGGTGATTAATTTGCTAAATAAATCACATTTCGCCCTTTGTTATTTTCACAAACAAAACAATTATAATAAATACATCTAGTAATATTATTCACTTTTTCAAAAATCGCCAGCACCCAATTAATACTGTTTCATTTTTAAACAGGTCTTCACTAACTTGCTTCTAATAGCTTTTGTTTGAAACTGTACTAGACTATCGTCACGTGACATATTACTTCCGTTTCTCGACTTCCGCTAACGATATTCCCACACATTCCAAATTTGCACTATAACATCTATGAAAATCAATATCCTAGCTATTTTGTTCCAAATGTCATTTAATATATAACACGCACATCAGAATGTGCATCGACTCACACGCACAGACATAAGAAAATAGTTGCGCCTAAATATCGCCTACAAATACACGATTGTAATAGATTTCTGTATTCCCAGTTATTTTAATAGTCGTCCTTTTAAACAATTGTTATTCCATTTTCTACCGCATGTATAATGTCATCAAACACACTGACAGACATGAACTGTACGATGCAAACCTTAACATTCATTCACAAATTATCTCAATAAAAACTATTTTACAATGTCTATAAATGTTCAAGAAAGAACGAAGCGTTTCTGAATATGACATACTATAAATGAATGTTTAATTACGTGCTATTCAATTTGTCGCGACTATTTTTCTCCTGCTTTCTAAGTCTGGGTTTTAACAAAACATCTAAAAGTAGAAAGTGAATACAAACAATTTATAAACGTCTCTTTTATTCTCTTCCTCCATATCCTTTAATAAACTAATAATTGTAATTGGTTGAAATGAACCATGTTTACACAAAAAAACGTCTAAGAATAATTCACATTTTGATAAACAAGAAAAGGTTAGTATATCGGTCTAACAGCATTAGCTTGTAGAGAAAGGCGCCCACTAGCGGGTAGGGGAATGGAAATGAAGTAGAAATTCATGGCGTTTTATCTTTTATCTATTTTCTCTTATTTATTTAAATGTTCCTTTCTCCTTTCTATCCCCGACTGCCGAAACTATTTTATTGTCTTGTCATAAATACACTTCTACTATCCAACATTCCACAAACTACCTTATCACCTACCATTATATTATATTAATTATAACTTCGTTTTTGCTCTACTTACCCACTCATCACCAAAACAATGCGATTTCCCAATTATATTTTATCACCCACTCAAAGTCCAGTCTACCGCCAAACATACGCTATCAAATATGTACAGTTTTTATTATTTTAATTACCCCGATTTTGACCGCTTTTATCTCATTACCTGAAATTATATCTGCTCTGAAGGTGCTCAATAAAAATGGAATTTTTGTAAACGTTTCATAAATAAAACGAAATACTGAAAGTAAATATGTTAGATAATGGCTTGTGAGAGTTGGCCGCATCTATTTGAGACGGGGTTGACTTACGTGAATTGTAGCGAAATCATCCCGTTCAGTTCGGTTCGATGTGTCCCCACGGATCACGCTGACAAATGATCTAACATTAAGGTTAAGGGTTCAGATTGCACCTGTGCGATCACGAGGTTTGATGACGTCAGAGTTCCCGCCGTGGGTAAAGTGAAATCGAGATTGAATGAGAGTCTGACTAGGAAGCGACGAGACTAGACCGGCAATCATGTAGCTGTTACGATAAAGATTCGGAATGACAAAAATATAAGAGCCAGTAGTGAATCTTTCACCCTCCTCCCTCTCTCAAATAATTACGAAATAACTAGTGAATTTAGCTAGCGTAAACTCTCTCTCCATCACAGCGAACTCGTTCAAGTCGGCTAATTAAAATAGTCAAATAAAAGCGGCTCTTTAAAACAGAAAAATACTATGTTGTACACGTTAAGAAGTTGATTTCAGAGCGCGGATAACAACTTCTTCTGTTAGCAAACGATCAGATCGCGTACTGGTCGGGGCAAGTAGAATTCATCCGGACGACGCTGAGAAACCTTGCTTAGATATATAAACTGCAACGGAGCGCAAACTTATTACATTGAAAGTTGAAGATTTACAGACTGTGTCCGGAAAAAAACAGAATTATTACCACCTAACCTACGAAAGACGTTGATCTTTTATGAATGCTAATTCTAAATATATATATATATATATATATATATATATATATATATATATATATATACCTATATTTATTTTAAATTAAGAATATGTGTTGTGTTGTCAATACCATGAATTGCATGTTTCGTTTAGTGTATGTGATTTTTTTTTATATGTACTTCTCATCCCTCAGTTGATGGACCGTTTCCAAAAACAGTACCATTTGATCAACAAATAAAACGTAGGGGAGATGCGGCCTAGTCGACGAAGACGCTTCGACCACACCATTCTTCTTCAAAAGTAAGCGACGCCACATCAACCAACGTCGGAGGTATTAGCACGAGTCACAAGTGGAAGTGTACAAATGTGAGAGTGAAATTACTTGGTTTTTGCGATGGGGGGAGCATCACATTTAAAACATTGACTGAATAATTAGTAACTCTTTGTCTATATATAACTATACTTTCATGTATATACACATATAATATTATTTAGGTGATATGATATATTGTGTATGTATTTAAATTATTTACGTCAACAGTGTTAAATACGTGAGTAGAGCTTATTAGTTGTGCTACACATATAGAACTATATTGCCCCACTCGACGACCATCGACCCCAACTTTGTATTTCCGTGGCCTTCTTCTTCGTCTTCATCGTCTTAGCCGAGTCGTCTATCCACTGACGAATCGTCGAGGGCACAGCACTGGTCCACAAGTTAAAAAAAAAACACAACTCTCGATAAATAACACGAACACATATACGTTGTTTAAACTTAGTTTGAACTATGAGTGTGTATGACACCGTCGTGGACTGTCGAGACTCCTATTTTCGTGTCTTAACCTGTCAGCTCATCTCGTCGTTTTCCCAGTCCGATTCGCTCTCTTGGAAGGTTTGATCCTAACTGTTCGTCTTCTCTCCGAAACCTAAACTCGTCAACTTTTGCCATAAACTTTACTGTCGTCAACTGTCGTAAAACTAACCTACTATACTGTAGTCAGGTGTCGTAAAACACTGTCACTCCTAAAATGTCGTGTTCAGTTTCTTTTCTTAGTGACCTGCCCTGAACAATGGAAATTGACCACCCCGCATTGTCTTTTGTCTCTTTCGATGAGGCACTTCCTATACTCGCACCCTTCATTGTATCACACATATAGCCGTCTATATTTCATCCGCACAGTCTAAATGCACAACATTTCGTATTAATGTTGTTTATATGTCTATGTAGTTTTTAGTCAAGCTAACTAACCTACAAGATTCGTCGTTATTTCTTTTTCACATCGCCCGATTTCTACGAGTTTTTCAAACAATGGCGGACATTTACATGGACCCAATTTCTTTTCTTTTCTTTTGGTGTGACGCATCTCTTTTGTAAGTGTGTTAAATTCACAGGTGACTTTATTTTAGCACGTGTTGTATTGGAATAATTTCTAATCTATTAATTGTGTTATTCTCTGCTACTTTAGATGTTGTTTTATTTGTTTATTTTATTTATTTTATTTATTTTATTTATTTTATTTATTTATTTATTTATTTGTTTGTTACGTATATAGTTATCTATATGTGAAGTTCATTTTATGTCTAAAGTTAGTTGGTATATATATATATATATATATATATATATATATACATATATATATATATATATATATAGTTTACAACAAACAGGGAAAGTTTCCACTGTAGACATAAGGGGCTACTGAATTAAATGTTACCATCCCTTTATGACCCCATACTACTACAGACTATTGGTCACTTTCTAAGGATTCAGTTATTGCTTCGGATATGTGCGCATCCGTTTTATCAACATGACGAGAGTAGAGGGTTGTGTCGTCAGAAAATATACCAGACACTATGTCATAAGTTAGGTCGTTTAAAAAATAAGGGACTATAAAGGTCGACGGATCAATCCGTGGGGTAAACCAGCGTTTATGTCATGTTTGGATAAACGGCCATCAAGGACAAGCTGGATCTTTCTTTTTGATGGGAAGGATCTAATTATATTACATATTCGTCAAGTAATACCATATGTATTAATTTTTATGACAAAACCTTTATGCCAGACCTTGTCAAAGTTATAGGATATATCAAGCGCTTTCGCCTTAGCTTCACATGCCTTGTTAAGTGTATTGTATATGCGTTCAGAGATGACAATTAGGATATTCGCAGTAAACCGTGCTTGTCTAAATCCATACTGATGATAAGAATGAAGTTTAGGATTAACGAGGTGCCGGTTATATGTATATTGATTAAAGATTCAATAATTTTTGCGAAAAGCGGGTGAAGACTCATGAGGTAATACGTCTAAGGGTAACTCCATCCCCTGAATTTATGAAGACTGCTACTACGGAAGCAAGATTAGGCAAGGCATTTGTTGTAGAGTATAGGGAAGACAGAAGCCAATTCAGGCGAGGCTTTTCTTTATTGCTATTCCTGGTATAATATCAGACCCGCGTGCTTTGGAGGTGACAAGGTTTTTTATGATGTCCCGGACATGGGATGGTGTGATTGTCAGATCACCAAGCATAGCTTCAGTCCGCAATGGGAGATTTTTGAGTGAGTGGTTTGTGCAGTCCAAATTAGAGTTTGAGGAGAAACGCTGGGCAAGTAGTTCAGCCTTATCAGTTGCCGTGCGAACGACATTATTGTGGTTTGATAACGGGGGAGTTGCTAGTTTTCAATTGTTAACCACACTATGTAGGATTTTCCAGAAATCACGCGTACTTAGTTTATATGACGGATTATATATATATATATATATATATATAATCCGTCATATAAACTAAGTACGCGTATATATATATATATATATATATATATATATATATATATATATATATATATATGTTGGAAGGTTACGTATCGCAAAGGTAAGTTGTAAATACTCTGTCTTTTCTCTGTCTAATCTTATTGTAAGAAAACCTTTATCGCTTAGTCACAATCAGGAACAGTTCTACTGTCAAATAACAGTATTTGGGCCTATTTATATGGGTTCCCTGCAATGTTATTTCACTTAGTGGTAAGGATTTACATAACCGATCTGACAGAGTTAGTTTCCTTGTCTCTATAGAACCGCTTTTCATACTTCCTCACTAAATGCTTAGCTTGACTCAATACAATAGAGAGAGAGAGAGAAAGAAAGAGAGAGAGAGAGGGAGAGAGAGAAATAATGAACACAATTATCATTACAATTATAAGAAGAAGAAGAAAAATGGAGATGGTTGGACTGGATTTTAAAAATAATTTCACAATGAGAGAATTCAGAATTTCATAGATTAATATATTACAATTATTTAAATTGCATACTTGTGCAATAGTGTGAACATAGATATATGCTTGCGGTCACTGTGCTGATAGTAATCGTCTCGCCACGTTGTGCCGACCCAAAGGTTGTTGTTGTATCTCACTTAGTTCTGCGACAAATAACCTCATGACAAGTAAAAACGTGAGTCTATTTATGAACAAGTAACACATTTATTTGTTGGACGTTATACAAGATACTCGTGTTACGAAGTTGAATGGCAGACTTGAAAATGTGATTTCCCTATGCCAGCGAAATAAACATAAGTATCACACAGTCCTTTAGTTTAGAATACCAATGAGTCTGTTCGGTCTGGCGGACACACCAACTTCAACTCCTTGCCAGCTCTTTCCAGAAAACACCTTCTCATCATGCATAGTAAACCAGTTCTCCCCTCCCACCACTTTCTTTCTCACTGAGTATTTCGCACTGGTCAATAATCATGGACCACGCAGGCACTAGCATCTTGAGATATCCATGGAGATACATTTCAGACAGACGATTATCATGGCGACAATCCGTCAAAATCTTAATATGAGTCCTCGGATGTTACGAAGTACTCACTATACTTCAAAGAGAAATAAAATGCTGGGGGGGGGGGCAAAATAAAACCAAATGCATTTTAACTTTCTTTTGCGCCCCCATTCTCTCCTTTATCCGAGAATCTGACACTTGCAACGCTCCCCATTCATATATATCACTAAAATAGCAGCTAACTGCATCTTTACAATAGAATACTTCTAAGGTGAACTCACTGAATAAGGGTAGATAATTCACAGTCCTTTAAATATTTAATTATGTTAAATATTTATTTTCTCAAATAATTGCAGTGTCATGAACTCAAAAAATTCGAATAAATTTAAAGCATGTTTCAAACGAAAAGGATAAGTATGATAAATTAAAGAAAATATTTAAAAACATTAATGCACCTTAATTTTAAGTGTATGCTTGAATAAAATAAGTCTTTCAGTAGAACGCATTACAAAAGCCAAACTAATGCCAATAAACAATCTGAAATTCAATGGCATTACTATCTGTAAAAATAAATAAATAATGTTTTGAAACTTACAATTAATGAATTATCAGTTTCTATAAGAATATTTCATGTAAACACACATGGATTGAAAGAGATAACAAGAGTAGTTAAACCAGTTACATTTTAAAATCCAATTCATGAAATGTACACGGTTACTTCCCCTCATATTTCGAACAAAACAAAACGTTAATTGTGTTTTCAAATTAATTTCACTCGTATTTCCCTCGCGTTAAATCATAATTTTTATTTATCTGATAAAATTATTCTTAATTCCAATCTAGAACATGCCAAAGTTCACTCACGAATAACAATAAATTTAGACATCTGCCCATCAAAAGTTATTACGCCGGGAATAAATGCAAACGAAATATTATTTGTCCTGATAAACTTTTATACAAAAACGGTTGTTAACATTAGAATTCTCGACCGGTACATTCTTTTAACACGGTTACAGAATAGTGTTACTTCTGTACAATTTATTAATTCACAAAATATTCGTATTAGATTTTAATCACGAGTACTTATTTATGTCTCGCGTATAGACTACATATGAGAAAATATAAAGAATAAGGGATGCGGAGGGAGAATAACGTACGAGTCTTTTGAATGCAGAACTGTATTCAGTAGATTAAAGTAAGTATGATATAGAGAACACATAACATTAGTTATTAAACATGTTGATTCGCTTCATCATATGAAGTTCTACTGATATATTTTGAAGTATTAAAATGAATACTGAAAACAACACTATATTTAAATTTGACGATTTCGTAATTAACAGAAAATATTTTTTTTAAATAATAGACAATATATAAAGACAATAGACACACAAAATAATTGTAAATGTAATGGAAACTATAAAAGAGAATAGAGCAACAAAATAATGGTAAATAAATAGAGAGAATGGATCAACAAAATAATGGAAAATGTATATAGAGAATGGAGCAACAAAATAATAGAAAATATGGAGAGAGAATGGAGTAACAAAATAATTGTAAATATATGGAGAGAATGGAGCAACAAAATAATGGAAACGATATAAAGAGAATAGAGCAACAAAATAATGGTAAATTAACAGGGAGAATGGATCAACAAAATAATGGAAAATATATAGAGAGAATAGAGCAATAAAATAATGGAAAATATATAAAGAGAATGGAGCAACAAAATAATGAAAAATAAATAGAGAGAATAGAGCAACAAAATAATAGAAAGTATATAGAGAGAATGGAGCAACAAAATAATAGAAAGTATATAGAGAGAATGGAGCAACAAAATAATAGAAAGTATATAGAGAGAATGGAGCAACAAAATAATTGTAAATATATGGAGACGATGGAGCAACAAAATAATGGAAACTATATAAAGAGAATAGAGCAACCAAACTTGGTAAATTAATAGGGAGAATGGATCAACAAAATAATGGAAATATATAAAGAGAATGGAGCAACAAAAAATTGGAAATATGGAAGGAGAATGGAGGAACAAATAATGGAAAATATATAAAGAGCAACAAAATTATTGAAAGATATAGACAAAATGGAGCAACAAAATAATTGAAAATATAGAAAGAGCAGGGAGCAACAAAATAATGGAAAATGGAAACATAATAGCATCATGTTTTTTTTATATAAAACCGTGTAGTCTCATGTTTTTAGATGTATCATCAGTGTGGTTTAATATGTGTTGCGGGGAATCTTGTTTCTCCTAAGATATCAATTGAAGAATGTAATTAAAAAAATGATTGGACTTTCAAAGAGGTTAAATTGTTTATTCTAGTACGGATTGTGCTTGTGTCACGCAAATAGCTAAATGTTTTGTGCATCACAAAAATTCTGTTTAAAATTTATAAAAACCTTTGAGAGAGAGTAAAAACTTCGTCGAAACAAGTATTCGGACAGCGAACGCCTACGTAAATACTTAAAGAGGATCGCAGAAGTACAGCTCCCAAGAATTTCGACAAAGCTGTATGAAAACCTATAGTTCTCAGTTTCCACGAAAACATTTTGCCGTTAGCTGTACAAAACCAGATTGCACTGAGTAGAGAGTATGAAGTAGAAAAAACTATTACTTTCAATAATAAACGTTGCAAAGCGTTTAGAGTGGAGCAAACACAATACGAATTATACTATAGAGCAGTGAAATAGTGTTATTTACCCTGGCGATTTACTTTTTATACAATTTTCGACCACTGGTCTGTTATACAGGTGTGGACAGTCCAAATATAGTTAGATATAAATGCCCTTCTTCCAAATATAAAACATGAAAGAAAATATGTGATAGTCTGTGGAGGTGGCTATATCTGAAAAAATCCGCGAATAAGATGTATATCTCAGGATGATTTGATTAAGCATTGTATTTTATCAAATAAAATCTATGATTGCGGAAAAGTTCCCTCGTCTTTCAGCATGATAATGGGCCAGTATGCACAAATAAAGCGGAATTGCATGAGACACATTCTAATGAACTTGAATATCGTATCAAGCCATCACAGTTTTAAGCTCTAAATATTACTTATGATGTATGTTGCATTTTAGAAAAAAAACAAGTAAGGATTCAATATCCCCTATGATTATCGCTACAAGAAATATAAACTGTTTTTACTGAATAATTTAAACATATATCATTTGGTACAATTCAATCTTTGTACGAGTCCATATTTACTGTCAGGCAAGGTGATATTACTGCCAAAGGCGATTTTACCCTCAAATTCAAATAAGTTTGACATATGAAAGTGATTCTATTATTTTGTCAAAGCCAGTTATATGCATTAGTCGATGTATATATATATATATATATATATATATATATATATATATATATATATATATATATATATATTAAATTAAAGATAAACGAGGTATCGTTTAATAATAATCTATCGTGATAATATAAAGCTTAATATATTGAATATAGCAATAAATTCAAGAGATGAAACATGAGAATAAAAGGATTGTATAGACACAATATTTATTAAAACATCAGAAGTTAAAAGCAAGGAGTTTTATATCGTTAATCCATGGATTTTCATGATGAAAAGAGTTTGTCTTTTAAAATCCATGGATTAAGGATATGAAATTCTTTTCCTTGAACTACTGATGTTTTAATAACTATTATATCTATACAAGTTCTTATTCCCATCTTTCATATATATATATATATATATATATATATATATATATATATATATATATATAATATTTATAAATAGATATTAAATTATTTATACCTACAGACGCTAGTGTTTCAAGCTTATTTCTCTCATCACTGCACGAAAGTAACAATTTCAGACGGGAGGCGCGAACCCGGTTCACAGAGTCAGCCTAGAATCTGCAAGAAGTCACCATATCCACTCGGCCAACGGAAACCGTTACGTAATTAAGGGAAATTAAGGTCTATATTATCTAGAAGTGGCCACAGATAGAAGACTAGTCGAGAGTGTTCGACGAACGTATTCGGAACTTTGCATTAGAGCTTTTTGACAGTCTATTTTTAATATCCCCGAGAGTGCGCAACTTTAATTTCTTAAAGAGGCTTAGTATAATATATATATATATATATATATATATATATATATATATATATATATATATATATATATATATATATATATATATATATATATATATATATATATGACTTCATATGTATCTGTCTAGCTACACCAGAGAAATATACCGTCAATGATTGCCAACGTCCCGTTCTCATTTTGTCCTTTGTCATTGGAATGCCATTCGGCGTTGCAGCCAAACAAAGCAACTCGTTAATAACACGTAAAAGCTGTTAAGATATTTGCCAAATATTTAGATTCGTATGTTCACTATAGAGAAAAAACTAAAGACGCCGATATTTTCGTAACCTCCGGTTAACAGCATAGACTGTATGTCTGGAGATATACACGATAAAGATGTGTTAACACAAATAATTATGAATATAAATTATATTACATAAAACATAACTCTGATTGTATTACGTAATTTTAATAGCGATGCTTATAATTGAATTGGTTTTTATCTATATTTATACTTGCAAAATATGAGTATATGAGTGTGAAAGCATATAATTCTTTAAAACATTTCAAAAGTTAATAGTCTTATATATTTGATCGTGCAAATACGATACTAATCATAAAAGTGATGCGATTTTCACGCTTAACAAAATACTCGTCGCATTGGTGGGAAACTAACAGCAAAAAAAGAAAAGGTCATCCTATATATATATATATATATATGGTATTAGTATACTAACATAAATCGTATCCAATAAACTGAGTTTTTAACCTCATAACTGAATATTTTTAAGTGCTATCATAATATAAGTTCCGCCTGACGTGTTGTTGGCGTAAGATTCTTAAACTGATCATCATAGTTCGAAATAATTTGCCGTTCTCGTTCCTGATCACAAAGCAGCTGTTTATGTATGACTCTATTTCTCTCTTTCCTCATCTCTCTCTTTTTTTCTCTCTCTTTATATATATATATATATATATATATATATATATATATATATGTGTGTGTGTGTGTGTGTGTGTCTAGTTGTTTATTATAGTTTTTAAATAAAAACATTTAGAACATATTTATTTATATTAGTCCCAGAATTAAACCTCAACAACAGTTGAAATCTACGATCATTTCTGAGGCGTAATGACTTTTATTAATGCAAGTATCTTCATCAGCAGATATTCTAGATCCCAGAAGTTAAAAGTCGAACCAGAACATTGAGCTGCTTTTATATAAGTGCAGTATTTCCGGATATATAATGGTCAAAATGGCAAAATATTCAAGTAATCTTTAATGATTGACCATCCTTACTTTTTGATGATTTAGATTTGGCCTTCCGAATTCTTGCAGTGTGTATTATTTTACTACATGTGCAGTATAAATGTTCTCTTGCATATGTCTATTCCTGCTGATACACTTCCACCAATGCCGTATATACACACGAATATTTATGTTAATACAGTTAAACCTAATTTTCTGAAATAAGTATAGTCGATGTTTTTTTATTGTTTCATCTCGAATTTCGTCAAATTTAAGCTTACTTAGGTCGCTCAGGTTCGTGTGATATTTCAACCATTATAAGTTATTATTACTAAACTATCCGACCTATGGAAAAATAAAAGTTGGAATATTTGATACAGCTTTTTGCGTCAGGTTAGCGGAAATACGTGCTCTTTTAAAAACGTATCTACTAACACACATACGCAACGTAATTATTATTGACATTGAATTTAAGTGAGAATGTTGTTCTTCATGTTCTTGTGGTTGTGTTTTATGACATGCAAACTTTCGAAATTGTACGAAATACTATCGGTATTTGTATTCAGAGATAAAATATGTAGTTGAGTTACGTCTAGTGTTGCGTCTTAATTAGCATACCGATTAGAGTGTATGCGAATTGACCGCGAGACCGGGGCCACATTCTAAGACAATGAAAATAGTACTTCATATCCCCTTTCTAAACATATAGCATTATAGGGTAATGCTTAAATAGTAAACAAGGAAAAGAAGTAGAGACCATGTATTGCAGTGTAGTAGTCAATGAAGAAACATTTACTATTAGTAGAGAAGAAAATTGCGGGTGGTGTTACTACTCTAATAGAATTGTGCAAGTCTGCGAGACTTCATTGAAAAAGTAAAACAGATTGTCCACTTTGTAACAGAAACACATATGTGAAAACACGTTTGACACAGTGTCGACATCTAATTGATAGGATCCAATTAGTCCTCAACATAATAGTACTACTGAGATGTCAAGATACGCGTTTCCTGTTAAAACTGGAACAAGATTGGAAGCTGGCATGAAAAATATTGCTGAAGAATGTCAACGAATAATAATAATAATAATAATAATAATAATAATAATAATAATAATAATAATAATAATAGTAATAATAATAATAATAATAATAATAATAACTGAGTAAAAATAAATCCGTGCACACAGGGTGTTGCTGCAAAATCCGATACTTAACAAAAGTGAACGAAATACATAGAGGAGCGTGGTAAAGCCCTAGATCAACGAGATCGACACCTCCCCTCCTTTCGTCTAGCAGGAATCTGCACTTGTACACAATGCCACTAGGACCCAGGCGTGGTTGCTTTACAGTATTCCTCACTAATGGTCGATGAGTTGTGACTGCCCCCACACGAAACTGCACACCCCTTGACTATATCATCTGAGACATGATCGGGGCGAGAATAACAATCACGCTCAAAACACGATCGACACTCTTAAGGCTGTATTTGTGGAGGCATTCGCCGCTATAAACAAGGAGACGTTCGCTTAAGCGTATTACTAAATTCGCGCCCGCATTGTGATCGTCGTCTTCGCCGGTGATGGTTACATTGAGAAATAATATATTATGTAACTCTAACGTTTGTTAAATAAACTGCTGGGTCTCAGCCTATGATATTTTTTTGTTTTTATCTCCTATTTCGTTTATTTTAAGTGTCGGAATTTGTTGCAACACACTTGTGCATATAGTCTAAAAACCGGTAAAAGACGGTAAAACATTTTCTTTCAAAATTAATCTTTGTCATGGATTAAAGCAAATACCTATATAAACATCTTAAACTTTATAATTTCAGAAAAATATGTAATGATTCTGGTTATAATAGACATAATATCTCAAATCGTAGAAACGAATATAGGATATGAAAGAATACAAAATACAGTTAAATTAGCAAAAGCATTAAACGTATTTACTACAATAAAAATAATATTCGTACATGCTCAAATCTCAAGCCACAAAGAGTAAATATCAATAATACAAATGATCTTACTTGACGATAATAAATAGATTAACATTGATTAACCTCGCTTAATGTCATGCTTAAATATCAGTTATACACAGAAATGTAACTATAACGTTATGAATCGATCTCAAAACATATTCAGTCAGACTGTATGGAGTCATTATATGCAACATGTCAATAAATACAGTTTGTAATAGTAACTATTTTTCAGGATATTATATTACGAATAAAATACATAAGAAACAAAGAACCCCAGTAGCGGTGTTCGAGATCCTGAAACACGTACAGGGTGAACACGTCGGTTTTTTCCTTAAGAAAATACGAACATATCTCGTAAATTACCTTGGATACCTTAGTAGAAGTCTGGAGTTAGATATCCTACTAAATATACAGTTTTAATGGTAATAGAAACAGCCTCGATTAGTGGCAAAAGTAAAAAAAAATACAACTTAATTCCAATTTTCTCTGAATGTTTGAAAGCAAAAGCAAAAGTATCGGTTGAATTAACAAAAACGCACAAATGATCTTTAGACGAACTGTACAAGTATCGTCAGAAATAGTTGGAAAATAACTTGATCGTTTATAAATGGTGTCGTTTTAAATAAAGAATTACGTAAAATGAATTTAAAAAATTCGGATTTTGTTGATTCTTGAAATGGATTAAATTTACAACTACTTATAGTAATGACGATATAATTTCATAGGATTAAATGTAAGAAAGATATTCTCAAAACTCGGTTTATTACCTACATCCCGACATTAGGAATCGAAACCGCTAACTTGAGGCCTCCAGTCTTTCTTCCTTCTATATTTGCTAACTAGTGATTGAAATTAATTTAATTATTCAAAAACCATTGAAAGAGAAATGTACAGAGTTGTTAGCAAAGAACACAATATCAATAGACTGCCTTTTGGTATAAAGGTTCAACCGGAAAGATTTTAGCAAATAATACACGCCATATAGAGTGGACTGGCTTTTGTAGTAGCATATTTGGAAGATATTTTGATATGAAGCATACATCGAGAACAACACGCTAATATGTAGAAATAGTATTAGAACATTCAAGAATACGGTTTTATGCTAAGCATTTATACATGCGAATTTTTAGCAACACAAAATCAACATTTATACTTGTGATACATATTTGGTTGATGGGGTCGAAAGCCAGACTCAGTCAGATCTAGAGCAGTAGAACATATGCCTCCACATTTTGTCAATATTGCGAGTTTTTTGGGGACTTGCAAATTATTACAGCAATTTATTCCTTAAGTAAACTTATTGTGAACTTATGTCAATTACTATAGAAACATGCGAAATAAAGTTGTTTTCTGAATGTCAAAGTTCATTAAATGATTTATTTAAGGTTGTAACATCTGACTCATCTGTGGCGCATAACGATTCTTATACGCCCATAATGAGTTACGTTCATTTGTTTGGTATGATATGATAGACTTTGTGAAAGTTTGTAGATATCATACAAGTGGATCGTTTCACAGAAGTTTACAAAGTTTTTAAAATAAACGCTTAAAAAGAAATTAGATATTCGCAAAATAAGGTATTCTTGATAAAAATGTGTCTGAGAATTGAATTGAATTCACGGCTAAAAAAATTGAAGTTTCTGCAGATAATTCTAACTGCTAGTCAGAACGCTTCGCAAACACGAGAGTTAAAAAGAATAATACGAAAAATAAGATCATTACAACAATTTATCATATTTCATCTGTTAACTCCTAACCTGAGTACAATTTCGGAGTAGTCACTGATGTAATTTATGTTAGCCAAAATATTAGATCGATATTAGATAAACTAATACACAACAGAATCAGGAAGTTTGAAAAATATAACGTAGATACTTAAAAATACTTCAAGCTTAGCAATACAAGATACAATAAAGGACATGAAATGAGATAATAAACTGGAAATAAAACACTATAGAAAAACAAACTGGATGTCATTAAACATGTCAATTGAATAGTTCAAAGACAATACATGATAGTTAAACATCCGAACCAAATCATTGTAGATCGAAACCTATGAGGGTAATTGATGATAGGTTTACTAAGACCGAAAATAGCACCAAAAAAGAAACACTATCTGACTTTTGAAATTGATTCAACATGAAAATAGTATTACGTCAGTCTGAAGTGAAATTCATAAACTATATGCGATGGGGCGATATCCCCTTGTGTAACAGAATGAACTAGTCCAAAAGAACACTAAATAGTGAGCATATAGGCATTCAGAAATAAAAATATCCTTCATTTTTAACAGTGAATTCTGAGTTTAGTTATTAGTTTAAATGTCTCACTCCGATCCAAAACAAACATTTCCCACATCAATATTTATATACATTTTAATCAAATCAATTCGGTAATACGCCAGAACACTTTATGTAAACAGAGTTATGTACTTATTACAAATTCTATAAATAGCATAAATATTGATTATATAGTGTGTCTTCTTTAGAAAAATGCTAAAATATGTATTTAAATAAGAATAAACTTCGCAAGAATGTTAACCAATTACATATTACTTTCAATTTCTTCTGCTTCCAAGAAAACTGGAGGTAATTTTGTTCAATTCAAATTAATTGATAGGGATGGCAAGAATGCTGGCAACAATATCAAGCCGGTCAACAAAGTTGTACCGTGTTGGTTCATATGAATTTATATGCTAATTCATAATTGATTGACATTAATACTGAAAATGTAATGAAACTTTACAATTTAATGTATTATTAATGAGATTAATGCATTTTAATATTTAGTTTTGTTAATTGTTATTACATTTAATATTTATCTACACTAAAGAAAAGTTCAGGTTTATTGTCATCTTTTTTATAAAAGTCGCTCCAGACAAGACATGACACCACCTGAAGTAAGGAAAACCTACTTAAGTCTTGGATTGGAAAATCCTGTCAAGTGTTAGCTTGATATATTCCGACCCAGAAAACAGCAATTCTGCACCGTTTGTCAGGAACATCGTTCATCGAATGTGAAGACTAAAGGGCAAAATAAGGGAAGCAAGAGTTACGAGACTGCCGAAAGTAAACCCAAAATCAACTTTCTACTCTCCTTTGCTTATACACTTTCCTACATACAAATATATACACACACTCACAGACATATGCATATCCATATGTTGTGTAACCGAAAGTGGCGCCATAATCATCGGATGAAAGATAATGCCATCCATCCATCCATATCCCATAACGTCAAGGGACTTCGTCGGAGAGTTAAGCAGATACTCTATCTGTCCTAACTTTTCAGTGGACATTATATAACATGGTGGATCTATGTCCTCTTCATACCATATTCAGCACTCTGTATTCCTAAATGATCACCCATTTAGTACTGGCCAGGTTCAACGTCGCTAAGTTTCAGTGATCTAACGGGAACAGGTGTGTTAACGTGATTATGCCAATTTCCTTAATTTAAATACGGATTTTTTTCGTAAATGATTTACTTATAGAAACGTTTATAAATGTAAGTTTTTTTTTTCTGTGGGGCTATTTTAGATACTATTCTGGCTTTTTCATCTGATGGATGATCCTCCTTGAAAGTCCTAGATATGTCTCTATACCTTGTTTATCAGGGCAATGACGAAACACACCGTAAAGAATTGGACTTCTTCATTGATGAATAAAGATATAGACACTGGAATCTGAATTTCTATTTATGCATGCTCTAGAGTAGAAAAATTAATATCCATTCCAATGTTGACTACAAATAATATATATAATTATGTATATATATAAATTCCCGTGACAGTTTTTCATGGTAAATAACTGATGATTCCTTAAATAATGTTAGAAGCAAACTAATATAATAACTCTAAAAATTAAATCGACTTGCACGAGTGATTTTCCACCAATCGACTTCAGACGTAAGGTTTTTTTTTGTTTTTGTTTTTTATTCCTTATATAGTTTTAATGGTTGAGATCCTTCCGAGACTATATATATATATATATATATATATATATATATATATATATATATATATATATATATATATATATATAGTCTAAAGAAGCTTTGAGTTATTTTAAACAAAAAGATAAAAAAAGGAAAATGCAGTTTAAATTCCCAGAGAAACTAACTAAATCAAAAATAGTGCAGACTTAACATTCGTTGGAAAATTCATAAATAAAGAAAATATATAATAGTAAGTAAATAAAATAAAAAGGGGGATTAAGTATTTAACAGTGAAACAAAAACAGGAGACTTTAACGTAAGCATCTAATATTAACACGGGGTTCATCAGCTGTTTACCATGTAGCTGTTTCGGAGATTTAAAATCAGGACAGTTATATGCATGGCTCTCCAAAGGTACAGATAAAACTACCATTTCCCCAATAATCAAGTGTCGAAATAATTCAGCTGAATATTTTACTTATAAATACATAAATAAATAATAATAATAATAATAATAATCAAATAATAATAATAATATAGTACCCTTAAGACTACCGTGTAATATGATAATTTGCATATCAAATAAAATTCTTTATAACAATAGTAGTAGTAGTAGTAGTAATAATAATAATAATAATAATAATAATGATAATGATAATGATAATGATAATAATAATAATAATAATGATAATAATAATGATAATAATAATAATAACTTGAGATAAGTACACGTATAATTTTTGATTAAATTCTTTTTTTTGTTTCTATGTGTATTTTACTTAAAAAAAAAAGAAGTGATTTTAATATGTACGTATGACTTTTAGAAGAAATTTGATGTCGAAGCTTATAGATAAAAATGGGTCCTTAATTAACAAAATTAAGTTTTAATTATTGCGGAAATCGACTCAGATCCCAGAATGCAACACAATCACTTGGTCACACGTAAAACTTGAGATAAGTACACGTATAATTTTTTGTTTTAATTCTTTTTTTTTGTTTCTATGTGTATTTTACTTTTTTTTTAAAAGTGATTTTAATATGTACGTATGACTTTTAGAAGAAATTTGATGTCGAAGCTTATAGATAAAAATGGGTCCTTAATTAACAAAATTAAGTTTTAATTATTGCGGAAATCGACTCAGATCCCAGAATGCAACACAATCACTTGGTCACACGTAAAACTTGAGATAAGTAAACGTATAATTTTTGATTTAATTCTTTTTTTTTGTTTCTATGTGTATTTTATTTTTAAAAAAAAAAGTGATTTTAATATGTACGTATGACTTTTAGAAGAAATTTGATGTCGAAGCTTATAGATAAAAATGGGTCCCTGATTAACAAAATTAAGTTTTAATTATTGAATAATCCACAGAAGCGGAAGTCAAACCCCTCCCACTACCACTACAACCAAGAATACAAACAGAAAAGTGGAGGGGAACATATCGTTTCCTTGCATTTGCTATTATGGAGCAGTCAAGAAAACTTATACTGTATCCTTATATAACATATATATATAATTTTTTTTTTGTGTGTGGTAGTGCACAATATCACTTATTAAAATGAATGTGACAATCACTACCCCTGTGACAGGACCACAGGCAAAATAAGCCTGGGCCTGGTGTGGCCACACACACCAAAAATATGAATAATGCACAATAATATAAATACAAGCCGTGGGACTCAGGAGAAAGACCTGAGTGTCATGATGGGCAGGTGCTCCCTCGTTAGCCAACATGGGGGACCCGGTCCGCATCCTGCGAATGTTGGCCCTTCTCATTTCAGAAACAAGACAACGGACAAGAACCAGGTAAGTAACCTCTCTGATTCCAGGTACGACAAGGACACAGACCAAAGACAGGAAAACCAGAGCGAAAACAACAAACTGAAAGGATATAGAAAGAAATGGACCACGAAAGAGAACAGACTGGTGATGGAGTGCTATTATAAAAGCCGCTACCCTACAGAAAGAGGCTACCGAAAACGAATGAAACATCTCTGGGACATTGCTAGTGACTACCATACAACGGAACAAAGGATAGCAGATCAAGCAAGACAGATCCTCAAGCGAGGATGGTTCTCGGAGATGGAACTGACGGAAATCAGACAGAAGGCTAATGGCGAAACGGAGCAAGAAACACAACCAAAGGAGAGACCACAGAAAGAGGACGGGCAAAACATACACACTGAAACTGAAGAGATGGAAGACTACGGAATCACAGAACCAGGGGAGATAAAAGACTGCGGAACCACAGAACCTGCTGAGATAGAACTCAACGAAAAAGAAGCAAGTGAAGTGGAGAACATTAGACGATACATGTTAGAAAACAAAACAAAACTCCCATCTCTCAGGAATGAAGTAGCGAAGAAGTTACAAGCAGAAACAGAAAGAGTAAACAGACTCCTCACACACATCCCAACAGAAACTATTACAGACCTAAACAACCTGATATATGCAGGGGCAAAATCGGTAAGTATGAAACTAAGAAACGAAGAGAATGGACAAAAGAGAGGACCGACAAAACCTGGATGGGAAATCAGACTAGAAACCCAGATCACCAAACGTCGCAAAGAAGCTAAAACCGTGAACAGAAGGAATGAGAACATGAAACGATTAAGAAGCAAAGATCAGAAACGTAAGGAAAAACTAAATGAGAAACATGAAGAAATAAAACAAAGGATAGCAGCAATAGAAGGAAGACTGAGACGATACAGGTACAAATCAGAACAGAGCAAACAGAACAGGACCTTTGAAAACAATGAAATCCAGTTCTACAAAAACGTAAATGGAGAAAAAACAACAACAGAGCAACCGAACCCAACAGAAACAAAACAATTCTGGAGCAAGATATGGGAAGAACCAAAAAAGCACAACAAGAATGACCAATGGTTGAAAAACATGAGAGATGAACTGCAGGAAATCGAAGAAGGAACCGAAACAGAAATCAACAAAGAAACGATCAAGAAAACCCTAAAAAAATGGCAAACTGGAGAGCACCAGGCCACGATGGAATACATGCATACTGGTTTAAAAAATTCACGAACCTGCATGAAAGAATAGCGCAGAAACTGAGCGGATGTATCCGCAAAACAGACGTACCAGAATGGATGACGGAAGGAAGAACAACACTAATACAAAAAGACCCCAAAAAGGGAACGACCCTCAGCAACTACAGACCGATAACATGTCTACCAATAATGTGGAAAATTTTCACAGCACAACTGAGAGAACAAATCTACCAATCTCTGGACAATCGTGGACTGCTCCCCGAGGAACAAAAAGTATGCCGGAAAGGACAAAGAGGGGCACATGATCTATTATACATTGATCAAAAGACCCTGAAGGAGCTGAAGAGCAGACAAAAGAACATAACCATGGCATGGATTGACTACAAGAAAGCCTACGACAGAATCCTCCAGACATGGATAATTGAATGCTTAAAGATATACAAGATACCAGACAGGATTATTAATCTCATCCAGAAAGCGATGGAAACATGGAGACTAAAACTGACAGCCGGAGGACAATACCTATCCGAGATAAAAATACAGATAGGCATTTTTCAAGGAGACTCTCTATCACCACTACTGTTTATAATAGCCATGGTGCCACTCAACTACATACTCAGAAAGTGTGATGCCGGATACAGGGTTACGGATATAGAACAACGAATAAACCACCTGATGTACATGGATGACCTTAAACTGTTTGCAAAAAACAAAAAAGAACTGGAAAAGCTGATAAACACAACCAGGATATTCAGCGAGGATATCCAAATGGAGTTTGGAATAGAAAAATGTGCACTGCTAGAGATCAAAAAAGGAAAACTGGAGACGACAGAAGGTATAGAGCTCCCCAACCAAGAGGAGATGAGGGCGGTAGGAGAACAAGATAGTTATAAATACCTGGGAGTTCTGGAAGCAAACACAATCAAATATACAGCAATGAAAAAGAAGATTAGAAAAGAATATCTACAAAGAACAAGGAAACTCTTAGAAACTAAACTATATAGCAGAAACCTAGTAAAAGGGATAAACACATGGGCTGTATCACTAATAAGATACTCTGGACCATTCATAGGCTGGACCAAAGAAGAACTCAGGCACCTTGACCAAAGAACTAGAAAACTAATGACTATGCACAATGCATTGCACCCAAAAGACGACACGGACAGACTCTACGTGAAAAGAAATGAAGGAGGTAGAGGACTGGTAAGTATAGAAGACTGTGTGGAAGACACCAAAAAAGAGATGGAGGAATATGTAACCCAGAACACGGAAAGACTGATCACCACAGCAAGAGACACCAGCCCAACAAACAACCCCGGAAGTACTGAACCCAGAAACAAAAAGACAAGAAAGGAAAAGTGGGAAGAAAAACAACTACATGGACGCTTTATAAGACTCACCAGCGATGAAGCCAATGAAAACAGCTGGGCATGGCTAAGAAAAGGACACCTGAACAGAGAAACGGAAAATCTGTTGACGGCCGCACAGAACAATGCGATTAGGACGAACTTTATTAAAGCAAAGATAGATAAAACCCAGGAAAACAGTAAATGCCGACTGTGTGGACAAAGAGACGAAACGATAAATCATATAATAAATGAATGCAGCAAGCTAGCACAAAGGGAATACAAGAACAGACATGACAGCATGGGTAAAGAAGTACACCGGGAAATTTGCAAACAACTGAATTTCGAATATGCAAAAAAAACGGTACAAACACAAGCCAGAAACTGTACTAGAAAACGAAAAACACAAAATCATATGGGATATGAATGTACAAACAGACAAACCCATAACAGCAAGGAGACCGGATATGATGATAATCAACAAGAAAGAAAAATCCTGCAAAATCGTGGACTTTGCCGTTCCAACAGACCACAGAGTGAAAATTAAAGAGACGGAAAAAAGAAGCAAATATACTGAACTTGCCAGAGAATTGAAAGGAATATGGAACATGAAGAAAGTCAGTATAACACCAATAATCATAGGAGCACTAGGAACAGTCCCCAAAAACATGGAGAAAAGACTAGGAGAAATAGGAATCAAAGGGATAACTGAGACCATACAAAGGACAGTAATGATCAAAACAGCTACAATCCTGAGAAATGTCCTTGAATGCGGAAACCAACCTACATAAGCAACGAATGGAGAACAAACACATGGAAGCACAAAACAACAGAACCGGGGAAAACACAACCGCACGAATGAGGCCCAAGCATAGGCTGACGCCACAAAAATTATGGACAGAGGGTCGAGGAGGGAAAGCGCAAACCAGACCTCCACTGGAAGAGCGCGGACAACTCTGGGACCTTGGGAAGGCTTGTTGTCACTCGGGCCTCAGAGGGGACCAATGGCTCTTATCAGCGGGAAATCGTTGGTAGGTGGCTGTTGCGATTAACGCAAGGTCATCAGCGGTGATGAACAAAAAGAGGTGGAGCATACTGGAGGCCTGAGGAGACTTTTTTTCACTCGGACTCCAGGGAATACCACAGGTTGTCGGCAGTGGGCGACCACTGACGATGACCAGTGTGATAACTCCTAGTGAGTAAATAATAATAATAATAATAATAATAATAATAATAATAATAATAATAATAATAATAAAATACTATCTAAACACTACACCCAAGAACCATTCTGCAATATAGTAGCTAGAAATAAAATTATATAGGAATTAAAGTTGCATTAAAAAAAAAAGCTTTAGTACCTTAGGTACCAGAAAGGCAATTAGATAAGAGGAAGGAAACCTAGTCATACAGATCTAAATACCCAATCTAAAGAAGCTTTGAGTTATTTTAAACAAAAAGATAAAAAAAAAAGGAAAATGCAGTTTAAATTCCCAGAGAAACTAACTAAATCCAAAATAGTGCAGACTTAACATTCGTTGGAAAATTCATAAATAAATAAAATATATAATAGTAAGTAAATAAAATAAAAAGGGGGATCAAGTATTTAACATATATATATATATATATATATATATATATATATATATATATATATATATAGATATAGAGATATTTTGAGAGAGAGTCTTCTATCGTAAAAGACTTGTGAACGTCTATTTACTAGACGATATCCACACATATATATAGTTGTTTTTTTTTAAATTTAACTATGTCTTTCTACGAAATATATTGACAAAGTCCAAAATACGACTCCAAGGTCAAAAATAGTAAACGACAAGTGTTATATGGACACCAGCAATTCTCCCCCCTTTGTTAGAAACATCGTTCATGAAATGTGAGGACTAATGGGCAAAATGAGGGAAGCGAGAGTTTGGAGGCTGCCGAAAGTAAACCTACCAGTCACTTTCAACTCTCCTATTCTGCTTGCAAAATGTTATAAATAAGATTGTCGCGTTAAAGTTATCAAATATTTCAGTTTTATTATTCGGATTTCTTTGTTTATAGATAAACAATTATTTTAGATTAATAAAGCTGAATCAATGTATTAGATAATCTTACTTTGTAAATTCATGAATTCTAGGTTTCTTCTCCATTTTGTTCGCACACCAGAACGACTGAACAATGCCAATTTCCCGTTACTATATTTCTCACAAAGCCACACTTGCTCTCTCTATCTACCGAAACTAAGGTAATACCAATTTTTATAGTAAAACTAGGGACAGTATAAAACAATTCATCAAAAGAAATATTGTATGAAATGAAAGAATGCCCCTGTTACAACGATGATATTGCTGAAGACACCGGAAATGTCGTAAATTGTATAAAAACAAGACACTACAACGGTGAACAGCAATAAATAAACAAAAAATAACAGCGACAATATAGATGATGTATGAGAACACAACCCCAAGGGAGTTGAAACTATTTGGTTAAATATTAAAAGAAGTGCTTGTTTTAATTTTGGTACGAAAAGTGAGTTTAAATAATGATGAAATAGAATTGAAATTACTGGAAATGTAAGGACTTGCATAAATTAAGAATTCAATGAATGTCATCATTTTTAAAGATGTATGCTAAACAAGTCGTAGGTACGAAATCATATATAACAACGAAACGTTCTCTTTTATTCTGATGTACGTTTGTTCATCTGTTTTGCGCGTTATGTAATCTCCAATTAGCAGGATATGTTTTGTTATTCAATGGTATTCTATTGTGAATTGATTCGTGTATAACCATCGAGAATACTTACTTAAAGTATAACCAGAGAGAGTACTTACTTAAATTAAACGGAGTTTTATATGTATACTATACTAAAATCTATATAATTATTTTGAATCCTCAATTGATTTGGTTTCATTTATCCATACACAAGTGTTAAACAACTGGAGAAAAAATTACAGAAAACTAAAGCTTACTCTAAATTTAAATAAACTATAACAGAATAATATAATTGAATAAAATAAATGGATATTCATAAGCCCATTTATATATTCGTACAGTAAAAAAATGAGAGAAAAATAACAATGAAGTAGTGGTGTATATATTTAGGGTTTCAATGTGTACAGTGTTATTATTAAATCTGAGTAATTTCCGTAGTATCTAAACAGACAATACTCTAAGAAAACTCAGTTTAAAAACTTTCTTCTCATAGACATGAGCTTGGAAAAATGATTAAATCCCTAACAAACCTACTTTTAATAGGAATATTCGTCATTGTATACTAATTATTTTGCATAGTGCTGATTGATTACACGACATAGAAAAGAAAAGGAGAATGTTCATGTTTTATTTTGTTGTTTTATTAAGTATGTGTATTCAAGCATAATCCATGATGTTAACTTACACACTCAGCACGTTTGGATAGACGACAAACGTTTTTAAAGTTTGTGCTATCTTACACGACGAATAAAACAAAATAAGTTATGTTTTTTGTTGTGGCTTTGTAAAGAGTCCTGAAGGTAAACACGAACCTGGAGTTTAGAGAAAACAAGTATAATGAAAAAAACATATAATACATCGGAGAACAATTGCGGGTGTACGTCGGTTTTGACTGTCTGTATAGACTGATGTGGTCTCTACACTGAGAATCAGTTGCTCCCTGTATTTATGGTGAGTGGAAGAGTCCAAGTCGTCCGTATAAGTAAGGTAACAAAATACCCCATCTCAAGTTTTACCTCCTCTAGAGCCACAATATAGTTTTCTTTTTGGATTGCCCCTATTCCGATGCTTCTTGAAGTAGGTGTATGTCAAAAGTGTCGTATCTGGTAAGCATAACTTCTTTTGAACTGGTGTTGGTGTTTTCCGATAGTCGTTCTCAAATTTGATTTAAGTGTCTCTTTTGATAGAACTGTATGCCTCTTTCAAATTAAGATGTCATATTCCATTTCTTTTCAAATGTAGACTTCCGATTTTGGAGCCGATATTAAACATTTGACAAAGTGTCTTCTTTTGTTCGATATTTAAATTCAAGACAAGTTACCTCATCTTACATAGTATTTAGCTCTTTTTAGAGATATTTGAGTTACAACTTTAGCGAGTCCAGCTCTAGATACTGTGGGTTCACTCTCCTTTACCATTCAACTCGTTTTTCAAAGAATTTGACTTAATTTCCTTCAGTTTGGTGTTAGCTATTTTCAACGTAAATGTCATGTTTCTATGTGCTTTAATTTCTGCCAGTAATTTATTTTGAGTTCATTTCATACGATTTTTAATGGTTGAAAAAAATGTTGTATTTCGTTTTTCTTACTCGGTTCTCAATATTTGCTATTTTCTGGTCAGAAATATGTAAGTTCGTAAGCCCCACCATGTCTGTGCTAAATAAATTCTTGGTATTATTTATATGAACATTTCTAGTTTTTGGTAATGTCAGTAATAATTTCACCCTCAAATTTTCTTTTCTTTCCAGTTATCGTTTTGTATATTTTGTTGTTTTTTAGCATTGTACGCTTTCCAAAACTTTCTCCATGTATGGCTGTGTATAATCGATATTCGTAATTTTTATCTGTACATATTTTGTCATAATTCTGCCGCAATTTTCATCTGTGTTTGTGGAATTTACCCGAGTTTAATTTCCTCTATTCGTTTTGCAATGTGAACTCATATGTCCGACTTTATTACAAGTTAGACATGTTTAAAAACGGTATGGATTATCCGTTACCCAATGAAGAGTTCCACAACGGAAATAAGGGCTAGGCGGTAATTTATCATCGTTTTATTGGACTGGATTGTTTTTGTAGGAGCGTGAAAATAATCCCTCTTTTTGTATTTAATTGTTTTTCAACAATTCCTGGTGTACCTTTTATATGTGTGCAATGCCTGACTCTTCATATATATATATATATATATATATATATATATATATATATATATATATATATATATATATTTGATTTTATTCCATTAGTTGCAACAAAACAGGTTTTGTTTCATTGGTGCGGATAGCTACCAATTCATCGGGCTGGCGAAAGGAATTCCTTTCGCCAGCCCGATGAATTGGTAGCTATCCGCACCAATGAAACAAAACCTGTTTTGTCGCAACTAATGGAATAAAATCAAAAAAATATATATTTTGCTCTGAATTTTCATTGAGCACTCTCATAAACCCGGTTTCAACTTCCTTCGGATTCATACCCCCTGGATATTTGTAACAAGTTAATTATATATATATATATATGTATATATATATATATATATATATATATATATATATATATATATATATATATATATATATATAACATTCAATAAATAGTATAAACTTTGCACGTGCACGACTTAAATTAAACAGCCGTTTTATTTTAAAATAAACACATTTTCTTTGAAACATTTTATCAGCGGGCGAAAAGATGTTTCTATTATTCTTATTATTCTTCCTTACCTTATTTACGCGTTGAATTTCAATGTTGTCCTAATAACTCTTACATTTTAGATGTGTTCTAATATCTGAGTTATGTTTTAATATGCGTAAAGAGCGATAAAGTTATACACAACTGTTTTACACACACATACATATATATATATATATATATATATATATATATATATATAGTGTCAATCCAAATATACAAGTTATGACATTATTTATATCAGATCCAGGTGTTCAACATCACGAATATTATGTTTCTATGAGGTACTATTTATTAAAATCACATTTGGTATCTTATCCGACACCAATTAATCTACATCACAATATTGAGTTATACACAAAACATTATTGCTATCATCAAGTACATACATAAATAGCCGATACATAAAAATATACGTACATATACAAAGAGAAACATATAATAATGATGATAAAATAAGAAAATAAATAAAATATAATAATTAAATAATAAAGTACAAATAGACATCAATATAAGTATTAAAAAATAGTAATATAAAAAATTATATTAATAGTAAATAATTATTAAATAATAACTATTATTCTGATAAGAAATACAAAAATATAAGTATATATATATATATATATACATATATGTATATATATATATATATATATATATATATATATATATATATATATATATAACACCATTTTCAGCTCGGGTTTATAATAAGATAAAAGTATAAATCGAAAAAATAAATAGAGAAAATGGCAGCAATAATATTTAAACTAAAATTAGAAGTACATATATGGGCATAAAGAAAGAAATATATGAATGAATGTAAAGTGAAAACTCAATGTTAACAAATACAAATGGTAGTATTAGACTCAACTTTAATAGAGCCATATATATATATATTATATATATATAATATATATATATATATATAATATATATATATATATATATATATATATATATATATATAATATAATATATTAACGTATACCAAGCCACACTTGAATATAGGAGTAATGTTCCAAATTCTACATACATATATATTCGAACACGCTGTCATATATACACACACTTCTTAATCAAACAACGATTCTAAAAAAAACTAATGGGAGGAACATATTTTAAATAACCCTATCAAAAAAGGGGGGACGTAGCCGAACAGCTCTATCGGGACATTCACATAATGCTATTACAGAATGTCCGTAGTTCATAAACAAGGACATTATTTATTAAAGACTCTTATCCAGAAACAATTCAAACAGTCAAAACTAGTTAGCCTATTAAACCATTAACCGATCTCCAACGGGAATGGATTCAAAAGAACTGTATATACAGCCATTTTAAACCACTGGTGCACGCTAAATGATTTTGAATTAATCTCGAAGTAAAGAATCTTAAGACATAGTTTTAATTATCAATTAGTCCAAGGGAGACAACACCAACAAAAATAAAATGTTACAACGTAAGAACAAACAACTTTAAAAAGTAAATATGAAGTGTTCTAAAGATATCGAATATTGCGTTAGCCATTTTACTTCATACGAAATATAGATAAGTCTATTGTGTAAAATAACTATTATTAAGAAGTCAGAACTGTAGAGGATTGCTAGTTTAAATGGAACACTTTTAACGTACACCGATGTTTAAAATTTTTTTTTAAACTAGTTCGTCTTAGAAACGATCTTACGCCAAAAATATTATAGGTGTTGAATTTCTTTAACTGACATAAAACTGTCATAATTTTGTTTGTTTCAATTGAATATATAATACCTATGTTTGACCGAACAGTTTTTACATTGAGTTGAGGTCATACCTGCAACAGTTCTGAGTCTATGTTACTTTTAGCTTAAAGTACCTTTCCTTATATCTTACGATATGAGTAAGCTTTCTCCTTTATATACTACGCGGATTAAAGAGATGGGTTTGCTAGGTTCGAATCCTGTTCGTTTCACAAAAACACTTTCATTAAAATCCACACCTGACCTTGTGTCTAACCTCTTGGAAGATGTAAATAAAATATTACTGAAGTCTTGACATTTGACTTAACTTCATATATATATATATATATATATATATATATATATATATATATATATATATATATATATGTATATATATATATATATATATAATATGGGAAAGGAAAAACTAAAAGATAGTTATTGGTGCATTCATCAACGTTTCGTCTTTATTGTAAGACCTCCTCAAGATGATAGTTTAAAGATAAATATTATGCATATACATGGTTGTGAGATGAAGGGATATAGCAGATAGATACTACTATATAGCCCAGAGAGTTCAGGATGTGAGAATAAATTGTCGAGAAAGATTCAAATGAATATGAAAAACATTAAGTGGATAAGATTGAGAGAGATATGAAACGGAAAGGGTTAGAATATAATTAAAATGGCTTAAGGTGGGAGAGCTGAAAGGGGGGGCTGCGATTTTCCTTGTGGTGAGGTGTGGCATGGACTTTTAGAGGCTAAAGTTTTTCATATTCATTTGAATCTTTTTTAACCATTGTGTATTTCTTTTTTCTTCCTCAAACTTGTACAAGTGTTCCTCAAATATTCGGGAGATAACTTCTCTCGTTCTTTTTATATAGTATCTTAAAGAAAGCCGCAATTCCTGTGTGATGTTCTATTGGTAGCATATTATTTAACGCTCAAAATAGCATGATCCAGAGGCTTAAACGCGGTTCCTCAGAAGTTCTAAAGTTGGAGTTGCAAAACTCTTGTATTGTTTTGCTGTGTCTATACATAATTACCACATGGATAGTTTGCTTAAAGCCATGGAAATACCTTGTATATCAGAGTCTTGTAGTAAGTATTAACATTGATAGTTCATCAACTTTGTAGAATTAAATGGACATTTTCTTTCCATTGGAAGCCACAAAACTAGAAGTCATAGCTTTGACAGTAAGTTTTGTTCTGAATGCATCCCTTAATCTCAGCTGACGATTTTGCGAAAAATCCGTCACATCCGCGGTTCAGAACAAAGTTGAGACTGAAAAGATCGTTACATTAGAGGACTTTTCTTGAAGCATGTAATAATTTTATTGCACATTTCCAATCTATTTTTACTTCATTCGTTATTTAGTGTTATTCTGTAAGATTTACTTATTCTATTTTTTTATCATTTCTTTTATCATAGTTAACCCCAAACAAGGTAGGCCGTAACTGTAGACGTAATGGGCTACTGAGTAAAAAAGTGAACGTTTTTTTATGAGGGGGTCAACCTAAATTAGAAGCTGCGCGGTGAGATGTCTGTTTACATTTGTTTTAAATTTCTGCATGTCAGTAACGTCAGAAAAGCAGGGAGCAGGGAAAGAGTTCCAGAGTCAAGTAGCACGAGGAAAGAAGCTTTTGGAGTTAAAACCCTTTCGGCATCTGGGGGTCAGGCACAAAGAAGCAACATTACGGCGGTGGGATAGGGGCTGGAGCTTGGTGGATAGTGAGGGACCTATTAAGTTGGCGACTCTTTTTTGGGCATTGTCTAGCGGATAGTGCACCAGCCCAGATGGGGCAACAATACTCTATGCATGGGCGGATGGTGGCTTTGTAGAGATATGGGATAATGTCAGGTGTGAGAAGTGTATTCATAATTGTGTTGTTGTCTACCTCAAGTGTAGTTGTCAGAGAAACTGCAAACCGAAATCGCTCTTATCCTTAGAACGCAGTTTAATCGTTGCTTAGAGTGTAATGCTTTCTATCACTTCGAAAGACTTTGTTGATCCGCCCAATATTTAGAAATACTGGAGATCACCTCTCTGCATCTCATACAGATAAGTCAGCCTTTTTGCGTCATAAGTGAGTTTCTTATATATGTAATAAATAAAGAAATTGTCAACAAGCCAGAAAAAAAGCAATCTATTTAGTGACAAACAATACAGATTTCGTATTACAACATAAAATGCTGACGTGCTGACTGTGTTATTGCCCAGGATCAGTGAATCTATCTACGGGGGTTTATTTTCTACAGCGATATATCTGAATAAATAAAAAGTCTTCAGTACGTTTTGGCACAAAGGTTTGCTTCACAAGCTTGTTTGTTATGGAATATCTGGAACTTTCATCTCAAGCATCAAATTATTTATCTCGGATAAGTCTCGGATAGGTGTATTTTCCCCGCTAACGACTTCATCCTAATTTATCCCTAGTTAAAATAAATGGCTCTCTCCGTGATTAAAGCTCTCTGCCCTGATGAGCTCCCTGTACTGACCCACTCCAAGTCTGAAATGGAAAAGGTTTTATCAAATCCGTTGTTAGAGAAAATGGTTGGATCATTCTACCGCTCCAGAAAGTATTTTAATCCTGATAGAATCATCTATGAAACATATGCATGACTTAGTATAGAGTAATTCTGCTATAGCTAGAAAGGCGCCGCTAGGAGCATTCCCTCTTGACAGAATAAAAAACTTACTTCGCAACCTGGTGGGGGATCATGTTTCTTCTACCCTCTAACCTCCATAACACAGAAGAGATATTGCTGGCCTCTATCTACTCTATCGTTACGTTCATGGTAGGTGTTCTACTAAACCCAAATTGTGGTCCCCCTGTAAAACATTCATTGCAACAACTGGTTTAACTATAACAATAACAAAAACACCTTTCCTTCTCTGTCTGTCTGTCTGTCTCTATTTTTCCATCCCTTACTCGCTCTCTCTCTGTCTGTCTGTCTGTCTGTCTCTATTTTTCCATCCCTTACTCGCTCTCTCTCTGTCTGTCTCTCTCTCTCTATTTATACCAAAACCCAAACAAAGCTTCCATAAACAGAGTTTCTCTTCATCCCGTTTGTGGAACATGATACCGCGAGGCTTCTTCTCAGCCGACTAGAACATGATCGTTTTCAAGTAAACAAATACTTATCAAACCGTCCTCTGGGAAAAGCAAGCTTACTAAAGTAATTAATCGGCCATTCCACATATTGTTTCCAACTCTCTCGTGGCAACGATTATCGACAAACCAACAAATCTTTTAACCCTTATACTCGAGTTACAATCTAGACATCCATTACAAGTGATCAATCGATAAAAAATATGCACATGTTGCATACATTATAGAAATAAAGATAGATGAATATATTCATAGGCGGGGGGGTCTACAAATAAATTTCGGTGTAAAAATAAGTCTGTATATACAAAGAATTTTCTATATCTATATAATATATATATATATATATTATATACCTATATATATATATATATATATATATATATATGTGTGTGCGTTTGTATATATATACATATAATTTACAAAAAAAAATCGATATATATATATATATATTTATATGTATGTCAAGGCAGCATCTTCTCTTGCAGGCATGTATTGTTGAATATAAGAGACAACTCATGTCTGGATATCTTTTGGTAAAACCTTTCAATAGTCCGAATTAGGATCTTAGTTTCGGAGGGGAATTGGCTGATGAATTTGCCATAGTTTGGATTTGTCTCCCAAGTACTTTCACACCCATCATGGTCCATCTTCAGGGGAATGTGGTTAATCAGGTACAGAGCATGTGTTAGTATTATAGAAGGTATATATCATTTATTTAAATAATTAGAAAATTAGGTCTAAATAAACATTAAATCAATATATGTTATTCCTTATTTTATTTTAATATGTAACATCATGTAGAAAAAGATATTATATGTGTATACAGATACCTATATGCATTCAACATATTTCTAGAGTAGCACACATTTCTTCCTTTCCCCGATGTGATTTTTGCCGTTGTAAAGTTGTCTTTTTATTCGCTATAAATGACATCCGATATCCGAAGCGAAAACGGCTCATTACACTCAATCTTGTATTCATTTCCGAGTCTTTATTTTCTTTAGAATGTGTGCAAGAAGAAACCTTATATCTGCTAGGATCTCTCCATTTACATTTTGTCCGTTTCATTTTCTACAAGATTGGTTGCACTTTGAAGGTTTTCTCAGAAGATCTATTTTAAATTGATTTTCCGACGTAATATACTATTCAATCTCATGCGCTATAATCACCCCTGAGATTTTGCATGAGTACGGAATCATTACTACCGAATGTCACGTATCCAGGTTACATAGTCCAAAAGTAATTGATAGACCCACAAACATACTCATTCATAAACACACCTTTCTGTTATTACTACAGATACACATTATTAAAGATTTAAACTTGCTGTAATACTTATTACTGGACAGGTTCAGAATACTGACACACGGTTGAGTCTTTCATAAGTTTTAAAATAAAATACAAAAGTACTGTGCATAAAATATGCAAGGGTCGGACAAACCTAATTAAGGAAAAGATCATTCAATATTGTATATATTAAAAAACAGCCATGAAAATCAGATTTAATAAAAAATGAACATAGATGAAAATTAATAATGTAATAAAAATAATCGAAAACACATGCTTAATATAAGATGTTTTAATATGTCTCATAACATTATATTAAAAGCATAGATTGACCAATTTTGTTTCAGCATAATATATAAAAAATAAACATCAGTGTGTCCGACGCACTTCACGGTATGAATAATATGAAATAGAGAAAATAGAGAACAAATAAGAAGGTGAATAGAACCAAGAGTAAAACAATGAGTGAAAAACCGAGGCGAAGAAAAGCTAGTTAACGTTAGATTTAATGTAATAATTAACAACAAATTTAAAATATTCACTTCCTTCCTTGATATTTTAAAAAGTGAGATGCTATCTAAACCACAATTAATGTATGACTATGGGACAATAGATAAATTAAGTAAATAGAGAGAGAAAGAGGGCTTTATTGAGTACACCACTTATTATTTTACTTACTTTTTAAAAGCAGAAAAACAATTGCAATTATAATTTGAAATGGCTAAAAAAACACGTTCGAAATTCGCTGATTTAGATTAAAATATACAGACTTAGATTAAAATTTAGATTTAGATTAACAATTTAGATTAAAATTAAGATTAAAATCAAGATTCAAAATTTAAATTAAATATTAAGATTATGATTTCGATGAAACTTTTACATTGTTTGATTAAAGATTTAAGATTAAAGAGTTTACGATTAAAGATTTAAGATTAAAGAGTTTTAGATTTAAGATTAAAGAGTTTTAGATTTAAGATTAAAGATTTAAGATTTTTATAGATTTTAGATATAATATTTAAGATTAAAGATTTTTATAGATTCAACAATTACAGATTTAAGATTGTAGATAAAGATTTTGATTTAGATTAAGATTTAGATTAAAATTAAGATTTTGCTTAAGATTTAGATTCAGATAAAGATTAAGATTTAGATTTAGATTAAAATTTTGATTTAGATTAAGATTTTGATTTAGATTAAGATTAAGATAAGGATTAAGATTTTGATTAAGTTTTAGATTTTAATTAAGATTTAGATTTAGATTAAATATTTGGATTAATAATATAGATTAAAATTTAAATTCAAATTTAAATCAAAATTTAAATTAAGAATTTAGATTAAAATATAGATTTGGATTAAAATATAGAGAAATGAACTAATGAGAGAGATTGGTTTATTAAGACACCTACTTTTTATTTTACTAACCTTTAAAAGCAGGAAATATATTGCAATCAAAATTCGAAATGGCTAAAAAACACGTTCAAAATTCGCTCATTGTACACAATGCATTTGAGAAACGAAATATGTTAGTTTATTAGTAATTTCGTGTTTTTTAAGAACAATTTCATAATATTTACATTGGTTGATTAGTAAAACTGTTATTAAAAGTTGAACAAGTGTATGCTCCAGAAAATGTGTCAAAGACAACATTATTCTACCAAGACAATGCAAAGGGAAACTATTTAGATTACACGACATCCTTCTTTCAGTTTATAAAACAAGTTTGTTTAGTGGTCGAACCTTCCGACCACTCCTGGTGTAAACAGCTGGTCTTGGACTTCCACAGTTCGCAGGTGGAACATCTCGGTGCACCATAAGCTGGGTCTCTGATTCGGTGAGTTGTTCTGCGGAACTGTCATAGTCGCTATAATCAGGAATATTTCTGGGTATGTTTGGTAATGTCGACAATTCAGTGGGTGTAGCTACCTGAGGAAACTTGGTATGCTCACTTCTATGTCGAAGATGGGTTCTGTTTCGCTGACGTAGACCTGACTCAGTCTTGACCAGTACTGACCCTGGTGATGAAGTATTCACCATTTTGGCTGGACTTGTTTTGGGTGTCTTTAACCAAAATGACTGTTCTACAGTTATTGATGCACGTTCTCTAGCTCTATGATACTTGTCAAAAATAACTTTTTGTTACATTTTGAGTTTAGAGTCTGCATTTTTCAGTTTCTCAACATATTTTCGCCAATTGCACTTTGTTGAGACAGTGCTGGAATGCGATTCCTGAGTTTTCTTTTAATTAAAAGTTCTGCAGAACTCTGGTCAGGTTGAAGTGGAGTACTGTGATAATTCAGTAATGCGATGTATGAATGACTTGATTTTTGAACAGGTTCTTAATCGTCTGAATCGCACGTTCTGCTTCTCCGTTTCTTTGTTGATAATGAGGGCTACTTGTGAGGTTACCAAAGCCCAAATTCTCTGGACAGCTAACAGACAGACTCATTAGAGAACAAGTTGTGACCACGGTTAACGATGATTCAATGCGAGATAAATTTTTAGCTGACAAGAAGCTAACCCTCGACAAGTGCCTAAAGATGTGTAGAGCACACGAATCAAGACTTAAAACACAAAACAATATCCTCGACCGTGAATACAACCGATCCACAATTAAACTGTGTTACTAAATCTTTTAAAGATAGAAGGCAGAAAAAGATGACGTATTAAAATTTGCAACTCTCTTAGCTCTTCTATATTGACAACAATTGGAAAGAAAAAAGAGTTCCATTGCGGACTTCAATCTGCTTTCATTCTCTGCATAATAAATTAGAATATAATTGTTTGAACAATGTTATGAAATTTGAATTTTTGTTTCATTGATTTAAGAGGCGTAAATATTTAATTAGTTAGCGAAACACTGAATCATTATTTCTGAGAAAATGGATTATATTACCGGAAAGATAATTAATAAAAAACAATCCAATCGAATAAAATCATTGTTACCCAACCTGTGGGCTGTGGCACAGACATTTTCAACATATGCACTTTTGGATGCACTAAAAAAAGATTAAATATATATTTACTATTTGTCAAAGTCCGACACTTGACGAAACGTAAACAAATTACCATGCGGTGCTGAGGAGAGTGGTGAAGCCCTAGATGGACGAGATCGCCGCCGGACGACCTTACTTCTTTCAGCAGGGGCACCCCCGACCACTAGGCTAAGACAAGACCGTCGTTCTTGCCCAAAAATGTTTTTCACTAATGATCGCTAGACGTGTGACCGCCTTTCTCGTCCGACTGTATTCTCTTGACTATTTATTCTTGGGCGTAATCGAGACAAAGACGAAGAATCACGCCCATAACATGGCTTACTCTCTGATGGCTGCCACCGGGAGGCGTTCGCCGCTATATACTCGAACAAACGTGTGACTCATTTTGTGCCCGCCTTGAGATAGTCGTCTCCGCCATCGGAAATAATGGAATATGTAACTGTTTCTAAATAAATGGTCGGGTCTCTGCATATACAACGTTTGTTTGTATTGCCTATTTTGTGTTCTTTTTTGTCAGGTGCCGGATATTGAATTTACGAATGAACCTAAATTTTAATTGCGTCCGCACATTCTTTACCAGAAATGAACTAGACGTCCGTCGATGAATAACCTATTATTGAAGGACTATGTTTACATAAACAACGAATAAAAACATGCTGTTATGTTTAAATATATTTCGATAAGTAGTATAGAATTTTTTCTGGTTAAAAATCATAAGTTCATACTTTTCCCAACGTTATTAGTATCCCAATTCTCTAATATATTCGCCCCTCGTCTGAAGAAACCCAGAACAAGTACCTAGTCATGGAAATATATCACGATTTTGTTAAGTAAGTGTGTCCGAAAAATAAGAGAATAAAAAAAATGTTTTGACTGTAATTTAATTTCCAACCGAATTTCGTGCAACCCACTTTCTCTCTGCCTTTCTCTCAAAATGTTCTGACTGTAATTCCATTTCCAACCGAATTTCGTGCAAACCACATTCTCTCTGTCTTTCTCTCTCCAATCCAAATCGCTTCCCCTTCCTTTCCAGCTGTTCTCTTCATTTATATCAGCTGATATCCACATAAACAATTCAGAGACCACCATAAACACCTGTACCTATGAAGAGAAGCCCTTTTTTAATCTGCAGACGTAACATGCGAAGCACCTCATTCTTTTTTTTCTGACGGTGAATGTTCATCTTTATTGTCACAGATTGATTTAAGTATAAAACACCTAGTTTAACGATAAAAGAATTGAAGCCGTGTTACTTAGGACGGACAATATTAGATATGGCATTACAAGATTGTGATGCAGAAAAACATATTACACTCGTATTGTTACATTCTCTCGCTGTTCTTCGATCCTCACGATTTATCTGTTGTCGACTTTGTCAACCGTCGATTTGTTACTTCAGTTGTGATGTTCCTATTATTCTCTCTCCTATTTTTTATGACATAAAAGAAAACACTGTTATTTATCTTGATATGTTATACCTGTACCTCACAGAATTGTAAGGTTATAAATAAGCTTCCAATCTCGCACACTCCGGGGGAGGGTAAACTATAACTGAAGGCAATGAGCTCATCTGATAAAGAGAAAAGCTGTCCTTCCTTCATCGCCGTGTGTCACTTCGAACTTCCGTCCGTTATTCAACTTCCCGTGCACGTAGCCCTTTTTTCTACTCTTAACTTCTGATGTAGTTTCCAATTGCCTTAAACAATTTGAAACGTATGTGTTTATTTTCCTATTCGACCCTTTCTTTTACAAATGCGAATATATCTATAATTACAGCGTGCTATTCCCTAAATGAGCTTTAGACAACAAACGTAGACGAT